>OZ038482.1:135610779-135618279 GCA_964036315.1 Acanthosepion esculentum
AACCACATTCAACCAGTTATCGCTAAAAAATGCAAGGTAATCTCGCATCAACAAGCCTAGAAGAAGGAAAGCTCTGAATACAAGCCTGAGGAGGGCTGGATGCAGACTTTGTGTCACACTGCGCACGCCTTCTCTGTTATAAACCACACACGATTTTAAAACCCCTTCATATGTACAAATATTTTCGCTTCCTTTTTAAAATATATTAAAAATATTAGAAATGAAATGAAGAATGATGGAAATAAAATTAAAAGAAACAAAAATAAAAACTGCGTTAATATGAAACACCCAACTCAGAAAAGGATGATAGGTTGCTGTATTCTGCCGATAAACAGAATCAAGAATTTCATTCACTGGTGGCGGAGATGGGGAAATAGATAAAACTGATCCAATCAAGATAAAAAGTGAGAATAAAAAATGGGGTGATTGGTAAAGTTGATGAGGAAATCATTGTCACGTAATTAAGTACGATTGCCGTTCTGTCGTCTTTCTTGCGGGTTTGCCTATTAATAATCCTGACAACTTAGAAATGTTACAATAAATTGGATCAAGAAATGTGAATGCTTGAGTTACACGAATCGATATTGACTGTAATAGTTTCTTGAAAATGAGAGACATCTGAGTGAGCTCTCAATTTTACTAACGATCGTAAACTTACAAACTGGAAAATGTGATGAGAACAAAACAAAGACATGAAATAAATAAGACGAAATTAATAATAAAGAAAGGAAAATTATGCTAAGAAAATCAAATGATCACTCCAAATACCTTCGTAATCACCATTAGACTCATTCAAATCTTTCCGAATCCTCTGCACTGTTTTCAGATTGACACACAAACACTCTGAAATGATAGTGCTAGATCTTTCGACTCGAAGCCCAAGGAATGCAGCATGCCTTTTCCAAATTTCTGGTGGAAAGAATTGCGTCATGATGATCTATTTCGCTCAGATGGCGCCCAATTGACCCTACTATACAATGCAGTGAACAAAATAAAAATAAGAGACAACGTTCATGCCGAAAGAAAAGAATATATAATTACCCATCGCAGCCTATATATATATATATATATATATATATATATATATATATATATATATTAAAATAAACAGAAAGAACAGTAAGATTTATAATATAGTGTGCTTATTAATTATTTTTATTTTTAAAAAACCGTAATCAATACAATTCTGCAGAGTATAAATATTATAAATTTACTAATTTACATATATGGTTCCATCGCTACACAGTAATTACCATGTTTCAAGAACAGAAATTAAAAACTTCAAATTTAATTATAGAATTAAATTAAAATCCCTAGTACTGTTTCATTTTCAAGCGAATTTTGGAATAACTTATTTTGAAATTTACTTAGTTTTATAAGCACATACATTATTAAAATTAGTTTCTAAGGTACGGGGAAATTCAATCATTTTAACAAGGGCGGTAGGGTATTCATTTTCACTGACAACTATTGTATCACAATATGAGTTACTTTCGAAATGAATTTAAATTAAGGTAGAGTAGGGGTGCCTGATCAACAAATTATTACATCGTTTTTTCGCATGTCGTCTGTTTTTTTTTAATGACAATAATTTTCGGCACTTTTGTTTTGCCGTTGAATTTGTGGATGTATACATAAAAAAAAAATTTTCAGAAGGGTTTTTTGTCTAAGTGCTTACTGAAGTTATTAGCATTATGTTTGTTAATAATCATTTCTAAGTTTTCAGTACAACTGTAACTTAATTTTAGGCTATTTTATTAAAAAGTGTACTTAGTTTACTGTCATTAGGAAAATGTTTAACGATTAATGCAAGGAATTTTTGTCCTAATTTGTTTTTTATCATTTGGTTGTATGTGAGTGTATACCAAATGATTTTTCTACTTCTGTTTTTTATATGGTTCACACTTTCATTTTTATATAACTTAGTTTTGTGCTTCTGTAGCCTTTGTTAAATAATAGTTTAGCAGACTATTTTTATATGCAGTGTATCCATGCTCCGATTTCCTAGGATTGATGTTTGAGGTCATATGGAAGACAAAATAAGGAAGTCGATTTTGATTGGCTCAGCCAGCGTGATAACGATAGATAGAGAAAGGTATTTCAAGTAGTCGAGTCTAAAGCGTCAAACAATGTAAACGTGTTCTCTGAAACGTCCCGCAGTGGATGGAGTGCTCCCCAACTGGATGTTTAGAAATGTATATGTCGACGTTAATAAGTTAAAATTTCTTGTGCTTTAGAGCTTTATTACGGTAATTACTATGTTCATAGAAACATTTCTCATTTGCTGAATTTGTACTTATTCTTTTTCGATAGATAAATGTATATGCTTAATTATATATGGAGGATGATTTGATTTAGGGTGTATATACAAAGGATTAGTATTGGGATTTTTATAACGTATGTATACATTATTCATTAAATCTAATGTTACATTAAGGAAGTTCACCTTTTTCAATTTAGTACTTACAGTAATTTTTAAGTTCAGACATTTAAATTCTATGTATAATAGTTTTCACATTTTTATCAATTTTAAAATTTGTAGAATTCATTATAACCGTACGTCCATCGTCTCTGTACAATCCAATGTCAGTTATATTAATTTCGCGATATGCTGTGAGATTGTATAATATAAAAAGATCTATAAGTTCAGATGACTCTGAAGAGTCTAGTGATCCCATTGTGATGTCAAAGTGGTCATTTGAATTTCTTATCCATTGCTCACCCTTATGTATTACTACCGAGTTTTTTGAATTTATTATAATGCTCTATTCTTAAGAAACATAAAGCTAATATCTTGAGAAAACACTTAAACCAAAATCTATGAGATTTAGACAGTATAATAAAAAGAGATGAAGATAAACAACAATTATGTACCTGCAGAAATCCTCAAAACTGTCCTCTTAATAATAAATGTCGCAATGAATAATTGGTGTACCAATGCAATATCTCATCTATTGAGGATCCAGAGAAGGTAAAAGTCTACATAGGATGCACAAGACATGAATTTAAAAAGCGTTTTAACCAACATCAATGTTTTGTTTAGAATAAATAAATAAATACCGTAATCATTTGTTGAACAGATCTTCATAAGACTTGAATGGAAATGAAAATTAGTATTGGCCGGCTGTATATAACTTGTGAATTGTCCTAAAGCATCACGTGAAAAAGTAAATAAACAGTTTTCATTAAAAATAATTTCAAAAGAATATATATATATATGTTACTAAACCATTTCAGTTAACCTAGTAGGTGATGTTTGCTCAGCCTCAAGCTGAAATGTAAATTTATTGTGACACTATGAAAAGTAGTTAATTTCAGTAAGTACATGTTATTTTTCAATTCTAGAATTTACTCAAGATAGCATTGAATATTTGTATTACTTTTTCGTCTATGATCCGAGTCCCTTGGTGACGCCGGTAATCATAAACTCTGCAGAGTCCCTTGGTGACGCCCTTAGAAGCCTTTCGCCCTTTGCCAAGCCTCCTGGTCACCGTTCTTCCATCCATTTACATAATCTCTTCAGGTAAGTCGCTCGCTGTTTTCCACTATTTCTCTTACCCTTGATATTTACTGTCAAGTTTAACTTCTCCAAATTCTCCTTCCTCATCATGTGCTCAAGAAATGTCAGAAAGACAGTTTTGTAGTTGTTGAAAAGTGTGGTCCCGAAAAGGACCGTTTATCGGCTATCGTTGCTTCTAGCGAAGATGGCTGACTGATGGCATGATGGTCCTGCAGCTGATGATGACGACGATCCTCGCGGAATATGGTTATTTATTGAGTCGACATGTGACACAACATCGGGTTTAACGTGGCGAACACGAGCGAGTACACTCAGGCCAAGGACAGATATGACACAGCCCTCGTAACCGTCGGTTGCACTGGTTTCTGTATGGTGCGCGAATGTTACCAAACCCTGTATACGTCATGGAATATCATTATGACATAATAGCTGGTCAACTTGTTTTAGTGATTATTATGAGTGATGTCGCTTTTCCCCGAGACCTCTCAATTAGATAGAGATTCTCGTGCTAAAAGTCAAGCTTTGAAATTGTCTATATTGCCCCTAAAACCTTCAGTAACATTTACCAAAGAAAAACATGCAGTTTACATTAAATCCAGTCGTTTCATATGAATAGTAACATTGCAAGATCTGACGCCAGTTTAGAAAATACATTTTGTCACTTAATTATTTTACCGCTAATCATTCCTTATCACTTGAGTCAGCGTTATCATTAACTTTTTGTGAGATACATTTATGATGAAACATCAAAATTATGATGTTTTGAACAAATTTCAATCCATTTTTTTATGTCGAACATTGAAAATCAACAGGAAATAGATCTTCGTCATGAATCAATACACACTTTACTTGCAGAATATAGTTTTGTTATGCAGGATCTATCTATCTCAGTCTGTCCATCTCTCTATCACTCTTTATATATATATATATATATATATATATATATATATATATATATATATATATATATATGTATATGCGTATGCATATATCATTCTGCTCATTATGTATCTATCTAAGCCTTTTCATTATTTATTTATATATGTAGCTATTTATCTGGTTAACCCTGTTCATATCTAAATAACTTTGTTCATATCTTTGTTGATATCTATCTATCTATCTATTTATACATATACATATATATATATATGTGTGTATATATATATATATATATATATATATATATATATATATATATATATACATCTATCTATGTATCTCAGTCTCTTCATTATCTCTCTCTCTCTCTCTCTCTCTCTCTCTCTGTATATATATATATATATATATATATATATATATATATATATATATATATATATCAATGATCCTCTCTCAAATATGCTCATGGACACAGACACACACACACGTTTGTGCGTGTTTGTTCAATAATCTTCGGGTCAGATGCACAGTGACTGGAACAAAGCGGCCTCCGCTATGCAAACATATTTATAGCTGCCCTGGAAATAAACATATTACGTAGTTACCGCCTAGAACCCATCCACAATTATGGATACGTTGACGATATCTTCTTTACATGGGCATATGTTCAGAACACTCTCCCTCCATGACTTCAGACAATATATAAAACAAACATTCAAAGCACCAGCAAATAAGCAATGGATGATTCACTCACTTCTATTTTGTTTCTGGATACATTTATACGTCTTAACAACCACATCTCCACAAAAATACGCACAAAGGGTCATTGCTACCCAATTTTTAACAGCCACCACCACACCAATCTGAAACTATCAATAATATGCAGTCACTGTTTACGAATAAAACGCATCTGTTCAGATATTGGAGACTTAAAAAATACATAGGACAGCTATTTAATAATTTCTCAAAAGAAATTATCCCCTTAAAACTATTAATTAATCAGTAAGGCTTCCGAACGCAACAGAGATACTTTTCTAGCCTAAGAAACAAATACGAAAAATTTTAGATTTCCTATGGCTTTCGATGTTAATTACAACAGTCACAAATTATCACATATTTTACTAAAATATTTCAAGTACAGAAAACTTGAACCCATAATTAATCCGATATTTAGTGAAACCCCACTAGGCGTGAACATCCAAATCTACAATCACCTCTTACATAATTTAGACGACAAAAATCACTCGCTTAGCAAGGTGTTGTATAGCACGTTTTTTTTAGGTGAGGGCAGAGATGACAGACATCAACACAAGAAATTTTAACTTATTAATGTCGACATATACATTTCTAAACATCCAGTGGGGGAGCACTCCCTCCACTGCGGGACGTTTCAGAGAACACGTTTACATTGTTTGACGCTTTAGACTCGCATCTTTGAAATACCTTTCTCTATCTATCGTTCTCACGCTGGCTCAGCCAATCAAAATCGACTTTCTTATTTTGTCTTCCATATGACCTCAAACATCAATCCTAGGAAGTCGGAGCATGGATACACTGCATCTAAAAATAGTCTGCTAAACTATTATTTAACAAAGGCAACGTGACCTCAATGCCATGGTGGTAAACATATAGTATGTCACATGTCGCATGTCACATATCACGCACACTGCAATCCAGCCCTCTCCCTTGAGTCTTCACAGTTCAAATTTCATATATTCATTTTTGTGTAACAAATGCAAAACAGAAAATTATATCGGTGAAACTGGTACGGAATTCTGTCTTCGATTTAATAACCATACCCCCTCCCACATAAAAGAAAAAAAACCAATAATGTCAATATCTATCTGCACATTTTAAACAACTCAGTTATAGCATTGATAACGCTAGATGCATCCTTTTAGCGTCTTCATTTATAGGCTAACAAGACCAACAAAATACGAGTTAAAATATGTTTTTTTAATATGAATTCACACATGCTAAGTTTAAATAGTTATTCTCAATGAATACAGTTTTCACGAAAAGCTAGTTGAAAACCCTCTAATCACTAATTGCGGCAAACAAATATTTCAAATATATTAGATTTCATCAGTAATAAAAGACATGCGAAAAATCCCCCCCCCCCCCGCTGATAAAAGTCAAACTTCGTTTTAATTCTAGTTGAGAAAGGGTACAGGTGTATTGTAAAATTTCAGTGTAATATTTTTTCTAACCATGCATCTATTTGGTCAAAATACCTGATAATATGCAATAAATATTATTATTATTATTATTATGATTATTGTTTTTTTTTCTCTCTCTCAAATTTCCTTCATTGGCCAACTATATCGAAGGGAAGGGCAATTCATATATAATGAAGAAAATACATTGTTGGATATTTCCTGATCAACCAGATGGGACAAGACACCGGAATAAAATATGTGCCATCGTCTGCAAGTGAAGGTTACTCAACGGCCAGGAACAATGGACAGTAAATGCGAGAAGACTACCAAACGAATTTGATGATGAACACAAGGGATTTTGATACTTAATGACCTCTTATTATTCCGGATAAAAGTTACAAG
The DNA here is from genome assembly GCA_964036315.1 of Acanthosepion esculentum. Lineage (NCBI taxonomy): Eukaryota > Metazoa > Mollusca > Cephalopoda > Sepiida > Sepiidae > Acanthosepion > Acanthosepion esculentum. The sequence goes on from OZ038482.1 coordinate 135,617,740, forward strand.
ATTAAAGAACCTGTGTGAATTGAACTGACAGGACAACTCCCTGGTTCCGAACGGCGTTTACCAAGTTTAATAAGACCTGATATTGGAATAGATATTCCAACAGTGCTTATATCATCAGATATGACTTTGCTAACCGCTGCACAATGGGGAGCATTTCCAGATTTAAAACTGATATGCATAGCGAAGGCTGATATAGAACTACGAGTGCACAGTTCCCAATGATGATCAAAATCGCTCGCCTTCATTTTTCGCCGAAACCCACTCTGTTTTTGCTCACTAACCAGTTCAGTTTAGACAATATGTGTTCCACAGAGACGGGGGTTATAGATAATGATGTAAGCAAAGTCTGGCACAAAGACACTAGCATGGGACACGAAACATTATCAGGCTCCTATAGTCGATATGATTTTCGAAAATTCACTACGTAATCCCAACAATATTCTATCTATCTATCTATCTATCTATCTATCTATCTATCTATCTATCTATGTGTTTGTAGAATCTATTATAGTATCTGAGGCAAAAGTTAGGCTTCCTCAG
>OZ038482.1:135623279-135660779 GCA_964036315.1 Acanthosepion esculentum
CACGTGACTCACTTCTAACAGTTGACTACTTCTTTTACGCACCGTTGGCGAATCTTATGTGTTGTTCTTGTCCTAAGTATTATTGTTCATTACCAACCATCGTTTGATTATTCTATTCAGTAACCGTCTCTAGGTTACAACATGTTGGCGACGCGGACGAGATAAAGTTATAACAGTGTCTAATACCGGGGCAGACTAGACTCTCTATCTTTGGATGGTAGCTAGTCTAGGGAAATATATTTAAGAAAAGGAAGTTGTGGAGAGCTACGACTATCTACATCTTAAAAGGAATGGAAGTTAGAAATAAACTTATCTAACATCGAAAGAAACGGTGAACTACTGGTGATAAGAAAGAATGAAAAATTGATACTCCGATTGTAATCAGTTCTATATAATGCATAATTGTTTATCCAGACTTGCAACAGGGTCCATGTCTAGCGTGCAGAGTGGTTCAAGGAGTATCTGGAATTCGATCTTTTTTCCTGGAACCAGCTTATTGACACACGGGAAAATGAGGGTTGCAGTCTCTTCTTGGAATAAAACATCCCTGTGGCGAAACATGTTCCGTTATAAGATATACCGCACGTATCTATGTGAATTCCTATACAACCCACACTATACAAAGGCAACGTCATCTTGAAATAAAAAGTTACGTCTAAAGTCCCGTTTATTCTCCCCCATAAACGAACAGTTTTCCTCGAAACATATATGAAGTGTCGACCGTTTTTGCAACTGGCCAATGGCAAAATTCGATAACCCGGATGCTACGAATCTAGCAATGCCATGGTACCAGAAGTGTTACCGTTCTTAGGTAGCGACTGCGAAGCTACATGGCGTTGGATACAGTACTTTGTTGACTTGAGAGAAAGTAACGCTGGACTGGGAAGAAAACTGATAAAAAATTTACAATTCTTCTAAACTGCTTATTTGACAACAATTTGTGTGGTTACTCGGATATGTCCGAGTAAGTATTGCTACTGATTACTGAGAAATAACGTGTTGCCATCTCGGAAGGTGTGCCATAATTAAACGGTGAAAACGGTGTGTCAATTCCTTTCCGCGTACCGTGGATTCCACAACAAGCTGTCATAGCTACAGCACCAATTTACCTATTACGTCATATCTAGAGTATCATTTTGTTCATGCCTGATAGTAGGTCGTGGGGAACAGAACCACAAATCTTTATTCTCTATATTTTTTTAGTCTTGACACATCAAATTAAGCGTACGTTTCTGAATGATCTTTTATTATTTAGAGACACGTTTGTCGAATTATATAACTAGTAACAATGTTAACATTCCAAATGTTTTCTCTGAATAATTTAGTAAAATAAGAATGAAGGTAACTACCTCAGCTCTTGTGTTATGGATAATATTTTATTGATTATTTTTATTGATTATTATTTAAAATATTCTTACTCATTCAAATAATAGATTTAGTATGCTTTCAATATGCATCTCTCCTATTGTCTTTAATCAACACTCAGATTTTGCTAATTCTGCATAAGCACCCACGCCCACATGTATAGTGCAATGTCAGATAAAAGAAGGAAGGCAGTATTGTGTTAATATTTCACATCATAAATCATTGTCTGTTTTGTGGATTACTTTAAGCACTAAGCAATGCGAAATTATAACATGAACAAACCAACTGAAGTCTACTTAAAGACATTAATCAACCTTGTAATCAGGGTTTGTTTATATATACGTTCTTCCTTATCTTTCTCTTTTATTATCGTTTTCTGCATGCGTTTCTAAGATAATCCTATATTATTAATGATTCCTTATATCTTTCAAAGTGAGATTTACCAATTGAACGATACATTCTTTATTCAGATTTTTTAAGGTTTTATCAACGTTAATAAAATCATCATTATTGTTTTAAAATGTTTTTTATAACTCATTCTGATATTTCGCAACTACGGGGTACTTTTAAGGGGATATTTCATCCAAGTAAAAGAAATATTTTCTCCTCAGAAGCACGTCTAATTTCATTTACTGTTTTGTATTAAATGTTGCTGAATCATCCTTTGAATTCGATTTTTCATGAACAGCTCATCCCGATTTGCTGAAATATTTTTGTATAGACCGCACTCAAAAAATAATTGGTGATCATCTTTGCTAATCTGGTAACGGCAGGTCATTTTAAAATTGCAGCCTCCTCTTCGATATCTGCGGCAACTTCAATATAATTCAATTCTTCGTCGCACCCCATCACCATGGAAACTGTTAGATGTAGACGTCTCTTCTACTCCAATAGCTTCATGTCTCGCACATCTCGCCTATGGAACTCCCTTCCCTATTACTGTTTCCCTGACAAATACAATCTCCAACGGTTTAAGTGTAGCGTCAATTGACATCTCCAGTTGCCTTGATCTATCCACTTCCCTTCTCCACATCCTTTCATTTTTCATTCCTATCTGCTCTCGCTCCAAATCTTCTGTAACCCCCTTGCCTTGATCGACCCACTGTCTTTCTCTTTCTCCAAATCCTCTCCTTTACCACTCCTATCTGCTCTTCCTCCAACCCTTCTTTAACCCCTTGCGTGATAGTGGCCTCCAGCCTTGCTTGGGGTGATACGCTTAAAAAAAAATGTCCTCAATATCGTTCTCCATTCAGCGTGACATCTATTTTAGTTTTCTCAAGATAATGGGTAACATCGTCACTTTCCCATTTAATACGTTCTTATTTGGTTTTTATTCAGTCTTCGTCATTAACTTTATCTTCCATCAACAACTATATCCACTTATATTCCTTAAAACAAATTCTTTATATTCACCTCTATACTAGTTTGACATAATCTTAAGTAACGCCTCTACTGACGTGGGGTGGGCTTCAACAACACAAAGAAAACAAATAAACACAATTATTAAATACGTTATTTTGTACTGACAATTTAATACTCAAGAATTCTTCTAATCTCTCTCGTTTAGTTAAGCAGAATGGTATTCCTTGTTATTTAATAAGTTCAAACATTAAAATATTTAAGTAACTGTGTAAGAAACTCGATTATAATACTTTGCGCAAAAAATAATAAGCCGAGTACTGTAAAAACTCCTAAGTTGTTTATAAATATGATCTATGAATTGGATGCCATTCAAAATCACTAAATACTAATGCAGTTTCTGGTGTGTGATTTTAGCATTAATTTTCCACTTGAAATAAGAATCGTTTGCACAATTCCTAATGAATTATCGTTCCCAACCAATTGAGTATAACATTATGATTCTTTTTTCAAGCAGCTGCATTTTCACGCCATATTTCGGGGTATAATCAATGTAGATAACGTGAGAGTAAATCTCTGCCATCCAGGAAACTGGAATATCTTAGCAACGCATTGTTGCAGACGATGCCAGGTTATCTCGGATTAAACTTTTTTAATCTAAAAATGCTGGCTTATGAACAGTCCTTATATAACTGTTCCACATATTTCTCCTTTTCAGGATAGGAACATGGTATTTGTTCAATTTCATGTCTTCTCTTTCTATAACCGATGCTGGGTTATGTTCATACCAGTTTTAATAAACATCTTTTCCAAAGTGTTTGTACATTGTCCAGTGTAAGTATTACCCCAAATCTATCGTGACGATTTTTATATTCATTTGGCGCAAATACAGAACATCCAGAAATTAGTTTATTTTTTCCTGATATTTTTCACAGAAACTGCATTTTGAATTCACATTAAAATGTCTGATTCTCCCCTGAAAGTTTCTAGTGACAAGGTTTTCTTTTGTCAGCAGTGTTGCTTCTATTCAACAGCTTTTTTCCGTAGCTTTCTTTTTCATAATTTATGCTGCAACAGTTGGTTCCTGGGTCCTCTTTCGGCTTTATAAGGAATCTACTAAATGTAAATCCCGTTTGTATTTACAATCTTCTTTCATGATTAAATAGTTTTTTTCTTTTCGTTTTCGTGTTGTTTAAATAATTGTATCACCCATTCATTTGTTTTTTCCATGTGTTTTAGTAAGCCAATAATTGTTGACTTCTATGTCAATTTTAGCTGAATAAGACATCTTCCACGTTCATTACGGGGTCTGTATAGACGGTCTGCATCAGCCGTTGGATGATGTATGTCATGCTTAGAAAGAAGCTTTCTTGTCTTAGAATCCAGTCGTCTGATATCATTTAGTGTCCAGTTCTATATGTTGAAACTATATGGAACAACTGGATGGCAAGGCTGTTAATGAACATAATTCTGTTTTGCGAATTCAATTCAGTTTTTAATATCAGTCTATCGTACACTTTACGCACTATTTCTTCCATTTTTTATGGTGAATTCCTTCACTCTCATTCACACCGATGCACCTATAAGTTTTCTCTTGCTCTAAATCTTTGAATATTAACCCGTGGTCTAAGCTAATAGAGGAGGTTTGTTGCCGTGATCTTCGTAAAATTGTGGCTTTAGCACAATTATCCAATCCGAATTCCATTTCAATATCATAACTGAATAATTTTACTGTTTCCAGGAGTCCTTCCCGCTCACTGTCATTCCAAACATACAACCTTAGGTCATTCATGTTACATAGATGGCTAATTTTCTTTTGAGATAAATTATAGCCATTTTTGTCCTGTTAAGTTCGCAGTAAGTGAGACAAAGTGTCACCTTGAAATATTCCTCTGTTGATCTTTATTCCACCAGACTTATAGACACACTTTATATGATTGATTGGAATTTTTGGTTTCCATATTTACATACTTTGTGTGATGAAGTAGATAACGACGTGTGATACCCTGTATACATTTAAATACTTTAAGATTTAGGAATTGGGTACACTATGCAATATGGTATCTATCCATGAAATACTGAGATTGTTCTTTGTATTGAAGCTGTTTTCCATGGTCAACATATTAATAAATAATTGGTTTTTACATCCGTAAGAGCCACGTTTGCACTCTTTTTGTTCAAGAGGTAGCATGTAATTTTTTCTAAGAAGGAAAATAATTCTATTTTGCCAGAATCGATGTTAACAGTTTGAAAGTAGTTGGAAGACATGTAATTGGTCTGTACATTTTTGGGGGACATTTGTGTCACAAATCTTAGGTAGAAGAAATGTAATTTCTTTCGTTAGCCATGCTGGAATTATATTAGGATCATTGACAATTTCTTGAAGTTTCTGGCTAGTTTTGTTTGTGCTATATTTAAGTAATAGAGTCAAAAGTTTGGAATTTTATATATTCCTGTATATTTCCAGCCGTATACTCTTTTGCAGTGCATACTCAACAGCCTCTTCTGTGATTCCCACTCATGTTTGTTCTGATTTATTTTCCATCCGTTCTACGTCTCGCGTAATCCGTTCTCCATCTTTATGTTCTTTAGGGCAAAAGCCCATATTCATTCCAGAACTGTATAATCGCATCCATTTTTAGGATGCGGTTGTCACTTCAATTTTCTGTTTGCCTAATTCTCTGTAAAATGTCTTCGCATCGGTTTGAAAGATCTTGTTCTCTGTAGAACCTTGATCTTTTTACATAGCATCTGATTCTCTGAGATTCAGTTTTATTGTTTGCTTTATTTTTCTTTAGCTGATAAGGCTTCATCTCTATTTCTAATTTTGTATTTTCTTTTGAATTTTCTACCTTTTCTAGTTCTTGCATTTCTTCCTTTTGCTAGTTCAGCGAGTATTGATAATTCACTCCTAAATTGTTCAACTTCTTTCTTTATTTTTATTTTTCTATGGTGGATCCTCATGCCTGAGAGAATGGCTTTTTTACTTTGCTGTTTAATTTTTTAGTTGCTGCAATTGCTGATGCATATATTATTTCGTTGAGACTAATATGTGGGTCTACTTCATCCAGAATTAATTTGAGTTCTGCATTGTAGGGTTTAATAGATTTGAGGTGAACCTTTGTTGATTGTAATTTTGGGAGTTTTTCTCTTTCCACCATTTCAATATTTTGTGTCTGACTTATATGTCGCATGATTTCGCACTTGGCCCCCCTCTTGTATGAAGAGCTATACTGAACTTTGTGATTGAATTTACTTCTCATATTATTCCTTCTAGTGATGCACCTGTCCACAAGTCCGGAACATTGCGTAATGGTCTTTTACAGACAGGTTTTCGAAGCCTGTAGGGGATCCTTCGCGACCTTATAACGAAGGAGACATTCACTCCTCGGCACGATTAACACCTTAAGTTGCTGGTTGTTGTTCGGAATTTTCATTCTGTATGTATGTATGTATGTATGTATGTGTAGGTGTATGTATGTATGTATGTATGTATGTATGTGTGTGTATGTATGTATGTGTATGTGTGTGTATGTATGTATGTGTGTATGTATGTATGTATGTGTGTATGTATGTATATATGTATGTATGTATGTGTGTGTGTATGTATGTGTGTATGTATGTATAATTGTATGTATGTATGTGTGTGTATGTATGTATGTGTATGTATATCTATGTATGTATATATGTGTGTGTATGTATGTATGTATGTGTGTGTATGTATGTATGTATGTGTGTATGTATGTATATATGTGTGTATGTATGTATGTATGTATATATGTATGTATGTATATATACATCAGCAACGATATAGTATGCTTAGATAAAAAACGCAATTATTATTATTATTATTATTATTATTATTATTATTATTTGTGTATGTTATGTTTCGTGTTTTTTGTCAGGTCCATTGTCTGGTCGTTAAGCCCCATAGAAGAATTGTCATTCAATTTATAGCATTTTTCTTAGTTGTTCCTAGTAGGGCGATTTTCTGGGCAACTTTTATGTTAATATTACCAGGGACACTGTTAGTAAAATTGTCCATTCCTTTTCTCACGGGGCCCAGAGCTCCGATTGCTATTGGTACAGTCTCAATCTTCATTCCCCACATTCTGCTAATCTCGACTTCCAGGCCTTTGTATTTGGACAATTTCTCGATACATTTTATGCAGGATTTTCTCTAAGATGGTACTGCTATTTCAATAAGCATACACTTCCTGAATTTCTTGTCTTTTATGGTAACATCTGGTCTGTTGGCTTTTACTTCCCCGTCAGTTTGAATTGGCATTTCCCAGAGGATAGTTACATCGTCATTTTGGGTAACTGTTTCTGGTCGGTGGTCATACCATCTCTCAGTGGTTTCGATTTTGTGCTTCTTGTAAATCTTCCAAAGCACATATGTCGCTTCCTTGTTATGTTTCTTTTTGCTAGTTCCAGATATTCTGAGATAATATGGTCAAACATTTCATCATATTTGTCTGCAGATCCTGTATTTCGAGTTAGTTCCATCTTTGATTATATGACCGTTATAGGATCTGGTGCGAGGCTTTGGTACTGAGCTGCAATAATTAGGCCTTCTATCTCAGCTTTCACCCCAATTCTCCTTAGCCACTGATGTGTTTTCTGTTGATACACATCAGCTTCTTTCGTTCTTTTTGCCATGAAACACCTTGTTCTTCGAGTTTCCTTTATAATTTAATTTGGCCAAGTTGCTTTGCTTTCTATTTTCCTCGTTTGTCTTAGATTGTATTCACTTCGATTTTTTGTTAGTTGCGTTCCAATTTCTAATGTTATTCAACTTTCATTTAACGATGTTGAAGCTGTATGTTACTACGGTGTTAGTAAAAGTGTTGATAGCCTTCATTTTATTGGCGCCATTAAGTTCGTATTCCAGTATCAAACTCACTCTCCAATAATATCTTTTCGGATGTTGTATTCCATCTCCTTCATAAATTCCTAAGTATTTGTATCTACCATCTTGGTCCAGTTCCTTAATCATGTTTTTGCTATTAAGGTCTAAATCTGTAGTTTTCGTTAGTTTACCGCCTTTGAAGTAGGCTTTGACACATTTGTCGTATCCGAACTCAATCCTAATGTTTTCGCTGAAGCTTTTGGCAATGGTGAGTATATTTTTCTGCTGGTTGTCATCCTTGGCAAACATTTCTGAACGCCAAGGTATTCAGGGAGAGGTCAGGGGTATAGTCGGAGAATTCGGACTGGGAATCCGCAACGGACGTGGAGAAAAATGGATCCAGTGGTGGGAGGCCAATGACCAGGTAATAACCAATACATGGTTCTAAGAACATCCGAAACGATTATGGACTTGAAGGTGTCCGGGAGGAAAACTAAAAACCAAATTGACTACAGAAGTTTCAACAAAAGATTCAGGAATGTAAAAGTCCACTGCAAAACCTACCCAAGCGCCGACTGCGGAAGCGATCATCGCCCTCTTATAGGTAATCTGTTGTGGATTCCGGGAATGGAATCCTGCACAAATAAATAAACAACGCCAGTAATTGAGATATAAAAATAAGTGTATTAAACGTAAGAATACAGACTTGAAGTGAAGATTAGTAGTCCAGGAATGCGGGTTAGTAGAAAGTATATGTACAAGTATCTGTAAGTGAAGCCGTAATTATCTCTCTCTCTGGACTCTCGTATAACTATCTGTGAACACCCTATGTACTGTCTCCGTATCTCTCACCCTGACTCAACGTATCTCAACCTGCAGGTATTCTCTCTGTCAATATAAGTATACTTTGGACGAGTCCATCTCGTGTAAAAGGGGTCTGCTCCACAACATAAACTAAGAATGAGACTACGGAAACTGAAGAAGCCTACCGCAGCACCAAAATTGCAATACAACAAACTGTTGAGCTTCTCGTACTTGAAAGAAAAATATATGGATAGTTTGAAAAGAAGATACGAGGAACAGAATGCAAATTGGAACTCGAAATGGGACGAAATAAGTGAAGCTTTAGTGACACCAGTAAATGATATCATCCCAAAGAAGAATAGACAAAGAGGAACAAATATATGGATAACTGATGAGATTCTTGATATGATGCAAAGGAGACAGAAAACTCCGTCAAGATACGGAACGGAATATTGGAAATTAAACAAATAATGACCAAATGCAGGCAGGCTAAAAAAGAGTGGCTGAACAAGAATGTGCAGGAATAGAGAGATGGAGTGCCACCAACAAAGGAGATATGCATAAACAAGATATACTCGTAAAGAGGCTGCATAAAATCAAAGGATGTAATGCTCACATTAGAGAAGGAAAAATTCTTCATCGCTGGAACGAATATATTGGAAAACTCTTCCACGACTAAAAAAAAACAACCGGCAGTATACAGAATTACCGACGGGGCCGAAATGCTAAAAACCGACGTAGAAGTTGCACTGGAAAACTTGAACAGAAACAAGGAGGCAGGGCCAGACAGATTTTAACATAAACGCTGACAGCCTGAGATGATTTTGACATAGCTAATATTACAGAAATATATGAAATCTACAAAAGAGATGATATACCGGAAGATCTCAGAGGATCTATTTTCATAGCACTGCTCAGTCGCAAACAAATGTGAACTCCTCCGAACAATCAGCCTAATGAGCCATATAACAAAACTCATCATCCGTATTCTGATGAACAGAGAGTGCAGCAGAGATAGGGCAAAAAATGAGGGTTCTGTGTTTCATAGACTACGCAGATGCTTTCGACAAACTACGCCAAAAGATATGGTGAAACAGCTCAGAAAGCGCCTGCATACGTATAGAAAAGGATTTCAGCAGATATACAAAAATAGAAAGGGGCGTAAGGCAAGGATATGTCTTCTCACCGGACTTCAACCTATACATCGAAGCAATTCTGAGAGAGCTGCAAATCCTATCAGGATTCATCATTGCTGGTCACAATCTTAACAAAATAAGATACACGGATGACACAGAAAGGAAATGACAAAACCTCGCACAGAGAGTAGCGAAGAGGGAGAGAAGAAAGGACTAAGCATAAAATACAAGAAGAAAGAATGCATGTCGGATAAACTATAATCAAGCAGTTGCGGAAATTTAAATATTTGGGAAGTGTCCTGGCAGAGGACGTTAAGTGCGGAGCTGAGATCCGAATACGTATTGGGATGGCCAAAGAGGCATTCTAAAAGCCAGGCAGCGTATTACGAGACAAGAGGATTTCGTTGGCAACGAATGTTAGACGGTCTGCTCAAAGATGAAGACTCGAGTCACCGGAGTTATGATTCTACAGAAGGATGCTAAGAATACCGTGGGCCGAACATGTGATCAACGATGAGGTTTTTCGAGAGGAGGAAAGCAAGTAGCAAGCTTATATTCAACATCAGGAAGAGGCAGCTGAAATTCCCGGGACACGTAATAAGAGTATAAGGCTTAGAGAATCTGATACTCAGAGGGCGCACCGAGGGAAAGAGAGACAAGGGAAAGCAACGCGGGACATACATAGCGGGCTTAAGCAAGTGGATGACAGAACAGGGTCTGGAAGAAGTAGAAAAAGACAAAACATTGAGAACTACAAGGGATAGGGAGAAGTGGAGAGCCATAATCCTTCAAGCCCAGGAGAGACACGGCACACAAAAGAAGATTCAGTGTTCCATTCCGTGACTTATATCATTAGCTACTATTGATCAATGTCTAAATCTATGGTCTTCTTCTTCTTCTTCTTCTTCTTCTTCTTCTTCTTCTTCTTATTATTATTATTATTATTATTATTATTATTATTATTATTATTATTATTATTATTTTCTTTGATATCTGGCGTTTACACATTTCTTTCCGGGTCCCACCCAGGGACTTAAGGTTAGAAATGGCATCATAACACTTTCCACTGCAAAGAAAGAAAAATTAAAAAAATAATTACATAGATAAAGCCCTTCGTAAAGTGTGGGCTGTACTTGTCAGAACAATTTTTTTGTATCTCTTTGAGGCATGGACTTCCAGGGATCCCTTCAATCAGCCGACTGGAATCTTTTCCAACCAGTCCAATGGCTCCAACTACAACAGGGATTGTTGATGTTCCCATGTGCCACATTTTTTATATTTCTATTTCAAGGTCCTTGTATTTTGACAGCTTTTCGAATATCTTCAAAGATACATTGCAGTCTGCAGCGACTGCCATATCAATAAGGAGGCACTTATTTTGTTTGTGGTCTTTATTATTATTATTATTATTATTATTATTATTTTTATTAATATTATTATTATTGTTAGTAATAGTAGTAGTAGTAGTAGTAGTAGTAGTAGTAGTAGTAGTAGTAGTATTATGTAATTTGAAACGTAGCATTTTTGGGTGAAAATGGAATCAAATTATCAATTGTTTACTAGTGTTTTCCCCGTTTGCAACATGCTTCGCAAAATCTTCGGATTATACGACAGTCCCTAGTCGTGCAGCCTTCTGAAAGTGTTTAATCTTGACATTGACACTAATCTTCTCCAGCCATTTCAAAAGTTCAGTACTTGATACCATAAACAACCTAAATGGAGATGGTTCCAATAGTTTCATTAACATACCAATTTAAACTATCACAGTTTCACATCCCTTTCTTTCTTTCTTTCTTTCTTTCATTCTTACTTTTTTTCTTTCTTTCATTCATTCTTTATTTCTTTCTTTCATTCTTTCTTTCTTTCTTTCTTTCTTTGATTCATTCTTTCTTTCTTTCATTCTTTCATTCTTTCTTTCTTTCATTCATTATTTCTTTATTTCTTTCTTTCTTTGATTCATTCGTTCTTTCTTTCTTTCTTTCTTTCTTTCATTCATTATTTCTTTATTTCTTTCTTCCTTTCATTCATTCTTTCATTCTTTCTTTCTTTCTTCCTTTCTTTCTTTCATTCATTCTTTCTTTCTTTCTTTCTTTCATTCATTCTTTCTTTCTTTCTTTCTTTGATTCATTCGTTCTTTTTTTCTTTCATTCTTTCATTCTTTCATTCTTTCTTTCTTTCATTCATTATTTCTTTATTTCATTCTTTCTTTCTTTCATTCATTCATTCTTTCTTTCTTTCATTCATTATTTCTTTCATACTTTCTTTCATTCATTCTTTCATTCTTTCATTCTTTCTTTCTTTCTTTCATTCATTATTTCTTTCTTTCTTTCATTCTTTCATTCTTTCTTTCTTTCTGTCTTTCATTCTTTCTTTCTTTCTTTCATTTTTTCTTTCGTTCTTTATTTCATTCATTCTTTCTTTCTATCTTTCATTATTTCTTTCTTCCTTTCATTCATTCTTTCATTCTTTCTTTCTTTCTGTCATTCATTCTTTCTTTCTTTCTTTCTTTCATTCTTTCTTTCTTTATTTCATTCATTCTTTCTTTCTATCTTTCATTATTTCTTTCTTTCATTCATTCTTTCATTCTTTCATTCTTTCTTTCATTCTTTCATTCTTTCTTTCTTTATTTCTTTCTTTATACATTTTGAGTTTAGAGGACCGTGGAACCACCTCTTACTTATTATCAGCAATACATTTTCAAAAAATATTACAAACAAAACATTTTTGGAGAAATAAATATTACCAACAATAAAAATCTGCGTTGGCATTAAATAACCCATTGAGGTTGATATACCGTAAAACAAACCAAACCAAATGAAATCTATTCAACTGCTTTCTGAACTTTTCCTTCTTTCTTTAATGTTTCAAAGAATGTCAATTCCTGTGTACATAATGTTCTATTAATATTGTATATTGATTCGTATTCATTGGACCTGTGGTTTGTTGGGACAACCACCTTGTATGATCAGAAAAAATAATTTCTTTGTATATAACAAATACAATGAGATTTCTTCCCTAGATTATGCGGACTCTCAGGACATTAAAATTTCACAATATGCATTTTTTATTTTATTGTGTGTATATTTTAACATTAGCGAGATAAAGCCCTCAAGAACTGATGTTGTCCAGAGTCATTTTATGTTATTCTATAATAAGAAATTAACAGATCCATACAAAATTAATGAGATTGATCGATTGACCAATACGTGGTTTATTCATAGCAGATTTTATAAGTACCCGAATTGTATGGTGATGTTTCCATATTTTGAGTTTAACAACGTCTCTTTATAAATTAACAGTCGACGCCATTCAGATTGAACACAGATTACTGTTAACGAATGGCACCAATCAGGCACTGAAGAAAACATTATACTTATAGCGATAAATGAAAAATGTCAAGCTAGCTGGAGAAATGGAGATAGATAAGGAAAGACTGAGATAGAAAGTTATATAGATATAGAGAGAAAGATATATATATATAGAGAGTGTGTGTGTGTGTGAGTGAGAGAGAGAGAGAGGAAGTGTAAGAGAGAAATAGTAAAAACCCGAAACAAAACCGGTAATGATATCTACATTTCCAATCATAGAATGTCGGCAAAACTATTTGTCAAGGGATTAATTTGTGATCAGGTGGTCTTCGAACGGATGAAAAGGTGAACTAAAATCCCAGCACTCCATGTCACCTGAATTAATGAACTAAGTTAACTTTGCCATGAAAGATTCAGACGCGGGAGAAAATACGTAATGGTTCACTCGAACTCCACAGGTGAATGTTTGAAATTAAATGAGAACCTTTTCTTTAACAAAGAAACGAAAACTAAATAAAAATAAAGTAAAATAAAAAAAATTCTATTTGACATAAGCATGTTATAGTAAGGAACATTTGAAAGTACCTGTAAAATCTATCTATCTATCTATCTATCTATCTATCTATCTATCTATCTATCTATACTTGTCTGTTCATATCTATCTATCTATCTAAATCTTTCATTATCTACATTTTTAATTATCTATCTATCTATCTATCTCACTATCTAAGTCTTTCTCTATCTATCTATCTATCTAAATCTTTCATTATCTATATTTTTAATTATCTATCTATCTATCTATCTATCTATCTATCTATCTATGTCTTTCATTATGTAAGTTTTTAGTTATCGATCTATCTAAGTCTCTCATTATCTATCTACCTATTTATTTATCTGAGCTTTTATCTATCTATCTATCTATCTATCTATCTATCTATCTATCTATCTATCTATCTATCTATCTATCTTTTTAATCAACACCACAGCGTAGAAGCCTTATCGAAGTCTGCAATGTACTTCAGTTGTAGAAAAAGGACTCAAATAAAAATTATTTGAAAGCGTTGAATTTTTAGGCAAGACATTATAATAGAATGATGCTAATTTTCGATACAAAATGATAACAGCATTTTTTTAGGATTTGTAAACAATTCAATTATTATACATTTTCCAACAGTAGTTCTCTATTTTTCATCAAACAAAAATTAGAAAAACGAACCAGAAAATAAAGAAAAGTACTTTTGGCTACATCTATATCTCTACTGAAGTGAATCCAAGAATGGTCAATAAAAATTTAATTCATTTTTCGTCTGGGAGAAATTCATGAAACATTTGTTACTTGTCACGCCTGACTGCAGTCACTGAGACATCTTTTTTTAGTGTAGCAGCTGTTGAAGCCTATTATCTCTAGATTCTTAACTTTTCGATATTGTATTTATTTCTATGCTACTAGCCTGTATAAATAGCCCAGCCTAGGTGATTATTCTTTCAGACCTCTGACTCTACAGTCTATTCACGTCATTTCGCAGGAATAGATGACTACACTTTTCCCTCCATACATGACTAGTCATTCCTAGTTTCATTGTCTCATCCTAAGTTACGGTGTTTCAATGATTCTCCAGTCTTACTTTTAGGTTAGTTGGCTTCACTTTTATATTTTTACTATAACTAAAAGGAATAAAGTTCATACACTTCTTAGTCATGTTATCCTCTATGGCTTGACTTGGCAGAGATTTCTCTTAAGAGTGGAGTTGCTCCTCAATATTATCTTGATGTTGTATGGACGGCAGATCTTAATATTTTTTAGTAAGCCCTTGACGTAAGACAGACAAACCGTGGCATTCTCTGGTCCTTCTCTTTTAATCTTTCTGGTTCTGACTGTAGAAGCTGATGCAATATTTTCAGTTGTTCTTCTGAAGGCTACGTTTACTGCAGATCATTCCATATTCATCTTGAAAATATCAGCAGTAAAATTTGAACTATCACAATGTGATGTTCCAAACAATTTTTAAGAAACAATTAAGTTCGTTTATAAAGCTGACCACATCAGGCTACCTGTCTGCGAGATGTTTTAAATTAATTGCGGACATAACATGCTGGTCGTGCGCTGAAATACTGTTTTGATAATTGTTTTTATTTCTCTTGAAATTTTATTAGAAATGGAGTCTGACTTTAGAGTTGTGACATACCAAGAAATATAAGTTTCCAGTCGGTGCCGGTTTCTTCCATCAGGATTACAACGCCCTTATCGAGGCCCAGTGGCACGAAACTGGTTCCACGGATACATGACTGATATTCAGGTACTACGCTAACTTCTACGTTCACTAAACTGAAATGCAGATAAAGTAAACTCTTAACGACTGCATGTAACAAAGTACAATTCTCTTGGAGATTACGCTGAAATGTATTAGATTTTGATATAACTTTCCTTTCAGCTGTTGTTATTCAGACAATGCGAGGCGTCACACATTATTAGGTAACGATGTTTAATTTTGTTTATCGTTGTATTACGTTTTTGCATATTTCAGTTCTGTTAGTCTATCTAATAACGAAATAAGAACGGCTTCCATTGCACAATAACTTCATTAGTGAAAGAATCAAGGAAATAAACAAAACAGTTAAAATTTGTTTGATTTGAATTCAAAATATTCTTTTTAGTCCAAATGCAGGATACATAATTTCATACCTTAATTCTATCTTGTTCTGCTACTCTTCTTTCTTTCTTTTTTTCTTTCTTCATATATATATATATATATATATATATATATATATATATATATATATATATATTACAGTGAGGTGAAACAAGTATTTGGACAGTAAAAAAATGAATTTAGAATCATATTGAAACAAAAGCATTGTCTAAAGCTCACAATATATTCGTAAAACAATTATAAATGCAAATAAACAGCAAAAATAAATTATTTGACACGTATATATATTCTATATACAAATTATTAAAACAGGTAGTAAAAAAAGTATTTGGACAGAATATAATTTATGCTTTAAATGTGTTTAATATTTACTTGGTCCTCCTTCATTTGCAACCACAGCTTTCAGTCTGTTCCTGTAGCTCTCTACAAGCGCCTAGCATGATTTGGTGGGAATTTTAGCCTACTCTTCTGCAAAAACTTTCAATTCACTGAGGTTCTTTGGTCGACTTTCACGAATCTGATTCTTCAGTGTTCTCCAAAGTTTCTCTTATGGATTCATGTCCCGCGATTGGCTGGGTCATGTCAACACGTTGATGTTATTATTTTGAAGCCATGCACGTGTTGCTTTGGCTGTATGTTTCGCGTCATTGTCCTGTTGAAAAACCCAATCTGGTCCAAGTTCTAATTTCTCAACTGATCTATCTATCTATCTATCTATCTATCTATCTATCTTTTTTATCAACACAACAGCACAGAAGCAAGCAATCTTCTAAAATCTGAATATATTTGGCTGCATTGATTGTGCCCTCAATAATTTTCAGTTGTCCTGTACCCTTATATGCAAAGCATCCCCAAACCATAATGCTACCGCCCCCGTGCTTCACAGTGGGGATGGTGTTCTTTGGATTGAAGGCTGTTCCATCCTTTCTCCAAACATGGGGAGCATCGTTGTGGCCATGAAGTTCAATCTTGCTTTCATCAGACCATCAAATTTGCTTATAATAGTCATCATGCTTTTGTAAATTAGTTTTGGCAAATTCAAGTCTGGATTTTAAATGACGTTTTTTTAGCAATGGGGTTTTGCGAGGAGAGCGAGATTTTAATTGTTGTCGGTGAAGTTCAGAACTTATAGTCCTCTTGCATACGTGAGTTCCTGCATTGCTGAGATCTTTTTGAAGTTCTCTCCGAGTCACAAAAGGGTCATTTTTTACTCGCCGTACTATTTTCCGTGAACATTTTTGTGATATTTTGCACGGTGCACCTGTTCTTGGCATATTTTCATGAGTACCGAAGGCTTTCCATTTCTTAGTTATGTACCTAACAGTGCTCACAGGTATACATAGGTCTTTAGAAATCTTACGATAGCTTTTTTTTCTTTATGTGCTGAAATAATTCAATCTTTAAGATCTTTCGACAGCTCTCTTTGCTTTGTCATCCTGCAGTACTGTTAGTGCGACGTCTTGGGGTGAACTGACCATCAAGATAGCTAACACCTTTAAGTAATGCACGTTCTAGATTATTCCATAAACTTCTAACACATTCGAGCATTAAATATACTCAAAACATTAATTTTAAACATAATTTCGGAACTGTCCAAATACTTTTTTCACTACCTGTATTAATAATTTGTTTATAAAATATATATACGTGTCAAATAATTTATTTTTGCTGTTTATTTGCATTTATAATTGTTTGACGAATATATTGTGAGCTTTAGACAATTCTTTTCTTATAATATATGATTCTAAATCCATTTTTTTACTGTCCAAATACTTGTTTCACCTTACTGTATATATATATATATATATATATATATATATATATATATATATATATATATATATATATATATATATATATAGTATATGTATGCAGGTGTGCAGTGAAATAGGAAAGAACACGTTAGGTAGATAATCCGGTGTTCCTTAATATTTAGCTTTATTTTCAAAAGGACAGTGCTCCATACAGAAGTAGAGCTTATATTATAATAATATTTTTAGTTTTTAAAAATATGATTCCTCCTCTACATAAGAGTTCTCATGTTTCAAAAGCGAGAGCCGAGACCCCTAACATAATATTTTAAGTTATGAAGAGTTAAGGTGTCTGGTTCCCAAATTCTCGCTTGACAAGGAAGCGGGTCCAGACACCTTAACTCTTCATAACTTAAAAAATTATGTTAGGGGTCTCGGCTCTCGCTTTTGAAACATGAGAACTCTTATGTAGCGGAGTAATCATATTTTTGAAAACTAAAAATATTATTATATTATATATATATATATATATATATATATATATATATATATATATATACGTATATATGTGTGTGCATATATATATATATATGTGTGTGTGTGTGTATGTGTGTATGTGCATGTGTGTGTATGTGTGTGTGTGTTGAAAATTATTTTTCTGCTGATCCTTTTTGTCGAATCAGTTTCTTGATGTGAAATTCAAATTTGTCAAGGAAGTACTTTCGATCTTTTGTAAGATCATCACGAGGGGTAAATTGAAATGCCAATTTTATTGATATTGAATGAAGATATGCTACAAACCCACACACACACACAAACACACACACACACACAGACAGACACAGCACACACACACACACAGACACAGAACACACACACACACACACACATATATATATATATATATATATATATATATATATATATATATATATATATATATCAATTTATTTAATTTAATGCTTTGTTTTGAATTAAACAGTATTAATTACATTTACCGACCTGCATGTTTGAGAAATTTCGTAAAAAGATATGCGTTCTCCGACTGGAATCGAACGAATATTTCGGCCAGTAAATGTAATTAATACTGTTTGATTAATAACAGGGCATTTACTTAAATAAAATTGTATCTGTAAAAATAACATATAAACAGAAAATTTATTAAATAATTATCAGACTAAATCTATTCATATGTTGTCATTGTTTACGTTAAGGTACGTTTCAGAAATTATCGATCGAGAAAAAGATTGTATGTTTATAAGCAGTAATTTGTACTTTGCTAACCAGACGCTTCTCTGTAGCTAAATTGTATAGCACATCAGATCAAATGACAGTTTCCGTATAGGAATAGAGGTTCGATATTTTTTAAAGATTCTTTAAAAAATATATATATTTAAAAGATATTCTTTAAAAAATATATGTTTAAAAAATATTCTTTAAATTTTGAAACAACCAGCGTCTCTCATTTATTATTTATTATAAATATTTACATTATTCCGACTATTGTCCTCATCTTTGTTGCCATATTTATTACAACGTTTCGGCCATTGTACGTTCCGGCCTTCTTCAGGTGGTAGGAATGTCGAACTGAACACTTCATTTCGCTCACTGGGGTAAACTGTTCTAGTTCCACGGGCCATGTCTAATGAATGTCAGTTATCTCCTGTTAATTCCGCTCTGAACGTTCTCCACCGCCTTAACCGGGTATTGAACTCACATTATTTTGGGTCCTGTCACTGGATCTAACTAACGCCTTTATCCACTGTGAAGCGGTTGTCAGAGAAATACAAAGGATCTGCGGTGCATATAACATCAGGACAGCCTTCAAAAGCTTGACGAGACTTCACAAATATCTCTCCCGTAGAGGAGAACATGACTAAAGACTGTGTGTACGCTATCCAGTGTAGCTGCGGAAAGAAATGTAATGGGGTGACAGGCCTCCCCCTTAAGGTAAGGATTCAAGAACACCAGAAAGCTGTAACACGAGGGAAAGTGGAAAAATCAGGCGTGGCTGACCACATATGGAGAGAGAAGGGAAATCACCGCCCCCTGTGGGATCACGTTGAGATCATAGACAAAGAACACCATTGGAAAATTTGTAAACTTAAGGAATCAACACATATGCTAGGCCACAAGAATCTCCTGAGCCGACCAAGCATAAAAATGAAACAATATGGAGAACTTTCAGAGGGAAATTAACAGGAGATAACTGATAGCTAACATCCATTGAACATGGCACGTGGAACTAGAACAGTCTACCCCAGTGAGCGAAATAAATGGATCAGTTCGACATTCCAACCACCTGAAGAAGGCCGGAGCGTACAACGGCCGAAACGTTGTAATAAATATGGCGACAAAGAAAATAATGTAAATAATGTATATAATACCTCATCTCAGAAATATAGACAGATATATATATATATATATGATGGTGTGTTTACTGAGTTGATGGAGATGGCTACGAAGTCTGTATCCTTCAGCTTTGATAAATACATGTACTAGCAGATAGATGGGTATCGATGGGTAGTCCTTTGTTGGCTTTCATGAAAAACAGCTATTTAATAAGATTAATAAAACTTATTGCTACTTCCGCTATGTGGATGACATCTTTACGTCTTTTTCATCTTTAGGTAAAATGGAGGAGTTTTTTTTTCTTTCAGATTAATAATCTCCATCCTTTTCTAAAATGTACAATTGGGATAAAAGTAGGTTTCCTTACCTGTGTTTATCGTAAACCCACTTTTTCTGGGCTTTGCTTAACTTCGGGTTCTTTTGCACCCAGATCCAGGAAGATTAATCTTATTAGGATCCTTACTCACTGCGTATTGACGTTGTGCTCTGAATGTAGATTCGACGCCGAGCTGAAGAAATTCAAACAACTTTTATTAATGAATGGTTACCCTGAATGTGTTTTGACAGCTGCAATTGAATAAAAAATCAATAAGTTCAATGGGTCTAAAATATATGGTCCCTTTAAGTGTCCTGTTTATTTGAGACTCCCGTTGATCGGTCCCGGGAGTCAAACATATGCAGACAGAATTGCTAATGCAATTAAACTTTGTTTTAATGCTATAAAGTACTTTTTACTATAAAAAAGGCTTCCCCACTCACCGTAAGGATGTCTTGTATACCTGCCAACAAAGTTCATTTATATATCAATATAAATGTCGATGTGTGATCGACTATGTGATCAAAACCATCCAACGGTTAGAGGTAAGGATCGCCCAGCATGTTCCAGGCAAGGTGCGAAGACACGAGCCTATTACATCCGGATGTTGACAGGGTCACGAGTTTGCGATTGGTGAGCACCTATTATATTCTGTTGGTTGCAGGACTAACTTCTCTCCTGACATTGTTCTGTCATACACAGGGCTAGGACGACACTCCACTTAGACATCTTGGAGTCTATTATTATTAATATACTACATCCTACCCTGTATAGACAACGGGAGATGAAATATAGGTTGGCCCTATTCGGGGAAACTACTGCCTGACTAGGAACATATTTAGTAATAATATTTTTTTCTCTTTCCCCACTTGTATGACAATTGGGTAATTTATTTATAATACCAGTTTTGATAATAATTTTTCTTATCAGTATCTCTCTATTATATTGCCAACGATTCTGTTTTTGAGAAAATGTCGGCCGAATGGCGCCTAAAATATTTTTATTAAACTAGATAGATTTGTATCGATTTTAATAATAAAAAATATGATCCTTTTTCCTTAAAGTTATCTTGTCATGGTGTGGCAGTTCAAACACACACACACACACACATGCACACATACACACACAAACACACACAAACACACACACACATACATATATATATATATATATATATATATATATATATATATGTACATATATATATATAATTAATTATATTAATAAAACAAATATTTTGTTTTTAATGAAAGAAAGGAATTACTGCACAGGATGTTCACTTGCCATTCATTTAAAATATGTGTGTTTGTTCCTGGGCATAAAACGGAATATTTGCAAAGCCAACAAAAAACCAACACAAAACCTGACAGCTGGCCAAGGAAATATAAAAAACAACCCCCATATATATATATATATATATATATATATATATATATATATATATATATATATATATATATATATATATATATATATATATATATATTGATGCATGTTTCATCAAATAATATAGAAAAGTTGTGTCTATTTATTTTAAGTAAGTTCCTTTCATATTGTCTGATAAGCTTAATAACATTATCATTGAAAGACGAAAGGAAATCACCATATTGATACCTATTTAAATCCTATCTAAGCTTTCGGATTACATAAGACATTATCAAAGATGACAATTACATTTCAATATATCAAACAACACATAGTCAGTTTTTTGTTGCATGAAAAATTTCAAAGCAACGACAAACTCGTGTATACGAGACGCAGAAGCGAAAATCGCGTCACAGCTCGTGAGGTCACACATGAACACGCGAGAGTCAAAACGGGAAGTATTAAGTATGAGAAGGCTTCTGTTACCAATTATAGGCATTTAAGAATATTTGTGGAGATTTCAGAGTTTATATTTTTCAGGTTATGTTTCAACTGTTTTATGTATATAGCTTCAAGAATTTTTAGTTTTTGTTTATTGTTCTCATGTTTAAGTATAGTTGTGTTTTCAAAATGGATTTTCCGGAATTGTGTATGCGGCCAGGCATGTTGTTTTAAATGCCTAAAAATATTAGAGTTATCATTCAAATATAGTTTCAAGCGTCGCGAAAGCGTATTTGTGGTGTGACCAACATAAATATTATTTAAATCGTTGGAGATACAATCTACCAAAGGGCACTTGAGTTTTTAAACTATGCTGTTTTTTTTGCAAATCGCTAACGGGTAGTGGGGAAGAATCATTGCAAATAGTTAAGTTGGATATACTAGATTTAGTTTAGAATATGATTAACCTAAATTTTTGCTAGGATCTATTGTAGATATATTAGTATTTACTGAGGTTTTTAGTATATCTTCATCTTGTTTATAATAAGTATGCATTTGACTAATATATATATATATATATATATATATATATATATATATATATATATATAGCATAATGAGAAGCCACGTATACTTTCTTGATATATATATAATATGGAGAAAACAACTGAAAAGTTGCAAATTATAAGAAAAAAAATTGAATGTTTTTTTTGTGAAAGTATTTATTTATATATATATATATATATATATATATATATATATATATATATATATATATATATATATGATATTTCAGATCGCTCCGATCTTTCGTTAGAAATTAATTAAATAACTGTATTCAGAAGTTTGTTTTCAAGTACCTCTCACAGTGAGAGATGTTCTTTGCATAAATCATCTAGCACCCATTTTTAATCTTACCTTATTCAACAACAGAATTGATCTTTTCACCTTTATTTTTAAATAGGAAGATGACAACATTATTTCTAGCGAAATCCCAATTTTCAAAGCATGGAATAAAGCCACTACAATTCCCAAACCACAGAACTACATGAGACATGAAAAAAAATTAACAACAATTAAAAACAACGCCCAACTTTAAAAAAAGGAAAAAATGGTAAAGATGTGGTTGAAGGCACTGCGAACAATGGACAATAAGGACAAATTTTGCTCACCCTTAATCACACCAACGGAAAAACATGTAAGAATGTTTGAAAAAATAAATAAATAAAAATCATCAAATTTTCTAGTCTCTCATATTCCACGAAATATGTTTGAAAGAATTGTTCCTTCTTACATATATATATATATATATATATATATATATATATATATATATATATATATAGATATATATATATAAACCTAGTGAGCCAGATCTTACCTACTAGAGTAGTTCCCTGAAGATCCGTTATGTGAAACTTTGCTCTACTTAGTATATTGAGCACTTTTACGCTTGTACTTAATTTACTCTTTCGGTGTTTTTTTATTTAGACTACGCATTACGGTGCTGATTGATTATTTTTGTACAAAAAGGATGTATTTACTCTTTTCTCTTTTACTGAATGTTTTCCTGATATCGGTTTGTCCAAAGATATTTTTATTTTCAAGATATACAGTGATTATTACGGCGAATAATGCATGATTCCTCGGTAAATCGAATCGAGTACTCTCAGTCACTATGTGTTTATATAAAAATAAATACGCTTAAAATTCATCATCGTCCCTGCCGTGTGCCAACGGCTTAGTGGTAGAAACCCAGACTAACGCCAAATCACTCGGATTTCGATCCTAGCGAGAGGTAACCAGACGTCTAGTCACACTGACGAGCTGTGATACAGCAAAACAGTCTGTCTGTGGATGGCAATATATATATATATATATATATATATATATATATATATATATATATATATATATATATATATATATATATATATTAACAATTAAATGTTATCTTTAGTGGATACACGTGTTTGTGTAGGCGCCACTTTTATTTATTAAAGAGTATATTTATATATTTTCGTCTGCCGTTCTTAATATTCAATAAAATTTATTGATGAAAAAATATGTCCTCTCCTGCCAAATGGAACATGTAAGTAACAGTTAAATTTAAAGTTGAAAGGAAACGAAAAAGGGGAAACAATTCTCTTTTACCTATAATCAGGAAGAGAGAATTGAAATTTCTAGGACATGATGAGGGAGGAGGGTTTGGAGAATTTAACACACTCGTCGTAATGTAGACAAGAGAGACAGGACGAAACGGAGGCCTAAGGAGTTTGTGTAAATGGAAGAACATAAATTGATACTTGTAATAAAGAGGAAATTACAACGTAAAGCTTCAACATATAACGTTGTGGAGAGCCATGACCACCAACGTCCTGAAAGGAGATAACCAAGGAATATTGCTTGTTAATCAAATCTCTGTTCAGTGTAATACAGTGTGTGTGTTGTATCCTAATGTTCATTTGCTTACTTCAAAATTTCTCTCAAACTGCACCAATTCTGTCAGCTTCATCACTGACTTTTCGCCCGATTAAATGTCGTTTGAGAACGCATATTTAGCAGTCAGATGCCTTTCCATTTATTCCGGATGAGTTGAACGCAATTAATTAATACAAAACTATTCATTACTAGTTGCCTTCAAGTCTCTCGCTAAAGTTCGTCAGATCGTATCTAATCCGACATCTCTGAGTGCAAAGTTCACTGATATGCGCGTTTGTTATATCACGTGACTGCCATTTGAATTTCGTCTCACAATGTGTCAAGCAGCAAGACGCCAGAACGTGACCGATTCGCCAGATCTCAATACTGACACTTTCCTCAGGATAGATTAAGACTTTATGTGAGTTATAGCTTTCGTAGATGTTTCCTCAGAATGGTGTAGTTTGTCAGAACGCCAAGACAGAATTCGTTTATCGAAAAATGTATCAGTTTTGTGTGCGCTCTAATGTATATATGTGAAGTGTTTGGTTTTATTTTAAAAGCTATAAGAGCCAGCGACATAGAAATTAAACTTCTTGCTCTTTACTAGGAATAACTTAGTACTTTGTAAGATTAAATAAAAAGAGTGTTTGGTTTCTAAATTTTCAAATTTGGTAGCGTATATGGGCTTAAAACTTAGCATTTGAATCAAAGGTTTTGAGGTTGGATTGACCAAAGACACTCATTCGCGTAGCAGGCATATATTGACATACACTGAAGATTTTACTAGTACACATTTGACTATTAAGTTTTTGACTATTAAATGGGTGAGCAGTAGACCAACAAAGTGACACTGGGAGATAAGTATACGAAGTTCAATATGCCAACAAGTTTAATATACTCGTTTGTACCAAGCCTATGCAGCATCATATCAAAATGGGCGTGATATAAAGGCATTCTTCGTAGGTGGGGCCTATATGAAATTACCTGAGTTCAGGTAAACAAGTCTGCGCAAAAACGTCGAGAATGATAGTGTTCCTGAGTATCTTGATGTGACTACAATATTGTCTTGATTGACTCATGCGTCATACTTAAAAGAAACACCCACCTGATACACGGCCTTGATGATATTCCGTTGCCTCTGCTCCTGAAAATAGAATTATTTGATGTAATATTCAGTCAGACACTTATATATTACTTCCAGGTAATTTATTTGATTTCGGTAAGATATGAGTTTTGTCAACCAATGCTGCTTCATGATGTTGTTAGGTATTGTCACCCCATCTTTTGAGGCATATAGATACTTAAAAATATTCCCACATGAACGAACCCAAGAAGCCACATCCAATTTATTTGATTTGCTCTGCAAGCTCTTGGTAGCTCTGTCTTTTTCAACTGCATTGGCTTCATGGCTTGCTTGTGCCAATGTAGAGCAAATTCTATCAGGACGCATACATAATTCATCGTGTGTACAAGCCTCTGCGTTTTTCATTCATATCTCACAAGACTTTCAGTCGCTCATTCCTGGTTGCTGTTGATCGTGCATGCTCTTGCTTGCAAAGTTCCCAGTCTATTCCGGGGGATATGTTGTCAGAAGTGAAAGTGTTTTGCACATTTTCATTTGCTTTCCCATACAGTCCAAACAAAGGTAAAACAGCTCTTTTATCAATACTTGATGGAATATGTTCTGTTTTTTAGTTAGTGACCTTGCCAACTACCCTTTCAACAGCTTCGGAATTGCTAAATCTTTCTACAAGAAATGATTCATCTGTTTCTCTTCTAACTCGGGTAACCATTATGTATGTTCATTGTGCTTGAATGTCATTCGATCAAATTTATTTCCCAAACTCTGTTGATACAGCAGGAACCAGTGGTTCGCCTTCATCACAATTGTTGTCAACTAATTAATCGTAAAATAATATTTGATTACGTCCAAAATCTTTTAAATCGATTCCCATATTGAATGCTATCTTCCAGCCATGTGACACCTCTCATTTTCGGTCATGGTCAGGTCTTTTTGCTTGGGTGTTTTGCTACTCTTTCAGAAATGTTCAGCATCTTGGCATTGTCTTTTTTTGCCTTTCTTCATTCACTTTCTGAACTACACTTAGAGACATTCTATCACACGTCTTTAGAGATGTCAGCGTTCATCCTTTTCCATTTCTTCGGGCAACTTCTTTCATATACCGGCCACATCCTCGCTTACTACAAAAGGTTCTTTTCCTACATTGTTTTGTGCTTCCATCTTCCTTAACTGGAACAACTCTACTATACCTCCAGGTGTCTTCATCTGAACATCATCATTCTCTACATCATGTAAGAGATCTTCACCATCATCATGACATGCTACCTAATCTCATTTTATTCAAGATCTGTTAACCAATTCTTCAGTTTGTTTTGTCTCACCTAATCAGGTAGATGTTGCTCGCTGACCAAGTCTTTAACTCTCCAGTTGTTTCACATGCTTACCATTCTACATTCTGCCACTGATATAGATTTGGTCTGTTTTTATAATGCAGCTCTGGCATCATTGGCCAACTCGATAATCACAGTTATACTCTCTTTGCAACATGGACTCGGATACCCGCACATTTCCAGTAGGTTCCGACTGATCCAATACAGATTTTTTCTCCATAATGAAGGTATGTCGTTTTATTTTACTATTATTCACACAGTATAAGACCTAAGAGCCATAAAAGGTAGAGTATTATTGAGTGAGTATTTTTGTTCAGACTTAAAATAAGGACTTAAATGCAGTTTATAAGTGTGGGGCCAATATCAGTTGATCCTAAATATGAAGTTGGTTTAAATTGCAATGATCGGAGAAACATACTAAGTGCAGTCTATTCTACAAAGTAACGATCTATGAGACGAAAGCCCTCAGAAAGGAACTTCTTTCTTACTAATGGAATATGAAATTAATGCGGATGATCCATCGCAGTTTCCACATTATTTCAGGTTTTAGATATGAATGTATCTCGTATGAATATTAAACGTGGAAATATATATAGATTAAGGACAGATTAAAATAGTTCGCCAATGGGAAAGGGGCTAGAGAATTGAAAATAATTAATCGCCCACAACCTCGCGTAATTTTGAACTCTGTCAAAACTGGTAAGTGAGGATTGGGCAGATTCAGCGTAGATATGGCAGCAATCGTCCATACTTTCGCCTGCTATGATTCTTTCAATGATAGATCATAAAAGAAGGGAGTCTTCTCATTTTTGGAGCGTCGCAAGGAGCCGACAATTATTGTAGCATCTTTATCGACGGATCTGATATTCATGTTTCACTTGAGATCTGGGTTGAACTTAAATCCCAATAGGCATTCAAGTCAATGAGTTTCATTCTTCTTTTTTTTTTAGTGACACAGGTTAAAGGTCATTGTGATTTCAATATTAGTTGCATTGCCAACTAAAGCTCATTACGGGTGGGTTTTCGGCGGTCGTTGACAGCAATCCAGGTATTTTTCGCCTCATCGAGTTTTAATCAATTCACTCCGAGTCGATAATGCCGCTAAGACGCATGGGTTTACTGGGCGAATGAGAATACATTATAGGGAACCGAGAACTTAGTGCTACACAGAAAACAAGGTATAAACCTATAATCCTGTTAAAAAAAAAACAAAAACAAAAACAAACTGGGAGGAGAGTGAACCGCATTTAGACAAATAACAGTATAACAGTTACATGCATCGCAAACTAATGTACGTGATATAGTAACCGGTCTTGATAAATGGAAATTATAATATTGGAGATCAGGCCTATTTAGAATTACTTTCAGTTCAGATAAAATAAATCGCTCAGTATGCGACTGTATACGTTTCTAAGTGTCGATAGGTGATTTTTAAGGAGCTTTGCCAACATGAAGCATCGAACTTTAAAAAATATATTTCTCAACACCTGACTATGACGCTACTCTACGACTCAGTCTCAGGCAAAGATATTCATATTTATTATTATTATTATTATTGTTATTTTCTTTGATATCTGGCGTTTACACATTTCTTTCCGGGTCCCGCCCAGGGACCTAAGGTTAGAAATGGCATCATGACATTTTCCACTGCAAAAAAAAAAAAAAATAATAATTACATAGATAAAGCCCTTCGTAAAGAGTGGGCTGTACTTGTCAGAACAATTTTTTGTATATCTTTGCGGCATGGACTTCCAGGGATCCCTTCAATCAGCCGACTGGAATCTTTTCCAACCAATCCTAAGGCTCCAACTACAACAGGGATTGTTGATGTTCCCATGTGTCACATTTTTGAGATTTCTATTTCAAGGTCCTTGTATTTTGACAGTTTTTCGAATATCTTCAAAAATACATTGCAGTCTGCAGGGACTGCCATATCAATAAGGTGGCACTTTTTGTTTGTTTGTAGTCTTTAATAACAATGTCTGGGCAGTTGGATTTGATAGTTCTGTCAGTGTGTATTGTGTAGTCCCATAGAATTGTAACAGGTCCTATCTCCGTAACCGGGTCAGGGTGGTGTTCGTACCAGTTTCTTTCAGTTTCCTTCCCGTTGAAACTGCAAATTTTCCAGTGCAGATATTGGCCTACTCTGTCATGCCGGATTTTATATTCAGTTGGTGCCAATATCGTGCAACCTGATACAAGATGATCAATTGTTTCTGGATATTTATCACAGAATCTGCATTTTGGGCTTACACAATATTTTAGTATATGTGCTTGATAATTCCTAGTTAAAAAGCATTGGTCCTGTGAGGCAAGGATAAAACCTTCAGTTTCAGCTGTCAACCCTGCACTACGTAGCCACTGATGGGTGCGGTTTTTGTCTACGTCAGACTGTTATTTATTATTATTATCATTATTATTAACATCATCGTCATTTTCTTTCGATTTATGCTACCTACCCACCAAGTCTGCAGGAAGACCTAAGGAAGGTAGTGGTTTGTTGTTATGGCTAAATTTCATGATTTCTTTTACCAACACCCATAACATCACTAGCGTTACATAAACAAAGTTAGTCTTAATACGCTTGTTCTAATATTTTGTATATCTCTTAAGCTGAGATTTCCCGTGTTTTTTTAACGTGTTCTTGTGTTCATTTTTTATCACTCCAATCGCGTCTACCGGCACTGTTCTTGTTTTCAATTTCCACACTTTTTTTCTATTCAATTTCTATTTATATTTCGATATTTTTTTCAAGTTCCTTGGTTGCTTTGTTACAGTCCGCTGGGTAAACCATATCAATTAGTAGGAAAGTTTTTTTCTTTTCGGTTTTTGACAATTATGTTCGGCTTATTTGCAACAAATCTTCCTATATGTAACCCAACAGAACTGTCTTCCACTTCTGTAACCGATACTGAATGATGTTCCTACCAATGGTTATTAAAATCTAGTCCAGTGTAAATATTGTCCACTCTATAGTGACGGTTTTATATTCTTTTGCCGCAAGTACAAACCATCCTGAAATTATATGGACTATATTTTCCTGATATTTGTCACAGAACCTGCATTTTGGATCCACACTATAATGTATATTTACCTGAAAGTGTTCATTGAAAATACTCTGATCTTGCGCTGCAAATATAAATGCTTCCGTTTCAGCCTTTAATCCAGATGTTCGTAACAATCGATGAGTGTTAACTTTACCAACATTGGCTTCATTAGCACGTTCTGGATATTGGTCATGCAGAAGTCTGTATTGCCAGCGTTGTATATCTGTTCAAGAGCTTTATTCTTGTCTTTCTTTTCATAATTTTTGCTGCAACATTTGGTTCTTGGGTTCTGCTTTGGTTTTCTATAGAATCTACTTGATGTAAATCTCGTTTGTATTTACAATCTTCTTTCACGATTGTATATCTTTTCTTTGTTTTGGTGTTGTTTGACTAATTGTATCATCCAGACCTTTGTTGTTCCAATGTATGATAGTAAGCTAATAGTTATTGTCTTGTATTACAATTCTAGCTGCATGAGACCTTTTTTACCTTCTTTACAGGGTATGTAGAGGCGGTGTATTTCGATGATGCCTCATATGCTTAGAAAGACGGTTTCTTGTCTTAGAATCCACTCATCTGGTCATTTACATTCCAGTTCCATATGTTGAAACTATATTGAACAACTGGGATGGCAAAGCTATTAATGGACATAATTCTGTTCTGAGAATTCAATTCAGCTCTTAATATCAGTCTATAGTACATTTTTTACACTATTTCTTTCATTTTTTATGGTGAATTCACTCAACAAACGAGTTCCAACATCACCGAGCGTACCCTTAATTTTCACATGTTCACTCTCATTTGCACCGAGGCACTTATATGTATCTTCTTGCTCTAAGTCTTTGATTATTACTTCATGGTCTAAGCTAATAGACGAGGTTTATTGTAGTGATCCGCTTAAAGTATTTATTCACACCGTTCCAGTGTCCTAACTGAATAATTCTCCACTTTTCGGGAGAACTTCCAACTCACTGTCATTTCATGCATACAACCTTAAGTCATCCATGTAAAATAGATTGCTTATTTTCTTTTGAGATAACTTATAGCCATATTCCGTCCTGTTATGTTCGCTGGCTAAGGACATTATGGATCTACAAAATAGTAAAGGAGACAATGAGTCACCAAGAAATATTCCTCTGTTGATGTTTATTTCTCCAGACTTATCGACTCAATTTTTATGATTGAATTGAAGTGTTGTTTTTCTTATCGACATACTTTGTTTGATGAAATTAATGACCACGGGTGATACCTTGTACATATTTTATTTTACTTAAGATTGAGGAATGGGGTATGCTATCGATTGCCTTAAGGTAATCTGTCCATGAAGTACTGAAATTTTTCTTTATATTGAATCAATTTTCCAAGATCATCCTCGTCCTGGGTACGTCGTTAAACTGCATCCAACAGCAAGGCCTCTGATCAGGAGGTTTTGAGGAAGCGTGGAACCACCTCTTAATTGCTGGTGTTCCCAAATCCACCCTGACCCGGGGCGGTAGCACCTGTTGGGGTCCCAGCTATGGGAAAATAGTGAACTTCCAGGACTTTGCCAACTACACTTTTTTGAAACAATGATGTTGCCAGTTTTTGAAACAATGATGTTGCCAGCTATACGTTTTTGATATATTTAGTAAATACTGGATCTGGCATTAAATAACCCATAGTGGTTGATATGCCATAAAACCCCAAACAACCAAACAACCAACCAAGATCATCCTATTAATTAGTAACTGGTCTTTACATCTGTAAGAGCCATGTTTGCATCCTTTTTATTATTATCATTATTATTTTTATTATTATTTCTTTGGTTTTCTCTTGTAACTACATTTCCTCCCGGTACCTAAACAGAGACCTAAGGTTGGACATTGCTTTATGACATCTTCTTAATAGTGAACAAGCATTGGTTCTGTGCAACAACAATAAAGCCTTCGGTTTCATCTTTCAATCCTGCACCACGTAAACATTAATAGACACAGGGTTTGTTTACATCAGTCGATTGGGACGGGCAGAGTATTGAACATGAGGAGGTTTATCTTGCCATCGTTTCTGCGTTTGGTACATTGCATTTGCTTTCTTTTTTAGATTATTTGTCGTTTCAGCAAGTGTATTACGGTGTATATGCTCTTCTTCTTCATCAACTTGAAATTTCGTTTTGAATTTGTTATCTTCCCTTATTACTGAATAATGTTCCTTATTTCTTTTATGTTGTTTGACAGCGATCATCATCCAGTCTTCTTTAGTTACCAGATATACTTGAGGACTGATAGTTGTGGATTTGTAAGACAGTTCTAGTTGAACTAATCCTCTACCTCATTCGGATCTGGTCACATACAGACGATCGACATCTGCCTTAGGATGATGCATGTGGTGACACCCGAATAGCTTTCGCGTTCTGATATCCATAATGTCAGCTATGGTCCAATTAAGGATGTTGAAACTGTATTGCACTACATAGACAACTAAAGTTTTTATGACTTATATTCTGTTTTGCTAATTCATCTTGCTATTTAACCGCAGACGCACACCACCTTTATTGTTGCATTTGCATTTTTATATTAATGTCTCGTCCACGCAATCGAGTGACACTAAATCCCTTTGCAGTCACCATCAACGGCATAATTGTTGAGGACCTGTAGAGATATGTTACATAAATGAAATGGAATGACGAACTAGTATTCATTCAAACTATCCTCATTGCGTTTAACTTGTGCTTTTTGCGGCCGTGCACCGATAAAATGTACAACACATTATAACTATTTAAGCACTGTTCAGCAAATAACAAAAATATCTGCATCGAGTTTGAAACATTTTTATATATTCAAATTGAAACTGATACCGGTTTTTGGATCATGGTAAAAACCTTCAAGCAGCTGGAACTTCTATAAATCACATTTTTAAAAAAAATCACTTTATTTCATCTCCAGCAGTTCATTGAACCACGAGGTGTATTAAGTTAAGGTTAATAAATACCTATATTTAATATTTGTTATATTACAGCTCTAATTTATATAATGTTTTAAGTCAGTCAAATATTTTTTAAACTTTATCTATATATACAAACATGGAAGTGTAAATTACTGTTGAATCTACTATTAACTAAAAAGACATTGCAGCTTCTCGATGAGAACGATTTTTTCAATTCAAAAGAATCCCATATATTGACTGTATAACAGAATAACACAATGAAAAAGAAAGAACACATGATTCTCTCCTTCTTGCGTACCTAAGAATAAATTACGAATATGTCTAAATCAGATCGGCTTATATTTAGTAATGAGGAAATTAACTGTAAACGAAAAAGAGGGTTTAAAAAATAAAATAAGAAAGATTATTACATTTATTTGCAATTTCCTTGCTTTCAAACTCTATATTAAAAATAATGATAAAAATGAAGTTAGATCAAATATGACGTTATTCTTTCAACTTTGAAGAATATCCGATTATATGGATTATCTCCCTTATTATCATCTGTTTATGGTTCTCTCTTTGTCTGCCGCTCTTCACCCATTTTACAATCGCTCGCTTTGTGTGTGTATATATATAT
Organism: Acanthosepion esculentum; assembly: GCA_964036315.1. Classification (NCBI taxonomy): domain Eukaryota; kingdom Metazoa; phylum Mollusca; class Cephalopoda; order Sepiida; family Sepiidae; genus Acanthosepion; species Acanthosepion esculentum. The sequence continues at coordinate 135,656,404 of OZ038482.1, forward strand.
GTATATATATATATATATATATATATATATATATGTATATATATATATATATGTTATATCTATGTTTTTATCATATATATATACCATATACATATAAACACACACACACACACACACATATATATATATATATATATATATATATATATATATATATATATATGCAGAAATATAGTCTTAAAGTGTGCTATATTTATGGGGTAAAGTGCTCAATATCAGAGATAGAGCTAGTGTAATTATAAAAGTGGACATGGAAGTCAGCACTTAGAGGTGACAATCTGTTTCATGCTAGGGCAATCGTCAGGCACTCTAATGAATATATATATATATATATATATATATATATATATATATATATATATATATATATATATATATATATATATATATATACGGGCTATGATGGATTAATTGTCCTTTGAAAGACGCAAAAATGAATCTCCTGCTTCTCTTCTGGATGGTCAACTTGTTAACTTGGTGAATGCTACCATCATTTTTGCCTTCAGTTCATCTTTGGTGTTAAAAAGAGTTTTCTTGGTCTTTCGTTCGAAAATAATTCGCATATAATAATCGTTGGGGTTGCAATCTGGTGAATTAGGTGACCATATACAAATAGTGATGTGGTCGTAGCCATGACAGGGTTCCCCTTCTTGTGTGGTATGGTGCATATTTCTGTTGGCAGACATAGGGTGTTCCAACAGTCACCCTCTTGACCCAGGGCAGCACTACCTTCTCAAGGTACTTAATATAGTCCTCTGTTCGGGAGTTCTTTTCTCATCAGAAAGATCAATTTAAGTTGTTTTGTTATTTTATTATTTTTTTTGTAATTCTTATTATCTTACTAGTTTCCACTGTATTATAGTCGTAATTTTTAGATTTTTTTTTAATATAATAGTAACCCCATTCCCCTGTCATGGCCTAATTTGCGTAGAATTTATAATTAAAGTAATGTATAATTGTCTTCTAGAGTAGTAGGGTGTCAACGTCAGGTGAATTTGTCATACCGAGATAAAAACGCAGTTAATGTTTATTTTAACTGTTACTCACGACAAGCTGATGAGATTTCTTTGGACACAAGAAAAATAATACCTAACGTTTCTGTTTTTCTCACTTCATTAGAGTGCATCGAAGCTTGCACATCTTTATATATCCCTGCATTTTTATTCCTTCCCTCACAAATACGTAATTGACAATGCTAGCTCTCGTTCCCGTAATCTTGTTTCTACGATGCTATTCAGTCCAATGGGGCTGATGCCTCCCTGAATATACTATGTTACCGGTCTGCTCCCAGTTGATCTTTTACTCGTCATCGGTGAGCTTGTCTTTGAGTTTAAGGTCTCAGACCTTTCTGACGTTCTCTTAACTTGATTTCTGGGTAGACGAGACATGTACACTCAGGGTATCTTCTTACCAGAATTATTTTCTCCGTCGTTAAATGTGTTATGCTAAATATTTCCTTTGTCTTGGCGTTAATCGTGTAAGTGATTCGAAACTTTGAGTATCTTCTATGTAGTATCTCCTATTAGCAGGTGTATAATGTCGGGTCTATTGCACTTCCGTTTCGTGATTGGTTTCTGGGCCGTGTCATAATCTCCGGTGTGGGCCTCGCGATGCTATAATTAAGGGTAGTGATACTGCTGTACCTCCGGCCAATTAAATCTATGCTATTGATGCGAGCATCACCTGTGTGTGTAACTGTTTCACAGCCTAGTCTTCACAAGGACGTACAAACTGATTTCTAAATATAACCCCAGCAAAATTCTACACGAAAACAACCAAACCACATGAAATCAAAAGTAGACCACAGATTGATTATCTCCTGCACGAATGTAAGGGTCTGCGTTCTAAATTTCAAAATGTGGAATTCCATCTCCTGGACTCGAAACCTGACCACTTATTCCTGTTTGAAACTTGTAGTGATTTGTCTGTCCCTCTGCAGAAACTTGCAATCCGGGATAATTACCCTTAATAATAAAACATACTGATCGAAATTATCTCGGCCACGATACTAAGAACAGTTTCCCATGTGGCTGAGATCCCAAAACGAGAAAACTAATCTTCCGTATAATGTCTTCCGAGTGGCACTTGCCCACAATACCAACAGCTTCTACACTTAGTATCCCCTTCAGGGTCACGGAAATGACTAAATAACTGAGAATAACCTCCCTGAGTATGTCTTAGCTGGCTTTCACATTTGTGATGAATTAAATATTCACTATTCTGCCCTGAAAGTTGATTCACTGAAGCTTTAACCCCAATCCTGGATCACGTCGGATACTTCACTAGTCCGTGTCAAAGTATATGTCAAATCAAAGGTACTGCCTGATGTCTCATTTCATAGAACGATTTTACGATGCACGAAAGCCGACTGGGATAACAGATCAGAACCGGGTGCGAGTCTCTTAGCCTATTTCAAAATCATTGCTTCCGAAAATGCACCCTCATCTAGGAATAGTTCGTTTCTAAAATGGAGAGTTTTAAACACACCCAAAAATTCCAGAAAAAATCGAATACCCAGCCACCATAACAACTACTACATTATCTACATATATATAGGGGACAGCACTGTCTCCCATTTAGGAAAATGCGAAAGGGACGTTGACTTCCGCGTAAAAGCGCTCATTTGGCCTTCGGAAGAATTCAGTGAATTTCAATTTTCAACAAACATGGACTCACCCTCCGAACAATATTAGGAATTTACCGCACCGTTTTAATCTACACCTTGCTCTACGCATTGGGATATATAGACCTTGTATCAAATGGATCTGAAAGAGCTTGAACAATTCCAACAAGTTAAGCTCCTCAACATAAAATGGCAGGACAGCTCAGAAATGTTGAGTATTGGACCCACCACCCTCAAACATTACCTAAATTGGTCAGGGTATGTCACACTCCATTCTTTACAGTAAGTTCATCAATGTCAAACTACATCGCGGAGCCTCCAAAAGTCAGATTCAAAGACCAACTAAAGTATTCCCTCCTTCAAGCCGGAATCAGCCTAATAGCTAGGAAATAGAAACCATCGGCCGTCCATCCTCGCGAAGAGCAATTCACTTCCATTCTATTTTTGAGAAGAGGAGAAATACTGAAGAGCAAAGGAAAACGACGACAACGCAAGTCCCGGAAGCTTCAGCCAAGACCATCACCAGGCCAACCATGTGACCATTGCCCAGGACTGTTCCATTCCCTACTTGGCCTCCCGAGCCATGTCGGGTTCAAGCATCGTGAAGGCACCGAATGTACCAATCCCGGACACGAGTGGTGCTGACGACGATATGGAATGGTGTAGTAGGACACTTGCTGAATGCCAAACAGTTCGTAGTCATTGCAAAATGCAAAGTGTAGCTATGCACATTCAGTCCAGACTAAGGAGAAAAGCAAACAACTTGGATCTTGGGGGTTGTGGTTAACCTCTAACCAACTTCTGAATAGAAGCAAAACATCACTGACTACGATCATAAATGGCCTTGATCAGATAAGGAAATTCTCTTCAGCGCGATCTTTGCCGTTATATGAAATCCACTTCCCCACGTCCCATCTCACAGAAAAATCTCAATATTATTTTTATCTCACCCCAGGAAGTCTCAAGGCTTAGCAGAATCTTGATCCTAAGTAGTTAACCTGTCCAGATAATATGCCAGCAGTTGTCAATAAAATATTAGCCCTGAGGTATCCCGCAAAACTACTTAAACACTATACGAAGTGGAAATCCTTCCGACGTCTGTGAAACTTATTAAGTGTATGTTCTGTTTTTAAAAATGCGGGCAAGCGCGCATCCCCATCTCAGTATAGAACCATTAGCCTCCACCCTCAGTAACAATAGCAGTTGAGATCGGGTTTAAATTTGAGGCCTAATATTTTCCCAAGTCATGGAGCCTCCTGTAGGGGACGTCCGTTCATCGTGTTTGGCAGTAGTTGTGATCTGATCTGATAGAATGCACCCAGTTTGATTTTCGATGCATTGAATGCAACCAGCCAGTTTTCCCCCCACTGAGAAGTTACAATTAGATCGGAACAGAGGTCAACTGCCCATCTCTGATCGTCAAAATCTTTAGAGGTGCGTCTATATGTCGTCGTATCATCGGTATAGATTCTTACAAATTATCTGAAGACATTCTTAGATCATTTATGTAAATTATAAAGGAGGTTGGTCCTAAAAGTGACCCCAGGGGTCGCCTGTGTTCTCGAACGACTGGTCGTTAATAACTACCTTCAGGGATCTATCAGTTAGGAACGATTATATAATAAAGAAAATTTTCAAGTGATTCCATAGCTGTAGAGCTTGTGTAGAAATCCTTTGTGCCACAACTTGTCGAAGGCCTTCAAGATATTTAATGGTCCTCGCTGTGTGTGTGTGTCGAGGAAGGGCTTCACCA
>OZ038482.1:135665779-135813279 GCA_964036315.1 Acanthosepion esculentum
ATCTCAGAAATATAGACAGATACTGAAGGGTCGAAACGTTGTAATAAATATGGCGTCAAAGATGTGGGCAATAGTCCGAATAATGTAAATAGTGTACATAATACCTCATATCAGAAATATAGACAGTTACTGAAAGGCCGAAACATTGTAATAAATATGGCCTTAAAGATGTGGACAATAGTCCGAATAATGTAAATACTACGCTAATTCCATATTCAGAATTGTTTATGATGGATTCAGGTTATGTGCTAACATAGCTTCTTTTCCAGTTCCAGATAATAGTTTCTATTTTTTAAAATGTTTATGTTGAATCATATTTTTTGAAACTCTTGCTAGAGGACATTGATTTTCTGTTCCCAAATAAGAATACCTGAATTCATCATCATAATCACCACCACAGTTATCATAGGTACATTGGCGTCGGGAGGGATAGCAGAATCTTTGTCTTCTATTGATAGATTCGTTTGGCATGTACTATAGAATGCTTAAATGGTCATTGCTCATTTTCTCATCTCTGTAAATAGTCTAGGAAAGATTAAATAGATTATCCCTTCTCGTTGTACTCCTGTTGAGGTCTGAGATAATTCCTTTTTCGGATACTCGCCAGATGTGTATGATTTTTGCACTGGCATATTTCTTCTATCAAATCGAGACATTCAGTAGAATCAGAACTCGGAAAAAGATTTCTAATGGATGTGAAGAGGATGTCTCTGTTGATTTGGTCATCTGCTGCTGCCAGTTCAACATATCAGCTATAAAGTTTTCTATTGGAGAGGTAGGCAATTTCCTGGCGTAATTTCATGCGTCGTCATCATTTATAATCTGACTCATAAAACGATGAGAGCCTAGTTAATAAAATATCCATTTGTAATTTCGCCATAATTGATCCAGTTGGATACTTCCTTTTGTGTGTGAGTCTTGAATGTTATCTTTTTGTTTTTATAGTACATTAATGCGTGATAAACCGCAAGATGTGGCGTGCGTTCCTGGTTCAAGAACTCATTCAGGAAATTGGGAAAGTGTTTATTGAATTTGAGAAGAAGGTAAGCTATTTTCAAAAGTTCAGCTTCAATGTCAAATGATGCTTTATTATTTTTATAGCTTTTTTTTTAACTTTCACGTCATTAGATTTCTTATTGCTTAAATTAGGAGACAAACCTTGTAATGAAGTGATGTATATTGATGTGTAGTCATTCTCCGTTTCAGTACTCATCAGTTTAGTGCGGCCAGGGTGGAAATTCTAATCAAAGTGATTTTTAGAGATCAAGACATTTCATCTGTTTCCGTTTCGATTATATGATATCATCAAACTTTTTCACTTTCAGTTTTGTCTATGCTGTTTGGCTTCATGTATTTGCTTTCTAATTCTTCCGAAATATTGGATCCTTGTGGCATTTTTGATTAATTCTTTGTCAATTGTTTAGTATTCTCCCATTTTTCCAATTTGTTTCTTGTATTAGTCTATTCAAAACAGGATCGTTATCCTTCAGGAGTATTTGTTTCGGTCTAAGTCTTCTTGGAATAATCTCACGTACTTTGACTAACGAAGATATGGTTATATTATCTGATTCCTCTATGATATTTGAGTCAAGACTGAGGAACATCGATTTGATCTCTAGTTCATCACAGTATTCTGCTCTTAGGCTTTCATTTTTAAGACCTTGAATGTTATACCTGTCGTGTTTTTTGCTGAATGGAAGCGAGCTATTTCGTTGGTTGCTGATTTCAATTTTGTTATATGTAGTCTGTGATTAGATACAAAATAAGAGTTGTATAACCAAAAGTATGTCAGAAACTCCCGGCCCCAGGATTCCGAGACGATAAATTTAATTAAAGCTTTGGTTGTTATCAGGCTTATGTGATGTGATCCTCTGTTTCCTGGATTGATTTAGCGATGATTTCAGGATGGAATAAGTTTGTGAATAAAAATGCAATCAACAGGAGTTCTCCGTTGTTGTTTGAGACTCCTCTTTCAACGGGTGACACCTTCTCACCAGCAAAAAAAGCCGCAGAGTTAATGATAAAAGAAGCATAATGCACATTTTTGTTCTTGTACACAAAGTTTAGTTCATTCTGTGAAGAATTTCTCTTTTACCAAAACAGCACTTTTCCCGTTGCGGCATCAGTTAATGTCAGTATGATTTTGCTGCCACAAACACATATGACGGCAGCCATCAGTCGTTCTGACTTAAGATATTGTCTATTACAATATCTGGTGATTTTCGTATTGCAATTCTAACTCCAAGTTGTCGTCTCCTTCAGGTCAGTCCAAAATAAATTCTATCTCAAATGCACAATGGGGTCAAACACTTTGTTCTAAACTTAAATCTACCCTGTGATCGTCTGATATTGACTGGCTATTAATTTGGCCGAATTTTAATTTTAAGAATTTTCTAAAAGATTTTACTGTTCTTAGGCGATGTAGTCGTTTTTGATAAGTTAAGTGACTGACAAGACATTTCTTTACCGGTACTAGAATTGTCGAATTCTGGTGTGTTACCGACAAAAGCGTCCCTTTGTAATGCACCTGACACATTATACGATATTCAATTAGATACGTGTTTAATCTTTATTAAAACAGACGCATTTTGGAGTATCAGCTGTAACCAAAGTAAATGATCTTCCTGCGCCTTTAGTAAGAAGAGTAACTTACACAAACCGCAGTGCCAGAAGGTCTATCTAATTGTCTAAATATTTACTCACATTTGTGTGGGTCTGAGTTATACTAGATTTTGGTTGATTATGCAACATCTCAGCATTCTATGTTATTTAGTATTGGATATAGTATGCGAGTATAGTATAGGAGGCACGGTGGATAGCGGCTCGGATTTAGGAATTGGAGAGCCGAGTTCGAATTCCAGTCGAATCCATTACAATCACTTACGTGCTAATACCCTTGGGAAAGGTATGAATCCTCTTCTTCTCCCTCCAACTATGGGTAAATAGCAGGATAGACCGAGTTCTGTAGCCTTGTATGGCAACTGGTCTACTGCAGAAAGAAATGGCAACCTACTGCGGAAAAATATGCCTCGTCAGTCATGTATCGAAAGATAGATGATCGCCTAAGCGTGGAATTACGCACATAACTGACTGACTGATACTCTATCGTAGAAAACGAGAAATGAACTCACGACATATTAGTAATGGCCAACTGAGTAAACTATATAATATTTATTATTTCAGATATTAGATTGTATACTCCATATTTGATCTAGACTCACCGTTTTTCTTTAATAAAACTGGCAATTACGTCTATCGGTCTGTGCATTCTAAAAAATTTACTAAAGAAAGATGAGTTCTCTGGTAAATTGGATGCGTTTATTTGAAATTGAAAATCTACTATAATGTTTGAAGCAATGAAAAAAACAATTTAAAATAAATCCAAGAAATGCTTAAAAGACTATAATACATGGAATATAAATGACTATATTGGTAACAAAATCTAGCCCTATAGTCTGATGATTACACTAATACATTTGATATTGTACGGCAGAAAAAAAACCTAACTCTACCGCTAGGTATGTTCTAATTAGATGGGAAAAGGGATTAGGCTAACCTGCAATACTCACGGGGAAGAATAGGAAACTCGTTAAACAATGACACGAACGATAAGATAACAATTTGCTTTTCATCGGATTTGTTTAATCTGTAAAGAATCTTAAACTTTATTTAACCTATAAAGCGTCTTAAACATGCAAAATTGTCTCCACTAGTTTTACTTGCCCAAGAATTGCTTTTTAATTAATAAATGCCCATCCGGCTTTCAACCCAGATATGTGGGCGTAACCGGTTAGTTGGTCAGTTGCGCTCCGACCCTATGACCACATCCTTTCATAGAACTAATGATGATGATAATGATGAGGATCTCTTATTAACGTACAGTCTTTGATTATGGCTGACTTTTTAAAAAGCTGTATTTGGCCTCACTATGGAGTAGCTTCTATAAAAGGTCGGATGGATCTTTTTGCTGTATTTACCAAAAAGTGGCTGACTGTGTTCCATGGTTTTGACTGCAGCAATTGCGCATGTAAAGGCGGGTCTCCTGAAGTCGGCGGTCAGGGCAGACAAGAACCGACGGTCACATGCCCATGACCAAGACAGTTGAAGTTGAGCAGCTACTCTACGGCAAAACACGTTCATGGAACAGATAATGATGACGAAGATCGCTTATTACCGCACACACTTGAATTATGGCTGACTTTGTAAAGAGCTATAGATTATATATTAACAGGTTTGTGCCACAAACATAGCCGTATAATGTTCGATCATTATTTCTTGCTTCGGATCTTCCGCTTTCCATTATTATATCTTAATAAATATCAAGTTTCGAAGATATTGCCTGTAGTATTGATTAATACTAGATTCGTTGATCATTATCAACAAAATAAGCTTGGACCTCACTGAGTGTTTTATACTTCGGTCGTTGTGCTAGTGGAACCAATTGGGTGTTTTTCCGTTGATTAATGGTTACAGATCTCCTCTTCTTAGTGTTTACTTTTCTGCTGCGTTCAATTCTCATTCGGCAAACGTCACTTCTGTGCTGACCCAACCATAAAATAAAGCAGAATGGTGAAATAAAAGAGAATCAATCACATGATCATCCATTCACTCGTTTCATCGATGTTGACTCCGCAACCTCTGGTCATATCGATTACAAATCGAATTTGTTCAAGTATTTCGGTTATATGATATAAATAAAGACATTACAATCGAAAAGGTGGAGAACCTTAATCCAACCTCAATGGATTTGAATACGTTTCTTATCACAAATGTTTTATGCATTTCACCCCAAGCAAGTTGTGAGTGCTACTAGCACGCAAGGGGTTACTGAGAGTGAAAGTAAGAGTAAAGAGGAGTGTTTAAGGAAAGGATAAAGAGAAAGACGGAGATCAAGATCAAGCCATTAGAAGATGTCGATTGACATTACATCTAATGTTTTGAAGATTATAATTATGAGGGAAGCAAGTAAGAGGAAGGGAGTTCCACTGTCGGGAAGTGCGAGAGAAGAAGCTGTTCGAATAGAATAGGCGGTTTCATTTAATTATTTCGACAGTAAAAGGGTGGGACCGAGATGCCAACCTAGTAGGATGCTGAAATACATGCAGATGGGGCACCAGTGAAAGTAGCTCGTCAGAGCAGTTGCCATGAAAATATTTGTAGAAAAGACAGAGGGAAACCACATCACATCAATGAGAAAGTAATTGGATTCGAGGCCCCAAGTCAGGATCTTAGGTAGATTATATGTTATTCACTTACACCGTTGTTAACTGATGCTTTCATACAATGATGAAGAGAAAGTTACAAATTTGTCTGTATTGAGGTGTAATGACCTTTTAATAATAGTGTTCTCGAAAGTAGATTTTAGACTTGGTTTTATTGCTGAATATGGAAGTCAGTCAATTTTAGATATTGGCATAGTTTCTGACTGGAGGTGTGGATAAGTAAAGAAGACAGTACTTGAAACTGAAGTCTCGTCAATAATGTAAAATGTTTCATTGATGATATAGGTTTAGCTTAGATAAATGTGCAAAAGTAACTTTCAAGAAAGGGAGAATTACCAATAAACACTGAAATATACTCAAAAGATCTCGATGTTTCGCAATGATTAGGTCACTGGAGTCAGAAAAAAGCATGTAAATTCCTTAATGAGCGATGGAGAGAGAATACAGCATACTTAAATGAAACTCAGAAAATATTACTATAGGTGTGTTCGTTACATTTACAAAATACAATATCAACCATAACATTTTTGGCAGTTTCAACATGATTACTGGCACCATACCTGATATTAATCGAATTTATATCCAAACAATAAAGATTCTCCCTTGCCATCGCATGCGTCATCCTCGGTTCGATGTTGATCTTCTGTATGTGCCCGCATACGAAGGAGGAAGAAGATTAGTTCAACGTAGAAACGTCTTACAAAACTACAACAATCGATCTTCAAAGATATCTAGAAACTGGAAGTTCCAATACTTTCATAGTGTTTTGGTTTCAAAGATTCGGAAAGAGTTGGATGAGTCTACTGGTGATTACGGAGGTGTTTGGAATGATCACAAGTGATGGCGAATTTATGCCTCCCTTCATCTTCCCACAGGGCCTCAGGATCAATAGGCAGGCCTACATCAAGTGCTTTGAGGAGGTAGTGTTGATTTGGATGAAGTGGCTGGCTGCTGGAAGAAGATATGTCTAGCAACCAAACTATGTACCATGATACACAAGCAAGATAACATAGTCATGGCTGTCAGACAATTTCTTCAACCACATCATCCCTTACATCTGGCCATATAACCCCTCGGACTATAGTAAATTTACAGCCCAAAATATTTAAAGTTCAATAAATTAGATTACGGAGAATATTTTCTTAAATGTTTAAGATTACTGAGTACTCAAAAAATTATATATAAAAGGTGCTCACCTTAAGCTCCCATAGAACAACATTAGATAAATATCAATCTGTCATCAAACTTTTAAACCCGCGAACACCTTAAATATACAGCTACTATCGAGTTAAAATGTTCATTTTTGTGATATTTTAAACTTAAAATAAATATTGTTTCGAGTAAGGTTAATTCTACTTTAAATTAGTTAATATTACTCAAATAATGTTTCAGAAAATTTTATTTTATTTTGGGATGAATTTTTTAATAAAGAGATTTACATTGCGATGAAAGACGACTAGAAAACGGTGCTAATCAACTATTTTGACCAAAAACAAATCTCTTTTGAGTCAATTTAAATTAGTTTCTGAAACACAGCAAATTATTTTGCTTATTGAAAATCTTACATTTAATATAATTAGTTTGAAAGTAAAACTAAAATAAAAGCTTCAAGAAAGATGTTTCATTTTTTAAAATTATTTTTAAACCTCAGTTATCGCGTTTGATTTTGTATTTTTCGGATGTGCCTATTATTATAAATATATTAAAATAATTGAAGTGTAAATAAGCCAACATGCAAGATTGAGAGAACGAAATTAGAAAAAAATATTATTTAGGGAATAAGGAGAATAAAGTAGTGAATTAAATGCAAAATGAATGAATAGCAGTACCTGTAGTTACATACATTTTCAGTGTGATAAACGAAATTGTAAAGAATAGAACGCTCGGAAGACATCATGCCATATATAACACGCACAATCGACTGTAGAAATCGACAGTGTTTGCCTAGGGCAACTGGAGGTAGCGCATTGAATTAGCTATATCTCACGTACAAGACTATACACATAGGTCTTGAAAGGTAGCTTGAATTAACCACTGATTAGTTGCTAAATCTTGTTTACAAGCATGAATCCAACAAAAGAATTCATTCAATTATCAAAGAAAGTCAAAAGTTAAAACATGAACAATAGAAAGAATATAAGGTATGCTGCGAAATACCAAATGTAAACGTCAAATACTTTAAACAAAAAGTAAAAACGAATTGCCTAACTACTTGAAAACCAAATTGAATGAGAGAAGCCGATACAGATTACATGCCTTAAACCCTAATAAATTTGACTCATCTGCAGTTGCCATGTTCTTTGTTGATATTTGAAACGGTGAAATTGATCCTAGTCGTTTAATATGAGAACTTGTCAATATGATCCTAATAGAGACATATTTTAATGACTGACACAATATCACTTTTGTACATAACGGTCAGGAAAGCTTTGACCTTGTATGATGTGAGTGCTCTACCCTAACACTCAAATCTGTTTAGATATAGGTACATTAGTGTGGGAGAAATAGCTGCATAGGAAGATATGACAATACAGCTGACTGCAAAGTAGGTATACAGTAGGTGTATGTACGCGAACAACAGCAGCAGGGCGTGTTCTGCAATCAGTAGCGACGGACGCCACCGCCATTCGCTCTCGCTATGCGTGAGCTACTTGACGGAAGATCCGTGAAGTGGACTCTACGTCCTCCGGATCTCACCGTATATGCTAACTGGAGATATATAAACGATAGGATGTTCGCACGGAATTTACGTTCTGTAGATGGTATGATTCTGTTCATCTAGGATACTGTCCAGTAAATTGATGCTGATAAAGACCTTTGTACCAGAGTGTGCAAGAGTGTCCACTCACGACTAGAGGTGTGCTTGAATGAAGGGGCCAAACAATTTGAACATTTGATGCATTGATATGTTTATTATTGATATGTTTATATATTCATTATAATACGTATGGTTGGCATGTTTTCATTTTACTTACTGTATTATAAACTTCCCTATGTAGAAAAATCGAATGAACGAAAAACACTACCTTTGCTGAACAATTCTTTTTTTACGGTGTTCTGAAACGTCATATCAACATATATATATATATATATATATATATAAAGGATATATATATATATATATATATATATATATATATATATATATATATATATATATATATATATTCCAGTCGAATCCATTACATTCACTTACGTGCTAATACCCTTGGGAAAGGTGTGAATCCTCTTCTTCAGCCTCCAACTATGTGTAAATAGCAGGGCAGACTGGCTTCTATAGCCTTGGATGGCAACTGGTCTAAGAGAAGGACAACTCTGAATTCAAAACCTGCGGAGGGTCGTTTGGGGACCTTGTGGCATCCGTTGCACCAGGTCCCTGTATTCGTCCCTCCAAAAAGTGTGGATGGCCCTACACAAAGCCTTCACCACTATAATCAAATCTCATGTGTCGGTGTCGGGCTTTCAGTTTCTAGGAACTGATCAGCCTGACCCTCATACGTCGAATTCGACGAGAGAGTCGATCATATATATATATATATATATATATATATATATATATATATATATATATATATATATATATATATCATCAGAAGCCAAAAGACAAGATATGATAAAAGACTGCAAAAGTGCTTTCTCAATTATGGGACGTATTATTTGAATACTTGTTTGAAATTATCCGGACCTGGACATAAAAATTGCAAAAAGGTGGCCTTTAGGACGAATGACTATTCCAGTTATAATAGAAATGCTAGGATTCATTAGAATGAATACTGATTCAGTATTAAAACATCACAGAAAACTCTCTCACTCTCTGAGTCCTGTTCATATAATGAATTTTGATGTTCCAGTAGACAACGCAAAAAACTGAAAGCAATTGGATAATCTGTGTAAATATTTAGAGAGGACAAAACATTGTGCGAGTTGCGTAAAGATTATGGCGCAGAATTGTAATCGGCGAGCTGTATTCGAATTTTAGTCAAAGTTCCTACATTAGCATCTCCATAATGCCCCTGAAAAATGTATGCATCTATTGTTACGCCCGGGGTTTCGTTGGGACTACGATAACCGAGACGCAACGAGAAAATAAATAAAATAAACAAGAGTATCCCAGGGTTCAATATAAGGTTGATGAAAAAGAACGATGGGAGAGAAATTCTCCAATTCCTGACGTCGGTGAACGCAGTGAGAAAACGAACAATATGCAGACACGGAATAACAGAAGACAACAATATATAATAAATATACTTTATTTATAAAATATACAGTGTATTAAATTAAAGAAAATAAAACTAAAGAGTAAAAGGGATGAGGGGACAATTGGTTGGTCAAACATATATCAAGGCGACGAAATACAGACAAAAACAATGACAGCAGATTATAGAATATATATATATATATATATATATATAAACATGTAAAGACTTGCAAATTGTAGTGATCGACGTCGATCGATTTTTATCAGACATAAAGTTCGAAAGAAAAGATGTCCATTCAATTCCCCAAACAAAAAAGGGGGCGTTGCTAATGTCCTGATATAAGTCCTTGATTAACGCCGTTCAATCCTTGGTGATGGCGAGTATTATACGCAGATAAACCACAGGAGTATAGACGACTTGGGTTTGAGAATACCGTTCAGGATTCTTTCGTCGGTCATTCGATTCTTGGGGATATCCGATTCCTCTGAAAGCAAACAGCTAAGTCCAGTTTTGGTGTCGTCCGATTCCTCTGAAAGCAAACAGATAAGGTAAGTTGTTATATCCCAACACGCGCGAAAAAAATAACCGTTAGGGGTTAAGTCACGTGTTGGCATATGAAAGTGAGTAGGCGTTATCCATTGAACACTATTAGGGTCACTTGTACTTATCAGACAAGCAGAGTTCGTCTGGCCTGCGTTCAGAGACCAGACAGGAGATGGGGGAAAGGAAGGTTCCCTTCCAAAAACTAGCTTTAGTTTAACCGGGTACAAAAAATATTCCATAATCTGCATATTCAAAGAAATAAAGAGACGACTATTATTCTGATATCTCGTCGCAAATATGTAAGGTATTAAAAATATACTTGTAAAATCTAAGTTGGGGGTACAATTATTGGTCTAATGTAACACTATCCACATTAATTTATAGTTATGTAAGTAGGATTAAACTCGTCCGGGGAGAAGGAAAACTGCACTCAAAACCGCGGAGAAGGCAGCGGGAAACTCCTTCTTTTTCTAGTAATTCACAGACATTACAGACGAGGAAGCAAAATCATAACGTTATAGAAATGGGGGAAACGACAACTGTATATCCGAGGATTCAAGACCATCCAGTTAACAGTATTACTGAAATCAGTTCGGAATATGCACGCGGATTAAGAAGACTTGTTGTCACTTAATCCACAATCTGAGCAACTAGTAATTAAACCTAAAACTGAAATTATTAAGTCTGTAAATATATTTCCTGTTAAAATAGTACCTTATTGTACGTAAAATCGTCACTTGCACATCTTCTATCGGATACTTTTCAGAAGGCTGTTTTCCATTTAATTTACATCTCCGGTGTCGATGTCAGTCATATATATATATATATATATATATATATATATATATATATATATATATATATATATGAGAGAGAGAGAGAGAGAGAGAGAGAGAGAGAGAGAGAGAGATTGAGATTTTACATTCAGGTAAAAATGTATGACATATTGGGAAATAGTTTTAAAAGCTTTTCACTTCGTCATACATCTTTTCTTGAAACGTTTTATACCATATATATATATATATATATCCGATGCGATGAGAACGAAAGTAATATATAAATTCCAACGTTCGCAGCGTTAATTCAAAAAAGAGCTCGATACAGATAGAGCGATAACCATTTTCGACCCTCACCCGTAGATGTGCAGTTGAAATGCACTGAAACCAAGTTGCATCTTTGTAGTGAGTAAAATGGTTTTGTCTATATGATAAAATTATAATAAATAAATAAATATATATATATATATATATATATATATATATATATATATATATATATATATGTATATATATATATATATGAAATTTTATACATATATACTCGTCTGTATCTACAATATAAATCGTTTTGAAGAACATGCTATCAAATTTTGAAAATTGCCGTTTCAAATGATCAGAAAGAAATATCAGGAGCTTCCCCGAGATATAAATATTTATATAAATAAATATTATTTATGAACGCGTTAACATATTCCCAAATATAACTGACTCGCTAAAATGCCCTTCGGAACATTATAGCGAGATTAAAATCATTTAATATTAAAGGAATTATTGAGAAATAGCAGACAATAGTGAGTTTTGAGTAGATCAAAAGAGATTTGTGAAGACATATTTGAAGGTGTTTCTTAGAGAAAAGCATCTGTTACCAAAGATGGAAAGATTTACATTTATAAATTAATCATAATCGTGATAACTGATGCTGATGACGATACCATGAATGTTTACGCAGTACTTTAACAATGTAAAAAAATTGGATGTTTTCTTCGCGAATATTTCAGATAGAGATACTAAAGAAAGGTCATATACAGACAAACAAGACTTCTTTTATCTGTCTATATTTCTGAGATAAGGTATTATGTACATTATTTACATTATTTGGACTAAAGTTGTAATATGAGCTCTGGTAAAAAAATGCTTTGATAACATCAAAAATTGCAATATGAGCACTGGTAAAAAAGGTTGCTGAAGACATTAGGTTTATAATACCCAGAAATTCATGCACAGATGTCCTCAAGGACACATGGCACAAGGCGTTGGTTAGATCCAGTGACAGGACCCAAAGAGTGTGAGTTCAATACCTGGTTAAGGCAGTGGAGAACTTTCAGAGGGAAAAATTAACAGAATATAACTGATAACCGATATCCATTAAACATGGCACGTGGAACTAGAACAGTCTACCCCAGTGAGCGAAATAAAGGGTTCAGTTCGACATTCCAACCACCTGAAGAATGCCGGAGCGTACAACGGCCGAAACGTTGTAATAAATATGGCGACAAAGATGAGGACAATAGTCCGAATAATGTAAATAAGACTTATTAAATAAGACGTTTTATAAGCATGAATTGATGCCTTTTTTATCAACTATTTTTATTTTCTTTTTCACTCATTTGTTTAAACATTCTCCATTTAGACTTTAATTAGTTCGTTTTTTTCTTGTCTGTCCGGCACATTTTCCATTCGATTTGCTTCCAATCGATTAAATTATGTCCTTATTCCTTTATCTGAAATTATTTTCCGATTCACTTAATTCAGTCCGCTAGTCCACGGATATTCATATCCGTGGATTATCTTGAACGAAAATAACTGTGGATCTATTTTCATAAGCCTATGTTCCGCTATACCTATCTGGAGATATTTATATATAATAATTTTATATATCAACTTATATCATTATATTACATCCAATTTGCATACGCCATAAACGTTACGTTGTATTCGAAACGCAATTTAGTTTTAGCACACGTACTCGGTGAGAATCTATATTAATATTATGTCACTATTATATATATATATATATATATTGGGTTTCATATATAGATTCATATGTATGAAGACTAATATCTATACATACATACATACATACATATATATATATATATATATATATATATATATATTTGTGTGTGTGTGTGTTTTCTATGTAATAATGTACTAACCGGTCATAGACTTTGATCTGAGACAGTCTCAGTCATCACTACTAGTTTACAACACACAATATACATAAATTTATGTAATCTTTATTTTCTCACTTTCTGTCTCTCTCCTTTGCTACACACACACACAAACACACACACACGCACACATACGCATAGATAGATAGATAGATAGATAGATAGATAGATAGATAGATTTGTTTTATTTTTAAGGAGTCTATCGAGAATTGATGATCCAACCTAGCACAGCTAGTTGTCATGGCATGGCTGCCATCGTTTGTGATTAGCCACAACAATCTTATTCCTGCAATCCTTGGCACATAAGTGTGTGAGGTTTCGGGAGAGAAATCAGGTCGCAGAGTACGCCAGATAATACCTGATAGCATTGAACGTTCCCTTCGCGTCCCTCCCTCCAGAGTTTTTGGCTAGAGTGGAGGAAAAATAAATGACGATATATATATATATCCTATACGGTCTTTAGAAGAATCATTATTACTTCAAGATTCTATCAGATTATTAAAATCATCCTTTATCTTAGTTTTATAAATTTGAGAAGTGTTAGTTTAATCCCAACCACTGTTCATTTTTGGGGGTTCTTTTTCCATAACCGATTCACTATTTGATGTGGTCCCGAAGTAGGGGCCACGGAAGGAAAACACGGAACACGGGTTAGAGGTAAGAAAGATATATTAAACAGAAAAGTTACAAAGAATAGTATAAGAGTAAGCAGAGCTTACTATCCAGTGGTGTCCGATATTGGTATCGTACGCGGCTGCGCATTACTGGTGCTACTCCCATGATACTACCATTCACCCAGAGTCAATTAATACGCCCTTCTGTGTTTTCATGTAAACAATATTCGGTGGAGAAAAAATAAATGACGATATATAGATATATCCTATACGGTCTTTAGAAGAATCATTATTACTTCAAGATTCTATCAGATTATTAAAATCATTCTTTATCTTAGTTTTATAAATTTGAGAAGTGTTAGTTTAATCCCAACCGCTGTTCATTCTTTTTTTTTCCATAACAAATTCACTATTCTGGAATAATGTCTAACATGGCATTAAAGCATTTCGAAAAGTCCCTTATATGATTCCTTACTAGAACGTTAAGAAAAAAAAGTCCTTTAAGTCCTAAAATTTACACATGTAGAACATTCTTCGACATACCTTTATATATGGATCCGATTAGTGTCAAAAGCGACTGTGTTACGATATGATCGGTAACCACAGATTCAGCATTCTGAAACCATTCCCGTTCAATGTTTTCAGATTGACAGGATGCACCGACCTGATTAAAATGCATTTCACGTTCTAGAAGACCGTTCCCATAAGGCACTGTGCGTCCACTTTCACGATCACGAGTCCCGTAATTAATTAGGTAGTCGCAGTAAAAGTGCTGTGTCTTAGGTGAGATAGGCTGACGGTGCCCAAATCTTTGCAGGATCGTTTGAATTCAAAGTTTTCCTTCTCCTACACTGGCACCACCGAAGGCTATAGAATGTAGCAGCGGGATAAGAGTTGGATTCATACCTTCCGGATGGTATTATATTAACTTACATAGCAAAATCCCGTAGGTGAATGTAACGAATTCAACTAGGTTTCGAACTCTGTTCTCATATTTCTCAATTCGAGCCGCAATCTATTACTCCACTCTCTCTCTATCTCTCTCTCTCTCTCTCTCTCTCTCTCTATATATATATATATATATATATATATATATATATATATATGTATATGTGTGTGTGTGTGTGTGTGTGTGTGTGTGTGTGTGTGTGTGTGTGTTCAAATGCATCTTAAAGAACTGTCTTCCTGATCAAACCGGACTCATGAATAATTACATCGGTTATACAACTACATGCTTATCCAGACGTCTTAGAACGCATTTAAACACGCACGCAAATTTACCGGACTCCATTAGAAACATACTCGTAGAAAACACAAATATATTAACTGCATCTACCTGCAAAATAAGATTAAAAATAATGGAGGCTTTAATAATAAAAAAAGAAAAGGGCAACTCTTAACAATATTAACTACGAACAAAGCCACGATGTGCTCACCGTATTCGGAAACCAAAAACATCACTACTACACACTAAGACATACACATAATGCACACACTCAATTAAGCTGAAAAATCGAACCATCCTTGACAATGTCTAAAGGTATAGCCGAAAGCGCTCAGAAACATAAAACATTTGGACAGTTCTTACACACCCTTTGTCCGGTAAAGAAAGCTCTTGTTCGAACACAAGAAAAATTAAATAAAAAGCTCAATCGTAGTAACTTGTATGTTGTCTTTATGGAAGCATGCATATATATATATATATATATATATATATATATATATATATATATATATATATATATTTATAGAAGAGTAAACAGAAAGACTATAAAGGAGAAAGGGCCTTTTTATATGTATATATAGACAATTTGTTCATAGGAGTCAACACTCTCATTTTCACGCATTAATAGTTCATCAGACCAAGTTAGTCTAACATGTTTCCTAAACTACCATTTTTTAAATTCACAATACTGTGAGGCATTTCATATTCACGCACACACCGATATACACATATTCTTTTTCGTTCATATAATATAAATCAAATTCTTTACTACAAAAGATTTTAAAAACTAGCAAATTATTTACTAAAATTAATATATCAGAGACTTACAACCCCCTCTATGAGTTCAACATTGTCTATAAATATACTTGCCCACTCGGATAAAGTTTCTCTGCAATAACAAAAAAAACCTAAACCTTGTACACCGGATATACCACACTTCCACATTCACTGAGACTTACTTGCCACATATCGAACCAGAGTCCCATCCAGTAACATTAGATACCTTCTTACAAACACTCAAAAATACTATCAGTATGAAATGATAAAATAATTCTTATGATACTTGACATAATACTTATATAACAAAAACAATCATCAAAAAATAAAAAAAACAATTATAATCCGGTAATCCGCATCCTCAAATTCATATATATATATATATGTATATATAAATAAAAAGAAAGAACAGTAAGATATAAAATCCGGTGTTCTTATAGATATTTTTATTTTTACACAATAGTGCTCAATGTAAATTTACAGATCATTAATAATTATAAATTAATTTATTTAAAAAATTTTTTTAACGCTACACAGTGAAAACCATGTTTCAAAAATGGAAGTTAAAGCTTCGAATTTAATTTTGTTATTAAATTAAAGACATTAGTTCCATTTCCTCGTCAAGCGAATTTTGGAGTAACTTATTTTTTAAATTTAAGGTTTTTAAGGCCTTTAAAACCGTAAATTTTAAAAAAATAAATTTTAAAAAAATCGCTTGACGAGGAAATCTTCATAACTTTTCTACATCGCAACAAATATAGCCTATATCACAACACTCACGTCTTCTACGAAACTCAGCAATTGCCTCTACCTATCGTGATGATGACTTAATAAAGGCGAAAGTTCGCTTGGACTACATTTCTCCCGAAATGAACTTCGTACAATTTCTGCCGGAATTTCCTCCTTGTCACAGATGGATTATTCGTAATCTACAAAATTCCATCATTATAATTCATATACATTAAATATATATTGTTTTTAATAATGTACATGTATATGTGTGTGCGTGCGCGCGCGCTTGTGTCTGTGTTTCTGTGTAAAATGTAATATATTAATAATATATATATATATATATATATATATATATATATATATGTACAGACAATATAAAAAAAGTCAAAAGGAACGCTTTTCGTCCCTTGATGAACTCTATCAACGTCAAACATAAAGATTATACTTTGTAAATTATTTTATATACAGAAGTAAGGTTGATGAAAAATATGTTTATTTTATTTAATTTGAAACGCTCTAAAATATTTTTCTGTGTAAGGAATTTACATAGGTACCTCCATGAGATCGCTAAAAAACGAGCATAGCATGATGAAAAAGACGCCAAATTTGACCAAAACAAAATTTTATCGTCTAAATGTTTGTTATTATTAAGTGGAAAATTCAAAGTATTTTAGGGGTATTTTTTTAGATTTTTTAATCGTTCCTAGCACGTCCAAAATTTTCCTTAAATATCTTGTTTTTTTTAATCAGCAAAATTGACAGATGGCAAACATTTTTTTCCATTTTATAAAGAAAAAAATGAAAATCTCAATTTGAAATTCTTTTAAATATCATTTATCATTTTTTCAAAACTTATTTTAAGAAAATCAGAAATTATAATGTTTAATTAAAATATTTTGAATCAAGCTTAACTTAACTTCTGCGCCGAAAAGATGTAATTTGAAAATAAAACAAAGCAGGTCATAAACTTTCGCGTCACTTGACAGGTGATGAATGACATATTGACGGATTCTGTGAGGATAATTTGTTCTACGGAAGGAGAAAAGTGAAATTATTTACATTTAAGTGAACTCGTTATTTGTAAGGAAAACTTTCAGCGCTCTATTTTTTTTGTTTTTGTTTCTCAGTTGAAATTGAAAAATCAAATAAACTTCACACGTGTTTCGCAAAATTAAAGGCCTTAACAGCTAAGAACAATGCTTAACTTAAATAACGCAACTTAATTGTATTCTGGTTGGTTTTCCGTACTTTATAGAGCCGATTATAAACACAAAATTACATTTCTTAATAACTGCGAGTTTTCTGATTATTCAAAATGATACAATTTACAACGCGCTAAAAAGATCTTATAAGGACTCTTGGATGCGGTTTTTAACTAATTTTATAATATTTTAACAACTTAAATGTAAAAATCTATTATAATTAAAAAATAGCAAATAATTGTATTAAAAATTCATTTTTCATCGATTTTGTTTTTTTTGCTTTCAGAAAATATTGTCCATATTCATAAAAATAACTAACAGCATTTGAAAGCATTTGAAATTAAATAATATATTTGTTTTATTGAGTTTTGTATGTTACAATTCAGAACTGATTTTCAGGTAGGAGGGTTCAATTAAAAACAAGAAAAACATGATTTGCATTACTCAAAGCCTTGTGTTTTTAACTATTGTAATTACTAAAGTGGACGATCGAATTTCTAGTGTTTTCAAAAAATTAGTTAGAGGGGGGGTAATAAATATAAAATTATTTCTGCCATGACTTTCATAAAAGAAAACATATTTATAATAATTTCGATCATCTGTGAATAGTTTCTGAAATTTTCATTAACATCCGACAATTATTTTTATTTTTGCAAGATTTTCCAAATTAATGTGTCATACAAAAAAGTGCTAAAAATGTATGTTATTTTAATAGTCCCGGTGATACAAAGTGAAACAAGGATTTTTAAATGAAAATTCAGATTGTTCGAAAAAGAATGAAAAATTAAAAAAATAATTAAAATAAACTTTGCTCTTTCCACTTTAAAATAACATAAACATTTAGACGATAAAATTTTATTTTCGTCAAGTTTGGCGTGTTTTTCATCATGCTATGCTCTTTTTTTTAGCGATCTCGTGAAGGTACCTAAATTTAAACAATGGAAAAATAAGTGATGCGATTATTTATCTAATAAATAAAAGTGAGTGAATATTGTTGTTAAATTTTTATTTACTTATTTTTAATGTAATTATTATTTATTTCTATATATGTTTATTTTCTTCAATTATTCATGTTTTAAATTATTTATCACAAATATTTAACGGTCTTGAGATAACCACTATCTTTTAATTTTTAAATATAATTATGTTATGTTGGCTTGAGAGAGAGGTATATCTACTAGGAAAGGAAATATTAAAAAAAAACAAGGTGTAAATTAATATTTAGGCATGTGACATCATTTTAACGGTAGGTAGGTGCTGTAGGATATGGTATACTGCTTTTGAGATCGGTTGTTTGTGAGATTTAGTCTCAGTTGTCTCATCACTATCATATGATAACGTTTTTTTAACAGCAGGAGTTGTTAGAAAACGTGTCCGGACACAGTGAACTGTGTCAGTGTTCCACATATCTATCTATCTATCTATCTATCTATCTATCTATCTATCTATCTATCTATCTATCTATCTATCTATCTATCTATCTATCTATCTCATACTGTTAATATCTATCTATCTATCTATCTATCTATCTATCTATCTCATACTGTTAATATCTATCTTTCTATCTATCTATCTATCTATCTATCTATCTATCTATCTATCTATCTCGGTCTGTTCATATCTATCTATCTATCTATCTCATACTGTTAATATCTATCTATTTATCTATCTATCTATCTATCTATCTATCTCGGTCTGTTCATATCTATCTATCTATCTAATACTGTTAATATCTATCTATCTATCTATCTATCTATCTATCTATCTATCTATCTCGGTCTGTTCATATCTATCTATCTATCTAATACTGTTAATATCTATCTATCTATCTATCTATCTATCTATCTATCTATCTATCTATCTATCTCGATCTGTTAATATCTATTTATCTATCTATCTATCTCATACTGTTAATATCTATCTATCTGTCTATCTATCTATCTATCTATCTATCTATCTATCTATCTATCACATACTGTTAATATCTATCTATCTATCTATCTATCTATCTCATACTGTTAATATCTATCTATCTATCTATCTATCTCATACTGTTAATATCTATCTATCTATCTATCTATCTATCTATCTCATACTGTTAATATCTATCTATCTATCTATCTATCTATCTATCTATCTATCTATCTATCTATCTATCTCATACTGTTAATATCTATCTATCTATCTATCTATCTATCTCATACTGTTGATATCTATCTATCTATCTATCTCATACTGTTAATATCTATCTATCTATCTATCTATCTATCTATCTATCTATCTATCTCATACTGTTAATATCTATCTATCTATCTATCTATCTATCTCATACTGTTAATATCTATCTATCTATCTATCTCATACTGTTAATATCTATCTATCTATCTATCTATCTATCTATCTCATACTGTTAATATCTATCTATCTATCTATCTATCTCATACTGTTAATATCTATCTATCTATCTATCTATCTCATACTGTTGATATCTATCTATCTATCTATCTCATACTGTTAATATCTATCTATCTATCTATCTATCTATCTATCTCATACTGTTAATATCTATCTATCTATCTATCTATCTATCTCATACTGTTAATATCTATCTATCTATCTATCTATCTATCTATCTCATACTGTTAATATCTATCTATCTATCTATCTATCTATCTATCTATCTATCTATCTATCTATCTCATACTGTTAATATCTATCTATCTATCTATCTCATACTGTTAATATCTATCTATCTATCTATCTATCTATCTATCTCATACTGTTAATATCTATCTATCTATCTATCTCATACTGTTAATATCTATCTATCTATCTATCTATCTATCTCATACTGTTAATATCTATCTATCTATCTATCTCATACTGTTAATATCTATCTATCTATCTATCTATCTATCTATCTATCTATCTTATTAATTCGAGTCTTGTTCTTAAATGGCTTCCTGGAAACGAGAATTTCATATATATACTTTAATTTTATAAAATATATAGTTATAAATTGTGTAAATATGATTTTAACCTATCTCAACTCAGTTTTATTTTTCTTTATGTATTTTGTGTCACAATTTACGTGCCCCCATGTTAATACCAATTTAGTATGGACAAGATATAATCTAATATAGCCCGGTCGTATATTCATCATAAAGATCTCATATTTCAAGGCTATACCAACGCGTCTACTCTTGAGTGAATTATATTGACTTTTTATCAACACGTTCAGAATGTTGACCCAAGAGTTTTCGAGATCAACCAAGTGCGTTCATTATTGTTCAACGTATAATCTCTTTTACGCTCCACTATTATTCTGATTAAATTTCAGGAGGTTTCGCCAATGGTTGTCTTCTGCATCTAATGTACATTTAGCTCCCTGTTTTTACATTGAATAAGTTTTAATTAATTAAGACTAATAAGTCTTTGTTATAATTTGCATATTAGAATTAGGTAAATATAATTTATTCTCATTTATTATTTTATTTCTAGGAAATATAACGCATTTATACTTTTGAATTGTTTTGAATGCTTTTCTTTTGGCAATGGAAATGAAATAATTAGGATAGTGGAGATTTTGAAAATATCTTCTAAGTAATATTTCTTCATCAGGCTGCAAGTTGTAACGGTTTCATTTTTGTACATTGTTATTCATTCTTAAAAAAACTTAAAAAATTAAATAAAAAAAACAACATATATACAAACGATGTGCAGTATTTATAAATTAGTAATTTTGTTGATGGCGGGCGCATTTGCTTCAATATGTTTTCTCGCATGTGCCAACCGATTGACGAAATATAATACTGTTTACAATAAAAGGAGCGGCTATTCACATACGTTTATCCAGTAATAACAACGTTAAATGTAGTAAAAAAAAGTATCAGATTAGAAATGAGTTCCATTAATTCTGTAGAAATTACTTTGTTTACATTTCGGATATGAAATTGAGCTGTCATGACTTTCCCGAAAATCTGAACGAGTAAAGTTTGTCTCAAAATTAAAATAGAAGCCCGTCGTAGCCGAGTGTCGTGTCATGTGGGATTAAACGGACTTCCCACTAAAAATGGAGAAGCACGTTCAAATCCAGCCAGAGGTCACAAATGTAGATAGTTTGAATTAATAAAATATTTTAAGCAAGCCATTTCTATTTTATTGTTCAGCTTTTCGTTTTTGGAATCCTAATGGCTCAATTTGTCGCAGAGTTTGAAGATACAGAGCGAGTAGTTGGATCGATTTTCTCGCATGTTTCTATAATAGCTGCACAAGAGTGGATTATTGGATGGTGCCGTTGTACACGGAGATTACTATGATTCCCGAATTATTTTCTATGGCATTAAGGATTCTAGAAAAAGCAATCATTTCATTACCGATGCAAATTGGTCATTCAGATACGAAACATCTGTGTTTGCACAATGGCTATTCATACTGTATTGGCGAAAGATCAGTTTTATTTTTTTAAATCTGTTAGTACGTTTGAAATCAAGATATACTTTACAATCTCTTACTTTTTAAAAAATTATTTTACAAGAACTGAACAGCAAAGTCCGCATCCTAAATAATATTTCCACTACGACTAAATTTATGAACAAAATACTTTTTAGTGTTACTTGTCGAAGCTCCCCCACAAACGTTACTCTAATCAGAGCAGTCAAAACTGAAGCAATATTTATGCATTCAGAGCACATACCTCAGATTAGTGTGTTCATTGATGATCTTTTCCAACAACTTGTGTCTAAGTCCTTTGTCTTCTTTACGCAGATACTCTTTCAGCTAATCTCGCATCGGTGCAACATAAGCGTTAGTTGGATAAAATATCTGGAATAGATGATTTCCGTCATAATTCTTCCCAGATTGTTCAAATTTGAAAAGTACTTTTAATAGATATTTTATACAATATTTTACAATTCGTCGTCTGTTCCGATAAGACATTATTATTTTCGCACCTGCATGATTCATTACTTTGCCATGAGCATTGAAATTTCACGAATATTTGCGGATGACAATGATATGCCGAGATTTGCAAAATTTTGTAAGAGAAAGCTTTGAAGTAACCGGAAGGATTCTTCATGTAATATCATCACCCGATCTTGCTCCAAGTAAAAAGGTGTTTTTTCCCTTCTGATAAGGAACCTTTAGGCATTTTTAGAGAATCTTTTTAAGGAGATTTTTCTACGTTCGAATTACAAGAAAGCGTCAAATTCCTTAGTGATTTGTATTTTCAAGTCAATGAAAAAAAATGATTTTTAATCTCAAGGGATCGAAAATCTGCTGTTCATTCAAAAGTGAAGTATTATATTTTCAGGAAATATAGTCAACAAAACATCAGTAATTTTTGTAATGTTCTTATAGTTTCAAAGCCAAGTTTATACACGCACAAACAAACACACACACATATATATATATATATGTATATATATATATATTAAGACATTTTTTATGTTTATACTTACTTTTTATAGATACAAATATTTAAGTAAACGCTAAGTATTAAACAACATTTACCGGGCTGAATGTCCGAAACATTTTCATAGAAAATATGCGTCCTCCGACAGGAATCGAACCTGTGACCTATTCATATAGCCTGCCGTGCTTCACCGATTTAGCCAGACAGGAGCGTTCAGTTAGGAATGTCGATTTTACTGCTTTTAAACTACAATTCTCCATGATTTTCTCTCATTCATTCATATCTACTCGATGCGTATCCAAATGTAAACAAATGACGTCATACATTATGAAATGGACAAAGTCCGAGAATTATTTTAAGACATTTTTTTTATGTTTATACGTTCTTTTTATAGATACAAATATTTAAGTAAATGCTCTGTTTATAATAAACAGTATTAATCAGGCTCTATGACGGTTCTGTATAGGATACTGGTTCGATTGCTGTCAATGAAAATTTCTCAGATCTTCAGGCCGGTAAATGTCGTTAACACTGTTTATTATAAACTGAACATTTACTTAAATATTTATATCTTAAAAAAGAACGTATAAACATAAAAAAAATATCTTAAAATAATTGTCGGACTTTACATGAGATTTAGGGAAAAACTGTGCCAAAAAAAGTGACTCACTTATTTCCTGCAACTAGTAATCAAGAGAAACATAACCGAACAGCTTTAAATAAATAATAATAGAGGTACAATTTATTTATAATAGGTAATATATTCCGAAATATTTAATACTCTATGGGTCCTCCTTTATTTTGAATAACCTTTTCAACCCTTTTTGGCATTGACTTGATTAAATTCTGGCAAATCTCATATCTAAGCATTGAATTGCATTCGGATATGAAATTAACAATCAAATCATCTTTTTTGCTCAACTGTTTTCTCGAGAGCCTGTACTTTATAATGCTCCATAAGTTTTCTATGGGGTTGAGGTCAGGAGATTGGGGCGGACATGTCATAACAATCACCCGCTTCTCATCAAAGTATTCCTTTATAAATTTTGATTTGTTACAGGGAGCATAATCCTGCCTAAAAATGAGCTTGGTGGGGTCGATTTGCACACTTTCAGCAGAAGGGAGCAGACAAGACTCTAAAATTCTCTTGTACTGCTCGCTCGTGAGGGTCTTTTCAATAGGTTTTAAGAAACCAGTTCCATGAAAAGAAAAGCATTCCCAGAACATTATACTGAACGGATGCTTGACAGTACTTACTGCTAAATTCAAAGAGCTTTCAAAGCTTCTTCTTCGGATTTTAGATCGCTTATCCTTTGAATTTAGCTCAACTTTCGTTTCATCGGAGAAGAGAACATTTAGTAAAAAAAAATCAGGTGAGTCATTTTATCGAACATCACTCACTCTCTCTCTCTCTCTCTCTCTCTCTCTATATATATATATATATATATATATATATATATATATATATATATATATATTTACTCTACTAATTGGATTATACTAAGTCCATTTACCTTTAGCAGATAAACACATATAACAAGAAAATTTCGTGGATTTATAACTTTTCAAAATTCTCACTTGGTCGATTTGAACAAGAACTAAAACTTCGCGGTATCGCACGCTCCAAAACATATTTAACTGTCAATAAATAGCATAATTAAAAACAAACATCTTTCGGTCTACACATATTTCGTCTTAGTGTTTGCCTATGTATGGAAAAATTGCGCCCTGAAGATGACAATTTGAAATTGTCGAAATAACTTTACATGTGCCTTTCATCTAACAAAAACTCGTATATAAGGATCATATTATTCAAGGAATTGATAGTAAGTTAATGTGTCATTAAGTTCTGTTAGCGAAGTGATTTCGACATTAATTATATTAACATTGCTATTTAATTATTTGTATAAATTGTTTCTTTAAGATATTACACACACACTGGGTGCAATGGGTAAATTGTCGCCATTTTATACATTTGGCTGGGGAGTTAGGTGACTAGATATAAGGGGTGATTCCTAGACTTTGCGAATCTAAGCAAGGTACTAGATTGTCTGCCAGTTTTCGCTATCTTAAGTTGAAATGGTTAGATTAACCATAAGTTCGATACCAACATTTTCTTTTACCACACTTCTCGCTTGTGGAATTCTGTTCCGACAATTTGCTTTCCATTCAACTTTGATCTTCCAAATTTAAATTCTATGTCACCTGTTTTCTTAAGTATCGTTAATTCCTCGAACCTTGATAATGTGTTTTTCTCATAATTCTCCCACACGCAGCAATCCTTTTTATTTTAATGGCTTTATTGTCATTAAAATGGTGAAAGATAAAAAAAAACAACCCTTTATCATAGTGAATATGGGACAATCTCTTCACTGATAAAATCAGTCTTATTTTTGTTGGTTTATCGACGTATGATGGAAATAGAACGAATAGTTGTGAACACTTAAGTAAAATTGGAGCTAAAAGGAACTGATGCTAACAAGGTACAGGTGAACATCCTGGGACACATAATCAGGTAAGAGTTCTTGGAGAATTTACCATTCACAGGTTACAATGAAGGCGAATGAAGCAATAAGAAACAGCGAGTAAGTTAATTAGCCACTTTCAATAATTGAAAAGCCGACCAAGGACAAGGTCAAATAAGTAGGGTTGGTATTTAAATAGCAGAATGCCTACGACGTGAAAAGACATGGCCTCCTTTGAAAGAAGAATAAAAAAGATGCAGATAATAAATAAAACTTTATGTAGAGAGGATACAAGCTGTGAAGGAATATTATTGCAATACATATATATCTATTTATATATATATATCTGTATTTCTCGGTAATGCTCTGTTATATACCGTACCTATGACATTAATGGGTATGTTCCAATCCTCAAAAAGACGTTTTACAATAGAGTAAGTAGGGGTAATATTCGTTCAAAGTAGCCCACCACTAGCAGTGTTTTACCTAGTTCACGCCGCTGGCGAGTATTTTATTTATGTTATAAAGATTACCATTTCATTTCCAAACTCCGTTTTGATTATTCCTGTTTCAGTAACCCTTTCTAAGATATAATATGTTCATATCTATCTATCTATCTATCTATCTATCTATCTATCTATCTATATTTACATTGTGGTTGTATATAGTATACGCATGTATAAATTATAATCATATTTATGTTCATCGCCGAACCGAAAGGAAATATTTTTATTCAATAATGAAGGCACAACATTAAAATTATGTCAGTTTTCCTCACAATATTTTCATTAATTTTTAGATAAAAGAAAATGGTGGAACGCAGCTGTCTCCAAACTGTGGGATTGACAAACGGTCGTTCTTCGAATCTCTAAGTCGATATTTGAGAATTACTCAGATACCTGTAATTATGGAGACGACATTTCTACTGGCTCAGGCTGGTTCAGTTGGATTATAAATCGATTTATGGACCTGATAAGTTTTGATCATCGCTATGATGTGGATGTTGAGTGTGATCTTCGCTAGGCAAGATCCAGTCAAGCTTGACTGATATGCGTGCCCGGACAGTCAGAAAGAACGGACAAGCTTCGATAAGCTGGCAAGAGTTCGATGCTCCATTGCCCAGTCTGTCTCTTTAGTTATATGCAGATGGGTATCTGCTCTACACATTACTTTAACTTCCTAATACATATACACTTTTCCATCTTTTATCTTTTCCAATATGTCTGTGCGTACATATAATTTTATATCTACGACTAGAGCTGCCTTTAGACACTTCCATTAAATTATTAATCAATGACATCTTTATCTGTTGCTGGTACCCAGAAACACATTTACCAAAAATAATGTTTGTAGTTTTAGTAGTATTAATGATGATAATAATAATAATAATAATAATAATAATAATAATAATAATAATAATAATAATAATAAATGACAGAGTGGGCCAATATCTGCACTGGAAAATTTGCAACTCCTACGGGAAGGAAACTGAAAGATACCGCTACGAACACCACCCAGACCCGGTTACGGAGATAGGACCTGTTACAATTCTATGGGGCTACACAATACCCACTGACAGAACAATCAAAGCCAACCGCCCAGACATTATTATTAAAGACCACAAACAAAATAAGTCCGACCTTATTGATATGGCAGTCCCTGCAGACTGCAATGTATCTTTGAAGATATTCGAAAAGCTGTCAAAATACAAGGACCTTGAAATAGAAATCTCAAAAGATTCCAGTAGACTAATTAGAGGGATCCCTGGAAGTCCATGTCTCAAAGAGATACAAAAAATTGTTCTGACAAGTACAGCCCACACTTTACGAAGGGCTTTATCTATGTAATAATTATTATTATTATTATTATTATTATTATTATTTTATTTTATTTTATTTTATTTTTTTCAGTGGAAAGTGTCATGATGCCATTTCTAACCTTAAGTCCCTGGGCGGGACCCGGAAAGAAATGTGTAAACGCCAGATATCAAAGAAAATAAAAATAATAATAATAATAATAATAATAATAATAATAATAATAATACCCCCTGCAGATTATCATGTATCTTTGAAGATTTTAAAAAACTATCAAAATACAAGGATCTTAAGTGGAAATCAAAAAGAAAGTGGCACATGAGGACACCAATAATTGTAGTTGGAGCTCTCGAATTGATTGGAGAAGGTTCCGATAGATACTTTGAAGGGATTCCCGGGCCCATGCCTTAAATAAATACAACAAATTATACTCAGAAGTTCAGTTCACATATTACGTCTTATCTATGTATAATCTCCGGGATCTTAGGTGTTTTTTCTGTTTTTATTTTTACAAAAATAATCAGTGGGAAATGTCATGAGGCTATTTCTGACCTTAGGTCTCTGGTTGGGACCCAGAAGAAAATCAAAGGAAATAATAATAATAATAATAATAATAATAATAATAATAATAATAATAATAATAATAATAATAATAGATGTCAAAGATTGAGGAGTAGATGCGGCTGACTGCGGTACGTTGAGAAAAAATATATCACGTGGCGTTCGGTATTATCTTGAAGTTAAAAAAGCGTCGATAATCGCCCTTAACCCAAGAAGAGACGTTGGACGACCAAAGTTTTCCTTTTTCATTCTCTCCACATTTTAGTGAGTCACTAATCAATTCTGACACCAGAATTAAGCACTTAAATAATTTGAGGTGAATTCTGAAAGATTCTGCATCTCTTGAACAATCTGTGTGGGAAAGATGCGCTGTGCTTTGCAAAAGCAGAGAATTGATTAGTGACTCACTAAAATGTGGAGAGAATGAAAAAGGAAAACTTTGGTCGTCCAACGTCTCTTCTTGGGTTAAGGGCGATTATCGACGCTTTTTTAACTTCAAGATAATACCAGGTAAAACCGCAATCTCCAGTGGTTCAGGCGCCATAGCCCACATTTTTCAGGCTATCCTAGCGTGACAGTTGCAATCACTACAGACGCCTATTTGTGGATGCATGTAATAATTGTAAACCTGTTATCGAAGGTTTTCTTTGTTTGCTGATAAAATGAGGCAGCTTTTAGACTCAAACAAATTTTGTCTTCGTCAATACTGTCGGCATAGTAATAGTTAATAGTGTGTTTAATAAGAATAAGATTTCTACCTCTTCACTCATTTTGAAGTATAAACATCTGCTAATAAAATGGAATTGTTTGCTCTTAATTTCTCTTCAAATTCTACTTTTGATTCATCTGGAATATCTTTGCCTGAATTTCCACTTAGAACTGAGTCTCTATTGAGTGTTATAAATAAAACTTATTCTTTGAATTCTGCTATCATCTCTCAACTGCATCCCGACGGGCATGATGCTATCCCTGCGATATTTCTTAAGAAATGTAGTCTTGAACTGGATCTTGTTCTCTCTAAACTTCACAATAAATGCCTGGCTGCTTTCCTGCTTGAAGGAATACATCGTTTGTAGCTCCAGTCTATAAGAACTTAAGTGAATCCTCACTGGAGATCATTTCATATCAGCAATATGATATTCGCTTTCTTTGACAATTTCTGGTTATTGTTGAAAGAGTTTATCACGCTTTAGATAAGAATAATAAACCTCAAAATGTATTTGACAGTATTTGGTATATCGGTATTCTTCACAAGTTGAAAGGTTGTGGCATTTCTGAGCTGAATTTTGAACTGAATCAATCTTTCTAAACAAATCGCGAAATGAATGTTGTCTTAAACTGACACTCTTTTAGATCATTTCCTATAAATACAGGTGTCCGTCAAGGTCTATCCGTGGACCTATGTTGTTCCTACTTTCCATAAATAACCGAGATAATTCCGTATCTGTGCTGATGACCCGCCTGTTTACTGTTTTATTACTCTGTCTGGTCGATCCAATAAGGTCAAATTGACAGCTGATCTGAAAGGGGAGCTAAAACCTGCTGTTAAATTGAGCAAAGAATGGATTGTTCATTTTAACGCTCCCTTAAATACGCTTTCTAGGGCTAACGTTCTACGCTGACCTGAAATGGAAAGTTTTGATTGAGTCTGCAGCTAGGTAAGCTACTAGGAAAACTGGTGCACTGTATTGTGCTAGACCCTTTTCTCATCTGAATCTATCTTGCATATCTGTCTATATCTCTGAGATGAAGTATCATAATTACTTGCATGTTACTAATAAGTGAAACAAAAAAATATGTAAAAAATGGTTGCTGAGACATTAGGTTTAGTGGATAAAGACGTTGATTAAATCGAGTGATTAAACCCAAAGAGTGGTGAGTTCAATACCAGGCCACAGTGTTGAACCAAAAACATGGAGAGTTGAGTCAAAGGGAAATAACTGAGACATCCGGAAGAGGTATGGTAAGTGGAACTAGAACAATCTACCCCGGTGGACAAAAGAAAGGGTTCAGTTCGAAATTCCAATCACCTGAGCGTACAACTGTCAAAAACTTGTGAATATGGCAAGGAAGATGAGCATAACAGTTCGAATAATGTAAATAATGCAACTATCTTGAATATTTATAAGTATACCATTCATCCATACATCAAATATTGCTGTCACGTACATCTGGTACTCCTGCAATATATTTAGAGATCCTTGATAAAATCCAAAGAATAATTAACGATGCTGTTGGTCTTGATCTGTCATTCCGGATTCAGTCGCTTCTTTCTGCCTTTTCTATAAATATTTTGAAGGTAACTGTTCTATTGATCTTTGTCTGTGCTACATAGACGCTGTAAATTTAAGCGCATACTAATTTGACAACAAAGTCTCGCCGTTGTGCATTTACAATGGCTAGATTTAACCGTATGTTCTTTCTTAGCAGTTTATTTTCACGCACATCTCGCTAGTGGTAATAACTTTCGGCTGTTTGCTATGCAGCCAACTTTGATCTTCAAAAGTTTAAATGCAATGTCAATCGTCATACACTGTCTTCCTGATTCCTCTTCTTTTATTTTTCTTCCTCCTTAATAAAGTTATCTTTTTCTTATTCTTTCACACTCAGTTACCCCTTGTCTTAGTGCCTTAATTATCTTACTTGGGGTGAAAAGATTGATCAATCGACTGTCTGTTAAGCTCTTCAGTAAAATGAATTGGAGCACTATGACTGATTGACGTTTGTTTACATTCGTAAAAACAATGCGCCAGAATTAGCTGTTTCTCCCTGCCGAGTGATGATGGCTTAGGGTAGAAACTGTGACTGATGCCAAACCAGTCGTGTTTCCGTTCTGGCATTCGGATGTCTAGTCTCACTGAGGAGCTATGATACAGCGAAACAGTACTGTATACGAATGACATAATATATATATATATATATATATATATATATATATATATATATATATATATGTACAGTGATAAATCTTCGTTGGAAGAGATTCGGATCCAAGGCCTTCTTACTCTTAGGTGGAACACTTCGCTGATCGTGTCTTCAGAGTGCTAATCGTACTAACCACGCTTCATTAATTGCAATTTGGTATTGTCATGTAACGCATATGTATATTTGTGTGTATATGTGTAGAAGGCTATTGGGAATATTCTTATTTTGATATGTTTTGCAAGTCAATCATGAACGCTCAAATATTTTATTTATATATAAAGTATCACACAATGAGTTGGTGCTAATAAAACAATGCCTGATGTATAATAACACAGCTAAAATTTATATTAATTACATATATGTACAAAATGTCCCCCGCTTGCGTCTACACAGGCATGCACTGACAGACTGTCAGATATTTTCAAATATTCACGCACTGCGTCGAAAGGTTTCGCAGACCCCTATGACACGTTGATGAAGTGTGGCTACATTATTAATACTTGTTGCTTACACCAGTTGTTTTATGTGGCCCCAAAGATAAAAATCCAAATGATTAAAATCGGGGAAACGTGCAAGCCATGGAACATATCCTCACCTACCTATCTTTCTTTCATGGTAGATGTCATCCAGTACATCGCGAACAATGTGACTAAAATGTGCTTGATCCCCAAGATGCATGAACGACATGCGTCTTCGTATTAGCAGGCGTACATCCTCTAACAGGTCTGGAAGTCTGTTCGAAATATAGTCCTTGTAGACTGGAAGTGTGTTTGGAACAAAGTCCATAGTTCTGTAAGTATGTAATAGGAGAACAGATGAAACTACCAGACAGTCACCTATAATTCTAGACCAATATATTAATCGTAAACTGATGCTGGTGTCTGTATTGTACCATGGGATTCTGATCCGCCGAAAAAGGTTGGTTGTGTAAATTTGTTATCCCATCGCTTCCAAATGTTACCTCACCCGTAAACAAGACAAAGAGACAAAGAAAGGATCGGTTGTTTGTGTAATAAACCCTAGGCAAATATTCTCCAGTGATAAGTAAGCTGAGGGTGAAAAAACCTACTCACATTGCAAATGATAGAAATACACGAACTGCTTTTGAAGTACACCCATGTGGTACTATGAGATGTACGGCATACTAGGGCTACTTGACGTGTGCTTATACCTGGATCGTCTTCAACGGCGTCTAGTATGTTTTTTTTTCGTGGTAAGTCGTACAAGCCGATCTCAATCATCCTCGAACCATAGTTTATGGTACCACGGATCATGTCCCAGCAAAGCGACTATAAACACCAGCAACGTTTGGATGACTCGGCTGCCTTCGTTCTGGAGACGCAATCTGATACAGCCGTGCATCATATCTGCCTACTCAAAACATGAATATCCTGCCATTGTTAAATGGAAGATTTCTCAGTTAACTCTATAGTACACACGTTAAACGTCGAACACAGAGTAGCCAGAAATGATAAATGTACACGAATAACAAATGTAACCTAGTATACATGCCAAAACGGCTACATCTACATACACTTTAAAATTAATAACTCAAAACGATGGATTTGCGGATATATGTTTGTATGGCCTTTTGTCCTTCTTTCGTTATGAGGAACCCGCCCCAAATGATTGTAAAAGTATTTTTGATACAGCCGTCATATATATATATATATATATATATATATATATATATATATATATATATATATATATGTATGTATGTATATATTTATATATATATATATATATATTTATATATATATATATCGACCAAACACAACTAAATGTTTCATTTATTTTCACGTAATCATGAATTCGACAAGTGTTTCCACTTGGATAGATGCTACAACGAGGTTAAAGTATGAGTATATGCTATACAGACGCCAATCAGATTCCCCGCCCATTCAACCAAGATGGATTAGAAATACCCAAAAAATCAAAACCGTGATTAGAAAGTGCTCGATTATATGGGAATCAGTAGGGACTCAATAAAGGAGCAGAACGCTAATAGCCTACGAATGCTCAACAATAGAGTCAAAGTCAGTAGCAGGCTATTGCACTTTCATAACTGTATTCTGCATATCTCTTTGCTTATGTACCGTAGTGGCAGATCATGAAATCATTTTTGTCGTCATTTCATGGCAAGTTGAACTTCACCTTAAACAATTCCCGGTACTTTCTTCGACTCTGATTTTCTTTCACCTCCAACCAAATCTTGCAAATACAAACAGTGATAGAGAATTGATGACGTGAGCATGTTTTGGTGAAACGGGAAGATACTTGTCCTAAGCCTGCCCGGTGGCGAGGAAACATCAACGCTATCATCACAAAGGAAACGATCAGCAAATAAGAATTTATATTCTTGCGATAAAACCGCCGACGATGATGTATATATGTATGATATTTCGGTAAATAATACGTCGATGTTACGTCGATGATTTCAGGTCCTAATATTATTTCCTAAGATTACAATTTACATTTACTAACTAATGGAGACTCGGTTCAGAATAACTGTCTAATCGCTTCATTTAATTTTCCAACTAAATACTTATAACTTTTTAATCATTAATTATTGCCAACTCAAACTTTCACAACGAAAGCCTCTTGATGTTTCCTCCGTTATTAATAAGAAAACACTACATATTAAAATAGTTTGGTCCAATATTGAACACGTTCTTACTGGCAGTTTCAATAAATCTTTCATATCCATGTGTTAGCAAAACAACTTTTTCAGTTGCAATCACTAATGTTTCAGTCACTAAAAAGATTAATAAATAAATGAAAACTATTGCCCGGCGAAGAGGAGAATCTGCCGTACACAAAAACATAGAAAGGACCAGATATATGGATGGTTGAAATGGAATCAACACTGGTCAAATTGAAGAGGAAGATATTAGAATATCTCGATGGAATTGCAATAGAGATTCTTGCAGTTTGAAAGGATTCGGGTATTGAGAAATTTACAGACATAATAAATGAAATATATGCAAGTGGCGGTATACAGAAAAAACAAAGTGTATCTATGTTTTGAGAGCTGCCGAAGAAGCCAGATGCAAACGAATACGAACTCCGACGGAATCACATAAAAAAAACCCCAAAAAACTTAACATCCGAATTCTGATGAATAGACAGCATAGTAGAATTAGACCGGAAATGAAAGAATAACACTGCTGTTTAACTCGAGAAACAGGAACATGGGATGCGATGTTTATGCTCAAGATGGCATAAAAAAGCACAATACAAATGCAAAAGTAGGTATGCCTTTATTGTATAAGCATTTGATTAACTACGACACAAATTTTTGAATGCTAGATATGAACAGACTGAGATAGATAGATAGATAGATAGATATGAACTGAATGAGGTACAGATATATATATATATATATATATATATATATATATATATATATATATATATATATATATATATAAACAGACTGAGATAGCTAGCTAGATATGAACTGAATTATACATATACATATATATTGTCAACGACAGACAGACTGTTTCGCTGTATCACAGCTCATCAGTGTGACTAGATGCCCGGTTGCCTCTGGCTAGAATCGAAAACCGGCTGAATTCGCGTCAGTCGGAAATTTTACCCTGAAGCCGTTGGCGCACGGCAGAGAAGAAGGTGAATTTAAGCGTATTTATTTTTAGATAAGCATGCAGTGACTGAGAGAACTCGATTTGATTTACCGAAGAGTCTTGCATTATTAGCCGTAATAGTCACTGTTTACAAACACACACATCCTCCCCAGAGAGCTCAACCGAAATAAATTTTTCAGGAGCATATATATTGTCATCCACAGACAGACTGTTTCGCTGTATCACAGCTCATCAGTGTGGCTAGACGTCCGGTTGCCTCTGGCTAGAATCGATAGATAGATTGACAGATAGATATATAGATATGAATTGAATGAGATTTATAGACATAAATAGACTTAGATAGATAGATGAGCTAGATAAGCTTGATTTAATTTGGGAAATATATTAGAATTTTCCAGAACTTATAATGCGAGCAAACCGCCTGCATACGGACAGAAGATGAATTCTGTAAATACACAAAATTAGAAACGGGTGTATGACAAGGATATGCTTCTCTCCGGGTTTATTCAATTTTGACAGTGATGTGATGATGAAAGAAATAGAAATTCTACCAGGATTCTTTATGGGTGGCCATGATCGTAGCAATAT
Source organism: Acanthosepion esculentum (assembly GCA_964036315.1). NCBI lineage: Eukaryota > Metazoa > Mollusca > Cephalopoda > Sepiida > Sepiidae > Acanthosepion > Acanthosepion esculentum. Next base: position 135,700,621 of record OZ038482.1, read on the forward strand.
ATTTGCAGATGATAATATGCCGATAGCAAAAAAAAAGAAGAGATACTTCAGCAACACTTAGAGCACATCGTAAAGGAAAGCAAGAAGAAAAGTCTAAATATCAACCGTAAGAAGAGACAATATACGGTTGACAGCAAAAGGAGAATCCCAAGAGAGAACAATGAAAATCCAAGTATTGGAGACACAAATATCAAACAATTAGAGCAATTTAAATATCTAGTAGGTGATTTAATTGTGATAAATGTGACAACGAATTCCGAGGGAGAATTGGAATAGTGGAATTGTCTTTGCTAATGATAAGCAACATATTTTGTTACGAACAAATGAAAGATTACACATCTGTTCTGTAATTATATTCACTCTTCCTATATTTCAGAAAATGCTGGAAAATCTTCTCATTAAGGAAGAAGAGACTTGAGCCAACAAAATATTGTTCTATGGAAGGATGATAGGAATCCTGTCGACTGAACATGTGAGTAACGAGTAAATTTTAGAAATAATATAAGTAAAAAGAACACTTATAGCTAAAATAATAACGACACGATTAAAATTTCCATTGCACATAATGAGCAAAACGGTTTAGTGAATCTGACACTCACAGGACGTCAAGGGAAACAGAAAAAATAGCGAATAACGACACTAGCCAGCTTGTATAATTGCTTGACAAGACAGAAATTTGTTTTCTTTTTTGTTTGGTTTAGTTTGTTTTGTTTTATGGAGTATCAACGCCTCAATGTCTTTTTTAATGCCAACAACATTTTTAGTGTTGGTAATTATTTTTTTTCAAAATTAGTTTGTTTGTAATATTTTTTGTTTTGAAAAAAATGCATGGCTGGTATTAAAACATATTTTTTATACTTTCACAGTGTTTTGACCCAAGTTTGGGTATTAACTATTTGCCCATACCTCGAGGGTCCTACACTATTTCTGATCTTTATCAATAATCTTCCCGTTGTCATTAACTCTCAAGTAGGCATTTTTGCAGATGACATTACTATTTACTCCAGTATCAATAGTAAACGCGGTAGAACTGACAAAGTCCAATTGTCAGCTGCTCCCGAAAAGGACCTTCAATCAGTGGTTAATTTGGTTAGGAAATGACTTGTAAATTTTAATACCTCCAAAACGAAACCATTAGCCACGACAGAGATCATTCTCTGTCCGCTATTAGCATGGTTGATACTAGACTTCAAGAGAGTGTCTCGCTGCGCTTTCTTTGCCTTACGCTTGCGAATAAGTTGAAGTGGAACAACTACATTGAATCAATAGCTGAATCTGCTGCAAGAAATGTTCGCTCACTGCGTTGTGCCAGAAGGTTTTTCTTGTCAGAGTCTATCTTACATACCTACCATTCGTCCGTACACTGGGTACTTTTGCCAAATCTGATCTGGTGCTCCAGCTGTTCATCTTGGTGATCACTGCAAAAGGTAATCGATCTTGAATTGGCAATTCGACTCCAGTCACTTTCTCAGAGAAGTGATTTGGCTTCACTCTGTTTTTCTACAAATATTTTAATGGCAATTACTCTGTCAAGCTTATTTCCCTAGTGCCACAACTACATAAATTTAAGCGGGCTACTAAAGTGGCATCTAGATCCCACCCTTTTACTGTTGAAAAAGTTAAATGTAACCGTCGCTTCTACTCCAACAGCTTCTTTACTCGCACTTTCCGCCAGTGGAACTCGCTTACGTTTACTTGCTTCCCTGATAACTACCGTCTCGAAAATTTTAAATGCAATATCAATCGCCATCTTCTGACGTCTTGAACCCAGTTCAACTTTTATCGCTTCATTGTTACCCTTATACACATTATTTTCTCTCACTTTAAATTCCGCCTTGCTTGTGTTGAAATTCTTAAAAAAAAACAAACCTGGGATCATAACAGGTGATACCAACCCGTGTCAGTGGAACCCTTGGAACACCAGCAATTTAGAAGTGGTTCCATGCTCGTCAAGACTTCCTGATCAATGGCCTTTCTGCCGGATATAGTTTATCGTCATACCCAGAACTCACAGAAATTAGGAGAGACAGCAAAAAGACAATTCCACCTAAGAATTAAAAACGTGCGGAAGTCGTGGAGAATGAATGAAGATCATATCAAAGAAGAAGAATTTTACGATTTAATTCCTGTTAATCATATTGATTTTTAATTTATCTGAATTGTTATAGAGATTTGAATATAAATTATTTCAATTTAGCTTTATTATCTATTTTAATGTTTAGCCTCCCAAATTTTTCTGTCCTAATAAGGGCAAGCGATAAAATGAAAGAGATCCGTCATCAATTACTAGTAAGGAATTCGTACATCGTGGTGTATATCATTCATTTATTGTATGAATAAATTATATTCTGTTTTTTATTTATTATTAAATCGACGTTTTCCAGGATGCAATTTTGGTTAAAACACAGAAGGTCTCGGTATCGCATAATAAAATAAAATGTATTAAAGTGCAAGCAAAAAAGTCGAAGAAGCTTTCTGTAAAGAGTTAAAAAAGATGCAGAATTTTATGAACCTTGACTAAAGAAATGAAAGCAAGCAGTATGAAAACTTTAGGTTGAAATCTTAAAGAAAATATTTAATGTAGACAAAAGAAGAGTAGGAAAATTGATTTCTCGCCATTAATTTGTAGTGATGAATATCGCGATATATTGAGTGGACCTGGTGAACTAAAGTCTGAATCCTTTCTTAAAAGAATCAAACACAAGGGACATGAAGGCAATATTGTCTTCAGTTAGTATTGCAGTCAATTTATAAGTTTCTACAAATTTGAAAGACAACAGGCATTTTGAGTGAAGTAGAAGTTAATAAGTGTATTTTTGCAGGACAATTCCCCTTCACATTTTGTAACGCAAGATATTACACAGTTCGCCAAAAAGTTTTATTGATACAAAATCAACGGAAATACATTTAGAATGCCCAGATATGAATGTATTATTATTTTATACTGTTATTCAGCCAATAAAAACTGCGAGAGACAGTCAATGTACCGGGTAACCTTTAAAATAGTTATAATGAATGCGGCGTGCGATAACAACAAAAGACGAGGAGACTGGAAGTGAAGATTGGGAGGATAGGGATTATCGTTCACGATTGACACTTAACTTGAAGAAGTCAAAATTGTAGCGTTCAAGAAAGCACCCACGTGGGAGTCTGTTCCATATTTCTTAGAACAAAGCTCTCTGTGTGGAACCTTTCTTACTATATAAAAAAAAACCCAGAGCAATTGATTGGATTTATTTTTGCACCTATTTAAATCCAGATAATATGTTTTTAAGTTGGAGATCATTGTCTTTGGAGATAATAATTATTTATCGATATATGCCCTACTAATTAATCCATAGCTGAGGGGAGAAGAGGTGGATTCGTACATTTAGCAAGGGTATTTGTACATAAGTGAATATAACAAACCCAACTGGAATTGGAACACGGCTTTCCGATTTCCAATACGGAGGAAATAAAGATAGATCCACTCCGTGGAAGTGGTATCGCTTATCCTAGCAGTAAATATCTGAATTAGTGGAAAATCATGGAACTTATCTTTATATTTGCCATGGAAATAGCAGCAAAGTAGCGATAGTTTGCGACGTCGTGCCTGTGGGACAGGGGCTGAATAGTGGTGAAGATTACGCCTTCTCCTGCATCGAAAATATTATAAAACCACTTTGATGCTTACAGCAAACGGAGGCTTCACAAGCATATGTGCCTGATATGGTGACAATTTTTGGTAAATTAAATGAATGAACTTTCAGGTTGAACAAATATCTTCAGGTCGGGTAATCCAGTCTGCTCAGAGGTTTCCATGTATCCTGATATAACTCCCAAGTCGCCTAGGCTGCCTCGTTCTTCCAACAAAATCCTCTTTCCATACCCAGGTATTATACTCCTTTACTACTCACACTCATGAAAAGAGATGAACTGCCCCCAGTGGATATGTCCAATTATTTCAAGACAAGCAAATCTGTAGTATTGAACGAGTTATTTACTAAATCACATCTTAAGATATCAGTCCAAATCATTTAAATGTTCACACCAACTATCAATGTAGATTAAAAGCCAAATAAGATAATATTGTTGTTGTTGTTGTTGTTGTTCTTCTTCTTCTTCTTCTTCTTCTTCTTCTTCTTCTTATTATTATTATTATTATTATTATTATTATTATTATTATTATTATTATTGTGTACGGTAGCCTCTTGTCAGAGAGTAATTTGAGGTGTCTTCAGGGTCTATGAGTAAACAGAGCAGTGTAGGAAAGTTATCTATACAAATCTGAGACATTTCTTTTAAATGGAGAGGGTTTTTTGCATGACATGTACTCTTCGACACAAAGTAATCTTTTGTAGTTTTGAGATGCTGATGTGTCCAGGAATTTTACTCACATTATTTTCGGTAGCATTCTTTAATATACTCAATGCCTATAACACAACTGGGATGAATATAGTTTTAAGATTCGACATTTGGGCAAATCATATCAATTAGTAGGCTGATTCCTTTTTTGAAATCTTTGATTGCTATGGCTGATCTATTTGCATCAATTTTCCTGTCTCTGAGGATTGGTAAATTTGCATCATGTATCAGCGATTTCAATATCATAGTTCGAGCAGACATGATAATAATTATATTGTCTTAGCCTGTCTTGTCTAATAATGTATATTATATCAACAAGGACTGGACACTCAGATAATATGTGGTCAATATATTATTATTATTATTATCATCATTATTTGCTTTCTTTCTGTTTTATACTAATAACCGCCCGAGTTCCAACCAGAGCTATACGTTTACAAACTACATCATGGTAGGTCTTCTCTGCACATTTAACAAATCATAAACGTATGAACATTTTTCGTAGATAAACCTATTAGGAATATTTGATTGTAAGAGCAGTTTTTTTAAAATTTCCTAAGACAGGGTAAGGCTGCAGAAATTCCTTTAATGAATTTACCAGGACATTTTCCAGCGAAACTCACAACTAGAATCATTGATGTTTTCATGTTCAACATTCTTGAAACTTCCGCTACATGATCCTTTGTATTTTGAAATGTACAAAACTATAGCCCAGTCAGCAAGTACTGCTATGTCAAGAAGAAAGTACATTTTCTTTTTCTAGTGTGTGATCACAATATCTGGTTAATAAGCTTTGACTGTTCTATCTGTGTGCACTGGAAAGTTTCATACAATTGTTATAAATCCTTTGTCTGCAACTGGATTTGAGTAATTCATATCGATTTTTTGTAATTTCATTCCTATAAATGTTGCTGATTTTTCAAGGCCGATATTAGTAATACCATTATTGTTGTGGATTCCGGGACGAAATCCGATATCAATGAATAACAAACGCCAGGAATGGATAAGGAAAATAAATGTATTAACGTAATAATACAAACTGGTAATACGGGTTAGTAGATCCAGGAATGTGGGTTAGTAGCACTAATATATAAACAGTCTTGGTATTGAAGTATCGCGGTATGACTCCTTACTGAGTTTACGTGCTCGCTAACTGTGACTCTTGTGCTACCCTCCTCTATTAAAGACAGTGTTTACTCATTCCCCCACGAGAATGAGATGTGACACAAGGTCTTTTTAAAGTGGGGACCCGAAGGCGTGCACCCGGGCAGGAACAAAAATTGCCCCCAGCCTCCTCTACTACAGACTGTATTTACTGTCCCCCCACGAAGGATAGATGTGGCACAAGGCCGGGTTTAAAGTGGGGTATTCCCGAGCCCGTAGGCTCGGCCAAAAAATGCCCGTAGATCCCGTATAAACGGGATCGGTTTGGTCAACCTCCCCGAACGAGACTCCGCCCTTCGGCGGAGCCGCCTCCGGGCTCCTCTCTGCTCAGAGGCAATGTTCGACCGTCTGGCCAAGAAGACGTCGCCGTCTCCTCTATTACAGACTGTCCGGGTATTCACTGGTAGTAGTATATGTATACCTCGGTTGAGTCCATTTGTGTAAAAAGGGGAGACCCCCTCAATAATTATAATAAAGGGCGATAGTATATAAGGATAGTAAGTAAATAAGAATACAAATTCGCAAAGGTGAATGCTCAACACGGACAAGTAAAACACAATTATATCAACAAAAACTTTAAATAAAGAGAAAGACTGACATGTAGAAAGAAAGGAAGAAAGAAAAGTTATATATTAATATTAGTAGTAGTAGTAGAAGTAGTTGTAGTAGTATTAGTAGTAAAATGTCTGTATTCCTATCATGCCTTTTGACATTAACAATAATTTTGCATGTCTATTTTATTGGCTGTGAAATTATATATGCTCTGGGGCATCTTTCTTAGAAACTGAAATCTAAAACAATTTCCATAGAAGACGCAACTCTGTTCGGCTTCCATGTTTTCTTTTTTGCCTACCCATCTTTAACAGACATATTTTCTGCTTCATGCAAACAGCATTTGTTGGATAAAAACAAAGAAAACACACTTCTTAGGTGAATAACAAAAACAAAAAACATTATTCATGTTTCTTCAAAACTTTCTGAAAAAAAGTTTTTCATGAAGAAAGAAGACTTTTCTTTATTTAGCTCAAAATTACCAATACAATTCCTTATTTCATTCCTGATTTTAAATACTTCTTTTCTTTGCTTTTTCTTCTGTCTTCAACAAAGTAAATAGACGCCTGTTCGAGACGGCTTTTACAAATACCGAAAAAAATGACTGGCAGCATTTCCTTTTTTCTTTTTCATTATAGTTTGAATGAGTCTTCTGTTTTAAAAAGCGAAAATGTTTAAATATATGACCACAAAATAAAGTCAACAGGTGTGAAGTTAAAAAAGTCCTACTGTTACTAATACAGCCAATGTTTCTTTAATTAATTGCATTTATATAATTTGCCCAAATATATTCTATCATTTGCATCATTTATATTGGGACAGATGTTCTCGTAATTGCTGTTGATTATCAGAACCTTTCAGATGTTGTGCACGTCTTGCCTTCTTCAAAGTTCAGCTAATCAAATTAATCTGAAGAGAATTTCGAATTGAAGCCATTATTTAATCTACGGCTGTGAATGTTTCTCGTTCTGCTTCTTGCGATGTCTCGTTCATATTTAGAAGCGCCCTGTTATTGCTAGATCGGACTTCACTACTACTCGTACCAGGGATTGAACTCATGACTACTATCAAACAAAACCTTGTGATAATAGCAACAAAGATGGAAATATTAGTACGAATTTAAATAAGGTGGATGATGAATAGGATCTCCTGCAAGACATTCCGGAATAAATATAATATTTTTAGTCATTTAACTTTTAGAAATCTAGGAGCAAACTGGGATCTAAACATTTTGTTGTGTCAATATCTGTAGACAGAATTAATTCTATATTTATTTTTGGACGTTTTTACCTTTAATTGAATTCTCACGCTGGTCAAGAAAACAAGTGAAAGATATTATATTTAACTCTCTCTCTCTCTCTCTCTATATATATATATATATATATATATATATATATATATATATATTATATGTAACTTTAATTGACGGTTAGTGTTCTAACACTAATCATGAATTAAAGTTACACCACTACTAACTATGGATATATCACAAACGATTTTGAAAATATCAAAAAAAAAATATCTTTATTTGAAATATTTTACCTGCAGGCATTTCAAACTTTGTACTTTGAGTTAACATTAATAGGAACTGAAAAATATATTATTTAGGTAATAAAATAGGTACTGAATATTGTAATTAAAATTAGGAAAATTTGCGCTGGGTACTATATACCCATGGCTAGTGTTCTAGGGTTAACGAAGAAAAAAATTGATAGTCATTGTATTATTATGCCTGACTTATTGAGTTTTGACATAGCTTTTGTATATTAATTTTCATTTGAAATCACATGATATCAAGTGTCATCAATACTCCCGCCCTCTCGTGATTATTTTATAAACATGGCGAACTTCTAATTCTTTTCAGTAACTCCAGTGATTTCAATTGTCTTCGGAACACTTCCAAGGACACCGATAATGATGCGTACAATTACCAAATATATTTTCTACAGAAATGTCTTCTTCTTTCAAGGTTTAGATATTTCTCTATTTTTTCTTTATTTAAATCCTCTTTTGTAACTATTTGATTTATGGCCTTTATTCTCTAGCATTTCCTCTCTTTTCACAGAAACGGTGGTTTTAGATTTGAGGGGGAAGAGATTGACAAATTTAAAATTAAATTAATTCAACATTTTCAATAGAAAGGAATTCAACACCTTGTGGATATTTATACGTTTTTTTATAAAGCACAATAAATATAAAAAACAATATAGCGCTCACAAAAGAAGACAAAGAAAAAATGACGTATATACAGATTCTAATGTAAAGATAACTATTTATGGTATTAGAATAGTGTGTGTTTGTGTTTGCCACATGGCTAGCTTAAAATTATTAAGTCGGGATGACCAGAGTGCGCTCAACCTTCATAGCGAGATTTCCGTTGTTGTCGCTACTACATCTCGGAGCTAGAAATATTTCAAGACATTTCCCTTTATGTTCCTGAAGAGAATGCCATCTAGTGATAATACTGACATACAAGATATGGTAATATAGATATGACTATATGTAGAATTTAAGATTCGAGCGAATGACCCGTTTGAAATATCAAAGTCACTGATACTTTTTTGTTTTTATATTCAGTATTTATTATTTAATTTGAAAAAAAGGAATTACTTTTTGTTTATGGGTTATTGGTTTTCTAATCTATGCAAAAGCGTTTGATAAAGTTTGACTCAGTCAACTGTTGGATCAGGTAAGCTTGATACGTTTGGGAAGAATATTTGAATAAACTACAACATATACTGACAGCAAACCTCCTGCATACGAATTGAAAATGAATCAGTAAATACACAAAAAATAGAAATCTGTATAAGGCAATGATGTATCTTCTCACCAGACTTATTCAAGCTTTAGAATGAGGCGATTCTGAAATAATTTGAAGCCCTACTAGGATTAATTATTGACGTCCTCAGTATTAACATGATATGCACATAGCACAGTTTTCATAGCAGACACAGAACGGAATCTACAAGAACTCCGACAGAATGTACTAAAGGAAAGCCAGAACAAGAGACTAATCATTAATTGCATGGTTGTCAACAAAAGGGACTGCTTAATATGTGAACTATAAATTGGAGACCGCCAACATTAGGCAAGTAAAAAGCAGGAAGTTTTTTAACAGAAGATAGAAAATGCAACACCGAAATTCGAAGGCAAGATGGAATAGGAAAAATGCGATAAGCAAAGTATTAAGATAAATGAACATTTCCTTAGAAAGAAAGGAAATAGAGCTGAACTGCTATATAATCATAATCAGTTCTTTTATATGGAAGTGAATGTTGGGCAATCTCTATAGAGAGGAAGAAGAAACTTGAAGCAACCAAAAAGTGGTTCCACGTAAGGATACAGAGAATCCCGTGAGCTGAACATGTGAGCAAAGATGAAGTTTTTAGGGATAATGAAACAAAAGTACACTTATACTTAGAATAAGAAAAAGCCAACTGAAATTTCTAAGACAAATAATGAGGTAAGTCGGCTTGGAGAATTTGACACTCACGGGACATAAGATACAAAGGAAAGCGACTAAAAGCAACCTAACAATCCTGTATAATGGTTGATACAACAGAGATTAGGAGACACCATACAAGACACGCATTACTAAAAGGATGGGAAGTATTGGAGAGACATGATCACTCCACGTAGGGACACAGTCCATAGAAAAAGAAGAATTCCTTACATTATTTACATTATTCGGATTATTGTCCTCATCTTTGTCGCCATATTTGTCACAGCGTTTCGGCCGTTGTACGCTCTGGCCCTCTTCATGTGGGTGGAATGTCGAATTGAACCCTTTATTTCGGTCACTGGAGTAGACAGTTCTATTTCCACATACCATGTTCAATGAATGTCAGTTATCAGTTACCTCCTGTTAATTCCCCTCTCCAAGCTCTCCGCTGCCTTAACCAGGTATTGAACACAAACTTTTTGGGTTCTGTCACTGGATCGAACTAATGCTTTTATCCACCGTGCCATGTGTCCTTGAATACATCTGTGTATGAATTTCAGCAACTATTTTTTACCAGTGCACATTTTGCAATTTTTGTTGTTATCATTGCAGTTTTTACCAGAGCTCATATTGCAATTTTTCTTGATATTATCGCTTTTCTCTGGCACTCCTTATTACTGGTTCCCAAATTGTATTCATTTCTATGCTTGGTCGGCTCAGGAAATTTTTGTGGTCTAGCATATGTGCTGATTCTTTAAGTTTACAAATTTTACAACATTGGAAAATTCATAGTCCGAATAATGTAAATAGTGTACATAATACCTCATCTTAGTTAATAATTCTTAGACAGAAAGAATTCCTTAGTTGTTTGGTTTAAGCAACTTCACTATTTTCGTTAATAAAATCGCTGGTAATAAAGAAACCACCATCAAAAACATCAGTTAGTAACAAAAATAATCCAATAACACAAAATTATCAAAATGGGAAATATTTACTAATATTGCAATTGTATTTCATTTGAATATCATTTCAAAGGGATTATTGTGTAGAATTTTGTATATATAGATTGCTTTCTTTAGCTCACTTCACCTGGCTTAGTTTGAGGCTTAATCGGCCTCCAAAAGCAGCTTCCGAATTCATTGTCCTTTGGAAATATATCTTTCCAAGTTACAGAAAAAAAACTCCAGCTTTTAGTTCTCAATTTGGGAAAACCCAAGACTCGCTGTTTCCTGTTCATGAAATATGTCTTCACCTGGAACATAGATGAATCCGGTACGTTTGAATCTGGGGTCCTAAACATGACATCTTCAGACACAGGAGTATATTATGTAAAAAACATTCTTTTTGTTTATCCTTAAACTCAATATTGCCGTGTAGATATATATGATATATTTTTTCTCTACGTGGGATACATGTATATATAGTTTAGTGGTATATAATTCTCTCTCAGAACCTAGCATGTTTATCATTGTTTTTCCTGTCAGCCATTCCGTTCCGTCTGTGAAATACAGTGTTATTATATCAGGGATAGAATAATGCCTAGAATGGAGAAAAATAAAATCATTCTTCCATTGCTCTCTCCTGTTATAATGAGATTCGTTCATTTTTATTCTTAATAAAAACAATAAAAGGAAATTATGGATCTCTATCCAAGCGTGCATGTCTAGCCTTTTAAATCACATATACCTTTAAAGTAATCATAGTGAACAATGCAAAGCTTACATCGATTTGCCGAAATAATTGTCTAGCGTTATGACGTAAGAACGAGAGCTGGTGTTTCGCCGTATTCAAATAGATATTTTGAAAGTTCTTTTCAAAGTTATATTTCACTGGTTTTGACTCAGGCCTAATTCTTATTAACAGGTGAAGTCCAGATTTTTTTATGTAAGAACACATCTATCGGCGTCCCCTCCTTAACCTGCAGTGAAAGGATGAGAATCTAGCAGAACTTGAATCTTCACCAGTCACGATGAATAGTTGATATTTAAATGAAGCGCCTTACTTTGAATATCTATTTGGGCTAAAGTTTGTTCCCGATCTCGAGCGTAACTCACATATAGAACACATCGCTGAAGATTCGATTAAAATAATACGTTCTTGGTTTCTATGCTACCATCGTTACAAGAGTCAGATCATACGAACGAATGGAGCTGCCTCATCCTCATCTTACAACCTTGACAGAGTTCAAAAATCTATGCGTCCTTCTGAATGATGGTATTACATGCTACAACCCCCCTTTCCAATAAGCAAACCTTTCGGTAAACTATCGCTATTTCCGAGAAGGTGCAATGAATTTCCCTCCTGTGGGTGGTGATTTAGCCATCATGCTAGAGCGGAAACTGGTTCACTAAATGACTAAAAATAACTGCAATTTCATTTTGGAGATTTAAAGTTCAGAAGCCATTGTTTGCTCCGGTTAACAACTGATTGAAGGTCAAATTGACTTTTAAAAACACGGATATTTTGGGGATGTTGATATCATAAAGTTCACTTGTGCTGAGAAGTGTGAAGAGAAATCTCACTGTTCCGTTCAGAAATCCTGGGCTGGATTCCTCGCACAAAAACAAGGGCAAATTCCATTAAAATATGTCCGCAAATCCTACGTTTTCAAATTATTAAGTTTAAAGAAACTTAACGGTAGATGGCGCAATGTTCCCACATAAACGAAGTTATATTTGTCATTTGTGTATTAGTGAGTTACCTCAGAAGTGTTCCGGTTACCAATGAAACGATTTACATCTCCTGAGCAGGCAGATATGATCTTAAGAAATGGCCGCGCGAGTTTTAATGGACGCGAGGCAGCCCAGCTCTATTAGGTTGACTTTCAACACCGAAGGCAGATGATTCATCCAAACTTTGCTGCTGCTTATCGTCCTATTACTGAGACAGGTTCCGTAAATGTTTGTAGCGACAAAGTTTCTAAAAATACTAAATTATAATTATTAAAAAAACTACAATTAAAAAATCTGTTAAACCTATAAAAATATACTCCCAACAAATCACATAAGTTACTTCCTTTGCATAAGAGATAAATATTTTGAATTTTACGGTCTTCATGCACAGAAATATACTTCAACAAAATCATATATGTTACTGCCTTGCATAAGATGAAATATTTTTAATTTTTGCGGTGTTCTTGCACATATATCCCTAGATATTCAACTCTTGAAGAGGATCTCGGATGAGATTAAATGTACTTGGGGAAATAACAAATATTTGTAAGAAACTTTTTTAATTTTTCTAATTAATCCGTGCAATCGAAATTATTGAAATTAAAATAAATAGACATAATACGTCTAAATTATTTAAACAAACTTGATTGAATATCTATCTATCTATCTATCTATCTATCTATCTATCTATCTATCTATCTATCTATCTATCTATCTATCTATCTCTCTCTCTCTCTCTCTCTATATATATATATATATATATATATATATATATATATACGTATGTATGTATAGATGAGTATACAGTCACTGTACCCAGTTTGGCGCAAGATAATTCCTGGTAGGACGCATCGCCATAATATTTCCGTTTTCTTCTCTTCAACAACAATTTTATATCAGGCAATGATAGAAATTTCATTTTTTTCTTCGCATAAATTACATATTTTTTTAACCTCCTGAATAAATTTTCTTTCATTATTATTTTCCATTTTCTTCAACTTATGTATATTATTGATAAAAACCATTTGATCAAGAGTATAGATATTCACGCAACTCATCTGAATATATTTTAGAGTGCGTAAATAAAGATTATCAATCAACATCGCCGAAGGAGGTTTACAGAATTGTAGCAAAATTTAGGAATTTCAAACCAATTTCTGAAATTAGTAAAATTATAAAAACAAATATGGTTACTGGGAAAATAAATCAAATTTGTCTTAGGATATTTTGAAATTTTTTATCTATGTTTTTAATTATTTTTTTTTCATTTGAAAGTGTATCTAGGTAAGCATTTAGAAAATAGATGTAAGGTAATCAATGCAAGGACCGAGGAAAATTACGGAACTCAGAATCGATATCGAAACATGTTGAATTATAGTGGGTATTTCGGAAATTTTTTTTAGAATGTTTGATTAACATTCTATTTATGCCATAATATATTATTATAAAAGCTTCACAAAATATTTTATTCTTTTCTAATGATTAACGTTTCCTGTTTCTTTATTTTTTTTATCTAAGTCTTTCAGATTTTTACATAAAACATATACAACTCACCTTGAATATACTTAAAATATCTAAGTCTCACATTGAAGAATGCTTTCTCAGTCTGCTATCAACATTAACAGGAGATGGTTTGAAGGTTCCACATACTGCAAGGATAACACTTCAGAAGCTCATCAAACTTGGAATAAAAGACTTTGTTACGACTACCACTTAAACCTGATCTCTCCTCAAATAACTACCACTTTTTAAGCATCTAACGATTTTTTTTAATCTAAGAGACAGTACGTTGTAAAGAATATATGGAAAATGCATTCAAAATTTTTTTGGTGGCAAGATATATCGTTAAGTGCATTCGGTGAATAAGCATTTCGCTTAACTCTCACTTATTCTCAAAGCTCACTACTTATTCATCAATTAATTATTTTCTCCAGCCCTGGAGACATGACACTGAACATAAACAAAGCTGTCTAGTATTTCCCGATAATAAACATTATTTAAAAAATCATTCCTGTTTTCAAACAATAATTTCTCGTCAATAAATGCTATTTCAAATCAGCAATCTATTGTTTGTCGATTTGCCACATCCGAGCGGAATAGTTCTTCACACATTTTCAAAAAACACTCCAGATTACCTACATCCCTCCAAACTATATTTTGGACACCACATTCCATTCGGTATTTGCTTCTGAATACATTTTTGGTTTTACTTAAATTCGGTTCTTGGCCATCAAATAACCTTCAAATACCAACATATTCGACTGCAAAAATTTCACTTTGCCGAATTTCAAGACGACCTCAATAATTCCTGCAAAAATTGGCCGTTTTTTATGAAAACAAAATTATTTATTTCAAATCGGCAAATAGAATTCTTCTACTGTTTTACATTTCAGCTTTCGTATCCATAAAATTGTTATTTGCGTTTAAGTTTATAAGAAAGAAAAAAAACTTATCTATTATTTTCGTTTGATTCATATTTCAATTCCTGTTTTCCACTTTAATGATTTCTTGTTAAACGTTTTCAGTAATTCCAATTACCAATTCTATATAGGGTTTCCACATGAACCCATTTAATAATAATTCCAAACTAACACTTTCACGATAGTGTCATATTTATTTCAACTACTACCGGTGTCACAGAGGTACTGAGAGCATTATTGGCAGAGATTATTTTCACCTAGATGTACGTTAAATTAAATGATTTTACGTTTTTTAATTGTTAGTATAAAGTGATATGGTTATTAAAAAAACATACTTATACGTACATTTACATTTTTCGTCTGCTTTTATAAAAACAGAGCTAACGACGTGGGATATTATGCATATTCACTAATATATATATATATATATATATATATATATATATATATATATATATATATATTCGATCCTCAGGGTGTGCTAGATAATTTAGGTCTTGTTCTCCATTTTAAACTACACTTAGAAAATAACTACACACGCATACATACATACATATATATATATATATATATATATATATATATATATATATATATATATACACTATACCACACATAAACACTTTGGGTTCTCTTAAAAGCGAGTTCATGATACAAAATGATGAGTTAACAGTATTGTCAATTTATTATAAATTACACCTATTTTAATTTGCAATACAAGTTATTGTAATTTTTATTATTACTAATTTTATATAATACAACTTAGATCAAACGCAAGAATGACTTATAAAAAGGAAAGTTTTTCACAATTTGTGAAAAATAGGTATTCATTGATACAGATAAACATCACTAAAAGCAACAAAACTTCATCATATTTAAATTAATAATATTTGATCATTAAAACAATTTTAATTCTTTTAACTGTTCATATATTTTCTTAATGAAAATCAGTAGGAAATTCAATGATAGGCATTAACCAGAGACTTTCGGAACGAGCAAGAAAATAACAATACAAGAATGATATAGGCGGCCTATAACCATTCCAGGTATATAACCTTGCTTTAATTTGAAACATGTCTTTAATGCAAACATTGCCCTTCAGGAATAAGTTTACTGTTTTGGGGATGGAATTACAAACTGATATTACACTAAAGGCCTTTCCATTCAAGTAGTAGTAGCCCCGAGATAACAATTTATATCAATTTTAGTGTTTATCATATTATTTAATTTTAAAGGTGAAGGTCATTCCAGAATGAAACAAACACAAACAAACAGCCTAGGGAGATTCATTTTTGTTGAAATAAAATAAAGTCTCTTTTTTGTTTATTTTCGTTTTCTATGTAATTTTAAAAAAATAATAATTTTATTTTTATTATATGTATTGGTTCTTCAGATTTATTTAAAAATCCATACCGGCTGCAAACCCGCGTTCATCTATTCATTTATTTTTTTATTTATTTAACATTAAGTCAACTGACAAAATTTTTCATCCATACAGATTATTTAACAATGTCACCCCCACAAAGACACTTCACTTATCAAGTATTTATCAAACGCCCGAGATATTTGTTTAGAAAATGTTCTAATGCAGTCTAATAAATACACGTTGTGTTATGCATATTTAAATTGATTTAATAATGTTGTTATAATGTATTATGAATGTTTGTTATTTTTCACACGCATAATAGTTGGAATATATATCATAGTTTAAAACAGGTCTAGTGTTATTCAAAGTAAGTGTATTTTCTATTATACATACTAGTTTCTTCCTTGCGTTTATTTCAAAATACGTAACGACAACAAGTCATCGTGTATCTATTTACTTACCATCAAGTCATGTGACAAAGTCTGTCTACTTTTCAAATAGTTGTTAATTAAAAAAAAGTTTTAATACAGTCTAATGAATTGTATAAATATACGTTTTGTTATGCAAATTTAAATTTATTTAATAATATTGCTATAATGTATTATGAATGTTGTTTATTTTTCACACACTTGGGATATAACATGTAAGTGTTTGTTTATATAAGCGGATTGATATAAGAATATGTATCGAAAACGAATTCTTAATTGCCTTTGAAAAATTTGGTAAGAACAGAAAAACGCCCCTCGCTCAAGAACCACTATTTGGCTCTGCACTCGGCAGGGCTTCAGGATAGAATAAGCTTTTAAATTGGGATATTATTTATTGTTTGAAATGTATCTTGGGAACAAGAATACATACATATATATATATATATGCAATCGTACAACACCCTCCCCGGTCGTCCAAGGCTTCCAACACAGCGGCTCATCGATGAAGATCACTTCGATCTCAGGCCTGCTTTATCCCACGATCTGACTTAAGTTTGATCATAAGGAGGCCAAGATCGAATAGTTGTAGCTATCTTCATGTTGGGCTGGTCCAAGCAGGGCGAAGATGTATGGGTGGGAAAAAATAACACACGAATAAATTGAACAAAAATTAAATACTGTTTTTATATCAATCCTTTGTACAATAATCGATTTATATCAGAGTTCGCATGCAATTAATTATTAGTCCAACCTGCGGTTAAATCGGAAGTGATATTGTTGCTGGTAAAGTTTCTTTGTTGTTTTGGTAAAGTTAGGCCAAAGGCTGAAGTCGAGGTGTTCTCTTCGACAGGCAATCATCTGGGGTGTATCACGACCGGTGTGTGGGACGAACTCTCTGCCGTCTCGCTCTTGTCTCTGTCCCCATCTCCATATCTGGTCTCCGTCTCAGTCTGACGAATTCACTCCGCACATTCGTATTTACTGACATTCGCTCAAACTGGCGCGAAGAACAGCGCATAAAGGGATACAGGAAAATTCACATTCAAGTCAGCTTACTTCATAATTCTGGGGAAATTTATTGTTTACGAAAATTAAGTTTTCGCTTTACAGCTTGCATTTTCAGCTGCGTAGAACACGTCAATTATCATTGCCCTTTAAGTCTGGGTCATTTTCCATTGTTCGGACACTCGAGACACCAATTCTAGGTGTCGTCTATATTTGAATTAAAACGTCAATCTTTCCCACCAATTCCATGTATTAACCCTTCTTGTTCCAAAGTCTTTCAGTATTTCGCTCCTTTTATCGATAAAAGTTATTTTACAATCCTTTACCACGGCAACAACAAATAGTATCACACATACACGATTAGAGTATTAGTGTTTATATACACACACACACACACACACACACACACACACACACACACACATATATATATATATATATATATATATATATATATATATATATATATATATATATTGATGTCTATAGGGATGACTGACGAGTGTAAATGCATTTGTCATGAAGTATCTTAGATAAATGTTATAATATTTTTTGACGGAAATTCAAAGGAACTTTCGTCAAAAAATATTATAACATTTATCTAAGATACTTCATGACAAATGCATTTACACTCGTCAGTCATCCCTATAGACATCAATATATATATATATATATATATATATATATATATATATATATATATATATACTTCATGACAAATGCATTTACCCTCGTCAGTCATATGTTACGTATGTGTCTCATAAGCGTAGCGAACGATATACAAGGTGTCCCAAATAATTTGATATCATTTTAAAAGATTTTGCCTTGAAAACTACTAAGCCTAGCTCAATGAAAATGAACAGTTTAGGTGTTGAACTTCATGAATTTATTATGGGACCTATTTCATAAGTGTTCAATATTTACGCCGTACATCAAGTCGGTAGTTAAGCTCTTGCCAAACACGCTGTAGCATGTCTCCGGTAACATTATCCAGTGTGATTCTCTGCTTGAGTTCATCAATGCTAGCAGGAAGAGGTGGGGACATAGACCACTCATTTCACATATCCCCATAAAAAGATATCACACGGTGAAAGGTCTGGTGACCTCGGCAGCCATTTTATCAGAAAACTGTCTTCATCTCCACCACGCTTGACTCATCACTTTGGTAGATTGTCATTTCGATAAGAATGCACTGTCCTCTTCCATAGAATGTAAAATCTTGATCTGTTTCTAAACATTCTGTGGAAATTTGAGGTTATTTCAACAAGAATTGTCAAAATTATTGGCTGCGAAATGATGTCAACTTTTTGGGACACCCTGTATATTGAGAACAATCAACAATTATTTTTCCTTAATATATTTATTTGCAGATGTCTCTCTGTACCCCTATCAATTTTACCTGTTCCAGTTTTACTTACGTAATATATTAATCTTTGTTTCCACTTTTCATATCTATTTCTAAAATTTCGCATTAGTAATGTAAACTTACTTTTTAGCAACTTTTTAGAAAACTCCCAACATTTCCTCAGCTCTTCGTAAATATAACCGAATCTGGATGAGACGTAAACAGACGTAGACATTTCAATTCTAGTCATTCTGTCAAGTTCATCTTGACTTCAGGCTACGTTTGACACCAGGACCTTCGAACCGAGGACAAAATTACTTCAAACTTGCAACGCGAACTACGGATTCTTTAGTAAAAACATTGGCAAAGCGGAAGACATCAACGAAGATATGAAAGGAAATGACGAAGAAAGGCTTCAGCAAACCACTCTTGGATTTGCTCTAGTTTTTTTTTGTTTTTGTTTGTTTTTTGTCTATGTTTCTCTCTAAAATTGTTTCAATTTGCTTCTTTATTTACTGTTACTTTTCTCGTTTATTTTTCATATTTTATATTTCTTTGAGACTTTTGAGTTCTTTATTTGCCATTAATTTTTCTTTCGCTCGTTTTCTTTATTTCGTATTTTTATAACTTTTTCTATTTTCTTTTCCTTTTTTCTTGAGATTTTTTTAAATTTCTTTTTAACACATTTTATTTTAAATTTTTCTCCTTCCTTTCGTTTATTATTTTTTTCTTATTTCATTTTTTTTATTTTCGGATTTCTTTCTAAAATTTCGTTTTATATCGTTTTCTTTATATCGTTCTACTTCGGTTTCATTTTCTTTACATTTTTATTTCATTGTATTTCTACTGCTTTTTACTTCTTCATTTCTTGCATTAGATTTTCTTCTGCTTTTTAAAAAAAATTCTTTTTAATTCTTCCTATTTTTCTTCTGTTTTAATTTCATTCGTTATAATTCGTTTCTTTTCGCTTGTTTCGTTTTACTTATTTCTCTCAAAGTTTTCCTTTTGTTTCATGCCTACGGAAGATAACGTGTATGTCCCCATTCACAGAAATATAGTAGTAAATATTGTATGTTGGTCTACAGTTGGAGATTCGTCCCCAGCTGTGCTGGTCAAACCCTCTGCCTCCGGGCAGAGAGGATCGCCAGACGATGCTACGTCAAAGGGCAGAGTCTCCTCTCGGGAAATAAACTACCCGACCTCGTTTTATACGAGGTCTACGGGTAAATTTTGGCTGAACCTATTGGCTTGGATAGCGTACATTAAATTCTGCCTTGTGCCACATCTGACTGCACAGGGCAGTTGGTAGATATCCTGCCTTTGGAGATTCATTGTGGAATTCACTTGACGTACTTCTAGCATTTGACTACTTCATCTACATACCGCTGGCGAATCTTATATGTGTTGTTCGAGCCCGAAGTATTACCGTTCATTACCAACCTTCGCGTGATTATTCTGTAACCTTCCCTAGGTTACAACAGTTTCCATCTTTCATTTCAATTCTTTTTCTTCACCTTTCGTTTCTTTCATTCTTTTATTTTACTTATTCCTCTTTGTATATTTTTTTGTGTTTGTTTCTTTCGTTGGTTCTAATGTTTAGAATTATTTGTTATTTTGTTAAAGTTATTCTTGTTATTGGGTACAATTTTCCCAAAACGTTCTTTATCCTATTTCTAGTATTATTTTATTTCTTGCATCTTTTCACTGAATTGGATGTTAAAATAATTTCAATTTATGCATCATATCATCACTGATAGTGCTAGTAGAATTGCGCACATTTTCATTATGTCAATGCATTTACAGAATGCTCCATAATTGTAGTCGCGTGAAACAGCTTAATCTCTTAAACATGCTTGGCCCGGAAGATGAAAATTACACTATTAAAAGAATAAAATCCAAAAATAGTAATATACAAGCAAATACCTGTATCCATGACAGACACACACACACACACACACACACACACACACACACACACACACACACTGTTCACTTTTATATAGATGTTTATATATATATATATATATATATATATATATATATATATATATATATATATAAACAAACATCTATATAAATGTGAACATTGAATCAACACTCAGGGGCGACAGGCTGTTTCATGCTAGGCGCAATCATCAGCCCGCGAATGTAGGATTTTTCCTCGACAATTTATATATATTGGTCAGTAGTGCATTGTGGCTAATCTATTCTTGCGGTTATTTTGTTGGGAGTCGCTTTTTTTGTTTATTTATTTGTTTTTAATTTTTATTTTCTATTATTTATTCTTTCCGATTTTTGCTTTTTTATTTCCATTCTGCGAAGTCATTCCTTGTAGATTGACCACAGATTCTCGATTGGATTAAAATCAAGAGTGTCCGGGCCGTTCTATAGTTCTTTGATTTGCTCACTGGTAAGGCTTGTCAGCGTGTTCGTCCAGCGTTACAATATTCTTACGCTAACTTGGAGTAAAGACTATCGCTGACAATGGCTGTAGGACAACTAATCGACAGTCGAAGCAATAGTGTATGGGCATGATGAAAATCTGATGCAATGAAGGATGACGCAATATTTTTCAAGGCCAAACAAATTTCATCATACACCCCGAAAATAGATTTATATTACAGCACACAACTGAAAATAAACTAATTTGAGGAAAAATAGAAATCAATTACACCCTGTCACACCAATTGGTCTAAAATTTACCGTTTGATGAAAGAAAGGAAACTAAAGCAGTTGTTTCAATTAATTTGCAGAAGGGTTTAGAATAATGAGAAATAATATCGGATTATATTTAAGATTCATTAATTCATTATAAATTACATTATTTACGTTTTAGATACGTAAGTAAAGTAAGCAATCTTGACAAAATTTCAGAGAAGGGTGTGTAATGCCCTCAATCATGACCAGGCATCTGGTATGAAGTCATTTTCTCACCAATGAGTCGTGGCTTCCCTTTGTCGGTTCTATACGTATGAGCTTTTATCCCTGATGCTCCGACTTAGGCCTGGTATTAGATTGGAAACTCGATCTGTGTGAAATAGATAGAAGTAACAGCTCTTCTACTCTGACATTATGTTTCCTCGCACTTCCCACCCTTGAAACTCCCTTCCGATTTCTTGCTTCCCTGCCAACTACAATCTTCAAAAATTTAAATGCAACATCAATCGCCATCTTCTGTCGTCTTGAATCCTGTTTTTCTTATCCTTTCCTCATTCGCAGTCTTCGCATTCTTTTTCACTTTCCCTCCCTGTAATCCTCTGCGTTTTAGTGACATTTTCATCATGTCTGGGTTAAAAAGATTTATGCTTCGAAAGATCTTAACGAGAGATGCCCTTTACTTCATAAACTTTCGTGACAGATCGGTCTAAAACACGTCTGGCTACACGTTGATTTTCCTTAAATAACGGGAATGCCGTTTCGCACCCTATTGAAGAGTACGTTTTCCATATTAAAGACTCTTGAAAAATCCAGACCTTGTAGATGACAATTATACTGTTTAAAAAATATATATGTCTACACAAATACATCTTTCCGCCAAAATAATTATGCAGTGGCATAAATATACTAAACGTATCATATGTAAAAAATCTCACATTTCCTGATATGTATTTTGCGTATAAACTGATCTAGAAAATATAGCAGGTTAAGCCAAAAATTATCCGTACTTTCACAATAACTTATCTTTTCTGTTGCCCAATGTGCCTTCTTCTCAGCCGAGCTTATCGTTGATCAAGGTGGAACAAAGAGCAGAGAACCGATTCTGCAAAGAACATGCGACCTCATCGATGATAACTCACTGGTTTGCTATTAATATCTCTCGGGCTTCCTGAATCTTCTCGTAAGTGGTGGGGGTTGACGGGTGCCCTGCTCTTTCTTTATCCGTTACACTTGTCTGGCTACTTTTAAACGTCACAATCCACTCATACACACTTCTACGTGCAGGTGCACTGTCGACTTCATGTGTTAAAAGGCTCCGATTAATTTCAGCTGCTGACACACCATCCGACCAGGGAAATGGGGTCCTGCTTTTTTTTCTTTCTTGGTTCACACTGCAAGAGGGGCGGCCATGTTTACACTGCAACAGCAGCAAATAAACTTGCCCGGCCAACTCTAAGCACACGCAAGCAGAAGATGGTGTGACAAAGCTAAAAATATGTTATAGCGAAAGAGTAGATGATTTTGTTCACCCTCGTCTAAATAAAACAGACTCTTCTTTATTTGGTTAGCTATTATTTTTTGATAAAACCTATCTTGGCTCTTTAAATGAGGCGTATCATCAGTGGTAGTAAATAGCAGTAATTGACCCTGCTTTACTCATGTGAATTGGGATGTGCAAGTGTATTGGTCCACGGCTAACATCCAACTCTCACACATGGCTTCAAGAAATCGCATGGCCACAGCGCCGGCTACATCCCGGTCAACGCCATCGACCTGCCGGCTAAACGGTGTGAGCATAGTCAGAAGTATTTCCTGACTCTACCAGGGAATGGAAACATCTCTTAACAACCCACCTGTTTTGAGAGGTCATCGGCAAGTCACCGGTCTGGGCGAAGGAGCTGCTGTTCATAGGTCAACTGCTTTAGCAGTGACTGGGTGAGCTTCTGAGAGGAGGTATGAGGTAACCTCAACATCGTCGGTGCAGAGGGAACCGGCAAGCTATTGCACTATTTTACCATGAACGTCACCATGCCCAACAATTCCAACAGGGGAGATTGGTGACCACAGCGGTGCAAAATGCCTTCAATGTATAAATAGTGAAATGTTAAATAAACAGGTGTTACATTATTTTGTGAAAAGTTGAAGAGAAAAAATGATATCCTTAGAAACTGCCACAGACTTTGTTGGAAAAATATCGTACTCCTGAAATCCGATATATTTGATAGAGTTAGTTGACGGCCACAAGTCTCAGAAGACCTAAAAAAGTAGGGTGTGGCCGTTCCTTTTTATTTGTGGATTAGCGAATCAACTATTAGTACGAATGCGATATAACCTTGTAAAAAGAAGTTTCTCTATCTCTGAAATCTTTTCAGTGAGAATTATCAACTTAGACACTTGTCCGTCTGTATAATTCGTCCTGGGTACGACGTTAAACTGCATCCAACAGCAAGGCCTCTGATCAGGAGGTTTTGAGGAAGCTTGGAACCACCTCTTAATTGCTGGTGTTCCCAGGTCCACCCTGACCCGGGGTGATAGCACCTGTTGGGGTCCCAGCTATGGGAAAATAGTGAACTTCCAGGTCTTTTCCAGCATATTGAAACAATGATGTTGCCAACTATACGTTTTTGAAACAATGATGTTGCCAGCTATACGTTTTTGAAACAATGATGTTGCCAGCTATACGTTTTTGAAACAATGATGTTGCCAGCGATACGTTTTTTATATACTTAGTAAATACTGGATCTGGCATTAAATAACCCATAGTGGTTCTAATGCCCTAAAACCCCAAACAACCAACCAAAACCTCTGTATAAATAACAATAGTCAGCAAAATCTCCCTTACTGGGACAATAAAAAGAGCTAATACATACTATATGCGTATTGATAATGAATGATAAAATGATTTTGAAAAGTTAGTTCATTTGATTTTCCGTGAGAGACAGATACTGCGCAACTTTGGTGTACTGGCCTGAAGAATACTGCTGAGACTAACATAATAATACAAACAATTAGGCTTACTACTAAACAACGACAGTGGCCACCAAACACTTAAAAGTAACATTTTAAGTCACATATGATGTCGTAACAATGTAACAGTCAGCCTTTCTTTGTACAAATCATACTTTTTATTCTCCAACTCACGGCATTTAAAATTACCCAGTTGTTTTAGTTTCACGCAATAAATATATATATTATCCCTCAAAGGTAGCACAACGCAATATTAATGTGCTGAGTAGAGACTGTCTGTTACCTAATTTATATTATAATAAAAATATATGGTTAATGTAATGCTAGCGCAGGGCATATATTATACGGGGATTACTAGTTTTTAAGAGAAAAAAATACAAAAAAAACTATATTCAAAATAAACGGGATTTATATTTTCTATTTAAAATAAACGGAGTGTCTTGCGCATCTATATATATCTATACAATTTTATTAACACCGGCAGTCGATGCGCGAGATCTTATATTCATATATACAGGGCGTATCAAATTTAAATTTAACTCACACTCTTTGGGTCCTGTCACTGGATCTAACCAATGCCTTTATCACCTGAGCTTCCTAAATCTCCTGAGCCGACCAAGCATAGGAATTAATACAATATGGGAACCAGTAATAAGAAGAGCCTGAGAAAAGCGATAATAACAACAAAGTTGCAATATGAGATCTGCTAAAACAGCAATGATAACAGCAACATTTTCAATATGAAAATATGGTAAAAAATGGCTGCTGAAGACATTAGGTTTATAATACCCAGAAATTCATATACAGATGTCCTCAAGTACACAATGCACAGTGGATAAAGAGTGTGTGTTCAATACGCGGTTAAGGCAGTGGAGAACATTCAGAGGGAAAAATTAACAGGAGATAACTGATAAATGACATCCACTAAACATGGCACGTGGAACTAGAACAGTCTACCCCAGTGAGCAAAATAAAGGGTTCAGTTCGACATTCCAACCACCCGAAGAAGTCCGGAGCGTACAACGGCCGAAACGTTGTGATAAACATCAGGACAATAGTCCGAATAATGTAATTAAAGTAATTTTGATCATGTAACGCTTAAACCCATTAACATAAAAAAAGATCTATCTAATGGCTCTGTCTAAGCTTTGCTTTCTTCTCTTGAAGATGACCAACCATGGACGAAAAAGCGCTACTCATAATTACGGCAAATTTCTTTACAAGTTTCCACCCAGCATCAAACAACTTTACAATATCAGGTGCTACTCATCAAAAAGCTTCTTAAGTTCAATTTCATAAAGGATATTTAAGTGAAGGTTGCTGTCTTAATATACGACATAATATTTGCACTTAGACATAAGCAGTTTCAGTAATCTTATCAGCTATCCGTTTTCAGATATTTGCGTTAAGCTGAACATTTATAATCGTAATTTATTTAATTAAATTAAGAATTTAAATTAATACCATTCATTGTTCAGACCAGGAGACATTTTGTCTCAATTCAGTCATAATTACATTTTTTTTCATAATGAATCAGTGGGTTTACTTGACACATGGTTTGAACTTATGACCAACGGTTAACAAAATGCAGTGAGCCAAATTTTTCATATTATCTTACAGCGTGATAGAATTATTGTATAATAAAGATAATTAAATTCCTCAGTTACTCAAAGAGTAATTATCTACCGTTTTGTCCTAGTTAAAAAAAGCAAAAATATTTTTTAGTATTTTGCATTTATTTTCGCAATGAATTGCTTGTTATGATGACTTTGAGTTTGCTGTCGTTCATTATTCGCCATGGAATTTGAATATCTCCAACTTAGATTAGGTTAAAATGCCGATTACTTGGTGTTAGCCAGTGCTAATTTCTGAAGAACAGTCTAGATTTACATCGTCATTGCTCTGAACCATTTATGCTTTCAATGTCACTGAACAACACTAAACGCTTTTGTTCCTATTCTTGATTGCTTAATATTTCCTTCAGTAATTCCAAACATCTCAAATCTGAATTTGTAATTGTCTGAATCATGTTACGTTTGGGAATCTCGAGATGACTACCAGTCGCCATTTATAAAATTACCTTATATTATTCGTGTTTGGTAAGCTTCCAGTATTATTTTAGACGCAAGAAGTAAAGAGAATAAATTTCATAATTCAGTAGACCCCCCGGGGTTAAAGAAACAATAATTTACGCCTAGAAAGGAAGAATTTTGTAGCCTTCCAGGAATTAATCTGTCATAATATGATGAAGAATTATCAATATTCTATATATGAATTATTCGAGCAAATATCATCTTCTATGATTCGACTTCTGCTATGGAGTTCTTGTGTCTTTCTGATTTCGTTCTGCGATGTGGTATCCTCCTTATTTCATCAATTATTCTGACTAGTAACTATTTTGTTGGCATTTCTTTAATTATTCTCTGATAACTCACCTGATTCAGCTTTGTAACTTTCAACGTGATCTAAGTACTTTATTTCAGGTAGTTTGTGATATTACTACTTTCGCAAATAAATCTCGTAGTTGCAATCAGAATAGAGAAGATAAAGAAAGGGTGAACGAGGCTTTAAGTAAGGAAAATTGTTGAGAAGAATAGATTCGATAAAATAAGCAAAAGCAAAACCATTATTGGACCAGAAAAAAGAGCAAAAAGATGGTAACGTTTTTTAATCATCACCCCCTCCCGAGCAAGGCAGTAAAGTCACTAAGACACAATGGGTTAATGAGCGTGAAAGAATAAGAAAAATAAGAAACATTCTTAAGGAGCGAGGACAATAACAAAAACATGTATTAGGAAGACGATAAATAACGATTGACATTTTAGTTAAAATATTGGAGATCAAATTTAGCTGGAAAGCAAGAAGCTGGAAGAGAATTCCACAAGCGGTATGTGTGAGAGAAGAAACTGTTAGCATAAAAAAACATGAGAAAATGCCAGACTGAAAGGAAAGAACTCATGATTAATTGAAGCAAAGACAATTAAAAACATAAGGATAGATATGGTAGGACGATACGAATAACCAAATAATGGATTACAAGAAGAATGTTCCTGGCATAACGAATGCAATAGTTCTGTAGCAATAGGTAAATTTTGTTGCTTCACAACGTAGATGTCAGGCGCAAATATAATTCCACCATATTCTGTTGTGAAAACTTAGGTTTTATGTTATCTTGGAGGAAGTGCAACCGGCAACAGCGAATGAGGGCTACTTCATCTCTGCTTCAAAGCCTTCTGCAAAAGGGGTACCAGGGCGATGGACATGGACAAGGGTAGACGTGATTTACAACGAAGACTGGAATGAAGAAAAGAGAAACGCATTTGACATTGGCGGAGTACATACGCTGCAAACGAGGTTGTCACTCGTTTGTAGACCTGTACAACTATAATAGTTGCTGCACCTCCATCAGAAGAGGATCATTATTCTTTGGGCAGAGATCCAAGAATTCTCGATACCGACGAATGCCGCACATGTAAAAAAAAACTTTGTACTTGGTCATTCTTTGAGTAGCATTAATATTGGCACATCCTTTAAGCGTGGCGATAAAATTGCCGGAGAGACAGGCTTTTCTGCTGCTGTTGCTGCTCCGCCGGGCATCACTGAATGCATGGCCGTAGTGCCAACATAAAGTCTATCGGCTATCGTACATATGATGAAATATAACAAATAACTTTTTCTTATCTATGTGCTGTGTCCCTTCAGGATATCGGCGGTCATGACTCTCCACAATTTCTTGTCCTTCGTTCCTCTGAATTAAATGTTGTTTTTTTTTTATTATTTCTCCTAAATATTGTTTCGTCATCCATTTACTCCATCACACTAAGTATGTCATGTGTTATCCCCCCCTCTCTCTCTAATATTCAGTCTGCCCTGTGATTATCAGATTTTTCAAGCTCTTTTTTCTCATATTTCGCCCTTCTTCCTGATGTCAATTATAAATTTTCATTTTGTTTCTATTTTATCTAAAACTTCAACGTTGCTGGCATGTTCTCTCCATGATATCCTCAGCATCCTTCTGTAGAACCACATTTATGTTTTTTCAAGTTTCTTCATCTTTGAAAAGTTTGTCCGGCATTCACTGCCATATAGGATGATAGATATCTCATAACAGTTCAGTGCTCTTTCATTTGATTCTAACGATTTTTCCTGTTTCTTAATACTCTGCTTAGCTTTTGCAATGCATTTCGGCTATCCCAGTGAACCTTCGAATGTCAGTGTCCGATTTTAAAACACATAATTTAAATGATTTCAGCATATGAATAATAGATCTTAATATGACCGTTAATATCAGTACTGTAATCTGATCTGCTTAACAGGCTATATGCCACGCCTTGTCAAACAGAAAGTTTCTATTATATCACAACGGTCCCACACATAATGCCCTGGTGTCATATTTCTGTAAGACGGCCTTACCCCTACCGTCAGAACTTAACTTCGCAACGCTTGGTTAGCCTTAGCTAAAGGTCAATGCTTACCGTCTCGTAGAAGGTTAGCCGTTTATTCTGAACGCACATTTTGATATGACGGTAAAAGAAAAGCGGATGGGAGTAACTTGAAATACATAAAGAAAATTATTTTGATTGAGAGCTTAGGACAGAGTTGAGATTTTTAGAATAAAAAATAGTCAATAATGGTTCAAAATATTTCACGTTAATTGCAAAAATGATTATTTCAGGTGTAACTAAGGTTCGCCCAGCACGGTTGCAGTATAAACCACGGTTTGTCTACAGGGGTGTTTAAGAAGCACAAAAGTGTCTGCAACAGAGATTTCTAGCCCTCCTAGCAAACAAGGCTGAATGTGATAAATCACCCTGAATTCAAATGCATTCATTCAAGTCGGAGCGTTCCTGAGGATGTTAACTGAAGATTTCAGAACTCAACGTCGGGTTAGAAACAATGTACACACACACACACACACACACACACACACACACACACACACACACACACACACACACACACACATACATACATACATACATATATATATATATATATATATATATATATATATATATATATATATATATCTTGGATTTGAGCCAGCTTCTTGCTCAGTAAATGGTTTATTGGAGTTATCACAAGTAGGTTCTTATAAAATCTATACGATTGGTATTCAATAATTTGTCTGTATCTCCTGTGGCAAACGAAGTTGAACAGCTAGGCTTCGAGTGTTTGTAGATTCTAAAAGAGACGTAACAATAGATATTTTATCAAAGAAAACGGACCCGTTAATGAGGAAGGTTGTACCAGGAGTTCCAATCTTATTTGCGACTAACCGAACTGAGAGGACTAGGTTGTGTCTTTAAACCTAATTCTTTAATAACATTTTTCGTCTAGCGTGTTTGTGCGCCTGTAAGGAAATCAGAAAATATATTTGGATGATAAAAAAGAACTAATCAACGGTTGAAAAATCTTTCCATATAACCACGGCGCAAATGCTTTCATCTCCTTGAACATGATTGCTACTAACCGAGGCCAGCTCAATTTGGCCCAACAATACCGGGAAATGTGGCCAGTGGAAACATGTACAACTATTAAGATGAAGATATCAATGTCATGTTCAACTGTAAGCAATCTTTGTCCCGTACTGGAATTTGTAATAATTGCCGTCTGTCTGATTTTAATTCTTTTCAAACTGGCGATTAAAATTGATGACAAGTGTATTCTTCTGGATTCTTTCTCCTTCAATCTCGACTTTTCCCGAGTTTTGATATTTTCAACCTGAACTCATGACTCCGTGGAACGGCGTACTTATCATCATTAACACCGGATTATTTATTCCACTACTGAAATACGGTTCGAAATGCAATAGCCCAATCGATTATATTTTTAGCAGACATTATGTTCCCATTCCGCAAAAGAACTCAGCCATCGTTCAATTTTTCCAAATCCCTAAAAACCACACATATGTTCTCGCTGTCCATCTCTGTTTGTCTATCTATCTCTCTCTCTCTCTCTCTCTCTCTGTATATATATATATATATATCTATATATCTATATATATATCTATATCTATATATATATATATATATATATATATATATATTCGACGAATTCGTTGAATACGAGGTATGAGGGTCAAGCAGATCAGGTCCTAGGAAACCGACAGCCAGACAACATCATATGAGATTTTATTATTATAGTGGTGAAGGTTTTGTGCAGGACAATTCACACTTTTTGAATATATATATATATATATATATATATATATATATATATATATATATATATATATATGTGTGTGTGTGTGTGTTGTGTGTGTGTGTGTGTGTGTGTGTGTCTATGAGTGTGTATTTTAGATATATTGTGTGCAGATGACTGAGTGCGATGAGGAAATCAGAACAGTTTGCTGGCTGTAATACAGGACATACATTTCTCACTTGTCCCAGGCCAGAAAATAAATATGGAATCCGATGCAATCCTTTCGGCGTCCGGACCACAAATGAAAAATCAATTCTTCTCTAAGTTTTGCTGTGAATCCAATATCGCCATTCTTTTCGACAAAAAAAAATAGCTACCGTATATTTAAAAAATATTTTAAAACCTCACAGGAAACAAAATAATGTACAATATATTTTGAAGCAAAGACTGCACGGAGCCTAATGAAAACCCAATATCAGTTTAACCGCACCCCCCACGAGCGTAATCAGAAACAAGGTCGAACTTAAAGTCGTTGTTAGTCCACGAACGTAGTTCGTTTTTTTTCTTCTTCTGAAGACGCCTGATCCCCATCGAAGAAGAACTGGAGCCTGGGACACAGCCTCCTCGTGTTCGAGCATTTCAAATTTCGGACTATTTCTAAATATCTTTCTCATTTTAACCTTTAGCTTGCTGCATTATTAATATTATTTACTTTACACTGCATTCTTTCTCAAGGTTTTTCAATGGCAATAACCTTATTGTTAATTTAACGCAAAGGTGTGGCCATAAGAAATGACAACACGACTATGAAATTCATATTCTGGGATCAATCACATTCAGTGATAGGATAAACTTTATGCACAGCAAATGAAGTCACATACAGTGGAATAAAGTAATAAATGCGCCGTCCAGCCGAATATTTTACAACTCAAGATAATGTTTAGTGGACGCATTAAGAGCCTATAAGAAATCTTCTCAATCTGCTTGCTATTATTATAAGATTGGTGCCATCTTTCAAGGCAGCATTTATCCCATTAGAAGAAAATCAAGATCAATCGTTGATACCGAAGATTCTCCCAAACCGAAATAATGAAAGAAATTCCAACGATAATGCCTAATATAATCGTTGAGAGAAAAATATTAGACCAAACCTCTTTGAAATTTGTAAAAAGATACCAAATTGAAACTTGTAAAAAGATACCAAATTGAAACTTGTAAATAGATACCAAATTGAAACTTGTAAAGAGATACCAAATTGAAACTTGTAAAAATATACCAAATTAATGATATTTCCTGAATACACGGATAATTTCGTATTATTTCTCCAGATAAATCAATGAAATCACCAACATTCAATAATTTACTTCAACATTAAAGTTGTTTCGACTTGGCTGCATAAAAAGAAATAATTCACTCTCCCACCGCCGATTCTAGACCAAGGATCAGCGAGGAGCTGTATTTAAGGAAATACAATCAGATATTAGAAATATCGAAAATTAGTTTCTAGGCCTGACACAAGTTAATTACTGGAATCGCTGCTAAAAGAAATATATAGTCCACCTTGCCGTTGGAAGAAACTTCAAAGGCTTTTTTTAATCATTATTTGGTCAGTTATTATAAATCTTATCCTTCTAGTCGTACATTTCCAGTTCAACATATGTGTTATTTATTTTCATTTACTTGTGACGTTTTAATTATTTCACTCGAAGCCGGACGATAAAACTAATAACACGCAGAGGTGCGGTGTAAATAAACTGGAAAAACGTATTCGGGAGAGAAGACAATAAATCAAAACGAGTCAATGAAATCTAAGATTGCGTTACAAATGAAATCTTAAAGATAGTATTTGAAAGGAAAGCAGGAAGTCAGAAAAGATTTCCACAAACGTGATATTTTGTTAGAATAGAGCTTACGCGCTTATATCTAACAATATAAACAGTAAAATGAAGCGGGCCACCTGATAATCTAGTAGTACGCTTAAATCCGTGAAATAAAATTCTCCAAGAGGAGTGGTTATCAGAGAAACACTGCCATAAACAATATTTATGCAACATATAGTAGAGGCAAGCTATGTTACGACAACAAGAAGAGACTGAAGCCGAGATGGCACGTCCACATCGTTAACATTGCATATTCTTGTTTGGATTATGTCCTGAATCTCAAGACACAACAAAAACAACAGATCAGATGTGGCAGCAATATTCAATGCACTGATGAATGATTGATTTTATAACGATGCAAGATAGATTCTAGCGAATGAAATATCTAGCACGACGAGTTGTTTATGATTTTCTATTTATATCACAAAAAAAAACACTTGTTAAAAAGTGTCTCTCAAACGTCCTTAAGTAATTGGACATTTGAACGGACCTAAGATAAGATCTCAACCAAGACCTTCAACATCACATCGTTTGATCACTAACTCAACCTCTTTTTCAACAATTA
This sequence comes from Acanthosepion esculentum, assembly GCA_964036315.1. Classification (NCBI taxonomy): domain Eukaryota; kingdom Metazoa; phylum Mollusca; class Cephalopoda; order Sepiida; family Sepiidae; genus Acanthosepion; species Acanthosepion esculentum. The sequence goes on from OZ038482.1 coordinate 135,733,573, forward strand.
TTGTTTCACAAAGTAAATTCAAACCCTGACATGTCAGGCTGGTTTCGCTGTCGGAAATGATAGTGGCCAACATTGGATATACATCTATAGAAGTCTTTAGCTCGAGATTTACCTCATTTAAATATACAATCCAAACCTTGTCGTGTAAGGCTGGTCTCCGTGATCGAAGTGTAGTGGACCATGCGGTGTGAGAAGAGAAGATGAGTTATCTCTAGGTTATGGCTTCCGCTGGCCGGTCCAGCTACATAAGAATGTTGGACTTTAATGGAGTCCAAAGAAAGCAAAAGAAAACAAACAAGACCGATATATATGTACAAAACAATTATATATTAATGACAAATAGATTAAAACACGAATTACACAAATACATTGAAGACATGAATAAAATGTTACAGGCTGTATGGAGAGTTGTGTGTGTGTTGAGTTGAATGTCCGGACGGGGTGAATTTTGTTTTAGCGTGTTCCCAGAATATGGGAAACGCTGGCTGTGTATAAGAGTTCACATATTGGAAATTTTAAGAGAAAGTTTTGCATACCTCGCCTCACGTGCGAGGTTGCGGCCCGCGGCCGAAGTCGAGAGAGTTGCTCGCACGTGCGCGTAAGCAGAGAAAAGAGAGAAAGAGGCGAAAGGTCAGCCAGTATTTATACTCCCGGGAGAGAGATACCCCTGGTGAAGGGTTAAGGAAATGAGGAGGAGCTAACTACGACAGAAGCGTAAACACGCAATCTGGCTACAGACTGATAGAAGATTCGGCGAAAGATTTACTTTACATAAATAGGGAATTCAATTTTGCTCTATGCAAATGATTTACTGTGACCAACCTGGTAGTGGCAGGTTTCAGCTGTAGAAACCATTTTCCTTATAGTAAATGAAATAAATATTCGAATCGACTCGGAAGGCCAAGTTTTTCTTTGCAAAATAATTTCGATTTAGGTCTAGTGTTATTAATTCCATTGCTTAAGAAGAAAAAAAGGCTAGCAACTCAAACACGTATACACACTAAAATAACATTTATAGTAATAAGAGCGCATATGGCATATTTTATATGCTTATTAAGTAAGGATTATCTTGCAGCTCCTATCCCACGAACGCAGGTGTTCTTTAAGGCTCCATCCTAGGCCTTACTCTGTTCCTTATCTTCATAAACGATCTTCCTGACGCCATAGATTCCCAAGATGGCATCTACGCAGAAGACACTACAATATACTCCTGCCTCAAAAACAAATCTAGTGTCGCTGACAAAATTAACCTGGCCGTTCGTCTCGAAAAGGACCTCCAATCGGTTGTGAACTGGGACAGGAATTGAATGGTTAACTTTAACGGCTCAAAAACAAAACTGCTCTCTATTAATCACCACAGGGATCCTTCCCTGCATCCAATTAGAATGTCTGACGCTCAACTTCTCGAGAGCTCCTCTCTGCGGCTGCTCGGTCTCACGCTGACTGCTGACCTGAGATTGAACAAATACATTGAGTCAATTGGTTCATCCAAAGCAAGGAAAGTTGGCTCCCTGTGCCGGGGCAGGAAATTTATCTCCCCGGAATCGATCCTTCAAATCTACAAATCAACCATTCGCCCTTGCATGGAATATTGCTGCCATATATGGTCTGGAGCCCCTTCTGTTTGCCTCGGGGTTCTTGATAAGATCCAGATACGGATATGCAATGTAATTGGCCCTGATCTGGCATCTCGTCTGCAGTTGCTTTCTCACAGACGCGCCGTCGCCTCTTTCTGTCATTTTTACAAATACTTTCACGGTAATTGCTCCGATGAACTGCTTTCTCTGGTTCCCAGACTCCATGAATTCAAGCATCCTACGAGGTTGGCATCCCGCTCTCACCCTTTCACAGTTGAAACAGTTAAATGTAGCCGTCTCTTCTACTCCAATAGCTTCATATTTCGCACCGCACGCCTGTGGAACTCCCTTCCCTGTTCCTGTTTCCCTGACAACTATAATCTCCAAATATTCAAATGTAATGTCAATCGATATCTCCAGTTGCCTTGATCTATCCACTATCTTTCTCCACATCCTTTCCTCTATCACTCCTATCTGCTCTCGCTTCAAATCTTCTGTAACCCCTTGCGTGCTAGTGGCTTCCCACCTTGCTTGGGATGAAATGCTTTAAAAAAAAAATGAAAAAAAAGAAGGATGGTATTCACTCGTTCGCTGAACTGCAATTGGCTACCATTTCTGTCCCTTCGAGTTTGAAACAGCAAAAACTATAGCCACCAACCGGTTGTTGCGTGGTCCTCAAGCGCCACTTAGGATTTTAGTAAATGCGTCCTTCAAGAAGAGAGATAATATTTGACATGCTTTTATTTTGTAAGAAATATGCATGCTTGACAACTTCATTTAGAAATTCCGTTAAGACAAATATTTGAGTAAAAAACCGTTCCAAATAAACTAAATATATGAATGATCTGAAATATTCTTCAGTAAATATTTGCACATTTGGAATGTTTGCAACCTGTAAATCATTGGTTTTCAGTTTGAAGTTTTTTTTCTTTTATAGTAAATTAACGTAACGTTAACGTTTTTATTTCCAATTCGGCATCTATCTCAGTCTGTTCATATCTATCTATCTATCTATCTATCTATCTATCTATCTATCTATCTATCTATCTCAGTCTGTTCATATCTATCTATCTATCTATCTCAGTCTGTTCATATCTATCTATCTATCTATCTATCTATCTATCTATCTATCTATCTCAGTCAGTTCATATCTATCTATCTATGTCAGTCTGTTCATATCTATCTATCTATATCAGTCTGTTCATATTTATCTATCTATCTATCTATCTATCTATCTATCTATCTATCTACCTCAGTCTGTTCATATCTATCTATCTATCTATCTATCTATCTATCTATCTATCTGTCTATCTCAGCCTGTTCATATCTATCTATCTATCTATCTATCTATCTATCTATCTATCTATCTATCTATCTATCTCAGTCTGTTCATATCTATCTATCTATCTATCTATCTATCTATCTATCTATCTATCTATTTATCTATATGTGTATGTCTGTATGCCTGTCTATATATGTGTATTTATGTATGTATAAAAATAAAAATAATAAAACGTCCCTGATCTAAAATCCAGTAATATAATGCATTTCTAAAAGAGATACAGATGAAATAAATAAGCTGAAAAGATAGACTCTCTTCAAGCCGAAATCATGAGGTGGTAAGCTGGGGCGATAAATTAGATAGACGAGGCTCACTTCACCTCATTGATCCCAAGACAGTTTTCCTCACAATCTTTCATTATCCAACTATCGATGCCAAGGAGAACACACATTTTCTCCGGTGGCGAAAAGCGCCTTTGAAAAAAACAACAGTTCCCCTTTGTCTTATCATCTTCTCTTTTGTTACGGATAATATAATCCTACAAAGACACACACACACACACACACACACACACACACACACATACATACATACATATATATATATATATATATATATATATATATATATATATATATATATATATATATATGCTTTAGTACTCCAACAGCTTCCTCTCTCGCACTTCCCGACAGTAGAACTCCATTCCTCTTAATTGTTTCCCTATAATCTGATCAACTTCAAAAACGTAAATGTAATGTCAATCGACATCTTCTTTTGCCTTGATCCCCGTTCTTCTATTCATCCTTTCCTCCCCCATACACAGTCTTTTCCCTTACGTACACTCACTGTAGCCCCTTGTGTACTACTGACACTCGCGTCTTGCTTAAATAATTGAAGTGAATTGCTTATATATATATATATATATATATATATATATATATATATATATATATATATATATATTGATAATATTTGTGGTCAATATATATATATATATATATATATATATATATATATATATATATATATATATATATATATTTGCAAGAGGATAGAATCCAGGTAGAGCTCAATGTCCAAGACAAAACAAGAATATGATATTAAAGGCACAAACACTAATATTCCATGGTTACAATATATTACAATGGAATCGTAATCACGATCCAATTCATTCGATCGTGATTACGATTGCAATGTAATAAATTATAACCATGGAATATTAGTTTTTAACCCTTTTATATTATATCTATATATATATATATATATATATATATATATATATATATATATATATATATATGTGTGTGTGTGTGTGTGTGTGTGTGTGTATGTGTGTGTGTGTGGATACAAAAGCTATAAATATATAGAAAGATAAATAAAGAAAAAGACAATGAACGAGGGAGAGAGTGACAAAGAGAAAATCGTTACTTATTAAAAGAGAAAATTACTTTATTTGAGGGAAAATCTGAGACTGCTGACATCAAATCCTATCTAAATATAAATCTTCGCCACGTTTTGTTTTTCAAATATTTCCAATTAATCTTTAAACATTAACTCTTTCACAACCCACCCTATATGCTAAATCCATAACCTATTATATAATATATATATATATATATATATATATATATATATATATATATATATATATATATATATATATATATATATATATATATATATATATATATATATAATACATAAATTAAACCCAATGGGAAATAATATGAATATAAATTGCAATACTTCAAAAAACACTCAATTTTCTTTAGTAGACATTGGTCATATTGAAATTTTCAGTTCGCCTGATGATTGTATAAGGCTGTTCTTAAATTTCGACATTTTGTAAAAGTTACAAATTTTACACATTTATTTATAAATACTTATTGCCAAATAAAATCTTTACGCTGGCCTTGATAAAGTCTATCAGAGGACTAAACGCGTCGGCTAAGATAAATGTTCCTTTTGTCATTACTATTCAAATTTACCTTTTACAGATATACTTTCAGCCATTGCTGAAAATTTGCACACACACACACACGCACATATATATATTGAGACATGTTCCGTTGAATAATTTAGACATATTATGTCTACTTATTTTCAATAGGATCCTTTCAAATTCACGGATAAGATTTTTGTTCTCGTTAATGAAAGTGTCAGTGCATAAATGTATTATAATATGTATAATATATATTTTGGAATGCCAAGGTTTGTACTAATAATTTCATACTTTTTTACTACTTATTTTGTAAACCCTCCACACCACACTTATTTACCTCCCCTTAAACAGTGTTAGCGGTCACGCAATGCCTCTCTATTCTTCACTCCATATATAACAAATTTAACTACCAGATGAACACAACAATTTTATCTTTCACAATAATTAACACTACAATATTTATCCTGTAATAAACAATACCCTGATGATGACATTATGCTATGTCGAAAGTACTCGGAAATAAACAATGATATTCTCTCGTCCTTCAATAACGACACCAAAAAGCTTATCGGAGAATATGAACGGATCCTACTGAACATGTCTAAATTATTCAACGAAACATGTCTCAATGAAAACATGCTGCCGAAATATAGGCATATATACATACGAACACATACACACACACACACACACACACACACACACACACATACATATATATATATATATATATATATATATATATATATATGCGTGTGTGTGACGGATTTGTGTTGGTCACAATGGAAGTTTGTTAAAGTAGCTGTTTTGAGAACGAAACAAAAGCAGATGTTTCTCATTCTCGTAAACAGAGAAGAAATTGATAAATACTTTTAAAAATAATATTTCCTTTTCATCGTCTCAGATATTCGAGTGGCTCTGTAGATTTTAATGTAGATCAATTCTTCTTCTAAATGCACCTTAATCACGTTTTCATTTATCTTTGATTGCACATTCTGCAAACCTCTCATTCGCACACACAAACCGGCCGGCACACGCTGTCGGTATTTTTTGCAGATTTCTTCTGTTTGTTGGGTTTGTCTTGTTTTAGCCACATCGGCTTAAATGGCAAGAAAAGCGTCGAAACGGTTTCTTTTTTTCTTTGTTTGTTTTTCATTTTTTCTTTTTTTTCATTTTTCTTCCTTCTTTCCTTTCTTTCTTTCTTTTTCTTTCTTTTTCTTTCATTCTTTCTTTCATTCTATCCTTCTTTCTTTCTTTCTTTCTTTAATTCTTTCTTTCTTTCTTTCCTTCTTTCTTTCTTTCTTTGTCCGATTTGCTTAGCGTTAATTTTTCACCTCACTGTTTTCTTGGTTTGTTCCAATTCTTTGCTTTGTACGCCATTTTGTCAGATCAGTCATTTGTACTTGAGTCTTTCCAATTTATCGATTTTATTTTATTTCCCGCTTTTACCATTCCTCTTAATTTTTCTTTCTTTTTTCCTTTCCCCTTTCTTTCTTTCTTTTTTACTTCTTTTTTGTCTGTTGATGGTTTTCTTCCCTTTGATTATTTCATTTATTCTTCTATGTGCCGTGCTCTCTTTCAGGACGTGTACAATCATGGCTCTCCACCAGTTTCTATCCCTTCTAGTTCTTAGTAACGTTTGTCATTGTATGCGTTTTCATGAAGACTACTTCGTTGGTCAAGGGCTCCGGCCATGATATTCTCGGTAGAAAGACATTTCTCTAATGTCTAGTTTCTCACCATATTTGATGATATTATCCAGTATTTACCCCATATAAGAAAATTTGTATTACATAATAGCAATTTTTCTCAGATTATAATGAAATTTTCTCATTTTTTATTACATTGATTAGGCTCTGTAAATCATCATTTACTACTACAATGCACCTTCAGTAGCACGTTTTATATTCTTTGTTAAAATACTTCCCAGATCTTTCAACTTCTCTATTTGTTTGATATTGGCATTATATGCTATACATTGTCCAATTTATGGCACACATTATTTTCTCTTATCAGTTTTCATTTGTTAGTTTTGAGTTAATTTTCTGCATTATCCCTCACGACGATGAAGCAGAACAGGTATATGAAACAAAATTAATGTAGAATAATCATAGAAAATATATACGAAACGGCGGTAACTTTAGGTCAGAATTTAGGTTTTCATTATTCTATACTATTATAATTTTTCGAAATATTATTTGTTGAAATGAGAAGACATCATTGTCCTCCAAGAATATTATATATCATTCGTTACAATGAATTTATACGTTTCAATTTTTATACTAATTCAATTTTTCCATTTTTGGATTATTCATGGTTCCTAAGTGTTCTTTTTTTTGGCACACTAATTCAATTTTTCCTTTTTTATTTTACTATTTTTGCAATCAGTTTTTACTGAATTCTTTCGTAATTTTTCATTTCATTCATTTATTTCTTTCATAAATGATTGAATGATTGAAAGCAGACGTTTTTATTTTATTCTTTCTTTTTCATCTCAATGATTTCTCTTCGTTTTTTCTTTCTTTCCTTCCTTCCACCCTTCCTTCCATCTTCTTTCGTTCATTCCTTTTCGTTTAAGTGATTTTTCATAATTTTCTTTCTTTCTTTGTTGCTTCATTCGTTTCCATATAAATATATTTTTTTATATTTTCTTTCATTCAATGCTTTTTTTTCTTTCATTTATTTTTATGATTATTCTTCCTTCTCTTTCTTATTTATTTCATTCGTGTTCATGGCTTGTCATTTTTTTCTTTCTTTCTTTGTTCGTTCATCCGTCTTCATTTAAAGATTGTTCTTCATTTTCTGTTTTTCTTTCTTTCCTTCTTCGTTCATTCGTTTTCCTTTAGTTTTCATTCTTCTTTTTATTGATTCGTTCTTACTTTCTCCATTTCATGTTTTTTCATTTCTTTGCACAGAACTGCCATACAGACATTCACACGCACATAAACATTACCAGACACATGCAGAAATCTACACGAACACGTTTATACAGAGAAGAAAAAGTTTACCCTGTGCTTCTAGAAAATCCAACCTTGTTCAAACATGCCGACATTTTGGCCTAGGGCGCCCATTTTCTCCTCCATCTTCAGCTGTCGATAAATGACCGGAAGTTGATGTGAACAAGCCTGTCCATTTCGGGTCTAGCACGCGATGTATCCCCGCGGTGCTATGATTCGATCAAATGCTTGACACATCTCATCTGACCACGGAAAACATGTTCGAGTCAATTTATACAACGATCAATAAACATATATACCAGCACACACAGGCGCTCACAGAGACACGTACAAACATACATACAGACATATATATATATATATGTGTGCGTATTTATATGTGTGTGTGTGTGCGTGCGTGTTGTGTTGTGTATGTATGTGTGTGTGTAGGTGAATACATACTATAACATGCAGACATGGAAATGACTTGAAAAATGCACGAATTCCTCACATCCACACCCGTCCAAACATAAACATAGAGCCAAACACTCATTCTCTCTCTCTCTCACTGTATATATATATACATACATACATACATATATATATATATATATATATATATATATATATATATATATGCGTGTATGTGTGTGTGTGTGTGTATGCGTGTGCGCCCGTACTGAAAAATATCTCGTCCCTCCCAAGAAGACATCTTTAAAAAATCTGATCCTGGGATCTTTTGCATAAATTCTTTGAAAAGTGACAGAACCAAGAACCTTTAACATAATATATATATATATATATATATATATATATATATACATATATATATATATATATATATATATATATATATATATATATATATATATATATATATATATATATATATATGTTTGTTTGTGTGTGTGTGTTAACATTAGCTATTTTTTCAAATTTGGACACTGTACGTTAGGCATCGTTTTAAAATACAGATTTCTTTGGTTTGCCTCTCTGTTACCTATCTCTGATAACTTCAGCAGAGATTAAATTATCATGTTAGTTGCACTTTCTTCTGATGAGAAAGCTATTATTTCTCTCCAGACTATTTCTTCTTTAAATAATGTCATATATCCCTCCGAAGAAATTCATAGTATACCCGTTTCTGTAAGCTAAAAGAAATATCTATCAACAAAAGTTAAAAGCGGTTCAGTAATACTTTAAAGTATAATGTAGTCAGTGACGAAATATGTCGCTTACCGCTGCAGGACTGTTTTTCCTGCTTTCATCATGAGCTACATATTCTTTTCTATCGTCCGTTGATTTACTGCTGGAATGAGAATGTTTAAAAGCCATGACGGCTTTTAAACATTCTCATTCCAGCAGTAAATCAACGGATGATAGAAAAGAATATTAGTCACTATCATAAGGAATTTTCTTTCAGAACGAGAATATTTAAAAATGACAGAATTCTGTTTAGCTGTAGTTACTTAAACCGAATTCACTACCGGTAACTATATCCCGACATTTGATAATTTTCTGGAATTGATTTTATTATTTATTAAAAATTATAGAAAATAAAATTACATTAAACCTTTTAGTAATTACAGGCTGGCATCCCGTTCCAACCCCTTCACTGTTGAAACTGTTAGATGTAGACGTCTCTTCTACTCCAATAGCTTCATGTTTCGCACCTCTCGCCTGTGGAACTCCCTTCCTTATTCATGCTTCCCTGACAAATATAATCTCCAACTATTTAAGTGTAACGTCAATCGACATCTCCAGTTGCCTTGATCTATCTACTTCCCTTCTCCACATCCTTTCCCCTTTCATTCCTATCTGCTCTCGCTCCAAATCTTATGTAACCCCCTTGCCTTGATCGATCCACTATCTTTCTCCACATCCTTTCCTTTACCACTCCTATCTGCTCTTCCTCCAAACCTTCTGTAACTCCTTGCGTGCTAGTGGCTTCCAGCCTTGCTTGGGGTGAAAAGCTTAAAAAAAGAAAAAAAAAAGTTAATTACCAACAACTTGCAATATCTCATCATTTGCTGTTGAATAAAGAATTCCCTGTAGTCGAACACTCCCCTCTTTTGCAATTGCATTTTCACGTATGAATTGGCATGTTTTCCTAACCACAAAGTAGTTTCTATTTGATATTTTTATCTGATTCTTATTTTCATTTAATGAATCCGTAATGTACAGTGTACAGAAAATTCAGCCAATTGCTCGAAAAAAAACCTAATTAATTTGGGTTTATCTTTCCTCAGCTAACAGGTTTTAAATTCTCATCTGTCTTTGTGTATTTTAAACGCAATCTTGGTAGACATAGCTTATTACAAACAGAATGTAAAATGTTACCTGTTTTGAGGTGATATCATTTTGTTTCATAGTTTAACACCTAAACGGAGCCATCATCAACAAATGTTTCTTTGGACATCAGCGAACATCATCAGTTGAATATTTAAACTTTCTCTAAAGTTACGGACATCATTCTTTATTCAAGTGAAATTGACGAATTACTGACCCTAGCATATCAAAATTGATTATTTACTAGAATTCATAAGCTTGCATCATTTAGCGTATTATTTGCTTGTAAATAAAGCTGGAAGAATAAGGCAGAAGAGATCTATACATTCAAGTTTACTTCCGAAGAAAACCAAAGGCCAGAAACTGCGGCAACTTTGTGCAAAAAAGATGTAACATTATTGTGTGTGTAATCCCTCAAAAGAATATCACATTGTAAAAATATTAAATTTCTGAATCTAATTTTATTTTATTTCCATTTTTCTTTATTTTTCAATAGTTTTATTTATATTTAAAGCAACAATAAGCATACAACAACCCTTTAAAAATGTTCGGCATTTTTAACAATTTTTAGAGCAAATTTAACGGTAAATAAAATAATGTTAAACCCCCCTTGTCTTACATTTCTAAAGAGTCTACATCATATATATTTTCTGCTAATTAGACTAATTAAACAAAATAAATAATTATAAAACAAATAAATGAAACGAGCATGGCACAAAAGAACGTTTAGGTAGACCTGCACGAAGAGATATTCGTAATAAGTTTTCGTACCCACACACACACACACACACACACATACGCGCGTACACAGAGCCTGAGCCGGAAACAAGAAACTACTTCTCAATTTTCCCCGTTGTACTGAAATACCAATTCATGTTATCACAGCATGGCTTCGACAATCGACTCCAGGACCTTCCGCCTCCAGATGTGTTGATCTTAGACGCCCTTGATTTCGCAACCTTCAGCCTAAACAAGAAAAAAGCGTTTCCCTGATCGTGTTCAAATGGCTTATTCCTTCGCATCTCGCAACGAGAAATTCACCAGTGGTCGACTAGAATCTAACGAGCGACAGAGGTTAACTGAGACTTTATTCGTTCACCCTTTTCTTTTATCTCTTTTTTCCCTTCTGCAAGTCTGCTTATAAAATCGAAATCATCTTTTTCCCTCTTGTCTTTTCGATCACACTTGGGTTTTTAAGCAAAAACCTCTCCTCCGCTATCGTTTCTTGCACTGACCAAATGTTTTGATATATTAAATAAATATAATACAGCTAAAAAGAATTACCGCAGCTGATTTATTAAAAAGATATATTTACCATTTTTAAATAGAGATTTCCAAGTTGTATTTCTGTGGTAGGTAATTGGTCTACTGGTCTCAACTGTGATTAACAGACAGAGTCTTTGATATTTTTTATAGAGTAATTATTATTCAGTTCTTGCAATATTACTAAATTATATGATGCAGCATACATTTAAGCTTCATCTAGAAGGAACCCGTTAATTTTGGCTTTTTAATAATTGAATAACAATATTTTGGTTGATGTTTTTTAAAATATGAAAAAAAATAGAAAAGAAAATGAAAAAAATAATCGTCCCTGTTTTGAAACCAAAGGGGTCTGTACTAACTAAAGATATAATTGTTCTATAACAAATGATAATAAGTCATTGGCTTCGAAAAAAGTTTTATCTACGCTTCTTTGGGGATGAAGATGATTTATTTTAGATAATGTTTGTTTCATATTGTTAACTACTTAGTAAATAAAAATGTCTTATCATATGATTGAGAAAAAACTCAAAATAAAAAAAATAAAGGTATTTTCCATTGAATATAAGAATGTCATGACTTTAAATGACACATGAAGATTTGATAATCCGTAAAATAAAATAACCAACCAACCACCCACCTTAACGAATTATCTATGTCCCGTCATAGTTAAATGTGTGATCTGAAAAGTGACGTAATATCTTATGAGCTGCTCTCGTATTTTCACCAAACTTCATCAGAATCTATATATTTCCTTGTATTCCTGTTTTGACAGAATAAGAAAACGCTAAGCAAGCAAACATAAGGCCATGCATTTAAAAAATATACATTATTTCATATAATTTGGCAGTTTCAATCACCAGAATTCTTTTGCATTGATTTTACTTATATCGAATTTGTACGAAGAGTGAAAATATATTCTACCTCGTGAAATGTTACAGGCATTGCCTAGTGTATGCTTCGGGTGATTTTATCATTTTATTTTCTCTAAATATTTTAATATTTCTTAGCGAAGAAAACCCTAGGTGCCTTATGAGAATCAGATTTATTTCCAAACACATAATTCTATAAGAAGCAGGATAAATATTATAATGATGCTTTAGACGCTGTTTAGTTCGACGGAGGAGTAAAAAGTGTCCTTGTCAAGCTGTGCATGTATGTGTGTCTCTCAAGAATGATCATGTGGCTTAAAGTTACCCCACTAGATAACTACGATCAATCTGTTAAATAATGCCAGTGTTCTTTTTTTATTTATTTCTCTTTTGATTTTGTTGAGGAATTTGTTCAAATCAAGAGTTTGCTTCTCTGGTATATTTCATTATAAACGATTCGATTTCAACCGACCGGATATGCAACGATATTTTCTTCGTATGAAGACCGACTTTCATTCCACGTTATAGTAAATGATTGATTTTCATAAAGTCTGAGAAACCATTCTGAAAACAGTACATTTTAGGTGTAAATAGCAAATGGCACACGGAAATACATTCCTTTAGTTTTTCCGTAACTTATATGGAACCTATACGACAAGGCGGCTAAATTAACCAAATTTGTTCAAATGATTTTCGAAGATTGATTAGTACATTTTCAATAGGTTTGATATCCTGTCGTGGGACGTTGACCCTTAATATGTAATAACTTGATTTCTTTGATAAAATATCTCCACAAGAGAGCAGCGTTCAGCGAGAACGTTTCTAAAGAAAAATTGGCAAAATAATGATAATAAATGTCCTATGGATCACATCGATTCCTATAAAATCTGCATTATTTTTCGGGGCGTAAAATTCATTGAAATAAAATGTATGGAAGGGAAAAATATGACCTAATTCATCCATATATAATGTTAGAATCAATAAACTAAAATACCCTATGTTGTAATTTATAAAGAAAAAATAACGCAAGATGATCAGAGAGTTGTCACAATAAAATCGAAAGTAATATTTATAAATGGGATCACTTAATATAACTTATTCTTCTCAGTTCTATACAACTCAATACTTATTATTGCACTGATGGTTTTCTCCTCGTTTGGATAAAACGCGAAATACTAATATTAGCCATTTACTTATAACGAATATGTGACAACTATTATCCAAAGAGACCGTGCTACTGTTGGTTGAAGTTTTTAGATGATAAGTATTCTTCAAGAAAATACATATTATACATAGGTTTCTGTTTAATTGGAGTTTCCTTGCAAACCTATTGTTTGAAGTTGTGGGGAACATCAGCATCTTGTTTATTCCTTTATTATCCATATCTATTTTATTTGGTACTAATTATCCCCAAGTGATGTATTTTCCATTATTTGGTGTAGTTCTTTGTTGGTAATTCTGTACCTTCAGTTCACGAAATTTGAAAAGGGATGGTCTTCTATAAAATCTTCATAATGCATTCACTTGAAGCTATTGTTATGCATTACATATTACCCCGTACTAGATTCTTTATTTTGCTTATTAAATTTTTACTTTATTATATTTTCTTCGCTTATAACAATTTTCTATTTAAAGAAGTATTATTTATTTCAGGTTATGGATTAGCGTTTCATTCAGTATCTATTAGACTTTAGTAAAGAATAAAAGCAGTGGTTCCTCTTTATTTGCTTTCCTGACGGCTAGTTGTTTTTTCAGAAGATTTCGGCAATCAAACTTTATGTGTCGCATGAATCTTTTGACAAAATCATTTACTGTGAATCCGAAACAAACGAAAACTTTAAAGGGAAGACGATCCAGTATTCATGTACAATTAAAATGTACTTTTAATATTTTACTACAATAACCATTTTACAAGGTTTTTTATAGAAATACTTTGCATAGATTTTGTTATGGATGATTCATTCTGTTTCACTTTATTTTAGAAATGCATTGTTCGTGATAAATTATACACACACACACACACATACACACACATATATATATATATATATATATATATATATATATATATAAAGAAATAAGAATCAATCAGCCATATTAATGCGATTAATGGCGAAATCCCTTCGCTAGTAGAACCTAATGTATGCATTAAAATCCTGTTAATCCATTGAATGATGTGATCCTCATTTATAAAACTGTTGGCAGATCTTTCTAGTGTATATTTTTTTTAAGTTAAGCAAATACTTTCGAAGATCCATGTCTTCATCATCAGGCTGTAATTTTTATCCTTTAAAGTTAAAACTTGAAGACGAAATAATTGTTTTAAACCGAAATTTTTTTTTTAAGTATGTGCTATTTATTGACGGTTGTACAATCTCGGAACGTGCAAGTCGCAACGCTAAAGTTCAAATTTTCAAGTGAGAATTTTATATGAATTTTTTAATATGGTAAATCCACGAATTCTTTTTTTACAAGTGTTTTTCAGTTAACATGACATGAACTAAATATATATAGTTCAATTAGTATATATATACATATATATATATATATATATATATATATATATATATATATATATATATATATATATGTGTGTGTGTGTGTGTATGTATATATATATATATATATATATATATATATATATATATAAAATTGGGAAAATATTTTAGTAACACTTTCCATTTAAATAAATAAATATATATATATATATATATATATATATGTGTGTGGGAAAATATTTTAGTAACACTTTCCATTTAAATAAATAAATAAATATATATATATATATATATATATATATATATATATATATATATATATATATATATATATATATATATACATATATTTAAATGGAAAGTGTTACTAAAATATTTTCCCAATTTTATTCCATACACATTACACCACATTCAAGGAAATACTGTGAACAGTTTTAAAATAATGACTTCACTTTTCAATGAATAATTTAATTTATTTTTGCATTATCTTGTGTGTTTTGGAATCGCTGAGCAAAGAAAATAATGCTTCATAAACTAGAACAATTATTTGTAGGAAACGCGTATAAAAATCTCAGCAACTAGAAGAACATCCCATACCACTCCGAGGATAACTGGTAGCATCAATTTTGCAATGTGAGGACAAGCGTTGTCACGCAGTAAAATCACTGGCCAACTTCATTGTTCGGAAAAATGAAAATACTCTTTTTCTGATGCCTCATTTAAAAGACCCAACTATTCACAATGACATTTGCACAAGAAGAATTTCTTTTCCAGAAATTCTTAATAAAGACTTTCCTTTGGCTCTCTGATAATTTGTTACTCTAGTTTCTATTTAATTATTTGTCACTGGTTATGCCATAATATTTTAGTTTAGATACTTGTAATAAATCTATTCTTTATTGCTTGGGGCTATCTTAGAAGAACATGTGCTTTTTCAGTTTGATATTTAGCGAAAAGATATAAAAGTTTTAAAAGCTGATCAATATTTCTTCCTGTAATTGATTCGGGATTCATTTTCCTATCAAAGTTTTCCTAAAGCGTGTAACAGTTTATATTAATTGCACTAGTAACAAAAAAGATGCAAATTGCAAATTTACTTCTAAAATTTTCTTAACACTTGCAAGGAATGACACAAGGAACTTTTTCATATTTAATTATTCCGAGGAACATTCTTTGACAAATATGAAGAGCAATAATCTTGTGGACGTTCAATATCTGTCTATATTTCTGAGATGAGGTATTATGTACACTATTTACATTATTCGTACTATTGTCCTCATCTTTGTTGCAATATGAGCTCTGGTAAAAATATGTATGATTACAGCAAAAATTGCAATATGTGTACTGGTAAAATGTTTGCCAAAACATTAGGTTTATAATACCCAGAAATTCATACACAGATGTCCACATGGCACAGTGGATAAACGCGTTGGTTAGATCCTGTTCAATACCCGGTTAAGGCAGTGGAGATAACTAATAACTGTTATCCATTAAACATGGCACATGGAACTAGAACAGTCTACCCCAGTGAGCGAAATAAATACGGCGACAAAGATGAGGACAATTGTCCGAATAATGTAATTAGTGTCTTATGACGTTATTTGAAATTTTTATTCATAGGAATCTTTGATTGTATTCGCCATCAACTAAATAAACTAAAATATATGCGTAGTGATTAGTTATCTATCTTCCAGATATAATTTCCCCGTTTTATATCTTTTCATGCAAAATCATAATCTGCTGTTACTTGTAAATATAGACGATGGCAGCAGGAGTTAGGTATCTTCTGGAGCGATACAAGGAAGCAAGCATTCTCCAAGCATATTTAGCGATGGTACGATGATGGGAGTTCTATTTGCGTTTGCTTTACATCCAATAGCCGTTCGAAGCAAGCAGATTAAAGTGGCTAAGATCATTCATCAATATTCGAATGGGGAACAAACATTGTTAGCTTACTATTGGTGATCTAAGGATCATTTTAATTTTGTGCATGCGCTTTGTTTGGGTTTTATTCTGTTTAACTACACTGTATGGTAGGGTCAGTTGGGTGCCGTCTCTGAGAATAAGAGCACCATGACGCGATACACTCCGCCTGAAACGGCATACTATACTTCTTGCAATTCGCGCCGGAAGCTACAATACGAACATTTCAGAGTGATTCGCTGTCAATCTGCAGAGGATTCGAAAACATTTGGATAAGTTTAATAGTGTTTACGAAGAAACGGCACTCACTCTAATAGCACTGATGAGAAAAAATTCCCGAATTTGTTAACATGGAGGTCTACATGAGAACCTTGAAGAGGTAATGGCGCACTGGTTCAAGAGGTTGGCTGTTGGAAGACCCTTTGTCTGGCAACAGAACTCTGCACCATGCCACACAAGCAAGAGAAACCAGTCATAGCTATCAGACAATTTGTTCGACTACACCACATCTTAAATCTGGCCACGTATCTCCCCAGACTGCACCCTCAGTAGATTATTATGTGTGGGGCGCACTTGAGCAGCATACAAACAAAAGTCTTTGTACCCACCCAAAGATAAACGGAAGATAAGTATTATGGGAGTATGCACCAGTTTAAATAAAGAGAACGCCCTGAAGACATCCAGACGATACTGAAGTCGCATGTAAGCCATGGCTGAAGCCAATAGGGATTTTATTTAACAAATCTACTCTTTAGTATTTCAAGATAGTTTTGTGCAATTTTGGTAAATATATCAGTTAACATCAGATGCCAGTTATATTTTCATTTTTGCATAATTTAGACAAGAGTTTATCCATCTCCTTCTCTCTTTCTCTCTCTCTCTCTTGCTCTCTCTCTCTCTCTCTCTCTATATATATATATACACACACACACATACACACACATATATATATTTATATATATATATATATATCAGTGGACATTGAAGTCAACACCTAGAGGAGACGGTGTCCACTTATATATATACATTCACTTCATCACTGATATTGAGTATTTTCGCCAATAAATATAGCATCCATTAAAAATATATTTCATCATACATATATATATATATATATTTATATATATGCGTATGTGTGTGTGTGTGTGTGTAGATAGATAGATAGATAGATAGATAGATAGATAGATAGATAGATAGATAGATAGAGACAGAATATGAACAGACTGAAAAGGAGAAAATCGCGAGAGGCACGTTGAGAAAGAAACAGGTTACATGTGGGGAGCAGTACATATAAACACAAAGGAAGCTGTGCGGCGACAGATGAACACAGCGATAAATATCCAAAAAGAAAAAAAGAATCAGTTAATTCTCGATTGAAATAGATTGAATCGATCTCATTGCGAATAAATATCTTTGTATAAATCTACGCCTGTATGCAGATGCTTACGCTTGCTTCTCTCAAACGATACATGTTTCGACACAAGCCGTCAGAACTAAGCGAGTAAGTGTCGAAAGTAAGATATGCAACCTTTTAACTGAAAGACTTAAGCCAATTTATCCCCGCTTTACGCTTTCTTCGTAAGCGAGACACGAACTACGTACAGGTCAGTGTATCAAGCATTTAACGAATTTGCTAAGTAAATGGCGTGTAAGTTAAAGGAAGTGTCTGTTTTAGTATAGAAGCCGGCTGGAAATAACAAGTAGGGGAAGGCAAGAATTAGAATGGCGGGAAAGATAGGTGAATTCTAAGGCTATATCGTTGCATGCGCGTGGCAGCTGTTTCAGGCCATCCGTTCTGCCTACTGGAGATATTAGACCGAACATAGGCGGTGGGAGACAGCTGAGAATCGCGTGGAGGAGATTGGAATTTGCCTGCGATAGAGATGATTCGAGGGATGTCAGCCCTCCGTGGGTATGTATCTGTGTGTATGCATGTGCACTTATATGTGTGTGCATATTTGTACGTCTATTACAATTTTTACGAGAATCGTCTTGATAAGTGTTAATTTACATGGCTGAACGCAAAATATCGAATATGATCTGCAGGTAAAATCAAGACGGGCGAACCTCGTACAGGCCAGTAAGCATATATTATAAAGGGTACCTAAATTTAAAAAGGTATACATAACTATGAAATAATATTTTATTGACCAGTCTCGGGTTGGAGATTATAAAAGAGGCCTAGATTTTGCTTCTAACAACGTAATAAATAAACAGTAAAAATAAAGGAAATAATCCTACTGATATGTTTGTGTACAGTTTTGTTTTTATAATTTCACCCAAAGCAAGGCGATAATGCCACTAAAACGCAAAAGGTTATGAAAGAATTTAATTAAAAGACTTTAGATGGAACTAGAAATTAAATTATAAACAGAAAACAAGAGATAAAAATCTATACTACTTTAATGGATTCTGAAGGAGAGTGAACCGGGCGATAATCGAATTTATCTACTAATGGTATTGATACAATATTATCTGAACTTATCCTGCTCCCTCTAACTAGTAAACGTTAACAGTGTGTGATTATAAGAGCGAATTTCACTAAACATGTTGAAAGTATTTAATACGGAGTCCATTACATCTGTTACTAAGTCTACCGGCATATAGACAAATGGTGGCAGGGAGAGAAGCCATGTGAACGAAAACGCCGGGTGATTATCGAACACAGGAGAATTCGAATTCTAATAATTGCTAAACTCTAAATATTTGTATGTTTCTACGTACACGCTCATATACATGTCTATTCTTCAATATATATATATATATATATATATATATATATATATATATATATATATATATATATATATATATGTATATGTATATATATATATATATATATATATATATATATATATATATATATATATATATCTGTCTCTCTCTCGTTCTCTCTCTCTCTCTGTTTCCTTCACACATAAACGCAGATATCTTTATTTGTTTTCATACAACTGAGCGCTTGTGTAGTCGGTGCGAGAAACTGAAATCGCTGGGCTAAGTTAAAATTTCTCTCGAGTTCGTCTTGTTCAATTTTCCACATGCGAAGAAAAATGGAATTTTATGAATTGCTCCCCCCAATGCAATAGAAGGGTAGACTCTGCACTCTGCCTTGGTTGGTGACTAATCTATGAGAAAACCGCTATGGCGTGGGGCTGGCACCACCATCTCGTAAACATCTACTTGCTATGATAATGAATTTGTTTTTTGTTTTATACTCCTAATGGAGTCTACTGGCACTCAAGAAGAATACGGGGTCTGAATACATTTGCAACATTCCTTATTTTGGATAGAGTGCATACAATTCTATGCATATGGGATCATACACTATAATCCGTCACTGTTTCATCGAGTAAAATTCCATTTGATTTTCCAGTCAATATAAAGAGAGAGTTAACTGAAATATTATTGGGTCAAAACGCTTCCCAAAATCTGAACATGTGATAATTCAGTTTGGGAAGGGCTTCTTGATCAGTCGGTAAAATGTTCAGCATTCCATCGTATATATATACCCTTGTTAAAATTAATTGAAACACCCGAACTTATATTTTCTTTCTTTCACCATACGGTCAGCTTTAGGCCCACTGGAGTGACAGGTTGGATTTCTATTTTTTCCTCAGATTAGGTCATTTGCAGCGGTGTACAGTAATATGAATCTATTTTCGGGGTCTAAGATGAAATTTGTTTGGCATTGAAAAATGTTGCGTCATCTGTGATTGCATCAGATTGCTATCAATTCTAGATACTATTGTCTCGACTGTTTATTAGTTGTCCTACGGCCATTGTCTGCGATGGACGTTACTCCAAGGACGTTAATCCAATTATAGACGTGTGGTACCGTGACCACAAAATCAATGACAGTTCCAAGTTAGTGGATTCCATGCCAAATCGCAACAATGAGCTTTTTAAAAATAAAGGAGGGCATACGAAATACAAACATGCGCAGTCGGAGAGGTTACATTGGAAAATACGAAAAATTTAATAATAACGCATTTTTTTGTTTTTATTTTCAATTTAATTTGCATAAGTGTGTTAGAATGGAATTGCGAATGTAATACCTAACCTATATTTTCACAGAAACACCATAGGATAAAGGAAGACCAGGTCATCTGTGGAGAGAGCAAAGTTTTAAATATAAAATGTTTCTACTCCATTTAGACGTGGGTAATCATTATTCCTAATTCCTGTTCTGTCAACTGTTTACACAAGCGTGTTACCTTAGGTTATACGCTGTTTTCTCTGCCCCTCTTGACTTCCTTTTTGCCTATGTGTTCAGTCCATGAAATCTTCAGCATTATTCTGTAGAAACAACAATTCTTTCTCTTTTTAACTTTGCTGACATTGACCAGCACGCCGTACATCAAAATAGTAACCACAAAAGCGATGGAGTTTGCTGCCGATGACCTAGGACCTACATGTGGCGCGAGTAAGCGCCACATACATCGCTTTCGTCACTCATTACACAGTGTCTAATTATTCATATGAAATGTTTTGTCTTCGTAATGGTTCCATTTATTCCCATGGTGGTTTTCAGTGGCCCTACTCTGTTTCGTATGCACTTTCATATCAGAGGAAATTTTATCAGACTGCTGCTCAATTGCTATAGGTATGAGAAGAAAGTCCTAGTTATTGGGAAGACAAGAATCATTCTTTATTGGCATATCCTCTCCTCTCGGTGTAGGAGAATGTAATAAAATAGGTAATAAAATAGGTGCTTTTATTTTAGAGTTGTCCTGATATATATATATATATATATATATATATATATGTATGGTACTCTCTTGGAAAAACCTCGGATAGCTCGACTTGCAGTAGAACAAATCGGTACCCGAGGAAAATGGGGAATAAAAAAAGAAAGAGCCAAGAACATTCAACCAAGGCGAAAACAATCGTCCAGTGTTCAAGCTCCAAGTCCAAAGAAAAAATCTTAAAGTATTATCTTATATATATATATATATATATATATATATATATATATATATATATATATATATATATATATATATATATATATATATATATATATATACAGTAGCGGCCATAATATAAGGAACGGAAACAACAAAGACATAAATATGTGTATTACTTAAAAAGTAATGCATGATTAGCAATGAAATTTTTACCGAATAAAGATTAGGGTGTAATGCATAAATATTATAAAAAGTTACAAAAATTTACATAATAGTTTTTTTAGATGAAGATTAAATGGAACAAAAGAAATAAGCTACTGGACAAAAGTTAAGGAACGATGTTAATAATTTGCATAGACTTTTAATTTACATTGTTAAAAAACTCGAAAGAGTTTTTCAACAATAAGTAAAAGTTCATTTATCATTAGGACTTTATTTTTAAGCAATATGGCAAATTCTACATGCAAAATGCTCTCTTTTGAAGAAAAAAACTGATTATCGCTATCAAGAAAAAAAGTCAATTTCTGAAATTTCTGATATTGTTCATAGGTCTAAAAGTGTCGTTCATCATGTAATTAGCAGGTATAAAACCGATAAAACGTTAGATGAAAAACCAAAAACCGGCAGACCTCCAAAAACATCGCAAAGAGAAGATCGAAGAATTATTAGAATATCTACAAAAAACCCGTTTTGAAACTACTACATCAATTGCCCGTAAATTTAATGTAGAGACAGATAATAAGATCTCAAGGAAAAGGGTTGTTCGCAGGTTACAGAATGCAGGATTCTATGCCCGTATTCCAGCTTTGAAGCCTCTCATTTCAAAGCGAAACCAAAGGGCACGCCTGGAGTATGAGAGAGAACATGTTGTTTGGACTGACGCACAATGGGATGCAGTTCATTTCAATGACGAGTCCAAGTTTACTATATTTGGTTCTGAGGGCAAAACTTACGTACGCCATAGAACAGGTGAAAGACTGTTTTCTCAATGTGTCAAGAAAACCGTTAAGTTTGGTGGCGGCTGTGTGATGGTGTGGGGAATGATTTCATCTGCATGAGTTGGCCCTATCATCCGCGTACATGCCAATATCAATGATGAGATTTACAAAAGGCTTCTTCATCAGCATGTGGTACCAAGATTACACCATAATCTTTATGAATCTCCTATTTTCATGCAGGACAATGCTCCTTGCCACAAGGCTCAGAAGATTATGGCTTTATTTGAAGAAGACGGAATCGCTCTAATGAAGTGGCCAGCCCAGAGCCACGGCCTGAATTCAATAGAAGATTTTTGGAAGATAATTGGAGAAAGGGCTCAGAAAAGAAACCCGAAAAACCAGGATCACCTATGGGAGTTATTGAAAGACGAATAGGAGGGAATTACTGCTGATTTTTGCAAGAAATTAATTAGATCATGTGGTCGGCGATGTTGAGTACGAGTACCTATAAATATAGCATACATTAAAACTATGTTATCATCTCTCTCTCTTTCTCTCTCTCTCTCTCTCTCTCTCTCTCTCTCTATATATATATATATATATATATATATATATATATATATATATATATATATATAAGGATGAACAGTAAGATATATAATCCGGTGTTAGTACTGATATTTCTTTTTTTTTTTACAAAACAGTTCTCAATGTAAATTTACAGAGCATAAATATTATGAATTAACTGATATAAAATATGTTTTTCGCTACACAGTAATAACCCTGTTTCAAAAATGGAAGCTAAAAACTTCAAATTTAATTTTATAATTAAATCTAAAACATTAGTACCATTTCATCTTCAAGCGAATATTGGAATATTCGCTTGAAGATGAAATGGAACCAATGCTTTTGATTTAATTACATACATGGTTATTACTGTGTAGCGAAAAAACACATATTTCATATATATATATATATATATATATATATATATATATATATATATATATATATATATATATATATTTACTAAGCCATTATTTCGTTTTCCTATTTCATTTGGTGGTATCATAATTATTAATTGTAGGAGGTTAGATTTTAATTCAATTTTGATTTCTTCTTGATCAATTTAGGCACATATGCGTGTATTTATGCGGCCATGAATACGCACAAGTGTGTATCCTGAACGCGCGTAAATACGAATACGCATGTACACACACATACATACACAGACATATATATATATATATATATATATATATATAAACGTGCGTACTCAGGCACATGTATATTTGTCTGTACTTTGGTATTAATAAACTAGTGCTTAAATGGTAAAGTCATTTTATCTTTTTTTATGAATGCATATATATATATATATATATATATATGTGTGTGTGTGTGTGTGTGTGTGTGTGTGTATATATGCATTAATCTATCTATCTCTTTTGACTTTTTCATATTTATCTGTCTATCGTTTTTTACGCTTTCATATCTATCTATCTATCTATCATATCCGAAAATCCTAAGATTACTCTTTATTCTTCATTGTTCGAATGAAAAGGTTGACTTTTTTTGTGATTTTAATCGGAATAACCAGTGTCGCCCTTTTGTAACGATATAAAGAGAAGTAATATACAGACTTAATCAATAAAGCTTATTTGATGGTATCGATTAATGCTATCATCAGCATCACCACCCTTGCCATTATCCATATTATTTTCTTCAGTATTCTTCGTTTTGTACATTAAGTGCGATCGATCGGATGATGTCTCAAGATGCTGGTAAAAAACAAACATACGGAATAAAAAACGTGTTGAACTTTGAAGACACAAAATAAATATCTTCAAGTTAATTGTGTCATGGGTGGATCAGGCAAAATGGAGTTTTCAGGAAGAAAAAAAATGATATAATAAGGAAGAATATATGTACTTAACTATTACCAGCCAGTTATTTTTCACTTCAAGAACGGCAGTGAAAATCCTTGCTGGTAAAAATAGCATCAGTAAGATGTTTTTAGCATTGTTTCTATCATTTATAAAAAATAACTATCAAAACTGTTTTTGAAATCGTCAAAATGTTATCGGGCGATTCATCTTCTATCTACCTTGTCCTTTCAGGTTGTGGGCGTCATGGCTGTCCACAAAATCTCATCCTTATCACTGTTAGTAAAATCTATCTTTTCACTATTCCTCGAAATCCATATTCTATCATCCATTTAGATAAATGGATTATGCGCCGTTTCGCCCATTTTCTCTCGCCCTCCATACGTCCGCTGAATGTCAAATCTTCCAAATTCTCTTTCCTCAATATGTGTCCCAGAAATATCAAATGTATCTTTTCGATTCTAAGTACGTATCAGCGCCCTTTTGCTTTCCATTTTCCGTAAAAATCTTTCTCGTTACTTACATGTTCAGTCCATGGTATTCCCAGCATCCTTCTGTAGAATCACATTTTTTATTTCCTTAGGTCTTTTTTTCAACTCTGCCATATGGGAAGGCTAGTAATATATCATAGTTTAGCATTGCTTTGTTTCTTACGCGATGTTCCTATTTCATAATACTTTACTTAGCTTTTGATAAACATTTAAGCTTCTCCAATGCGCCGTAGGTTTTCGGTGTCGCAACTGACATCTTCTGGTAAAACACTTCCCAGATATTGGGAATTTCCAGTCTTGAAGGTTCTGGATTCGAAAGATTTTTCACAGAGATTAATTCTTTTTATGGGCCTGCAATGTGCTATATAGCTTCTGGTGATCCACTGCTTTCTAGATTTGGCCAGTAAAAAAATGGTCTGCCCATCTGTAAGAGATGAATGTACACATTTCAAGCAGCGAGTCTCTGTTCTCTGGTCGAAGAATAATTGTCAAATGAGCTGGTATAGCTCTATAATTCCATCTTGATTAAGTTAGTTTGTTTTTTGAAACTTCATTTTAGGAAGTCTTATAGTTTCTTCGAAAAAGCGGAAAAATCGAGTTGACTGAAATGGAAATTTCATATCATCACACAATATTTCCGATGCAGTAACTCTTTTCCCATTCTTGAAACTCGTCTTGAGCTGTTTGTAGTTATTTACAAATTTATGGATATCTGATATTGGACAATGCGTTGGTTCCTCCGAGTTCGTCTTCCATTATTACGCAATGAAATCGGTCAATCGAAGTTGAATTCTGGTGCTTCTACTTACTTTTGGGCAAATATTCTTTCTAATTGAATGCCAATCGTATTCCAGTGTTCACATTTGTTGTGTCCACATCAATAACCTTTTTGATCTTCCATAAATTTTATTAATCAAGAACAGCTTTTCTGTCTAGTAAATGTCATGCTTCTAACTTAATGTATCTTCTTTACTTCTTCAAAACAAGTACTGATATGCTTGCCCATCAATTCTTTTACCTTCAAAATGCAATGACCCATTTTCTAAGTCTAGTGTAGGCTTAATTGTTTCTTTAAGTTTAACAGTTTCGTTAATAGTGGATCTGTAAATACCAGATTGACAAGTTGTCTCAAAGTCAATCGGTTTTTGGGATAACTATCGAAAAATATTTGTTGCTTTGTTGGTTGATAAGTTTGAAGATGTTACTAATTTGGTTGCAGTTTGGGTTTTGTTATGCTTCTTTCTATTTCTTGGATAGTTCTTCAGAACTTTTGGACTGTTTATATTCACACTCCGATTGAATCTCTAATCCGGATGTTGAAGTTCGTAGCAAAGGTATTTTTTCTCTTTTAGATAGATGAATTGATTTCGAACTTGTGGTCTTTACATTTGTATATCCACCATGCCCTTTTCTTTGAAGATGATATAACCGTCTCTAATCACGACACAGCCATTCAACATTTATTTCTATTATGTCTAAAATGTCATTCAATGGATCATGTTTGTCTCTCTCAGGATCATGTTTGTCTCACTAAGGAAAAGATGGCGGCAAACAATTTGAATTATAGCGTGATATCCTGCTTTAATTTTGCCCGTGATTTTTCTCGTAGATTATTTCTTCTTTTCTTATGTGATTCTTGAAATCTTATGACATCGTCCAGATCTTCTTGTTTCTTTCACTGGTAGAAGCACTTTTATCAGAGATTCTAGATTAAAAATTAATACTAGAAGTTATTTTAGCAATTTCCAGAAGCTTATATAATCTGAGAAAAAATTTGATCCCAACGACAACAGACTTTTGCCATTCTCCTTTTTTAAATGAGAAACTAAGTAGCGCTTACGCTTATATGGTCTCACCCAATGCATTTCATAATTTTCCAGAAATTGCTAGAAGACTTTAACAATTTCTAGACGGTTTCAAAATGTTCTATACGTTTCCATATATTTCTAGAAAATTACAAAAAGATCTAAACGGTTTCATAAACTTCTAGAAAATTACAAAAAGTTCTACAAGGTTTCATAAATTTCTAGAAGTTTCCAGGAATTTCTAGAAGATTTCAGTAATTCATATTACTACTATACTTATATACGTTTTTAAAAAAATCACTGTGGTAGTGGGGATTGGATTGGGATCAACAGTTTTTAAAAATGAGCAGAATAACACCATTTATCGAATTATGGTACAGGAAATTAATTATTCTAAAATGTTTAAAATTCATAACCCTAACACACACACACACACACACACATATATATATATATATATATATATATATATATATATATATATATATATATATATATATATATATGAAGAAATATACTCTAACGGTGTGCTATATTTATCGGATAAAGTGCTCAATATCAGAGGTAGAGCGTGTGTAATTATAAAAGTGAACATTGAAAGCAACACTTTGACAGGCTCTTTCATGCAAGACGCAATCGTCAGATCACCTGACGATTGCGTCTAGCATGAAACAGCCTGTCACCTCGGAGTGTTAACTTCAATGTTCCCTTGTACATATATATATATATATATATATATATATATATATATATATATATATATATATATATATATATATATATGTATATATATAAAATTTGCTACGCATTTGAATTATGACATGTCGAATGTTCTTCAGTGCTGAAAATAGTCTTTAAATAGGCAACGGAGTCAGAAAAAAAACTTTCATAAGATAAACAGTAGCAGACCGTACTACTGTGATGATTATCACCGCCATCACATGCAGAAATACATAGAGATCGTACGACAAGCATTAATTGGCTAATCTCCTCAAAACTAGCTCGCTGATTGGTCAATGCCGACCAATCAAATCGCCTGTACGCGAGTAGTCAAATTTCCCACGCAGTAAGTTTTGACTCTGTCACGTGTTACACCATCTTATATAAACAAAACACGGGGTTTTCTGTCTCTTTTCTCTCATTCTCCGTCTCTTCGTCACTTACCGTTTCTCATTCCTTGCTTCACGAACTCCCGTCTTGACCATGCGGTCAGACGTTAAAGAACATTACCATTTAACGCAAGTACGAAATCTCAACTCTTCTGAACTCTTACCAACTTTTCCAATACACAATTCCTAACATGCAACAGGAACTTTATTCTTCTAAAACTACCGTTTAATAATTAATCCAACTTTATGAGCTCAGGTACAAATATTTACCAAATCTAAGAGACATAACTCTATCAAGGCTTCAGCTTATATGCGTGTACACCTAAACACTAATAAATTAAAATTGTTATGTTTTGAACCATTACGTTCTGTCTTGTATTTTATACTATGTGCTATTTTACGTCTTTGCATGTTCTTTTCCACGTCTTTCCTAGTCAAAGTTAAATAATTGTGGTGGATTCCGTTACATCTGATTGTTCATCCTTTACATTCATAT
Organism: Acanthosepion esculentum; assembly: GCA_964036315.1. Classification (NCBI taxonomy): domain Eukaryota; kingdom Metazoa; phylum Mollusca; class Cephalopoda; order Sepiida; family Sepiidae; genus Acanthosepion; species Acanthosepion esculentum. The sequence continues at coordinate 135,761,787 of OZ038482.1, forward strand.
TGCTGACCAGTCGTTCGTCTCGGACCCGCTACACTACGTCCGCAGTATGGTTCCAAAGAAATACTTATATATTTGTTGTGCAACACTGACCATTCGGTATAGTTTCTTACGTATTTCTAGTTTGTTTTCCATTTATACAACATCATCTTAAATGTATTCATTGTTATTGGGCACTTGTTTTATGCTGGCTCCACTTTCGTTCAATTTTGAAAGTACTTTCAGCTTCAAGTCAAGTGAAAGTCTTTTCCATATGCAGCGTAGACGAGACGAGAATTTTATTTGTCCACACTAACCCATCAATGACATCGGGGGGTGTCTATAACTGACAAATTTCGATCTACTTCTGCTTTTATTGAAAACATTTATTTACGTCCAGAACAGGGCCTAAATCATTATGTGCTGGCATTTTGGTCGGTATGTTCCATAACCGTCACTTGTGTACAATAATTTGCTGAAACTAAATATATGACTATGAAGAAAATATTTTGATCAAGTAAATTTTTCTGTCCATTGTTTTTTTTTCTTTTTTTGCTTGATTCAAAATCCATCGTTTCAATATCTTTCTAGATTTTCACTGTTTTTGCCTCTTTTACATCTAACACGTTTGTTGTCTTCATTAAAAATTAAACCTAATAAAACACAGTCGTCTGGTTTAAGGACAATAATAAACCTGCTCTAATAGTATGTATCTCGATCAAGCAGAGAAAATAAAATTTTGAAACGAAGCGAGAAAATGCAAATAACTTTACCAATTAAAAGCAACTCGATTCGAATCTGATCAAAGCAAGGCGAAAAATTTATAATGAACTGGAAACTTTGCGCGTCAAAGAAAGGACTTTATGACAGATACGTTTTCTAAGAAACAAGTAAAAACGAAATGTGTAAAAGTAATTTGCCGTCAGTTGTTGATTCGAATAATTGCATATAAAATTAGAAAACATTTTTTTTCAATGTTAATTTATTGACAGCCTCATTAGTGTCCAATCAGATTTTTTCAATTAATTTAAAATGTAACTTCTTTAATCAATGGATATTTTTAAATTCACGCTAACATATTTAGATAATGACAATGCTGCTGCTGATACTAATCATAATGATAATTATATCATCATTATTTAATATAAAAGTTTTTTAAGATATTAAAAAATATGAAACTGAGGATTAAAATAATTTTTGAATCGATTATACTTCAGGCGAAAAACGCGAAAATCATTATTTATGTTTGCACTATAGTATTCACATTTGATGTTACTATTACAACGTTTCGGCCGCTATAGATTTCAGCCTTCTTCAGATGCTTGTTGATACAGGTAAACGAAAAACACTACAGCAAGTTATAACCACCAAAAATACTACTACATTTATAACCTCCAAAATAACAGCAATAATGACTGTGACATCTACTATAATTTGGGACTCAAACTAACACAAGAGCTCAAGTACATCCTGTATATACGATCCTCAGAAATAATCGGGTCCCTGTACTGCCCCAGAAATTAAAAGGCTTACCTGTCTTTCTCTTTCCCTAAAAAAGAAACACTTGTGGGTGATAAATTGTTTTTTTTTACCCTTCAACTATTTTGTCACAAACGAATCGTGGTTAGACACAGGCTGAATGATCGTTATTCTCATAGCAAATGTTCGAGCGAACTACATTCCTCGCTTCCATCAGTTCAGACATTCACGACTAGGACCCGTCTAAACTGAATCAACTCACCGTTTTGTATTGCATTGCTAAGGCGTATGTACTACTCATAGAGTTTCTTCGCTGGAACGGCTGTAGTGTATAACTTACTCCCGATGAGATGCTTCCATGATCACAACAATCTTACACTCTTGAAGTCAAGGATAAACCGTTATCAATCCTCATAACATGCAACTAGTGTTCCCTTCCAATACGCCCTTAAAAGTGGCATCGTCATTCTAGAAAGCAAGAAATTATAGCAACATAAAATAAACAAGAAACAGTGGCTGGTAAACCTATTCACGGTCAATATTCTGTCCGTACCAAACAAGCTGATGTAGACAAATCCCGCACCCATCAGCGGTTACGTAGTGCAGGGATAAAAGCTGAAACTGAAGTGTTTAATCTTGCTGCACAGAACCAATGCTTACTAGAAATTACCAAACTCACATACTGAAAAAGTGTTAGCCCAAAATGCATATCATCCAATAATTATTCAGAAAGAATTGAGCGTCTTATATCAGTTTGCCTGGTATTGGCGCCGACTGAATATAAAACCCGACATGCCAGAATGGATCAATATTTGCATTGGAAAATATGCAACTTTTACTGAAAGCAAACTGCAAGAAATTGGTAAGAACATGAACCCAGACCCGGTTAAGGAGGCAGGATATGTAACAATTTTATGGGGCTTTACAATGCACACGAACATAACAATCGAATCGAATCGAGCGAACATTTTGATCAGAGAGCGCAAATAAACAAAATCTTGCTTCCTATTAACATGGCAGTCCTTGCAGACGCTAATGTATCGTTGAAGATGTTAAAAATCTATTAAAATACAAGGACTTGAAAATCAAAATCTCCAGAATGTGGCATATGAGGACATCAACAATTGTAGTTGTAGTTGGAGACCTCGGATTGATTGGAAAAGATTTCAATAGACTCATTAAAGGGATTCCTGCGAGACCATGCCTTAAAGATATCCAAAAGATTATACTCACAAGTACACTTCACTAGAAGTATTTTATCTATGTAAAATATATGTGAACTTAGGTGTTTGTTTCTCCTCAGAAAAGTCTCAGAGGAAAATGTCATCGTGCCATTTTAGACATTACGTCCCCTATTGGGTTCCGAACAGAAATGAGTATACACCAGATATAAAACTATGTAAAATAATAATAATAATAATAATAATAATAATAATAATAATAATGATAAAAAAAAGAATGCAAAGACAACTGCGACCGACCAGATAAAGAAACAATGGCAAGATAAACCACTCCACGGCCAATACTCTGCCCGTACTAAACAAGCTGATGTAGACAAAAACCGCACCCATCAGTGGCTACGTAGTGCATGGTTGAAAGCTAAAACTGAAGGTTAACTAGGAATTATCAAGCACATATACTAAAATACTGTGTTAGCCCAAGATGCAGATTCTGTGATAAATATCCAGAAACCATTGATCATCTTGTAACAAGTTGCACGATATTGGCACCCACTGAATATAAAAACCGGCATGATAGAGTGGGCCAATATCTGCACTGGAAAATGTGCAACTCCTATGGGAAGGAAACTGAAAGAAACTGGTACGAACTCCACCCTGGCCTGGTTATGGAGATAGGACCTATTACAATTCTATGGAACTAAACAATACACACTGACAGAACAATCAAAGCCAACCACCCAGACATTGTTATTAAAGACCACAAACAAAATAAGTGCCTTCTTATTGATATAGCAGTCCCTGAAGACTGCAATGTATCTTTGAAGATATTCGAAAAACTGTCTAAATACAAGGACCTTGAAATAGAAATCTCAAAAATGTGGCACATGAGAACATCAACAATCCCTGTTGTAGTTGGAGCCCTTGGACTGGATGGAAAAATTCCAGGAGGCTGATTGAAGGGATCCCTGGAAGCCCATGCCTCAAAGAGATACAAAAATTGTTTTTTTATTTTTTTGCAGTAGTAAGTGTCATGATGCCATTTCTAACCTTAGGTCACTGGGCAGGACCTGGAAAGAAATGTGTAAACGCCAGATATCAAAGGAAATAAAAAAAATAATAATAATACCAAAGGAAAGCAAAGACAAATTTGATTACAGTAAACAGGATATTATTTGGAAGACGAAGCAATATTATCGTGCGGCCTTATGGGGGAATTTGGTATGAAGCTAATATGATATAATTATATCAGATGTAGAGGTTACTATTCTTGAGTTAAAGAATGTTCAAAATTAACTCCGACCAATATTGAAACGCTAGTGAACTAGATGTTGTGATTTAAGCCTGCAAACAAAGAATATTTTCCCAGAGAAATGTCAGTGACATTATATATATATATATATATATATATATATATATATATATATATATAATTCACTAATGGCTAGATGCAATCGTCAGGCCACTGGATGCCTGACGATTGCACTAGCATGAAACAGCCTGTCGTCTCTAAGTGTTGACTTCAATGTTCATTTTTATATTTACACCCGCCCTATCTCTGATATTGAGCACTTTATCCCATAAATATAGCACACCTTAAGAGTATATTCCTTCATATATATATATACATATATATATATATATATATATATATATATATATATATATATATATATATATATATAAGTCAACACTTAGAGGCGACAGTCTGTTTCATGCTAGTGCAATCGTCAGGCAACTAGTCTAGTTGTCTGACGATTGCACTAGCATGAAACAGACTGTCGCCTCTAAGTGTTGACTTCCATGTCCACTTTTATATTTACACACGCTCTATCTATGATATTGAGCACTTTATCCCATAAATATAGCACACTTTAAGACTATATTTCTTTATATATATATATACATACATATATATATATATATATATATATATATATATATATATATATATATATATATACTCTTGTAAACGTACATAACAAAATAAATAAACATTAGCATCTTGAAAATGATGAAACGATAAATCTACTGGTATAAGTATAATAATTGGAGCTCGGGTCAATCAGACAAGGTAAGTAACAATGCCGCTGTCAAAGCCTGTTTACAAGGGTTCACAAAATCGCAATTTTTGTAAATGCGCGTCTATTTAAACGTGTATTATTAATGTAAAGTGAATAAAACCAATGTACATCTTGTGTATCCCTATTCATCAGAATTCTTGCAAACAGAATATATTTACAACTTCGTCTCATCAAATCAAAGATAATGACTTTTTAAATTGTTCATCTCAAGCAAGACGTTATGATGCCAATGTTTGCTGAGAGTGAAAGAACAGAAAAATATTAGGACGTTAAAAAGAAGTCTAGATTCAAAAAGGTAGAAGATGCTGATTGACGTTACATTTAGATTTTGGAAGATCGTAGGTGACAGGAAAGAAGGAAGAGTTCCACACTCGAGATATGCGAGAAAACATTAGAATATAACTTGCATGTATATTAAATCTAGCTATTTCAACAGGAAAGTGGTGAGACTTATCTGTCAATCTAGTGCTAAGCTTGCATTCATTAAAATCAGGTACCAAAGCGGAAATCTCATCAAAACAATTGCTATGGAAATATTTATAGAAAGGGTATGTTACGGAGGTGGTAAACTGAGTGTAACTGAGATGCTAGGTCAGGACGGACAATATATCATACCTTTCTTTGGATTTTATCAATAATGTTGAAATATATATATATATATATATATATATATATATATATATATATCAGATGTGGCAGAAATATTCAATACATGGAAACAAGATAGACTTATTTATACACAAGCTGTATTCTGGCGAACAATTATTGTCTGTCATGACAAAGTGAATCCAAATTTCCTCGCAGAGACCTAGAAATTGATTCAATATAATCTTTCTGCTTAATGTCATTAGAAAACGCAAGATCGAGGATTGCAAGAAGTCACTCTCTTGAAGGTTAGCATCAGCCATATGCTGATTGAAGACAACGATGGTTCTCTATGGCGATTAATAGTAGCATTAATAATATGACAATGTCAATAAGATAACTAAAAGATATTAATAAATAATAATAATAATAATAATAATAATAATAATAATAATAATAATAATAATAATGGAAGTATGGAGACCTCAAAGATCATCGGCCGAAACCATCCGATTGGTCGAAAAATATAATAGAGGCAGTCTGCGTCGACATGATGAGAAATGACCCCATGATAGAATGACTCGAAGTGATCGTTATTCTTAACAAGCACCGACTAATGACCAAAAACAAAAGATAGAAAATAATAAATTTGAGAAGATTATAAGGAATATGGACTGTTGAGTCTTGACTCATTGTTGAATCTCGCCTATTGCATGGAATAATAATGCAACACAAAATGTACTTAGAACAAGAATATATTATAACAAGAAAGTGTACACAATAAGTACATATAGTATTTCTGTATATTTCTGGGAAGACGTTCCTGGAGAATGTGTTGACTAGTCGCAGTCGATCAGAGTCTCTAGTTGGATCTCGTGATTCCTCTTCCTCGTCTTCCGGTACCAACCACTATTTATATAGTTGGTAGTCACCTATGCAGATTAGGTGGATCCTACCACAACATGGACAAAAACAGGGGAGCGATGGATAAATTGTCATCAAAAAGACGCAAAAATGAAAATAACACTAACATCTCATTTTAAAAGGTATGTTTACCAGAATATTTTGAAATAGTAAATTCATTGAATAAAATCGCCATTGGCTTCAACCACAATCCCCAGACGACATCAGAAATTCATGCAACTATTCTGGACGGTCTCATTAATTAAGTTGTTGAATGCTGACATAATCCTTGTCTTCAGTTCAGCTTTGATGTTAAAAGGAATGTTTTGGTCTCTCGATTAGCTGCGCTCCACATATAATTAAGGAGAGGTTGTCGTCTGGTGAGTGACGTGGCCAGATGTAAAGGGTGAAGTCGTTGCAGAAATTCTCTGACGACCTTGATTATGTTCTACTGCTTGTGTATCATGGTGAAGAGTCCTGTTGGATCTTCCAGCTGCCACTCTCTTGACCTAGAGTAGAACTATCTTCTCAAGGCACTTGATGTAGGCCTCTGTGATCTGTCAGAGGCTCTGTAGGAAGATGATTGGAAGCATATCATAGCCATCACTAGTGATCACTCGAAATGTTAATTGGATACATAATCCAACTCTTTCCTATTCCTCCGCACTGTTCTCACATTGGCACACAATCAGTCTGGAATGTTCGTATTGGAGCTTCCGTCAGGAATGCCAAGCAGTACAGCATACCGTTTCGAAAATTCTGGTGGAGTAAATTGCGTCATGGTGCTCTTTTTCTCACAGACGGTGTCCAAATGACACTACTATACTGTACAGTCGACAAAATCAAAAACATTAGAAAAATATAAAATGACGACAATTTACCCATCGCGAAAGTCATAATGCTATTTGGTCTATAATCATCCAAGATACAGTGTTTGCCAATAAAAAATAGGATATGCGGAAGAAGCGAAAATATTGACACTATCATGAAAAGAATATTATTATTAAAGAAACACATATTTAAAATGACCTCAATAATGAACTCGAATTGATACAGTAGGACTGAAGGGTGAAAAATATGTCAGAATTCTGATATACTGAATAATTATGAAACTGAATGACTAATAAATAATCTAAACGAAAAAAGAATCTCAGTCAAGAAACGAGAAAACCGATAGAAATAAGGAATAAGTATAAAAAATGAAAACAAGGAATAGTTGAAGCAATATGAATAAAGTGGACGAGACAGTGACATTTGGGTAAAATAAGATACGATAAATACATAGATTTTCGGACAGTAGACAAAGCAATTTAAGTAGCTGACTTGAATTAAACTAACCTAAGCGAGACACTCCGCTGAAGTAATCATAAAACCAATAAAATATAGAATCTATTAAATCTGCTAACCTACTGAATAAACATAATTCACTATTATGACCAAGAAAGAACAAGAAAAACTTCTAGGAACAGAAGTGTCAATATTAATTAAAGGAAATTTCAAAAGAAATACAAATATCAACTAGGAGAAAAGCTAAAGATAATATAAATTAGAAAGAAGATAACGACAAAATAAATGCAAATAAGTTTAAAGTTATTAACACTTATGTTTATATAATCATTTAATGGTATTAATTGGCGTAATGCGAAGAATAGAGAGGAAGATGAGAAAACTTGTAAGCCTGTCTTATACTTATAATTTCAAAGCAGATCGTGAGGGAGAATAGGAACGGTCCAACTGACACTTCCGTATACAGTCACACACATAGTAGTTGGAAGCTATCTACAACGAATAAAATAAATGATTTTAAAAGCTGATTAGTTTGGATGGAGTCAAGAACTGCATTGAAGAAAGAAAGGCAAACATTCAAACATGATATTCAATTAAACAAAGCAGAAGGCGAACTAAAATAAAGGACGTCAAAATTATTTTAAAAAAACAGAAATGAATTCAGGAAACAACAAGGAAGAAAAATTCTTCTTCCTCTTTCATGTGCCGTGTCCCTTTAGGACGTGGGCGATCATGGCTCTCCACAATTTTATGTCCTTTGTAATTCTTAGAAAAGTTTGCCATTTTTCTGTATTTCCTAATCCCTTTTCTTGCAGCCATACGCTTAAGATTTTACTCGCATTATTCGCTGCTTTCCTTCGTCTTTTTTGCTTTCAATGTCTTGTGGGTGTCAAATTTTACAAGCCCTCTTTCGTCATTATGTACTATAGAAATTTTAACTCGTTCTTAATTGGGCTCTATCCAATGCCTGTAGAAATCATTATTAATGCACTGGGTTGAATCTAGAAAAAGAACGATCTATTGTCCTCATCCTTATTGCCATATTCACGATGTTTCGTCCGTTGTACGCTCTGGCCTTCTTCAGGAGATTAGAATTTCTAGCTGAGCACTTTATTTCGTGCATCGGGGTAATTTGTACTAGTTCCATGTTTCCTGTCTCTTCCAGATGTCTGTGTTATCTCGCTTTAACTCGACTCTAAATGTCTCTGTTCACCACTACATTAGCCAGGTATTGAACTTACAACTCTTTTGATCAAGTAACTGAATTTAACCAACGCTTTTATCCACTGCCATCATCTGAAAGAGACTGGAGCGTACAACGGCCGAAAGGACGTGAATATGGCAATAAAGATGAGGACAACAGTCCAAACGATGTAAATAGTGTAAATAGTTACAATAACTCATCTCAGAAAGAGAGACAGATGTTGAAGGTGAATATGACAATAAAGGTGAGGACAACAGTCCAAACAATTTAAATAGTGTAAATAGTTACAATACCTCATCTCAGAAATATAGACAGAGAAATAGAACGGTTTATGTTTGCTGATCAAGATAAAATTGAACAACATAACAGAAGCAGAGAGAAAAATATACTTGTGTGCTAATAAATATATATAGCTAAGAAAAAAATGAAATAAAAAACAATCATGGGATATGTGTGTGTGTATGCGTGCAAGAGTGCTTCCCATTATTTGATGGAATTTAGTAATAGGCCTTTTCGTTTTCTACGTAAAGCATCCCCAGACAGAGAAAGCAAAAGAAAGAAAGAAAGATAGAGAAAGAGATTTCCTTTTACATCGCGTATTACCACGATACTTAGTAGATGTTAAGTAAATTTCCCTGTCAGATGAATTGGAATAATTTCTCACGAGAATTACTGAGAGTTTTAAGAAGGATTAAGAAGAATCATAATAATAAAATAATAAGTAAACTCGAGGGAATCCATTTTTAGTGTTAATGAGTACAACTCAGATATTATAAAAAAAATTTCAAATGAAAGATTTATTGGATAACACTGAAATACATTATAGTATAAAAAGAAATGGTAAGTTCAATCTAAGGGAAACAATAATTGAAACAAAGCAAGTTCAGTCGGCCAATGATGACAATTCCAGAACAACGCAACTATAAACAATTTTTTTTGTATCCTCTGCCAGCCGCTATGATGGAGAAAGCATTACCTCGAACCGTCGCCAGTGAGACACGCTGCAAGAGCCACTCCGTTTCGCGAGGCTCGTTCCTTAATCGAGAGGCAATCGCGCCAATCCTCCGACGACCTCTCAAGCAAAGCATTTATTTACATTTGTCCCAAATGAAAGACTTCGATGATAAATCAGAAAATGAAAACAAACAAATAATTATAATAATATTAATAATAATTCCTACAGAAAATTGTTAATTTATGACTTTTCCGTCGTCCACTTTGGAAAAACGAATATTTGTAAACAAAGAAAATGTTTAATCATAGGCGTTGTTACACCTAGGGAAGTATTGAATACGAAAGTAAGCGAAAATTTAAAAGAAACTATGCTGGTTAGAGAGAGCACTGTCACTCATTCAGCGTTGTGTCTTTTGCCTGAGTGTTTATATTTTGGCTCAATGAATGTTGTATTTAAAACCATGTACCATATTCTTGAATGTGATAAACAGTAGATGACTAACAGGCTTCGAGATATTCTATTTAATTCTTTGTTTCTTCGGTTGCTTTATTGTATAGAAAATATTAATAATTTGACCATTACCCCCTTGAAGCCACACGAAATAAGATGTGTGACAGAAAATGATCTTCAACAGTTTTTCTCCGTTGTCTCTCCGCAGGAGAGTTACAGTAAGGAAAAGAGGTCGTTCAGTACACCTGATATTCAAATATCTTAGCCAGAAATAAGCAACAAAAAGGTATATTTGTAGTTTTCATTCTAAAGGGTACCAACAGAAAAATTGTCTCTCCAGCCGGAAAATGAAAAAGGCGTTATTTTGCTTCCTTGTTTGGAGTTGATGCAATGTCGACAGGAGATGGTTTTAGAAATATAAACAAAATGAAGTTAAAATCTGACAAGCCTCAGAAGTCAAAAAAGCCTTTTAGTTTCCCTGTCACTTTTAGGAAATGTAAATGTTAAGGACAAACTCAATGAGGCATACAGACTTTCAATCAATGAGTATAAATTGGAGGTTAAAAAGAAACGTGAAGTTTTATCCGAAATAATAGATTATATTATCTGTGCAAACTTGAAACTCCCTTACGTGTACATCGTGAAAAATATGATTCAGTAAATACATAGATATCTAGAGGATTATTAATTGTTGCATCTAAATTAGATCCAGATTTAAATAATGACTTAAAATCCAGAACAGCTTTCAAATCTGTTTCTAAGACCATTCAGAATGAAATGCTTGACTGCCTACTACAAATATAGCATGAGGAGATAAGATCAAAAATTAGAGAAGCTTTATTTATAGACATCATGGCAGATGATAATAGATATTTTGGAACACACTCAAATGGTCATTGTCCTAAGGTACGTGTTGAATGAAGAAATAGTTGTGCGTCTTTCGGGATTCTTTATTCCAAAAAATCAAACGGCACATGGTATATCAAACGTATTCTAGAACAAGTAGACATAATCCTTCAAGGAAATGGACAAGAACTGTAAGCTCAGACATTTGATGGTGCAAAAGTCAGGAAAGGCAGAAAAAGAGGGGTTCAAGCAAAAATAAAAGCGGTATATTGTAGTGCACATTTCATGTTATGCACACCAATTTAATGTTGAGAAATGCATCATGTAATGCAAGAATATTTTTACTCTAATATTTTGGCTATTCCAGCATACTTCTCAAGATCACTACAACGTGTAACCATTCTCAGAAAGCATATGCCCATCAGCATTTCACGTTCATCCTCTACAAGTTGGAACTTTAACATACGGACCGTCGACAGTGTTTATGAAAATTTGCAGTCGTTACAAAACCGCCTTACAGAAATTCAGTCAACATTAAATGCAAATCATACCTTTGCCGAAGCAACAGGAATTTTACAATAACTGAATGATGAAAACTTCATGTTCTGGTTAGAGCTTTTGTCATCATTCCTCAGGTTGAAGTAATTTACAACCAAAATGCAATTTCGAGAAATTATTATGTTTAAAGTCAATGAATATATAATCGATTTCAACAATGCTATTTTAGAAATAACAAACTTGAATTACGGTGAGAATCCTTCAAAGACACTCATGGCAGAAGCAAAGCAAGTGTGTGACTGCATATGTGTTGATACAATGGACAGATATTCTTCCACTAAACACTTTATAGCTGGTAAATTGTTCAACAAGAAAAGCTTCACTAGTTTTAAGAATGAACTGCCTACAGAAGAGATAGTACTGACCGCTGAAGCATGTCCAATGACTGGAAAAGAAAATCTTGAAACTGAACAAAAAGTATTCAATTGTAGATCCGATATGCATGAACAGTGCACATTAATTGAGCTGCTGAAATTTATCTTTGAAAACAATCGAGATGGTGTTCTTAATGACATTACAAAACTGATAAAAATCCTCTTGATAATTCTCATGACGAGATCAGAGCCAGAATACGTTGCTGTTCAACACAGAAAAGAATAAATGCATTTGAAATGCTTTCAATGGAGGAAGATTTCCCCCAACAGTCATTCAGCGATCAAGGAAAAAATTATTATCCTTTTCCTTGAAAGTAAAGCAAGAAGAATGGATTTCATTTTTAAATGAATGGATGAAGATTGAACTGTTACATTTTATAAGTAAAAAAAAAAGATTTGTTTGGGGTTTTATCAAGTTTATGCATATATTTTCATTATATGTGTTTGTTTCATTTATATATTGAATCAATAGCTAAAATTTTTCTGAAGCTGCAACCTCCTGATTTTAGCCACGGGCCGCCACTGCATCCTACTCATAGTGAATGCACGAGGTTATATTCAACAGTTAGTGGAGAGAAAGTCGGCCGTCTTTCTACACAAGAAAGGTTCATTTATTTAGGACATACTATAAATATACCAAATATTCTTGCTTCTGAAATCGCCCTCTGAATCAAGAAGGCCAGTAATACTTTCGGAAAACTAGAGGGGGGGGCATCGATATTTTTAGGATAGAAATTTCGATTACGATGAAGGTGAAAGCATAAATACTTGTGTTATATCTTCTATGTTGTATATTACCGGACCCAGAAAAAGCCACGAAAGATGATGGTTCCCCACAAATTCTTTGTAACTGTAAGTAATGTTTGCCCCCCATTACATTTCCTTCTATTTTCTGGTATCCATTTACACAAGCTATTCGCTGTTTTCCTCTGCTTTCTTTGCCATCATTTTGTCATCTGACTGTCATATTCTCCATATCCTTTTTTTTCTCCATTATACGTTTGATAAAAAATCTCAACTCTCTTTTCGGTTTTAGAGGCAGGCTTCCTTTCTGTTCGCATTTTTCAGAAAAAAATCTAACTCAATTCCTTTTCACGGCATTCTCACCATCCTTCTGCAGAATCACATTTCCATTGTCTCACGTTTATCTCTGAGAAAACGGTCAAAAATTCACTGCCTTATAAGAGGACTGATATTACACAGCAGTTCGGCCTCTTATCTTTGCTTCTTGCGAAATTTGTTCTGTGTGTCTTAAGACTTTGTTTAGTTTTGGAAAATCCACTTTCGCTATTCAAGTGTGAATTCAGATTTCGCTTTCAATTTTTCCGTCGTCTATTTTAAACGTATTTTAGATAAAGTTCTGTTTAAGCCTCATTCTGACATCTTCCATTTGTAACTCAGATTCTGTCCGACTTGCTAACGAATTTACACTATAGTCAATTAGAATTTAATTTTCGTTCCTTCTTATGGCTTCCCTTTATCATATTGTCGAGGTGTTTCTGCGGTGTCATCTGCTTATGTTGTTAACAATGTTCCGCGCATAATGAAGACTGTTAGCTTTTCTAGTTGACTTAGGATTAGCTTCCTGCATTCGCTGAATAAATCTACTGATGTCCTTCAGCCTTATGTTTGTGCGTAATGCCTACTAAACATACACTGACTCACAGTCACACAGCATCACACACGAGCGCACGAATATAAATCATCTGCATCCAAAATAGACCAACTAGAATTATTATAAATTTATAGACATGAAGCAATATTAACAGTATTTCAGCTAGACTTTGAATCTATTCATTTCCTGGAATGGACGCGTTGTTTCTCCGTGAATCAGAAATGATACACAGTAACCTAATTTTTGTTTAACAAAGTGAATGCGCGTAAAACAAGTTTAAACAAGAAAAATCAAACAGCACAAAAGTAAAAATACCAGAATTACTCAATTTTCCCTTCTTCTTATCTCATTCTCTGATGAAGCTTTAATAACAGTGAAACATGTTAAGCATTTCCTACAAGTTCTTTATCTTATCATACAAGTATATGCACATGTAGCAAATGGAAGAATAAAACACATATATCACTTTCTAATATAAAAGCCGACATTCGTGGAACTGTGTTTGATAATGCCAGGGAGTCTTTCTGTTTGTACTGAAAACCAGAGAAGAAGGAATATTTGGAAAATCAAATATGTTTGCCTGTCTCTTCTATAAAGGAAATCCAGCAATGCCGCTCGCAACGTAATAAATTGCCTATGACTTTAAGTAAAAGCTGAATGCAAAATAAACCAATAAAGGAAAACAGAGTTGGTCAGTTATTATCATCAAATAATATCCTTTCAACGCGGTTCTAAAACTACCAACTTTACAGGTGCCAAGTTGCAGTTAGTAGTAATTATATGTGAATATTTATTGGCGTAACTTTTACTTATTCAGCATTCCAACTAACCAACCAGAGAATGAAACATGGCTTTACTCTCTAAGGACATGTCCAGAAGAAGCTATCAAGTTAATCTTAACTTTTAACCCACGCGCTGTTTAATCCCACAAGACATTGTGAATTACGTGGACATTTATTGGATATTCCACAACTAGTAACATGTAACAAAATCGGTAGTCATTAATAAAATTTATGGCCATTATATATATCGAAAACACAACTATACTTAAACATGAAAACAATAAACAAAAACTAAAAATTCTTGAAGCTATATACATAAACAGTTGAAACCTAACCTGAACAAAATAAACTATGAAATCTCCAAAATATCCTTAAATGCCTATAATTAGTAACAGAAGTCATTGGTTCATACCAAGGGCTTTCCATACTCAATACTCATCGGATTCACTCTCGCGTGGTCATGTGTGACGTCATGAGCTGTTGTGCGATTTTCGCTTTCAGCGTTTTATATGCACGTGTTTATCGTTGCTTGGAAATCATCCATGTAAACAAACAAGACTATCATCAATTTCTTGTTCGTGTATTGCTTAATATATTGTGTAATTGTCATCTTTGATAATGGCTTATGTAAGCCGAAAGCTTAGATTGGATTAAAAAAAATATGTATCAATATTGTGATTTTCTTTCATTGTTTAATGATAATGTTATTAAGCTTATCAGACTATATGAAAAAACTTACATAAAATATATAGACAACACTTATCTATATTATTTAATGAAACATGTATTAATATATATATATATATATATATATATATATATATGTATATATATATATGTATATATATATATATATTTATATATAAAAGTGAACATAGAAGTCAACACTTAGAGGCGACAGTCTGTTATATATATATATATATATATATATATATATATATATATATATATATATATATATATATATATATATACATACATATCCGATGCGATGAGAACGAAAGTAATATATAAATTCTAACGTTCGCAGCGTTAATTCAAAAAAGAGCTCGATACAAATAGTAGAGTGATAATTATTTATTTATTATAATTTTATCATATAGACAAAACCATTTTACTCACTACAAAGATGCAACTTGATTTCAGTGCATTTCAACTGCACATCTACGGGTAAGGATCGAAAATGGTTATGAACAATGCTGTTTGTAGGCAAGCCGTATGTGAAACGTCACTTCCTTTTTTATTCTATACAAACTCTCAGCTCACAATGAAATTAGTCTTGATAATATAGGGATTTATAGAGACGATGGTTTGATGGTAGTGAATAATTCTACCGGTAGCAAAGTTGACAAGCTGAAGAAATGGATACATAGTGTTTAAATATTTACACCTCAAGGTTAAAATTAATTCTAATATAAAGCAAGTAGACTTCTTAGATGTAACATTAAACTTACACTTAAATAATTTCCAACCCTTCTTAAAGAATAATGCTAACCCCATTTATATAAACCCTAATTCCAATCACCCAACGCCAGTTATTAAATATATTCCATCATCTGTTGAACGCCGTATAAACAAGCACTCTTCTAGCAAGGAAATATTCGATAAACACAAAATTATCTATAACAAAATCTTTACCGACAGCGGTTACAGATCTTCCGAAATTGAATATAGAGAAAACTGAAGTTACTTTAAAAAACAATAGAGGAAGGAGAATAATTTGGTATACACCTCCCTTCAACAAGTTTTCCGTACCAAATTAGGGCACAAATTCTTAAATCTAATTAACAAGCACTTCCCTAAAAAAGTAAATTAAGCCAGATCTTCAACCGCAATACCTTAAAAATTAGCTACAGCTGTTCTAGAAACCTAGATAAAATTATTAAATCACATAACAATAGAATACTGAAACTACATAGTGATAATAAACGAAACCTAAATACAAATTCTAATACACCCCAAGAAAAAAGACTCTGCAACTGTAGAATCCCCGATCAATGTCCATTATCAAACAGATGCTTAACCAAATCTCTATGTGTATGGCCTATATCTCATCAAATGAGAACCCCGGAGATATTAAGCTGTATGTGGGGTCTACTAGCAGAACTTTTAAGGATAGGTATTACAATCACTTGAACTCCTTTACAAATACAGCCAAACGAAATATGACATCACTTTCAAAATATTTTTGGAAACTCAAGGATGAAGGAAAAACACCTAAAGTTAAATGGAAAATCCTAAGACAAGCCAGAACCTGCAATTCACTGAGCGAACATTGCTTCCTATGTTTACAGGAGAAAATATGTATCATTGAACTCTTGAAAAATACTCAATTATTAAACCAAAGATACGAGACTACCGTTTTCTGTAGACATACTAAGGATCTAACACAACAATCTTGCTAAATTCCCAATTCCATAAGTATGAACATTTTATAATTATATATACACAAAAAACGTTCTTTCGATTACAAAATAAATAGTGATAACCCCAACGTAAAGAAATGCAATCCAACTTTAGAAATCTTATAGAAAAACCAAAAAATAACATTCCCAATTATTATTAAAGTTAACTCGACAATTTTTACCTACTCAAATGTAATATCGCTATCTTCCCTCCCCTACCTCTCAAACTTAGGGCGCTTGTGAGTTGATGTGCCTAAACTTTGACCGATGTTTATCAGCGAAGAAATGTCCACACACCAATCAACATTAACCACCCGGTCCACCCATCACCAAACAGCTATCAACAACCACTATTGTTTCACTCAGATATTTTATATATATTTTGTATGTACATTTTTCTTCTCAAAAAAATGGAAAAAAGGAAGTGACGTTTTACATCCGGCTTGCCTACAAACAGGATTGTTCATAACCATTTTCGATCCTCACCCGTAGATGTGCAGTTGAAATGCACTGAAACCAAGTTGCATCTTTGTAGTGAGTAAAATGGTTTTGTCTATATGATAAACTTATAATATATATATATATATATATATATATATATATATATATATATATATATATATATATATATATGCAGCGATCTAGCTATCTATCCAGATAGATATGGGTGAATGTGGAATAGAATATCTACATATCTGACTGATTATTGGTAATTTAATGAGAAATAATTTCTTCGGACTATATAATTTTTATTCTTGGAATTATACATATACATATATATATATATATATATATATATATATATATATATATATATATATATATATATATATATATATATGTATATATAATTCCAAGAATGAAATTTATATAGTCCGAAGAAAAAAAAATATATATATATATATATATATATATATATATATATATATTGATAGATAGATAGATTGAGAGAAAGAGAGAAAGGGAGAGAGAGCGTATGAAACACAAATATCATTTTTAAGATGGATAGAGAGCAAGAAAAAATTTTAAAAAATGCAGTTTTTTGAAAGGTATTTGAAATAAAAAAAAACTGAATCTGTGAGTAAAAGATATAATGAGAGAAGTGGACAAATAAATAATTAAACACGAAAGAAAAGGAAATATTTTCTTTTTGTCGCATACAAATAGAAACATACGTTGTTGAAAGATGACCGAAAATCTATCAACATCCAGCCAACACATGGTCTTCGAATTAAAAAAAAAGTCATTTATTTTGCATAGTTAAAGTAAAATATTCTTTGCCTTCAAATGCGATAAAATAATCATAAGCAGATATATTTGTCACTGTGAATTTTTATTTATATTATTTACGTTATTCGGACAGTTATCCTCATCTTTATTGACAACGTTTCGGTAGTTGTACGCTCTAGCCTTCTTCAGGTGGCTGGAATTTCCAACCGAATCCTTTATTTCATTCACCGGGGTTGATCGCCCTAGTTCTACTTGCCATACCTCTCAGTTATTTATCTTTAACTCAACTCTCCAAGTCTTTTGGTTCACCGTGGCTTTAGCCTGCTATTGAACTCACATGAGGACATATGGCCCAGTGGATAAAGGCGTTGGTTAGATCCAGTGACTAGACACAAAGTGTTGTGAGGTCTCGGGTGTGCAAATTCACGAAATTTTAACACTAAAAATGAAATTATCAACGGACACTGACAGGTTTCGCTTATAAACTTATTGTATATTGATTCGTAAGTAAATTAATATTATTCCTTCAAACTGATTTACAAACTACACGCTGTTACATATTTTCAAATGCAATTTACCAATAGGCAAAAACATACACGTGTATTGAGAAAGCTTTGTTTAGTATGATGTCCTGTAATTACATTCGAGAGAATATAGCCATTGGGCGTCATGGGTATGACGATAAACTATATCAGCATCCTGGGTAAGACAATAAACTACGTCCAGCAGCAAGGCTTCTGATCAGGAGGTTTCAAGGAGCATGAAAACACCTCTTAATTGCTGGTGTCCTCAGGTCCACCTTGACCCGGGGTGGTAGCACCTGTTAGTGGCCCAGCTATGGGCAAATAGTGAACCCCGAAACTGGTGTAAAAAGACTATGAATATGTAAGAATAGGTTTTAATACAAGAAATACTTTGTAAAAAATTATTATTAACAATAAATTCTTGAGGAAAAATAACTATTACCAGCAATACATTTTTGAAAAAACAATTTTAAGAGCTATACATTTTTCAGGGAAAAAATATTATCAGCAATACTTTTTTTGAAAAGGATTATTACCAGCAATACATTTTTGAGGGAAGAAATTATTACCAGAAATAGATTTTTGACAAAACAAAATATTACCAGTGATAAAAATCTTGTCCGCATTAAATAACCCATTGAGGTTGATATGCAGTAAAACAAAACAAAACAAACCAAATAGCCTTTGGGTGATTCCATATTGTAGCTTATGTATTAAATGACCATAGATTTCTAAATAACCTACTCAACCAAACGACTGTCTCATTTACTGAATAGGATCTTAAGAAATCATTGAATACTTTGACCAAAATATCATGGTAACAAACTAAACAACTAAAAGATTGAGTCAAGATTTTAGAATTAATCATGTTATATTAATGACTCTTCTTTAAGTTAGGACATAATTTCTTTGTTTGACAGATTGACGGAAATACATCAATTGCTTCTGTGAATGTTAGCAGAATTAGCATTTGTTATTCATGTCAATCGCATATTGAATTTTCAATAAAATTTCGAAACTTTGACGGCGATTTTTAATGCTATTTCTTAATTAAATCTCTTGTTTTACAAACACTTGTCAGAGATTTCATTCCAAATGGAAGGCTGGTTTTAGATGAACAATTACAAATATGACGAAAGAAATAAAAACAACTGAAGTTTTTAATTTCCTCGGAAAAGATTAAAATGCTGTTAACACATGTATTGAATTTTTCATAAATTCAAACATTATTTAAAATTAGTCTTTTTCAGTAATTACTCGTGCAGTGAAAATGAATTCCTTTTCTAACAACGCGTCATTATTCTTAATGAGAAGAAGAATAATGTCAGAGAACTCCAGTAGAAATATGAAACGTCTGTCGTTAGACGATAAGGTTTTAAAAAGTTAGTGATTATGAGTTTTGATTATAAACATTTTTATGGAATGTCATTTATCGATTTATTGATCTTTTGTATCATGAAATATCGGGAAGAAAATTGAAAGAAGAAGAACGCGAATCTGGGACTAAAATTCAAAACGAAATCTCATCAAAAACCGATCTGGAAATTTTTCACACACTTTGCTGCACAATCTTGTTTATATCTATATATACTCATAATATATCATTTGGAATGAATTGCTGTATATTTATATGCAGACCCACTGACATTGAGTTCCGATTTTATAATTATTGACTATAAATAAACGTTCTGGGGCACCAGGCTCTTTTAACATTCTGATTTGACACCTAGGACAGAGTTTAATTTCGTATCTAATAGGGTAACTACAGTACATATTGATGTCACCTCAGATCAACTTCTTTTAGATTAAAAGGATTTTGAATGGCTTTAAATTCGATTCAGACCTATACTATTGCATCGCATTAATCGCGTACGACATAACCTTCAGAGACAGAATGGGAAACAGAGAGAAATTAGGAGGGAATAAGTGTAATAGAGTTTTTATATAGAAGAGGTTTAATTACTAAATTCGCAGGCTTACAGGTATATATGTGCAGTGAAATGGAAGGAAAAATAGATGTTTTCTGTCGTGGTTAGAGAGCTAACTTATTGCTACACTTATGAATATATATATATATATATATATATATATATATATATACACGCACACATACACACACAAACACACACACATATATATATATATATATATATATAAAACAATATATATATATATATGTAAAACAGTCACTTTTCATATATTTATACATACGCTTACTCTGTTTTACATTTGTTTTTATAACTTACATGGAAAATTGTATACGTTCTGTCTATAAATTCTTTTTTGTTATATATATATACATATATATATATATATATACATATATATATATATATACACACATACACACACACACACACACACACACACATATATATATATATATATATATATATATATATACGAGGGTCGTTCAATAAATAAGGTGAATGTTTCGGTATAAGGATTTCTAATACAGATAGAAACTTACTTTTTTTTCCACGTGTTGAGAACTTCATTCTCAAAACTGCTCCGTCAATTTAAACAATTTAGCCTACTTGTAGACATTTTTTGGCTGAAACATGTGGCCTCATACACAGTTGACATTCTCCTATGAATTTCAACTGGTTTGCACCCTTCAGCAACCAAAAACTTGATAACTGACCGCTGTTCAATCCTGGAGCATGCTTCTTGGTCGGCTATCTTTGTTAATCGCCAAAACTCTCAAAGTTTTTTTTTTAATCTGCAAAAGAAATTAAATCCATGTGAAAAAGAAGTAAAAAAAAAAAAAAGAGTAAGCTTCTATCTGTATTAGAAGTCCTTATACCGAAAAATTCACCTTATTTATTGAATGACCCTCGTATATATATATATATATATATGACTGTCAAATTTTCTTCGTGTGCCATGTTTGTTGCTTTCGAATTTCACGAACTAAACTGATGTTTAGGCTTATGTGATTAGAAAAACACATAAAGTAGAGGACACGCTGAAGGATTCAAATTATTTTTCTGTTTAGTATGTGTTTTGGATTTATTTTATTTTATTTATTTTTATGTTTATACCAATATTGTTGTTAAATATTCAACGTTGTGATAATAGAAGATCGAACAAGAAAGGTGAAATGATATAAGGACCTGGAAATAAATTCAATGGGGATAATCCAATGCTTAATGCACTTTCAATACATTTTCGCCTTAGTAAATTTGTTTTTTATTTAAATTATTCATCTCCTATGTATTCCCTGTGATAATTATTACAAGTAATAGAATAAATTTCTTCTTCAACGTTTAACTTGTTATTGTTTTTCGTATTAATTAAGTATTTTTTTATTGCTTTGGAAGTAGTTGTAATAAATGTTATGTTAAGAAGCTTTTTCCCATGATATTTGTAATACAATTGGTAGAGAGAATAATATATTCTGATTTCTTGCTTTTGTCCTTTCTTCTATCATGAAATATTTAACGAGCCCCTTTTAATTCATATTTAATATAATATACTCAGGGTATTGTAAGAGCTTAGAAATATTTTCAATCTATTTATCCTCTTCATATAATTATTGAGGGCTACAAATTCTGAGTGCTCTTAAGTATGACCAGAATTTTATTCCGGATTCTATTTTGTTGTTGTGGTGAGAAGAGAAATTCATGAAATCACTTTTATTAGTTGATTTGCGATGGACATTGAATTTTAATTACGGTGTAACATAAAATTTACTATAGTTAATTGTTTGCTTCTTTTTCGTAAGTGAATTCTATCGCATAGATTCTGAGGCTCTGTGAAATATCAGGTCTTCATCAAGTAACCCACATACAGACAAGCCATAGCAATAATTTTAAACCTTCTTCTTGGAAGATTCAGCACAGCACATGTTAAAAATATAGGTAATCTGGTTGAAAAGCGAATGATAATAAATAGAACTGGCTAGTTTAGATATGAATTCGCTTTATACCGACCTTTCTCTTAGCAAATGCTTAAATCTTTTTAATAAGCATCTAACAAAATCTCTCCCAACTGATAGATAATATCAGAAAAATCTTTGACACATCACTAGTCAATGTTATTTCAAATTTATCAATAATTCTAATATATTGCATTACTAATTGGCTATCCGCTTAGTGGAGGTTTTATGTATGTTTTGCGTGTATATATATAAATATATATATATATATATATATATATATATATATATATATATATATATATATATGATTCCTTCGCTACATAAGATTTCTCATGTTTCAAAAGCGAGAGCTGAGACCCCAAATATAATTTTTGAAATTATGTTGAGTTAAGGTGTCTTAACTCAACATAATTTCAAAAATTATATTTGGGGTCTCGGATCTCGCATTTGAAACATGAGAACTCTTATGTAGCGAAGGAATCATATTTTGAAAACAAAAAATATTATAATATAAGCTCTACTTCTGTATGGAGCACTGTCTTTTTGCAAAATAAAAGCAAAAATACTAAGGAACACCGGATTATTTACCTAACGAGTTCTTTCCTATTTTTCTGCATACCTGCACACACACACACACACACACACACACACACACACACACACATATATATATATATATATATATATATATATATATATATATATATATATATATATATACAATCCGTTGTTCTTATTGATATTTTTTATTTTTATTTTTACAAAATATTGCTCAATGTAAATTAACAGAGCATTAAGATTATAAATTAACTGATTTTAAATTTTTTTTCGCTACCCAATAATAACCATGTTTCAAAAATGGAAGCTCAAAACTTCAAATTTAATTTTGTAATTAAATTAAAAACATTAGTTCCATTTCATCCTCAAGCGAATTTTGGAGGAACTAATTTTTTTAATTTACTGATTTTTAACCGCACAGAAAAATTCATAAATCAGTGTTTCCAAGGATACAGAGAAATCCAATCATTCACACAGGGGCGGTAGCGTCTTCATTTTTATTAACTTTTGTTATATCACTTATTAGTTACGTTCGAAAAGGGGGTTAAGTTTAGGGAGGTTAGTGATGTATTTTTCAACGAATTCTGACATGTCGTCTGGGTTTTTTTTAATTCTACTGTTAACGGCAAAAAATTATTTCGGCATTTTGTCTATTTGTATACTTAAAGATTTTTCGGGGGATATTTAGTTTTGAATACGGTTTATTTAACTAGAATTTGAAAATATTTTAATTTTAATTTTAATTTTTAATAGACTATATTTATTTTTATAACAAGTAAAAGTAATAGAATTACTTACAGTATATAAAATTATTTTTTCATATCAAATATAAGTATGTATATTACCAGGTCACATTTTCTTTTGCTTTTATTTTTATATATAATTTAAGCAACATTTTTGACAATGACGGCCAGAAAATAACTATTTCATTTCTCTAATTCAGTAAATGTTTATTTTTTATAAACCTAGTAATATATAGTTTCTCATGTATGCACAAAGGACATGGGTCATTTAATGGCCCACATATTCTAGCTTTTCTTATTAATTTCTATTTTGCCGTAGGTGTTTTATTAAATTCTTTTAGGTGCCAGACGTACTTTGAGAGAGATGTTTAGGTTAGAATACTTTTTATTTAACTACAATTTTAAAATATTTTCACTCTTAATTTTAATAGACTATATTTAATTTTAATAGACTATATTTATTTTTTTCTGGCAACTAAAAGAATCCAATAAAAACGGAAGCCATATTGTTTGTCAGTGAGTATGTCGTGAAAAGACAAAAATTATACGAACACATGAGAAATTTTATACAAAAATCAACCACCACATTTTCTCAGTTGTTTTCAATCTATAAGAGCTAGACGCCATCATTTTCTCAATCTATCTATCTATCTATCTATCTATCTATCTATCTATCTATCTATCTATCTATCTATATATATATATATATATATATATATATATATATATATATATATATATATATATATATATATTCTTTATCATTATTTCCTCTTTTTCTCTTCTTTGATTCTTTAAATGTTTAAGCTTCCATTTTATTTCTTCAGATCTCTGATTTGACAAGGCCTACAATTTTTGAGGGGCGAAATAGCTATTCGAATGAGGTAATTTTGAATTTCTCGCCTTTGTAATAGCTCTCTGGGTAGAAAGAGTGAGTTTGTAAACAGTGACTGTTACTGCTACTAATGCAATTCTCTTCGATAAAACGAATCGAGTTATCTCAATCACTGGCGTGCTTATCTAAAATTTCCTGTGCAGAAAAAAAACGAGAAATTGGGGAGTTTGAGTAAGGATTATCTAAAAATAAATACGCTTACAATTACCTTCATCCCTGTCGTCCACCAACGGGTTAGGGGTAGATTCTTCGACTGACGCCACTTCAAACGGTTTGGATTCTAACTAGAGACAACCGGACGTTTAGCCACACTGATGAACTGTAATACAACGAAACAGTCGTTCTGTGGATGACGATATATATATATATATATATATATATATATTACAAAGAGTCAATCATACATTGAATGTATAATGTAAATATATACTACCTATTTTATTATGTTCATATATATATATATATATATATATATATATATATATATATGTATGTATATATAATACCATTGTTAATTGGTAGGGATAATTCCATGTATGACATTAATCCAAAGAGAGCTTAAGGATTGTCTTTATTTATTATTCTTATTATTATTATCCTTATTATTATTATTATTATTATTATTATTATTATTATTATTATTATTATTATATGTGTGACTGTGTAAGTGTTTCTGTGAGTGTGTGTATACAAACAATTCTGGCATATCTCTCCATGATGAAGACATGACGTTTGCCCAAAACATTACTCTTTTTTGATGAGCTCATGTTTGAAACAAATTAAAATAATTAATGCATTTTCTTTTAATAGTTTTTATAACATAGCCTGACAACGGTATTAGACCAAATACTACATAAGAGGTTACACCTCATGTGGAAGAACTTCCCCTACTTTATTTATTACCTTTCTTTGCATTGTTTTTGAAACATGAGAGCTCGTGTGTCATTCTAAGAATTCACCAAGGAACTCATTACTCAAGAAAAAAAAACAGATTTTTTTCTTCTTTCAGCGCCTGACTCAAACTCCCCAATTTCTCGTTTTTTTCTCTGCACTGGAAATTTTGTCAGGGAAACACAATTTCATATTAATTATTTTCCCTAAATCCCACCAGTGACAAAGGAGAACTGATTCCTTCAAAGATCCCCGTTGTGATTTAAAATGATGGCGTCTGGCTCTTATTTTCTCCTTGAATATTCATAATAAATCTGTTATGTCATCAGCATTTAATATGGTTTTTATTTTGTAAAAAATGTTTCAAGCAGATGTTCGCTTCGTTACGTTAGTAGGAAACATTTTCTGGGATTCTAAATTGTCCTAAAATCTGTAAACAATGTACCGCAATTAGAAGATTGCACCCTTGATAAAGAGCGAGAATAAAAAAAGAAAATCATTATTAGTCTTCAGTGATAAGCACCAGTAAATGACTTATCAAATAATATGTAACTCTCCGTCATACCTATCATATAACGAAAATTATTAAATAAATACACACCATTACATGGTGGCTGAGATAGTTGCATTTCCTCTCAAAGTATTATTTCTAATTTCAATCTTCTTCTATTATAGTTATCGAGTTAACCAATTGATCCCTGTATTCCCGAACAATTTTAAATCTTCTGCCTGAGCTCCTGAGTCAAAATTCGCAAATAATTGGTATGTAATGTTTCACGGTAGATATAAAAAATGTTTACAAGTGCTTACCTACCGTTCAACAGGTGGCTGCGCATTACGTCAGGTCTCAAAGGATTAAATTTAATTTTGAACAACACGATTTCTTTGTGGATAATCCAATAAGGCAAGGTACCTTTTCTGCCTTAATTTCTGCAATGAGAATTTATCATTGCTTACATTATTTACGTACAGACTATTGTCCTCATCTTTGTTGTTATTATCACAAAGTTTTTTCATATATGGTAAGATCAAAGAAAATATTTTTGCTAATATGAGGTAATTAAGTATAGAAATCATGTCGTTACAGGTTCTGATAGGGATTTAGCCAGATAAAGCTTATATAGGCGACCAGTAAGCGTAAAATATCAATTTAAACTCACGTCTAATCCAAAGTATTTTATGTGATTAGAATAATCGAAATAAAATAAAACATTGTCAATACTTGTATGACCCGTTATCAATTAATCTTCCTTCTAACAGGAAGAATTTTAAGAGTGGTGAAAAAAAGAAATCAGTCCACATGCAAATCTGTTAATATCATGGCTGACGAATAAACATTATAGATTTATTATATTCATATTTTAACTGATTTTCATGAAAATTGATACAATAATTTCATCGATAAGAATACATATATCTTTATTATTTAGATGGAGAAAATGAATTTGTACTGAATTCTGAAAAAGACCCTCTAAATCTATGATTAGACCTGAAAGTACATATACGCTCGAATTAAAAATCATCGAGAAGAATGAAACGTATTTGTTTGTTACAAGTATTTGTAAGACGAGATGTGAGTATATTCTTCCTATAAGTCTCTCCTAATCAAAATATCTCCTCCTCTATGAACATCTTCCTCTGTATCTATTTTCCCCTTTGTCGGTCTTCCTCTATGTTTGTAATCTTGTCTGTCTGTCTTACTGTATATCTATCTTCCTCTATGTTCGTCATTCTCTATCTCAGTCTTTGTCTATGTTCGTCTTGTTCTGTTTTTGTAATCTTCTGTCAGACTTCCTATATATCTGTCTTCCCCTATGTCCGTTGTCCTCTATGTTTGTAATCTTCTATGTCAGTCTTCCTATATATCTGTCTTTCCCTATGTCCGTTGTCCTCTATGTTTGTAATCTTCTATGTCAGTTTTCCTATATATCTGTCTTCCTTTATATCTATCTTCTCCTATGTACGTCTTCCTCAATGTTTTTAATGTCTATGTCTGCCTTCCTATATACTTGTCTTCATCTATGTCCGTGTTCCCATATATCTATCTTCCCCTATGTCCGTCTTCCTCTATGTCAGTTTATTACTCTATGTCCGTCTTCCACTATATTGGTAATCTATGACCGTCTTCCTATATATCAGTCTTCCTTTATATCTGTCTTCCTCTATGTCCGTCTTCCCATATATCTATCTTCTTCTATATCTATCTTCCCCTATGTCCGTCTTCCTAGATGTTTTTAATCTCAGTTTCTGCCTTCCTATATACATATCATCCTCTATGTCCGTGTTCCCATATATCTCTCTTCCTATATGTCCATCTACCACTATTTTTTTAATCTATGCCCGTCTTCCTATATATCTGTCTTCCTCTTTATCTGTATTCCTCTATGTCCGTATTCTCATATATCTGTCTTCCTCTATATTTGTAATCTTCTATGTCTGTCTTCCTATATATTTGTCTTCCTCTCTATCTGTATTCCGCTATGCCTATATTCTCTATATCTACCTTCTTCAATGTCTGGAGTCGCGAAAAGAAGTTTGGCTATTATTAAGGAAACACGAAAAATAAAATATTATGAGTTATTCATTTTTTAGACCAATCAGAGACCACCCACATAATATAGTTGACGTCATGTCTTTCATAATATGACAATTTACCTTACAGTTGTCACGTGTTTTCCAACTGAGTTGTCTAAATTAAATCGTGACTGGAGACAATATAAATGATTCCTGGTTTTCTCCAGATCGCGACAAGCAAAGAATTTTCATCTCTTCGTCTACCTCTCCACGTCTCTTACTAACTTAGAACTAACTTTTATTACTTTTTAATATGATGTGCTCATAGTCTGAAAAGTTCACTTGTTGTTGTCGTCGAGTAATGTTGTTAGTATTTGAGCCTAACAATAAAATAATGAAAATTAAAATATATTTCCACGCATAGTTCTACTAAATGACATAATGTTGTCTACATATTGGAGTTATATATATATATATATATATATATATATATATATATATATATATATATATATGAAGAAATATACTCGTAAGTAAGTTATATCTATGGGATAAAGTGCTCAATATCAGAGATAGAGCGTGTGTAAATATAAAAGTGAACATTGAAGTCAACACGTAGAGGCAACAGGCTGTTTCATGCTAGACGCAATCGTCAGGCTACCTGATGAATGTGGCCTGACGATTGCGTCTTGCATAAAACAGTCTGTCGCCTCTAAGTGTTGACTTCAATATTCACTTATATATATATATATATATATATATATATATATATATATATATATATATATATATATATATATATATATATATAATGCGGCCAAAATGTCCAGAACGGCATTGTTTATGTCAGAAAAGTAGGTATAACTTCTTTATCAAAGTTGTTTTATATTCTATAATTTTCATACACAATAAATAAGATATTAGTTGTTATTGTCTGAGATTTTGGTGTAATTTGAGAGAATAATACAAAACTTATGGATGATTTAGTGATTTACTGAAAAACCGAAGGCGGCCAAAATGATCAGAACGGTTGCTTTTACTCCGTGTTTTAGTATATTTAACCGGCGAACTCTAATTGTTTTAAATTTGTTCACTTGACGATTCGTTTACTAAGCATTAGTAAGAATATCAGCAGTGTACTTTGTTAATATAATGCCACTTACTCCGTTACCAATTCGTCAGCAGATTATTAAGCTTTGAAAGAAGGATAATTTAAGTATTGGGTCTATTGCAAAGATTGTTAACCAGTCAAAAAGTGTTGTTCACGGTATTCTTAAGGTCTACCACCCATATTCATGCAGGACAATGCCCCATGTCACAAGGCTAAGGAAGTCATGAACTTCCTCAAGGCTGAAAAGGTTATTGTTATGGACTGGCCTGCCCAATGCCCAGATCTCAAATCTATTGAAAATGTGTGGAATATTCTAGGAGAACGTTCGAAAGCCAGAAATCCTAAAACATCCGAGTAATTATGGAATGCCCTTCCGGAAGAATGGAATAAGTTCACCCAGCAAGGAATTTAAAGATTAATTTCCTCATGCAGTCGAAGATGTCAAAGTGTGATTGAAGCTAAAGGGCTTCACACTAAATATTAAATAATTCCAGTATTCTTTGTCATTTTTTATTATTTTGTTATTTTTTCAACCGTTCTGATCATTTTGGTCGCCATGGGTTTTGAAGTAAATCACTAAATCATCCATAACCTTTGTATTATCCTCTCAAATTACACCAAAATCTCAAACAATATCAACTAATATCTTATTTATTGTCTGTGAAAATGATAGAATATTGAACAACTTTGATAAAAACTTATACCTACTTTTCTGACGAAAACAAAGCCGTTCCGAACATTTTGACCGCCACTGTATATATATATATATATATATATATATATATATATATATATGTGTGTGTGTGTGTGTGTGTGTGTGTGTGTGTGTGTGTGTGTGTGTGTGTGTGTCTGTGTGTGCGTGTGCTAGGTATCAATCTATTTCATAGTGTCTATTTAGCAATATGTATAACAAGCTGTTGAAGAGTTCTCGGTTGAAACATATTCAGAAGACCTGCTCTAATGAACAAAGAATGTTTAGAATCCATTCCTGGTCTTACCAGCAACTAGCCCCCCTCTCGTATAGATTGAGTGATTTAATAATTCTAGACATCGGCTTATTTACATTCTGTCTATGAAACAGTTTCTTGATTCTATTCATTGTGCTGTTTTCATCGGATCAAAAGAATTTGCTAGTACTATACTTCGTGCTAATAGCATTCAAGGAAGTAATTTGCTGATTATATCCATTTGCTTATCTGCATTCTGTCTGATTTGCTGATGCTATTCTTCGAGATATTTACAGTCTGTCAAAATGTGTCATTCGTCTATCTTTCATGTTGTATGCGGTCTACCTGTCAAGCGATTTGTTCATTCTTGCTATTTGCATTCTGACAAAAGATCATGGCTATTTTTTAAATCATTCCCTCTAGAAGCAAAGCCATTAAGATTAAAAGAACAGAGAAAGAAATCGAGAAAACGGTAGCGAGGTGAGAGGGCAATAAAAGAACAAAGTTCAAGGAAACAGATGACGGAGATTAACGTGCCATTTTTTTTAAATCGAAGGTCACAGAAAATCTGAACCTGTAAAGAGGGTTCCACAGGCAAGTAGTACAAGAGAAGAAACTATTAAAATAGAACTTACGGTTGCACTAAAAATTTCAACAGTAAATTATTTATATTTATAGCTAAATAGAGATTTTCATATCACATGCATAAAGTTTTGTGCTTTTCATCTATAAGTTCATGTAAATCAGTTTTTAAGGTTGTAGGCATTGGATCTCTAAAAATGTAAATGTCGATATTAATACTATAACTTTCACAAGTGTTCCGATTAAGTCAGCGATGTAGGTTGCTATTAAGAACGTGTTGTGTTAATATCCCAACTGGGGAAGACCCGAATATCTTGAAAATCAGTATTACCAATTGTGGTCTTTTATCTGTTCTTGAACTCCAATCTCTGGCGACAACTCTCTGTCTGAATGAAATTCTCTCGGAGTCACTTTCAATTTGAGCTTGATTAATTTGAGTAGACGAGGATAAGGTTTCCTCAAAAAAGTATTTACTTTTCGTCTTTGTCTCTCAACAAGTTTTTTTCTTCTTCTTTCTTCCCCTCTATATCTATTTATATGGAAAGTAAATGTCAAATATTGATTTCACCTTTGCGGCCCAGAACAGAACTCCTGAACTTTCCCTTGACAGGTGAAGCTACTTACAACGACAGTGTGAGGAATTTGCCGTATAATCTTCCAAATCGATACTTGAACGGCTGCCATAGAGCGTTGGTACGTAAGTACGTTTAACATTGGATACTAATTTAATCTAAGGCAAAACGTTAAAGTAACGAGGAAAGAAGAATATACTGCGCCAGTATTCCAAATATGCATATCCAGCTTTCTTTAGCGGTACCATTTGAAAGGTGCGTGTATATTAATTGTTATAATATTAGAAATTGTAATTGGTGAGAATAGTCTGTTGTATTCAGTTTGACATTAATGTCGGTAGCAAAAGTTATGATTCTATTTGCCTCCCACCCCAGCTACATTTTGGGTTAAATGGCACGTTAGACTGAGCTATCGAGACTTGGGTGGCAGTAACTCCAGGCTGAGAAATCTTTTTGAATTGGAGAAGCCAACAGGAAATAAATCGACTATTTTTGGTAAGAAGTCCTGTCATTTAAATATAATTAAAGAAATAAATCTGTAGGAAGTCCATGATCATCTAAATCCTGAAGAGAATTTTTTTTCTTATAATGGTATACGAAAGTCACTTGAAGTTGAGGGTTAGTGGTTACAATGCCAAACTAGGAAACTATACTACGAAAACGCAAGGAGTCACCGGAAGCGAAAGAGAAGAAAATGCCTTTAAACCGGAAACCCAATCCTAAACAGGATAGAAGCGTTAAAAATGACGGGAAGGTGTGTGAACCATACGATAAGCGAATCAATCTATTCTTAATGAGAAAAGAAAAATAATTCAATAGTAATAAAAGTTTGGCGACAATGATGAGGACAGTAGTGCGAATAATGTAAATAGTATTTCAGTTTCAATTCATTTTTCACTTTGGATTGTCATAGGGGAAACTCTTCTCTCAAGTGTCAAATGTCTTATCGATTGAGTTTTTTTTCTAATTAATCTCTTTAGCTCTAAGTTGAAATAATGATCCCTCTTCCTGTTGTGATCTCCTGATCTAGTTCTCCTCTCTACTGCTGCCTATTTTTAAAACTTATTCACCGTTCTCTTGATGGTTATTGAATGGACTTTGAAGATGGAATTTTGGTACCATTACTGAATACTTGAATGAACATTTTCCTCTCCCCATTGTTCATTTGGGAAGACAGTTGGGCTGACACAAAATTATTCGAACCTGTTATATTTCTAGCTGAATAACTCAAAATATTTCTCAGTGAGTATTACGACAAATAGTATCAAGATGGCTAAAA
Source organism: Acanthosepion esculentum (assembly GCA_964036315.1). NCBI lineage: Eukaryota > Metazoa > Mollusca > Cephalopoda > Sepiida > Sepiidae > Acanthosepion > Acanthosepion esculentum. The sequence continues at coordinate 135,794,197 of OZ038482.1, forward strand.
ATCTCAACTGAAAACCTGGAAAAATAAACTCAAGTAGTTTAGTGGTTTTCATATATTAAACAGTTTTGCGATACTCAATTATGTTGTTACACGACTTGGAAAATTTTACTGTAACACCCGGTATATATACAGGATGTCTCTATAGTCTGGACACATACGGTAAAATGCATATTCAATTCAAGAAATTAAATGTTCAAAACCATTTTATTGTATTGGAATATTGACACATAACATTTTTAATATGATTTCCATCATTCGTGATGCAAAGTTTGATGCGCATTGCAAGATTCCCTGAATAAATCTATGTTTGGTCAATACACAATTGTACAATTAAGCATTATCCAAAATACTTCAGTTTATAATCCGTCATCTAATATTTTCAAAATAAAATTGGTATTAACAGCCGAGGCTGATAACAACCTCAAGATATAGTAGCATTATATAGTGTGAATTTCAGCTCAGCATCAAGCCTTATTGACATAAGAAGAACAAAGGAATGATATCAAGAATTAAATTGTATCGATTCCTTCTTATACGAGAGTCAGACATTATTATGCAATCACTGTTCCCCGTAAATGATGTATAGCCCAAGAAAAAAACTTTTTAGTTAAGACGTATAAATTTGATAAAATTATCATTTTAACTTTAAACAAGATAACCCGGGCTCATTGACTTTTTATATTCATTGTCAAGTTTTCAGACATTTTATTCTGCTTTTCTACTGTTTCAAAAATCAGATTACATTTAGCATTTCAGATTGGTTCCAAGAGTTCTTCTAATTTGAAGTTTTTCATTATGATGTGAAAGTCTATGGCCCGATTGTTGTCTAGTGGATTAATATCTGGAGAGACCAGAATGCATTCCATTAATTTGATTCCTTTACATGATGTTCTGATGTGGTTAGTATTCAGCTTTTCAGGATATGGACAAGATTGTTTTGCATAACTACAATGGCTGGTTTGAGAGCTTGTTGTTTGCAAATTTAACACTAAACTCTTCCTTGTCCCAAGTTTTATAATAATTAAATTGGCTTGTTGCCTTAATGAATTTTAATTTCCAAGCCTCCAAAATTTAACTTCAGAATATCACCACCTTCTCCCTGTTGTCTGCACATTAGTTTTTGTTTCCCTAACTCCGGTCCCAACCCAGGTTCTTTATATTTATAAACACATTACCAGAAGTGAATCAGTTTTCGTTGACTTGTACACACAAACAATAGCTTTCTATTTGTACTGTTTATTTGAAACTGAGGTTTTTTTCATCTTTTCATGATTTTAGTTAATGTTCTAATATTATGTATTTTCCCCTTCTTTTATATTCAGAAGTATTTATTCAAATATTTTCTTGTTAGCAATTCCCTTGTTTGGTAGTGCGTCAGAATTTCGCAAATAACTTTTTGTGACATTCGTAAAGACAGATTTTATTTCAATTTTTCGCGTCAGGGTTATCAATTACTCTTTTTTAATCTGTTTTATAATTTTTAATAATTTCCAACATCTCTTACGAAATAACCTTACAATATCAGGTTTATCTTTTGTGGCTATATCATCGTTAAAACCCGTGGCATTTATATATATATATATATATATATATATATATATATATATATATATATATATATATATATATATATATATATATATATATATATGTGTGTGTGTGAAAGTGAAAAATTGATATCATGGACAATTATTATATTAGACGCACACACACGCATATATATATATATATATATATATATATATATATATATATATATATATATATAGCTGTTCGTTAAAAGTGACTCACCTGATTTTTTACGTAAATTTTGTTTCGAATATTGTTTTTAGGATCAAACTATTTTTTAATCTTACTAATATAAAGACCCCTTCCCGACCACCTAGCAAAAAAGTTTACTCACCCTAAGTCATTCTATTGATAATTATAATTTTGGATATAAATGAGATTTAGAGAAAAACTCTGTGCAACATAAAGTGACTCACTTATTTCCTGCAACTAGTAATCAATAGAAACGTAACCGAACAGCTTTAAATAAAGAATAATAGAGGTATAATTTATTTATAAGAGGTAATATAGTTCGAAATATTTAATAATCTATGGGTTCTCCTTTATTTTTGAATAACCTTTTCAACCCTTTTTGGCATTGACTTGATTAGGTTCTGGCAAATCTCATCTCCAAGCACTGAATTCCATTCGGATATGAAATTCCCAATCAAATCCTCTTTGTTGCTCAACTGCTTTCTCGAGAGGCTGTACTTTATAATGCTCCGTAAGTTTTCCATAGGGTTGAGGTCAGGAGATTGGGGCGGCCATGTCATAACACTCACCTGCTTCTCATCAAAGTATTCCTTCATCAATTTTTCTTTGTGACAGGGAGCATTATCCTGCATAAAAATGAGCTTGGTGGCGTTGATTAGCACCGTTTCAGCAGAAGGGAGCAGACAATACTCTAAAATTATCTTGTACTGATCGCTCCTGAGTGTCTTTTCAATAGGTTTTAAGAAACCAGTTCCGTGAAAATAAAAGCATCCTCAGAACGGATGCTTCACAGTACTTACTGCTAAATTCAAATAACTTTCAAAGCTTCTTCTTCGGATTTTAGATCGCTTATCCTTTGAATTTAGCTCAACTTTCATTTCATCGGAGAAGAGAACATTTAGTAAAAAATATCAGGTGAGTCACTTTTATCAAACAGCACTGCATGTATATATATATATATATATATATATATATATATATATATATATATATATATATATATATATGATTTAATTTCCAACCCTGGAGATGCACAAGGGAAGTTCACAACATCAATCAAAGTTATATTGACTGATACATCAGCAGTTACGGTTTTATTTAACCAGAAAGTATTCACCTAGTTCGTGAAGTGTTGAATAAAACATACATAATACAGAAGACTATATGACGGTTATATCACGTTGAAACAATGGTTCTTAGATCACGGATGTTAAGGAACGGCGGGCCTAATCACTACCTAGATGAGTGAGCGCGTAGGAATATCAGGTGCTGTCAGCTTCCATGTGCGGCTTGTGTAATAGATAATGGCTTGGAATTAGAAACCAGATGGCAGAGTTCCAATTCAAGTCGGGTTCGTTATACTGACTTGTGCGCAAATACATTTGGGAAAGTTATGAACCCCCTCCTCTCCCCTATCTACGGGTTAATTAATAGGATTTATATCAGTATATCATTATTATTTCCAAAATAATTCTTACAATTTAAAAATATTCTCTGGTTTTGAATAACCTGCAAAGGGTTGATAAGTCGTCAAAAATCAATCAATTGTTCCTTTTTTGTCCACAACATTTATGACATTTGGATGTGAATCTGAGAGAGTGGAAAAGTAAGATGACAATTAGTTTCGGAATGTTTCCTGATGTCCTATCAGAAAAATAACTTTTTTTACAAGAACACATTAGCAAAAGGTAAAGGAATTCACGTCTAAACGCTTCGGTTTATCTTATCATCGAAATAAAATAAAATTTAGGACTTTAAATGAAATTGCCTAGTCATGTATTAAGTATAAAAAGAATAATAGATAATAAAATTTTCAATGCAACATCGCTGGGTAATCTATTTACAATTCTTATGAAAATGGTGTTTTCTGGGTCAAAATATGGTCTCGCTAAGTTACAACGAGAATGATATTGAAGAAAAATTCAACATCCTCTATCAAGTGTTCCAAGAAATAGGACTCAAGATAAATGTTTCCAGAATAGAAACTATGATCTGCAATTGAAATAAAATCAATGATGGTGTATACCCTGAGTCCATCATAAAAATGAAGGATGTGGAAATAGTATATACTAAATACTTCAAATATCGTGCTGCATGGTTCGGTCATAATATATTTAGTATAGAATATAAGTTACTAAACATAGTAGTGGCAGGGAACTCCCCAAAATCAAAATAAATCTCTAGTCACGTTCTTAAATAATCTCATCAGTTCGAGAATTTCATATGGATACGATGCATGATAATAAACTAATTTATGATTATATAAATTGTCAGTTTTCTATAAGCTCTTTCTCAGATGAATTGTTAAAAATGGCTTCGGCAAATGATGTCTGTAAATCTTAACAAATACTAACTTCGAACCTCTTGAACTGGTGCTACAGAATCGCAAACAAAGAATTGAACGAAATAGAAATCACAGCACCTGGTGTTTTTCACCAAGAGTAATCATACGTTCATCGAAGAGAATGAAAAGGGACAATCAATATGCTAGCACTCTCCACTGCAAAAGACAGGATAGGAAAAGCCGGTCTAAATTTATATGAGGGATAATAGCTACTGGACACGAGAAAATTAGTTTCCTGAAAAATTATGTTAATAGAACTATCCACTGAATGTCGAATTTTTCCTTATAAGGAAACATCAAATTTTAAAATTACCATTCTGCAATATTTTTCTGATCTACTGGGAAACATATCAACGTACATTTGTTACTAAACTGTTTTCCTAAATATTTCTTTATTTTCTTGTGTGTATATGATGTTTGCAATTGTTTACTAGAGTAAAATGTCAAATGCATATCATGAGTATAGGAAGATTATCTAGCGCCAATCTTTGTGGAAATTATCTTTCTTTATTGACTAAATAAAAATTCGAAACACTGATTACTGAACTACACAAGCGTTTAAGAAATATATATATATAACAGAATACGTGAATGGAAGTGTTTCACGTCTTGAGACACCAGGTGTCGCCTGCAATCCTTTTTTATTCTACTTCTTCTGTTCTGCTATACAGAAATTGCTAAATATTTATACTATCGTAAAGGAAAAAAAGTTATGTCACCTCATGCTTTTTTGCATTCAATATTATTCACTTCTGTTACTAATGTGTGTTCTTCTCTAGTTTTTGATTTCGTTATTTTCGAAGAAAGAATATCATGCAATTTATTGCCTTTAAGCTGCAACAAACAACAGTACTTTGCGAACAATTCCCAGCTGTCTATTTATCAGATATTTATTATATGATGTCTTGTGTTGGCGTGTGCCGTCTGGCAGTGCTTGTCGATTTTTTTTCTCAGGTTTGTATTAAAAATGTCATTGCAAAGGATTGCTTGCGTTCAAACCTTAAACGACGTATACACACGTCTGTTATATATAAAGAGATTCACCAAAAAATTAAAACGGTTATATAATAACATGTACCTCCGTGTCTTCGCATGCAAATGACTGTTGCGTGATGTTTTATGGATTCTGTGAGATTGTGATATAATTGAGCGGGTGTGCATTATTTCTAGAACAAGGCAGGGGTCTAGAGCGATTGAGGGGGGAAGAATGAGGCTTGTGAGCATGGGCATAATTTGTCTACAAAGTTTTGTGAGAATCGCACACGATAGGTATCGTTTGATCTTGTCGGGTCAAACATATATTTCACTATAGTTGCTTCAGGACTGTACAAGGCCCAAAAGCCACTCGATGAAGAGGTTACAGAATACGAGAAACAGTTTATGGAGTTATGTGAGGAAGATTGCGGTTAGCCTACACTTGAACAAGTTACAATTGTAGCGATCGTGTAAGCATCATATTGGGTGTCTGTTTCATAAATCAGTGTTTAGTAGGAAGAAGTTACACGAGTGACCCTTACATCTCACGAATGGAATATGAAGGTATTGAAGGCGTTTCTCTAAAATATGCGTGGTATGGCGGGTCATAGCCGTGAGAAGTAGATTGAAGAAACTAAGGAATGAATTTCATTTGAACACTTTCCATGTAAAAGGCAATAGAAGAACAAGAGGCTTGCGCCTTTTTGTCTGTGAGAAATGGATCGAAGGTGGAAAATAATTTATCACCCTCAAGGACGCGCATATGCTTGTAAAGAACCTGGAAAGAGATATCCGGGGAGTTCCTGCAATATATGGTTTCTGTTATGGGAACTCACCCAGAGTTCAGTTCAGAGTCAGTCAGAGACAGAGTCGAGTCAGACGATTACTGTAAGACATTTGAATAGTGACAACATAGTTCTCTCTAACCAAACCTGATTGTCTTTACTAATACTTCTACTTCTTTGTACATATTTCTGTTTGTAATATATCTGTGTTATTCCATACCCGTGTTTGAGTTATTCTTCATTGGTTCTACCTTGGACCATCACCGTGGTACAAGGAGTTTGGACCATAACAAGTGGCGACGAGGTAACCCAAAGGAAACCCAAAAGAAAAAAACGAACTCTCTACGCGGAGGACATATTTTTTGCTATACGGCGCACATAACAAGTGGTCGACGAGTAAACTCTAAAAAAAAAACAAGTTCTACGCGAACACAAAAAAATAGAATTTTATTTTTAGATACCCATTTTACTGGCAACAAAGGAAATTCTTTTGCGTACACAGGTTTCAGAATATCAGGTTACACTAAAATAAAATACGTGCACAAAATTTACGTCAACATGGAAGATTTTAAGTCAACCATTGTAGAGCTTATCAAAATCCAATTTGAACAGCAGCAAAAGAACGAACAGAAACATCTGGAATTACAAGAATTATTGCTACGTGTAATGTCAAATAAAGAGCAAAAATCCGAGAAGGAAACAGTTCTCTCACAAGCCGCTATTTGGAGGATTATCGAAGATTTCAAGTACGCACCCGACGAAGATAAAACTTTTGCAAACTACTTCCGAAGGTACGAAGATCTATATGAATTTGACTGCAAAGATTGGTCAGACGCACGTAAAGTACGTCAATTACTAAGAAGATTAGGTACATGCAAATATACCAAATTCGTAGATTATATAATTCCAAGAAAAACAAGTGAGCTAACTTTCAAAAAAGCCATATAACTGTTAACAGAACATTTCAGTCATAATACCTCACTATTACAAAAAAGATGGAAATGTCTGAACCTTACAAAAAAGGACAACGAAGATTACATAACTTTCGTGTCCATTGTCAACAAATATTGTGACGACTTCAAATTATCGGAACTCAGCGCGGACAAGTTCAAATGCTTAATTTACGTCCAAGGTCTGGTTTCAACCAAAGACGCGGAAATGAGACGCAGAATCCTTACTAAATTGGAGAGTGAACAAGATTTGACACTTCAAAAACTAGCCGAAGACTGCCAGAGATGCATCAGAGTGAAGAAAGACTCAAAAGACATAGAAGAAGCTGGCACAGCCCACATACATAAAGTACAAACCAACTTTCCCTCCTCTCAAAGAAACCAAAGCAATTTCCCCCCTCAAGAATAGGTAAAACAAAATTTTCTAACTCTAAAAATCAATATCAGAAAAAACTACCACCCAGTCCATGTTATCGCTGTGGGACTTGGCATTGGTTTAAAGTCTGTACATATCGTTTCAAAACTTGTCTATCATGTAAAATATAGGCCATAAAAGATCTCATTGTTGGAATAGAAGAAAAATCAAAAACAGAATAAGAATAAAGCGGACTGACCAAGCAGATGAGACTAACATAAGAAAATACGTACAAATTGAAATGCAAAACAGAAATGTTAGGCTACAGCTGGATTCTGGCTCAGACTTAACTATTATAAATTTACAAACATGGAGAAAACTGAACAAACCTGCCATGTTAAAAACGGATAAAATTGCTAGATCAGTTATGGGGAGAAAGATAAAAATTGAGGGTGAAGTAATTAAAAATGTAACATTTAATGGAATGACGAAAAAACTAAAAATGTACGTCTTGAGAAATACAGAAAACCTATTTGGAACGGACTGGATGCAAAAATTCGAATTGTGGGACTTACCAATAAGTACGTACCGCCAAAATGTAAAAAGCTTACCAACCGAGGCAGACAAATTAAACGAGAAACTAAAAACGAGTTTCCCCGAAGTATTTTCAGCAGGTCTAGGAAGATGTAAGAAAATGGCAGCAAATATCGAAGTAAAAGAAAACGTTCAACCTATTTTCAAGAAAAAAAGGAGCGTACCGTTTGCGTAAATAGAAAACAATTGATCAAGAATTAACTAGACTCGAAAACACTGGCATATTGACAAAGGTAGAATAGAGTAAATGGGCCGCACCGACGGTCTACGTCAAAAAGAAATCAGGAGAAATTCGAGTGTGCGTTGATTTTTTTACAGGTTTGAACGCAGCAATATTGGACTACCACTATCCTCTACCCAGTCCATAAGAAGTATTCACTAAATTAAATGGCGGAAAATATTTTTCAAAAATTGATTTAAGTGAAGCGTACTTGCAAATTCCAGTCGATGAGGAAAGTTCAAAACTACTGTGCATAAACACACACAAAGGATTGTACAAATACCAAAGATTACCTTTTGGGATTAAGGTCGCGCCGGCTATATTCCAACAGACAATGGATACAATGCTTGCCGGACTAAAGTACACGATTGCATACCTGGATGACCTATTGATTAATAGCGAAAGTGTAAAAGAAAATAACTGCGATTTTTTCATGGAGGAAATTAAATACCTTGGCCATATCATAGATGAAGAAGGTAGACGACCAGACCCTGAAAGGGCAACAGCAATAAAAAAAATGCCAGTTCCTAAGAACATAACAGAACTACAAAGTTTTCTAGGCTTAGTGTGTTACTACCAGGAATTATTTCCTCACATGCATAAACTTCGCGCACCACTGAACGAACTGCTAAAGAAAGAAAATGTTTGGCAGTGGAGAGACGAATGCCAGAAAGCATTTGACAAAATAATTAAAACGCTAAATTCAGATTTAATTTTGGCACACTATGATCCTAAACTAGAAATTATTGTAGCAAGTGATCCGAGCGCCTACGCAGTCGACGCGTGTATATTACATAAAATGCAAGATGGGACAATAAAACCCACCGCACATGCTTCTCGAACCTTACTACCACCGGTGAAAAATTACTCACAAATAGAGAAAGAAGCTCCGGAGGTTATCTTCGCAGTAACAAGGTTTCATAGGTACATCTATGGTAGACATTTTACTCTGCAGACGCATCACAAACCGTTACTAACAATTTTTGGTTCGGAAAAAGGTCTACCGGTTTATACTGCAAATAGACTACTAAGATGTGGAACGATTCTTCTGAACTACAATTTCAGATTGGAATATTTACCAACGAAAAAGACCGGGCATACGGATGGTCTGTCGAGTGATATACTAACAAAGACAGAGCCATTGGAAGATACGGTAATTGCAGCATTAAGAAATGAAGATATCAGGACAGTACTATGTTGTACAGTTAGAAACCTCCCAGTCACACTACGAGACATAAAAGATGAAGCCAAAAATGACGAATTTGTAAATGAAACAAAAGCAAAAATAGCAATATTGTGTTACTTTACAACGAAAGGGTTGTAATTCCCAAAAAATTACAAAAGCGAACCCTAAAAGATTTCCATAGGGGCCATCCTGGTAAAAATAGAATGACGTCGCTAATGCGAAGCTATGCATATTGGAAGAATATGGACCAGGATATTACTCAGATGCTGGAAATGTGCAAGGGTTGTAGCTTAGCAGCCAAAGCACCGCCAATCATCCATAAGCCATGGCCAAAGACTGATCATCCGTGGTCAAGAATAGACGTAGATTATGTAGGACCAATTGACGGGTTCTACTATTTAATCATAGTGGATAGTTATAGTAAATGGCCGGAAGTGTTTTGTTGCAAAAATCCTACATCGGAAACGACCATAAATTGCCACCACGAGCTATTCGCTCGGTTTGGTGTAGTGGATTGCCTAGTCACAAATAATGGAACGTAATTCACGTCAGCAGACTTCCAAGAGTTTTGCGAAATTTATCAAGTCAAACATATAAAATCACCGCCTTGTCACCCAAGATCGAATTGTTGATACACTCAAAAGAGCGTTTCGAAAAGCATACGTAGTGCCTACGGAATACGCATTACAGCAATTTCTTCAGGTATATCGAATTACGCCAAATAATGCTACAACATCAACATTATCACCCGCAGAAGTGATGTTTGCTAGAAAAATCAGATCAGCTTTTGATAAATTGCTAACAAGTAAAACGAAACAAGTAACACAGTCCTATGCACCAAAAAGAACATTCCTTCCAGGAGAAAAAGTTTTTTTTCAAGCATATAAAAATAATACATCTTACTGGGAGCAAGGCACAATTGACAAAAGAATCGGCAATATGGTTTACATAGTATAGGGACAAAAATTCTCACATAGAAGACACGCAAACAAAATTAGGAAGAGACTGTTACAGGTTGCTAACGGTCCACCTCAGGAATAGGTAATGGACACGATTTTCGATACATTTTATATAAAAAAAGACCGCAAACAATGCCATAACCAATAAAATCGTCCAGAAAATGGAAGTTCACAGAACCTTTGGAAATATAGCCAAAGAAAAAAAGATATTAAAAACCCCTGCTAGGCAAAAGCTTCGGAAAGGGGGTGTTATGGGGACTCACCCATAATAATAATGGACTATTCCTCACTTCATAAATACTGCGCCTCAAGAGGGAGCAGTCTGTTCAGATACAGAGTTCAGAGTCAGACAGAGTCAAAGTCGAGAGTCAGACGATTTCTGTAAGACATCGGAATTGTGATACTTGTCGAGACAACATAGTTCACTCTAACCAAATCTGATCGTCATTACTAATACTTCTACTTTGTACATATTTCTGTTTGTAATATATCTGTGTTATTCCATACCTGTGTTTGAGTTATTCTTCGTTGGTTCTACCTTGGACCATCACCGTGGTACAAGGAACTTGGACCATCACCGTGGTGCAAGGAACTTGGACCATCACCGTGGTACAAGGAACTTGGACCATCACCGTGGTGCAAGGAACTTGGACCATAACAGTTTCAGAGTGCGCCATTTGGAACCTGATCTGGATCATGAAAAATTGTTATGACAGGAGGAGTCAGGTTTTTATTGAAGCCTGACATGGTACAAACCGGTTTTCAAGCATCTTTACCGATGGATAACATAGATGAGTTGTCCTTGAATCTTTGCCTGAGTTTAAGTCCCAATAGGGACTCAAAGCCCGGGACCTTCCTGGTAGAAATCACGTTTATCACAATAGGCAAAAATTTGGGTTTGATTATGGAACGTCACTAGTTTGTTTCTCGAGCCTTGAATGTGACCAGCCAGTTTTTTCCCACTGAGCTACCAACGTTCGGTCAGAAGAGATTATTGTTGGGTTGTCAGTAGTCATACCTTTGTTCGTCGACAAGTTCAAATTCCCCGAATTATAATGTACAATCTACAGTATATTAATTCATATTTTGAGATGCAACAGTCTTTATTTGGGATAGCATTTTATGCAACATTCTGTTTCGTTTTCAGTCGCCGATTACAACTTGTTGGGGTACTCACAATATTCACGTGGGAGTGATATTCCTCAGGAATTCCCACATTGCTGTTATCGTTTTGTGCTGTGTCCATTTAGTACGTGGACGATGATGGTTCTCCACGACTTTTCCTTTTTCAAACAAGATCTGTTACCATCTCTCCCAATACCTATTCTGCCGATAATTTATGGAAACTGGTCAGGCAAGATTATTCACAACTTCCTTGCGACAGTTTTGCTTTGTGAGTATTGAATTCTCGAAGCCCTATTTCCTCATCTGTCACAGCAATTTCATCTACTAAGGTTAGTTTCGTTCTTAATTTTCCTTAAAACTTCCTCCTTGCTGAAATGATCCCACCTCCGTATTTACAATATAACCACAGCTCTATTCCTTCACGTCTTCTCATCATCTGTCAGACAATTGTTCAACATTCACAGTCAATATTTAATCAGTTGTCTCCAACTAAGATGATAAATTTAAGACACTGAGTGCGAAAGAATATGAGGAAAAAAAACATTATTAAGGAAAGAGGTAAAAAAAGAACAGAAATTAGGGAAACAGAAAATGAGGATTGATGTTGCATTTAAATTTTTGAAGATCAATGTTGACTGGAAAGCAATACACTGGAAGAGGACTCCACAAGCGAGATGTCAAAAATGTTAGCATCGAACTTATGGTGATATCTAGCTATTTCAACTGTAAAATAATGAGGATTAGGTCTCCTACAAGGGAACTGATTTTACATGACAGTTCAATACTCTTGAAAATGGTACGCACGATGTTTTTCACTCTAGCAATAGTTACACACTCAATCCACAATTCCAGGCTCAGTATAAAGAAATTGTCTGTGTCCCATGACTGATGAAATTAAACTGCTAGAATTCCTTATTTGACATCTCACATTCGTCATCCAGATGAGATACCAAAATTCCATATAAATAATGTCAGTCTTGATGCATTTTTTTAATAGGATTTAACTACCGCAGAAGGAATTTTCAAATTTTCATACAAATGAGAATGATTGATTTTTTGGTTTATCACATTTAGATTTTGAGGATTTTTTAATCGATTTGCCTTAACCACCCATTATATAAAAAAAAACAAAAACAAAACAAAAACAAACACACAGCATTTTATATCTCAGTGACTAAAAGTCACGCCAAGGAGGTTGTCTACAGCAAGCGCCTATAATATATATGAAAGGGCATCTCATGTTTAAATAACAAAAAATGCCGCTCGTACGTTTTTATTGTCTAAGAGGCAAGTCATGTATCAAGACGCCACATTTTCGCTATTTTATACATTCGCGCATTTAGTTATACATTTCGTTTTCGTGTTATCCCCCCCCCCCCCCGCAAAAAATAACTCTATATTATTTATGTCTATTAACGATTTTCTTTTCTGTCTATCTGATTGGGCTTCGAATTAAAACTAGTATTTTTCTTTTGTAGAATTTTTAAAGTAACTTTCACTTTTTATATATGTGCATTAAAATGGATATTATTGTTTAAAATGGAATTTTCAATTTATTGTATATTTTGCTATTATCTGCTGAATATTCGTATTTACACATTATTGGCACAGGAATACTACGCATGCGTACAAATACAATTGTCGACATGGTAAAACTATTTTTCTCAAATCCACGATACCGCCGACCCAATGTTAATTTACACGCTAATTATTTTTCAACACGGCACGACTATTTTGTTCGTAGTTTATAATGTTACATAACGATTCATAGAAGAACGTTTATTTGATTCAGCACACTTATTTAATATTTTGAAAAATACTTTTCTCGGTACATTTTATGATTTTTGAGGACCAGAAAACGAGTTCCTGCATTTTCACAAATGCTTTATGGTGGATGACAGAGAATCTCATAGTGAGGCTGAATAAACGTCATGCAAAAATACTTGGCCATCAAGGAAACTTTCACCTTTCTTCGCTACTTAAATTAAAAAGGAAATATTCTTCTTTTTAGTAGTAATCTTTATTATTATTATTATTACTATTATTACAGAAAGTACAAATGGTTAAAGTTACGAGTTAGAAATTATTGTTGCCTTTGGCTTGAAGAATTCCTTCTATTCGATTTGGTTTTGAATAGAACAAAATCCAGATATTCTCTTTGAGATCGTCTTCTCATTGTTCTTGGCAGTAATCCCAAAGATTTTGGAGATTGCCTGGTTTTCACTTGAGCATTTTGTCCTTCAGTTCCCATAATAATCGTTCAATTATATTGAGATCAGGATTTAGTACTGGCTAGTCTTCCTGAATTTGAAACCTTCATCTACGTGTTTTTGTTGCACATAATGTGTGGCAAAGATCACCATCATATTGAAAACGTTCTCCATTTTGGGATGTCTGACAGAAGATTAAACCTGAGTAAACTAGTATAGTTTTCCCTGTTTAGATTTCCATTAATTTTACCAATTTTCTCCAACTGCTGCTTTTGATGAAACCTCACATCATTATGTGTCATCGCTAAATTGTAAAGTATTTCCTGTACATTGTCCCAAACTCTCACTGCTTCTCTTAAATATTCTCTTGCATTAGAATTGAACTCTATTTTACATTCAACATTAACAAAATACTTTTTGCCACTTTCCAGCATCCCATGTTACATGTTCTTTTGACAACTTCAACCTTCTACTCCGATGTTTTTGGACAATGATGTATGCCCGCTCAAGTAGTTTTTCGTAATATTCTGCGAATTGTATCAACAGAAATCTTACTGTTAAGACTGCGTTCATTCCTCACATATCTAGTTGTTAATTCTGGATTCTTAACCTAAAGTTTCACAATATTTCTTTCTTCTCACCTTGTGTAACTTTGAGGTTTTCTGGTTATCTTTGAGCTTGAAACCCTTCCTGTAGTAGCAGACGCCTTTCATATTTAATTTTAGTTCAAATAAGCAAACTAACGTTCAAATTAAATAACATTCCAAGTCATATTACATTTATGTTAATAAGATGGAACAATTACTGATTAGAAATTGTTATTATGATTTTATCATCTCAGATCTTCAATAGTTTTGCCGGGCGTTTTTTTTTGTTTGTTGGCTTCAATGTGCATAAAAGATCACGGCATCTACAAAAATGCAATAATTTATTCTTCAATCCTCGAGACCGACAGATGCTACTAATAAAAATATATGGAGGAAGAATCATAACCTCCTCTAGATAAATAAACGGTAAATTCTGTCTGTCTATCCATGTGTCTGAAATTCCTTTATTCGAGCCACACTTGGTCTGCATAGACATATTATAGTTTGTTTGGAATGTTCAGTTCAGTCGGTGTTTGAATATCTAACATTCGGATTTTTGTCCGGATGGGGACGGAACAGTTAAAAGTTTAAATTTTAAAATAAATGAATAAAAAATGTGAATTTATAAGTATTTCATTTATACTGAGTTTAAAGTAACACAACAACTGTGAATTTAAAAATGTTTTAAGGTCAGTTTAAATTATCTCCAAATTTTTGTCAATTGATGAAATCATTTTTATTTCTTCATACTGCCAATTAATCAGAGTTAAATGGAGAAGCTTCATGAGATTGTGCTTTAAAGAGCACAACTTAGTTGAAGTTCCCCGGCCTGAAATAGAATTTGGGCCCAGATCGGACTATCGGCTCAAAGGATTCTTTGGCTGGAATCAGTATTAGAGATGTTTAGAAGTTTCATGGAGTGAATTAAGAAATACAAATTTAAATCTTACAAATAGAACATTGTTGTTTTCTGAGATGGAGCAGAGGTCACTTTAGTTTTGGGCTGTGGCACGAATTAACCTTCCGCAGTATTAAAATAAAAGTGTATAATCATTTTATAGGGTTGGGCTGAATCTTTTGCCTATATATATATATATATATATATATATATATATATATATATATATATATATATATATATATATATATATATATATATATATCTGTGTGTGTTTGTGTGTGTGGGTATTAAAAACATTATGTCTGCTAATTTTTAACAAAGTCCGTTCATACTCACGAATAACCTTCCGTGTATAGATATTAAAGTATACGAGAAATGTGCTATAACTGTTTAATTTTTTCTTTTCTTTTTATTTCGCAAGTACTTTCGATCTTCTTCCAAGATCATCTTCACAGGTGCAAGTAGTACAAAACGGAATGTGGTTCAGGGGTGCAAGTCTTTATTTTTAAATTTTTTCATCTTCTCAAAAGATGGAGAAGAAACTTGAAGAGACCGAAATGTGGTTCTACATAAGAATGGTGAGTAGATCAGGGACCGAACATTTGAGTAACAGTGCGGTTTTGCAGAGAATAGAAACAAAAACGAAAAACAATAGGAAAAGGCAGTTGAAATATCTGTGGTACGTAATGAGTAAGGAGTAAAATCTGCTACTCGGGCGACAGACTGAGGAAATAGAGACAGAGAAAAGCAGCTCGTGACGTACTGAACGGCCTTGAGCAAATGGATGGCCGAATAGGATTTGGGAGAAATAACAAAAAGACAAATTGTATTAAAATCCACAAACAACAGGAGGATTTGGAAGACCATGATCGCCTACGTACTGAAAGGACAAAGCACATAAAAGAAGAATATGTAAATTACGAGATAATACCGCGAAGGGCAATCGACATTCCATCTCAGTTGTTTCATTTTCGTCAGCCAGTGTAGGGCTTCCGCCTGAGGAGTTTTTTTGTCTTGTTTCCATCTGGTTATGGTCAGGTAAACAAGTCAGCCTATTCATCAAGCTTTGAAACAAATTCTATACATATATATATATATATATATATATATATATATATATATATATATATATATATATATATATATATTATCTTTCTTCAAGGAAAGTGAGGCAGTTTTCATGCGTTTCAATCCTTGATGAGTGTTTTCATCAGTACGTTAAAAACAATCAGTGTATTTTTTTATAACGATCATGTGAAAACTACCTGGCAACTTCCGAAGAGTTCACCAGTTCACCAGCTAATATATAACAACTCTCAAAATCAATACACCTCTTCTTCTCATTTGGGGACCATTTTCGCCAGTTTCCACCAAGCGTTTGCTCCATCTACCTGTATTATCGTAATTTGCCTAGAAAAAGTTTAATTCGGTTTGGCTCTATTTCTTTTACGCATTTCAGTTCGATTTACATTATCTATGGCTTTCAAAGAAGGTCTTATGATTAATTTGATGTTTTACCACTAGATTTTATACTTGGTATGTACTGTATTTGGTAATTCCTTGTAGTTGCAATAGCTAAAAAGATATTGCTGCGACCCAGCTGCCAAATATTAGACCACAATACAAGCTCCAAAACTGATATGCTAATATAAAGCAAGTTAAAAACAATTAAATATCTGGCAAGTTACAACGAAATAAGAAAACGCATTGGAATATCGATTGATGACTTCCAAAAGAAAGAGGATCGTTTTGTATTGAGAAACGCGGAAAAGTATAATTAGAAACAAAGAAAAGAAAACTCAAATGCGATGCAATATCAATCCCCTTATATGGCAGTTTATGCTAGACAATCACTAAACAGATGAAGAAGAGATTTCAGGCAAGAAGAAATAGATGATACAGAAGAATGGCGAAAATACTATGAACTGAACTTGAGAGTAACGTGACTAAAAGAGAAGGTGTACTCAAAGTAAATCACAGATGCAACACACTTAGTTGATTGAGCGCACAAAGAGTGAATGTGCTGAAATGGATGTAATGTGGAGTTATTGCATCAAGTTCACGTGAATCTTGCAAAGCGCATCGACCTTTGAATCACAAATGATAGAAATCATATTGAGGATGTTTATTTGTTAATATTCCAAAATCTAATAATACAATTGTATTGCATGAGATCTTCCTGGCATGAGCTTATTCACCACTCTGACAACTCTCTTTCTCAGTAACGCAGCTTCAATGCTTGCCGCCACTCTATCTTACATGACAAATGTTCAGATTAGCTCTATTCTATAGCTACACATACCTTTTGTGTTAGGACAAGCCATGCTACTATCACGGAGCCGAATCACGCTTATATCTCCCTCTGTGTTTTAAATGTCAGAAGATAATTTCAGTCAGTTTTTTCTTCTTTCAAAGAACTATTCATATACTCCCACAAATTTACCATAGAATAAAAATTAATTGAAGAAAGGTTATGCTTGTCGTGTGTCGTCCAACTCTAAAACCAAATTTCGGGAATTAAGATTAAAACATTAATATAAAAACTCGAATCATGTTCTTCAATAATCTTACCGGATGGTGACTTTCATGTGGAGAGCAGCCGTGGCGCTGGACCCGTTTAGAAATACCAAAGCTGTCAGCTCTATACGATTGTTGTTCTTGGATCAATGATTAGCAAATATCTGTGAGCGGATGGGTCTTGAAGGTTTTAGTTAAACGTACTCTGCGGAATCACAATCTAAATATTGTAACAAATAGCAACAGAAATATCGCCATCCCTTGAGAATGTTGGACAATAGCAACAAGGAGAGTACATTGACGTAATTAAAATGATGACGTTGCGTACTAATTCATAGAAAATGCAAAGACGGGACCCCCCCACGCCACATGAAGGCCGCCCCGCCATCAATACTGGAAAGCGCAGTAAAAATAACTGAGCTCAAGAAATCTCACTGACATATTTTGTTTTAAGAGAAAGATTTGATAATTTCCAACCGCCGCTGGCAATGAATGCTGAATGTTTTCTCATAAGGAAAGGGCCAATATCAGCATTATCATTACCCACCGGACTGCTTCTCTGAACAGAACAATAATAAACACTTCAAGGGTTTATTCTTATCTACTGTCCTTATCTCCTACTTAATTCGTATCGCGAATCTCATTAACAGTTCCATTCTACCTCAAGTGGCTCTTGAGCCTTGTATTAGAAAATCTGAAGTATAAAAAAATAAAAGCAGAATTTTACAACATGGGATAAAAACCGATATGAAACTTAAGGATTTAATGATTGTATTTCTTCATCTGAAAATTAAAATAATGCAAACGGGAATTATATCATGATTAGTGATTATTCCGGATTAACAATGAGTGACTTTTGGACCGGCTGTTCTTGTTTTTGTTGTGTGTGTGTGTGTGTGTGTGTGTGTGTATGTGTGTGTGTGCGTGCGTGTGTGTGTGTGTGTGTGTGCGTGCGTGTGTGTGTGCGGGAAATTGTTTGAAATATTCTTTTATGTCATAGCTGAAAGTCCGTTAATTAAATATATCTCCCTTGTGAATAAATTTACGTTGATATAAGATTAATGGATACGTGTCAACGTGCGAAGCAGTTTCTTTTTTGTTTCGGCTAATATCAGCAAATTCTTGTGTCGTCTGATATTTATTATCTGATCGTACCGTCTATTCCGTTGACACTTTGTCATACGAATTCGTAGGTAATGTTACCTTTCAGTCATCATTCCCGAATTAGTCGTTCGTTGGAAATATGAAAGTTTCTCGAGTTTTCCTTTTATTTTTTTTATTTTTACGAGTCACACTAGTATTTCATCAAGCAAATTAGTATCTGCCTTCAGCACAGTACAATTTTATAGTCTCCTTCCACGCAAGTAAAGCACACACAACGTCACATTTAATATACGAGACCGGGCGGGAATTGACATCTAGGAACGTCAGTAATAATCTCGTCAGAAGAATAATTGAATTAGGCATCATAAAATAAGATTTCGAAAGAGAAAATTAAGAAATTTCGACAATTAGTTCTGTTATAAAATACAATTATTGTCAAGCGAATAGTTAAATATAAAAAAAAGTACTAATTTGCCATTCTCAGTTTTATGCTTCTTTTAATCAACTTTC
>OZ038482.1:135818279-135823279 GCA_964036315.1 Acanthosepion esculentum
TAATTAAGAAAAATAAATAAACGGAGCGTCTACTCAAATATTGGTATCCACTAAAAATAACCTTTCCGTGATTATTTAATATATATATATATATATATATATATATAAAAGTGGACATGGAAGTCAGCACTTAGAGGCGACAGTCTGTTTCATGCTAGTGCAATCGTCAGGCGACTAGTGCTGTTATTTTTCTCGGCTATTTATATAAGGGTCAGTGGTGCATTATGGGTAGTCTATTTTGGCGGTTACTTTTACCGGAAGTGGCTTATTTGTTTATTTATTTATGTCAAATTGTTTTGCTTGTTTTTTATTTGTTTTTTTATTTTTATTTTTATTTTTTATCTTATATATTTATTTATTTATTCTTTTATTTTGATCGGTGTTTTTGGTTAACGTAGTAAAAATGTGTTTATATAGCTTATTGTTGGTAGTCTATAATGGCCGTCATTACCGGAAATCGCTTGTTCGCTTATTTATTTGGGTCAAATTGTTTTGCTTGTTTTTATTTATTTTCATTTTTATTTTTTATCTTATATATTTGTTTATTTGTCATTGATTAAATCTGTTTGTTGAATTTGTGGTTTTTTCTGACTATTATTTAGGTGGGAACAGTTTTTAATTTATCTATTTAGGTTGGTTATCTTTATTTGTTTTTGTTTTGTTTTTTAAACGGCTAGTTTATCGTAATCGGTTGTTAGTTTATTTATATATTTGGATGTATTTAGATCGATTTAATTATACTTGTTGTTATTTATTTGTTACACTATATCTTTTTGGCTTTCGGTTTTTAAGTAACGTAGTATATTATCTTTTATTAATGTTTTTTTTTTTTTTGTTTGTTTTTTGTTTTGTTTTTTTTTGTTTTTTTTATTATTATTTTTATTTGTATAACAGTTATAACTTTCGTCCGTTCTTTTGTTTTGATTTTGTTTCGTATATTAACAGGTGTGGTTTTATGATTTGTTTGGAGTAATTTATTTTGCTTATTTTATTAATAAATTATTAAATAAAAGATCCGAGCTAATCTCAAAATGTAGACATGAAAACAAATTTTTACTACGTAACTTAAAATAGAAAAATAAATAAATATATAAACAAACAACAATAAAATTACTTAAAAACCGAAAGCCAAAAAGATATAGTGTAACAAATAAATAACAACAAGTATAATTAAATCGATCTAAATACATCCAAATATATAAATAAACTAACAACCGATTACGATAAACTAGCCGTTTAAAAAACAAAACAAAAACAAATAAAGATAACCAACCTAAATAGATAAATTAAAAACTGTTTCCACCTAAATAATAGTCAGAAAAAACCACAAATTCAACAAACAGATTTAATCAATGACAAATAAACAAATATATAAGATAAAAAATAAAAATGAAAATAAATAAAAACAAGCAAAACAATTTGACCCAAATAAATAAGCGAACAAGCGATTTCCGGTAATGACGGCCATTATAGACTACCAACAATAAGCTATATAAACACATTTTTACTACGTTAACCAAAAACACCGATCAAAATAAAAGAATAAATAAATAAATATATAAGATAAAAAATAAAAATAAAAATAAAAAAACAAATAAAAAACAAGCAAAACAATTTGACATAAATAAATAAACAAATAAGCCACTTCCGGTAAAAGTAACCGCCAAAATAGACTACCCATAATGCACCACTGACCCTTATATAAATAGCCGAGAAAAATAACAGCACTAGTCGCCTGACGATTGCACTAGCATGAAACAGACTGTCGCCTCTAAGTGCTGACTTCCATGTCCACTTTTATATTTACACACGCTCTATCTCTGATATTGAGCACTTTACCCCATAAATATAGCACACTTTAAGACTATATTTCTGTATATATATATATATATATATATATATATATATATATATATATATATATATATATATATATATAAAAGTGAACATATAAGAGGCGACAGTCTGTTTCATGCTAGATGCAATTGTCGGGACACTTGGCAGATTGGTTTAATCATTGGCCCGACGATTGCATGTAGCATGAAACAGACTGTCGCCTCTAAGTGTTGACTTCTATGTTCACTTTTATATTTAGACAGGCTCTATCTCTGATATTGAACACTTTATCCCATAATATAGCACACTTTAAGACTATATTTCTTCATATATATATATATATATATATATATATATATATATATATATATATATATATATACATATATATATATATATATATATATATATATATATATATATATATATATATATATTTCCGACCCTCACCCGTAGATGTGCAGTTGAAATGCACTGAAACAAAGTTGCATCTTTGCAGTGAGTAAAATGGTTTTGTCTATATGATAAAATTATAATAAATAAATAGTTATCGCTCTACTACCTGTATCGAGCTCTTTTTTGAATTAACGCTGCGAACGTTAGAATTTATATATTACTTTCGTTCTCATCGCATCGTATATATATATATATATATATATATATATATATGAATTTCAAAAACTAATATTCCATCGTTATTATTTATTACATTCGAATAGTAATCCCAATCCAATTCATAAGACCTACAAATTCAAAACGAATTAGTGAGGGTGTATGTGTGGGAGTGAAAAACAAGGGTGAAAGGAAATGTATGAGAGCTCTAGAGAGACGGGTAACGGAAGAAAGAAGAACCGGAAAGGTAGTAAGGTGAGGGTGAGGAATAAAATTTAAAAGAGAGAAGTTAAAAGCCCTATAAATAGCAACAATAATGGTAGAAAGAGATCTAGAAAAATCATATGGTATACTCCCCCTTTTAACATTATGGTTAAAACTAAATTGGGGCACCTGTTTCTAAACCTCATTAAAAAACATTTCCCCAAATCTGGAACCAACTCACTCAGTAAAATATTTAACTCTAATACTCTTAAGTTAAGCTATAGTTGTGCTGATAACCTAGAGAAAATAATTAAAAAACATAACAATAGTATATTCAGCAAGTATATGAATTCGGAGAGCCTGACAACCCACAAGGTTGCGCAAAGCAACATTAAGCAAAATGACACTAATAATAAATCATGTAACTGTAGGAATCCCAATAATTGTCCACTAAATAATAATTGTTTAACTAGCTCTGTAGTTTATCTCAGTACTATATCAACACTAGAAAATCCAAATATAAAGAAATTCTACTTAGGTTGCACCATGAGACCATTCAAGGAACGCTGGCGGGGTCATCTGCAATCTTTTAATAATAGTAACTATAAATATATGACTTCATTATCCAAATACTTTTGGAGTCTAAAAGAGAAAAATAAAACACCTAAGGTTAAATGGAAATTAATTAGAAAGGCCCGGACATGTAACTCACTATATGCCCCGTGTTACCTTTGCCTTAACGAGAAACTTGAAATAATTAGATTTAAAAATAAGACTGATCTTTTAAATCAAAGATATGAATTAACAGTTAACTGTAAACATCGTTTTAAATTTAACTTAGTATAGAAATCATATACTTTCTATGATAATTATAAATTAAACTTAATAGACTATTACCTTTTTAGCATGATAGTCGCCCTATCGATATGAATGTGTACTGGGTACTTACAAAGTATCATACGTGTCTGTATTTGGATGTATATATTTGTATGTTATGTAGAGTTATTTCTACTGTTGGATATGTATATGTGTATATAGGGGTATATATATGTGTTTTTTTTGTGTTTTTTTATGAAGGTATATGGTTGTGAATATTGGCATCTATCATAGGTTAACCTGTTTATGTGTACGAGTAAGGGTGTAAATTCTGGTAAGTGTCTACCACTAAATGTGTAAGTATATGTTTGGGTATATAGAGATATATATGTGTACTTGTGTAAGTGTAGATATGTGTATGCATATGCATATGTATGTATATGTATGTGTGAGTGTGCATATATGTCTGTATATGTAGTATGTATGTTTCTATGTGTATGTATATGTTTATATATGCATATATATGTATATGTATGTATGTTTAAATATGTATATGTATGTGTATATGTGTATGTATATGGGTGTACATTTATATGTATGTGTGGCTATTTATAGTTGTGCTCTCGACTGTTTGTGTACTGTATATCTGGATGTGTCGATATGGGTATTTATATATGATTAGATATTTATGTATATATGTTTGTGTGTCATTGTATGTGTATTTGTATGTATGCTTTAGTGTCTTGGAGTGTATCATAGATACAAACTAAAATCTACTTTTGTTGATAAGGAACCTTTAATTGCTTACAGACTGTTGTTCTTTTCTTAAATTATGATAAACCTTTAATATATTTTATCATAATGTTGTTGGAATATTATTAGAATATAAGTTGGTCTATGTATGCTTATTTCTTTTTCCTTTTTTATGCATGTGTCTACATGTTTATGTATATATGTATATGTGTCTGTATATGTATGTGTGTATGCGTATATATATATATATATATATATATATATATATATATATATATATACGTATATATATTTGTGAATATGTATGTTTGTATGTGTGTATGTATGTATATATATGTGTGTAGATATATATGTGTGTATATATATGTATGTATGTGTGTATATCTATGTGTAGTTGCGTATGTATGTGTGTATATATAAGTACTAGCGGATGTGTATATGCATTTTTATATTCATATCGTTTTAATTTACGTTTGTTTAATTTTTCATGTATACACTTGTATTTGTAAATGTCTATGTATATATTTAGTTTATATGCATATATGTATACGTGCTTATGTATGTACAGCTAGATGTGTATGTATATATGTGTGTGCTTGTATATAGTTGCATCTTTATATATATTTCTTCACTTGCTTTATTTACTTTTCTGCGTCGACGTATGGGTGAATATATTTATATGTGCTTATCTATGTGTATGTTTATGTGCGTAGGTCTGTATATGCGTACCTATTATGCATATATGTGTGTATGCGGGTGCATGTATTGATTTATATGCG
>OZ038482.1:135828279-135845779 GCA_964036315.1 Acanthosepion esculentum
TTGATATATAATTCACGTGGATCCTAGTAATATAAAATATTAAAACTGATCCACAAAAAGAGCTCAATATATTTATTATTACAGAGCAAATATTAATACATAATAAAATCCAAAATCTCCTCATATGTGGAATAAGCTTTATTTCAACCGACTAAAATATAATTCGTCAGTTTTATCAACCCCGGTAAAAACTGAATTCATGTCAGAAGTAGAAAATTCACTGTGAAAGCTATAAAAAAACCGTCGAAAAACTAATGGAAAATTTAGCCATTTTAATGTTTCAGTTAGACAAAAGACACGAGGGAGGATTTAGAGGAGGGTGGAAGATATTTGTCTTAAAGAAAAGAGGTTTTATAAAATTAAACCCGGATATTAAGCTTATGACATTAAATTGCGTGAGAATGATAATTTAACACTAAGAAAGGAATAAAAACGGGTTTAAAAAACTTAAAATATATAGATAAAGTTATATTTAAAAATACAAAGTCATACTTAAATGCTCAAAGTCATATTCCAAAACCAAGTTGTATTTAAATATAAGACATATTTAAATGGATTCTATTTAAATATAAGTAATATTTAGATAATTTATATTCTAAAAAAAAATAAAATTATTTAAAAATATAATTCATATTTAGTATAAAATGATTAGGTTATATTTAAAAATAAATTTAAAAATAAAAATATAATAAGATAAAATAAATTATATATTTAAAAATAAAAATATAATGAAATAAATTAAAATAATAAAGTTATATTTAAAAATAAGTTATATCTAAAACAATTTATATTTAATAATATAAAGTTATACTTAAAAATACAGAGTTATATCTAAAAATATATAGTTATAATGAAAAATACAAAGTTATATTCAAAAACACCCATCAAATATATTGATAAAGAGATTTAAGTGATAAAACGAAAGAGAGTTCAAGTACAGGGGACAATTTATAATTAATATAGTGTAAAGATGGGAAAATAGAAATTAGAATTAGTTATAAAGTGGTCATTTGAACAGCTAGAGAAAAAATATAGTAGCTAATTTAGCAAAGCTTATATTATGGAAATTTGAATTTGTATTTATGCCGACACACATGCACACACACACACAAACACACACAGACAAACACACACAGACACACACACACACATATATATATATATATATATATATATATATATATATATATATATATATATATATATATATACATGCATACATATATATATATATACATACATACATATATATATATATATATATATATATATATATATATATATATATATATATATATATATATATATATATATATATAAGGACATTACACCGTAAAAATGTCAAAATCAAAATTGCAGTCATGTTTCGATGAGTATCAATGCATCTCCTCAGACGATTGTAAATTACTGGCGGGTGAATGATTTCTTTAGATTTAAAAGAAAATACAACCTCATTTTATGAAAAAAAAGAAAACACCGTGGCTGTTATAAAGTTCCTGTGCTTTGCTCTGATCAACCAATCAAATATGATCTACGTTAAATTTAAAACAAGTGAAGAAGCAAAAATTAAAAAAAAAAATTCTATAAATGGGTCATAATCCGTAGATTGGCAGCCAGACAAAAACAGGAGCGGATATAAACGGGACAATTTTATTTCCTAAGAAACGAAATAGGGATGGAGAGGTAATTTAACAAAAGGCTAAACTAAACTACTTATAGGCTTTGTGAGTTTCCTACATAATTGTTTTTATAGTTGACACATAAATAGCTTCTTTAAGAAACCAGTAAAATAATTTAAACGTATAGAATTAAATTGGTAAATTATTATGCAACTGTTGAATAAATATTCTTTATATAAGATGTTAATAAAACGGTCCAATCAATGTAAAATATCAACGATATACCAATTCATCCATACAAGATGTTACTATCAGGATATTAATACAAAATTATATTAAATCTAAATTAATCTTACAAATAAAAAGTTAAGCCATATATGGTACAACACAGTACAACTAAAATATAAGAAAAGGCATCAACAAATTCCAAATATTAACTAAAAGTAATTAATCTATATATATATATATATATATATATATATATATATATATATATATATATATAATGAAATGGACAAAGTCCGACAATTATTTTAAGATATTTTTTTATGTTTAACATTCTTTTCATAGATACAAGTATTTAAGTAAATGCTCTGTTTTATAATAAACACTATTAAATAACATTTACCGACCTGAATGTCCGAGACATTTTCATAGAAAATATTCGTTCTTCGATAGGATTCGAACCTGCATCCTATACGGAACCGTCATATAGCCTGACGTGCCTTAACCGATTCGGCCACTGAGGATCGTTCGGTTGGCAAGGTCGAATTTACTGCTTATAAACATCAATCTTCCATGAATCTCTCACGTACATTCATATCTGCTCATGGCGTATCAAATGTAAACAAATAACGTCACACATTATGAAATGGACAAAGTCCGAAAATTATTTAAAGACATTTTTATGTTTAAC
The DNA here is from genome assembly GCA_964036315.1 of Acanthosepion esculentum. Classification (NCBI taxonomy): domain Eukaryota; kingdom Metazoa; phylum Mollusca; class Cephalopoda; order Sepiida; family Sepiidae; genus Acanthosepion; species Acanthosepion esculentum. Next base: position 135,830,815 of record OZ038482.1, read on the forward strand.
ATTTTTTTTATAGATACAATATTAAGAAAATGCTCTGTTTATAATAAACAGTATTAAAAAAACATTTACCGGCTTGAATGTCCGAGAAATCTTCATAGAATTTTCATGGAGGACGAATTTCTCCTATGAAAATTTCTCGGACATTCAAGCCGGTAAATGTTGTTTAATACTGTTTATTATAAACAAAGCATTTTCTTAAATACTTCTGTCTATAAAAATAATGTTAATCATAAAAATGTCTTTATATATATATATATATATATATATATATATAACACGAAAAATATTAGGGGAAAATGTATGACAAAGTGTAAAAAGTTTTGAGTAATGCGTTTCGTCCTTTAGAACTTCATCAGACTGAATTTTCTTATGTTGTTGGAACTACTTATGTGCTCGAACAAATTGTACTGGGAATTTAAAATTTGAATTGATTTTCTTTCATTTATATTCTTTTTCTTTTTCTTCGCATCATATTTAATAATATAAAATCTGCCAGGAATGTTGAAAATGTTGTAAGAGGCAGGTCGGCAAATTACTGTTGATGACTTTGCGATCAAAGCACTCTCTAGATATATTCCTCTTGGTGAATTATTTTCTCCTTTGATTAGAGTAGCATTTTTATGTCAGACTTTTACTCCCTCTTATTTCGTTGACGAATTAATGTATCTGATGTATTGTTTTGTAAAATGTAAAAAATATAACAATAAAATTCCCAGAATCCCTCATTCGTGCGCATGTGTAGTCGCACCATTTAACAAATTTAGTTCGATGAAATACCAAAGAAGGAAACGCGTCAACAAACAAACATTTTACCACATTGTCATATATATATATATATATATATATATATATATATTACCACATTGTCATATATATATATTACCACATTGTCATATATATATATATATATATATATATATATATATATATATATATATATATATATATATATATATATCATTATTTATTCGAAAATTATAACATAAACATGTTACAAAATCACTACAAAAATAGCCATTTTGTTTCAACACATTTAGTGCTTTATCAAATGATGTTGTTGAATATAGAACTTATATTCTACATTCAACACCATCATATTTGATAAGACACCAGAAGTGTTGAAACAAAATGGCTATTTTTGTAGTGATTTCATAACATTTTGTTTCTTATTTTCGAATAAATATTTGTGTTTGCTCTAGTCTGTATTGAGCACACTTTTAAGAGTAGTATTTGTTGGTTATTGGAATTTATTCCGTATACACCAATCCTATACTGTTATACATACATATATATATATATATATATATATATATATATATATATATATATATATATATATATATATATATATATATATTTGTCATATATGTATATATATACATTTGTCATATATATTTATATATATAGGACAATATTGTAAAATGATTGTTTTTGACTCGTTTCGCTCTTTATATATATATATATATATATATATATATATATATATATATATATATATATATATATATATATATATGCGTGTGTGTGTGTGTGTGTTTCTATAGACAACGGAACATGACGTAGTTCAGTAAGTACAAGTAATTTTTTTAAATTTTCAATTTGCACTACAGAACTTTTTTACGCTGTAATTGCCCATCGGAAATGGAATGAATCTAAAGAATTCTACGGGTAAAATCACCGGATAGTCTATGCTCTTTAACTTTGCTAGGGCAGCAGCCAATAAAACAGAACGGCTATAAATTTAAAGATTCTACCAAATTACGATGTGGTAGAGCAGGGCCCATTTTTGCCATTGGTGACAAACATGTTGAAAGAATAAATCTTGAAGCGGTATGAGAAAATTGTGATAATAAATATATGTCATTAAATATTAAGAAATTGTTATATTGAAAAATAGGCTTTTATAAAAAAAAAGAAAAAAACTTTGTGATTTATTGAGGAATAAAACAATTATTTATAGATTATTGATATGGAAAGACAAAACATTTATCTATTTACAAAAATATCTATTATTCATTACTTGATATTTCATAATTTTTGGGCCGATCTCCGTTACTGACAGAATTTTCCTTTAATATCCGATTCTTTTCGTCTGAAGTCAAATTTCCTGTATTTTTTTCTAATGAAAGGAAAAGAATATCATAAATCACAGAGAAAACATTAAGAAGCAAATATCTTTATACTTTAATGTAAACCAACGTTTTTTCTTTCAATAAAGTGGATTTAAAAATGTGCAAACCGACTACTTATAGTTCCAAGACCTCTATATATTTGTTATCCTTACAGTGAGGTGCGAACGCACAGGCGATCACACATATATAGGCATACATAACAAATGAAGCGATCCCGTAAACGCATTCATACACACATATGCTTTCTCCTCAACGACGTTAAATTCAATATAAAAACACTGAATTGAAACTAGACGTTAGACCTCTGTAAAGGTTTTATGTAATTACCTAATAAGAGTTAGCGCTTCACTTAAATTGAATATCTGCGGCGATGCGACATGGCAGAGAGTAGGAGATGAAGTCTTGCCATTGAAATTCTAAATCACTTTCCACTTCTTATATCCAAAACACTCAGGAGTCAGTAAATAACACGTTATCCTTACTGGTTATTGAGCGTTGTATTAACTAAACATTAATTGTATATGTAAATATATATATATATATATATTTATATATATATATATATATATATATATATATATATATATATATATATATATATATATATATTTATGTCTACATATATATATATATATATGTATATATACATATACCTATATATACATATATATATATATATATATATATATATATATATATATATATATATATATATATATATATATATATATTTGAATTGGACAAAGTCCGACAATTTATTTAAAGACATTTATGATATGTTTAACGTTCTTTTTATAGATACAAATATTTAAGCAAATGCTCGGTTTTTATAATAAACAGTATTAAATAACATTTACCGGCCTGAATGTCCGAGAAATTTTCATAGAAAATTTTCCTTCTCCGACAGGAATCGAACCTGTATCCTATACGGAACCGTATGAATAGAAGAGATTCATGGAAGATTTAAGTTTAAAGATAGTAAAATCGACTTTGCTAACAGGACGCTTCTTTGTGGCCGAACGGTTAAGGAACGTCACGCGAAATGACGGTTTTACCCGGTAAATGTTATTTAATACTGTTTATTATAAAAACAGAGAATTTGCTTAAATACTTGTATCTATAAAAAGAACCTTATACATATCATAAATGTCTTTATATATATATCGTGAACACTAAGGAAAACGTTGTGCGGTGCCAGCCTGTTTCATGCTTGAATGCAATCTGCAAGCCATCAAGAATAAAATCGACTGTCCTGTGTTGATCTCTTCCCTGGCAAAAAGGCTACAACCAAATATTATTGACAGGTGCTTATATTATTGTTCATTACATTCACATTCGCGCAAATAACCTGGGAAGCGTTAAGAATCAATCACTTGTCCCACAACTATGATGTATTTAAAATAGCAAACTAGGCTCTCTAGCCGTTTTTCATAACTAGTCTGGGAGGAGGGTAGCTCTAAATTCAAAACTATAACAATTGTCCATGCTCACCTAGCATCAGCGACCCCCGAGAAGAAACAGAAGTAATATATATATATATATATAAAAAGACATTTTTATGTTTATACATTCATTTTATAGATATAAATAATTAAGTAAATGCTCTGTTTATAATAAACTTTATTAAACAACATTTACCGGCCTGAATGTCCGAGATATTTTTATAGAAAATATTCGTCCTCCGACAGGAAACGAACCTGCATCCTACAAGAAACTGTCATATCGCCTGACGTGACTTTAACCGATTTGGCCACGGGGAAGAGCAAGGTTGAATCTACTGCCTTTAAACTTCAATCTTCCATGAATCTTTCCCGTACATTCATATCTGCTGATGGCGTATCAAATGTAAACAAATTACGTCACACATTATGAAATGGACAAAGTCCAACAATTATTTGAAGATATTTATGCTTATACATTCTTTTTATAGATACAGATGACGCCATTTTTTACATCTGGATACGCTTTGAGCAGATATGAATGTACGTGAATCTCTATCTAAAATAATAAAAAAGACTCATAACTGTTTCTTACAATATATTAAGGAAACTTGAAGATATTTATAAAAATATATCTCTGAACACAAAAATGTTATTTTACATAAGAATTTATCAAATGCATGAGTCATATAAAGAAATAACTACTATCTAAAGAATGCCACACCCAATAAGAGAAAAATAACTTAATTAGATCTAATGTTCTTGAGTTCGCTGCTATTGAATCTTGCCAAAATGTAAAACTGCACACGGGATTTTTTCCAGGTATCTTTTTCCCTATATGATATACAACATCAAGTATTATGGCAGCATTCAATAAATAAAACAAGGACACCACCCAGAGGAGAGAATCCGAAGTCGTCTGAATCTGCACTGGAAACCAATAGCGATTTTATTGAATAAATCTACTCTTTTGCATGTCCGCCTATTTCTGTGTAGTGTTTGAAAATTTATCTGTTAAAATAAGATGTCAGCGTTATTTACATTTTTGCGTAATTTTGACGACAATTTATCCATCGCACACTGTGCATCTTTCCCCAACCAAAATACATAACCATATATTATTAGAAAATGAAAAGAAAAAGGTCAGTTAATTTCTCAAACTAAATTAAAATAATAATTGCGTTTAAACAATTGAACAACACGTATTCACTTTCGTTTATTAGGCATTAAATTACCTCACTTAGCAGCTTCCATAGTTTACGTTGACTTTTACAATTAGCCTGAAGAATATTTATTAGCGTTCTTAAATTTAAAAATTTTAAAACTTGAAGATATTTTAAATTCTGTATCTTAATAATTGTTGCTAAATAACATGATTCCTTTTAGCTGAATCATCAGAGGAGGAAGCGTATCGCAAAAGTAAACTTTTCTTTTTCTCTTTATTCTTATTGACATTTTACAAGTATATTTTTATTTATATCTGAATTATTACATACATACATATTAACCAATATAGATACATATATATATATATATATATATATATATATATATATATATATATAATTAAATGGACAAATATACATATATATATATATACAGATGTCAAAATGTTCAGAACGGCATTGTTTCCGTCAGAAAAGTAGGTATACATTTTTATCAAAGTTGTTTTATATTCTATAATTTTCACAGACAATAAAAACGATATTATTTGTTATTGTCTGAGATTGTGCTGTAATTTGAGAGGATAATACAAAAGTTATGGATGATTTAGATGATTATGTATACAGTTAGATAACTGAGAAGTGTTCCGTTTCATAATGGCAGGATAATTATATCGTGCATAGGCAGCTATGATTTTTACATACGGTCACACGAAAGGCAATGGATGCGAGCCTGCACACTGTATTGCGTTTCCAGGGCGAAGTCGGCCGAGTTATCCAACTTCTGTTTATCGTCACGTTGCTGAGACAGGAACCCATGTCGCCACAAATTATGTCTCGAGGAAGACTGAGATCCGCTCATACACCTGACTGTGATGAACATTCTACAGGCTGGCGGAGACGATCCAGCTATCAGCACACCTCAAGTGCCCCTAGCATATCGTACATCTCATATTACTGCATGGCGGGTACTTCAAGAGCAGCTCATGTATCTGTATCATTTGCAACGTATGCAGTGTCTTTGGCATTTTGATCACTCAGCATGGTGAAGTTTTGCTGCTGGTTTATTTCACAAACTACCGATCCGTTGTTTATCCCTTCAGTCTTGATTAAGAATAAGGCAATATTTGGAAGAGATGGAATTAGAAATTAAACAACCAACATTTGTGGGTGGATCGGAATCGCCACGGTACAATTCAGGGGAGACAACAGCATCTGCTTACGATTAATATGTGGGCTGGAATTGTATGAGACTGTCTGGTATATCCGTATGTTCTCCCAGCGCGAATTACAGGACTGTCTCCAGGGACTTGATTTCGAACACACTTTCAGACCTGCTAGCGAATATATATATATATATATATATATATATATATATATATATATATATATATATATATATGTATGTATTAAAATATATAAATAATTTCCAGGAGGATAGAATCCAGGTAGAACTCAATGTCCAGGACAGAGTAAGAATATAATATAAAAGACTCAAATACTGTTGTGGTAGGATCCACCTAATTTGCATAGTGGAGTACCGACTATATAAATATGGTTGGTACCAGGAAGACAGAGAGGTGAATCAAGAGATTCAACTAGAGACTCTGCCCGACTGGGACATAGTCAACACATTCTACAGGAACGGTCTTCCCAGGAAGATACATCTATTGTGTACACTTTCTTGTTTAAATACATTTTGTTCTAAGTACATTTTGTGTTGCATTATTATTCCATGCATTAGTCAAGTTTCAACAAATACTAATATTCATGATATATATATATAAAATGAACGTTGAATTCAACATTCAGAGGGTACAGGCTGTTTGATGCTATATATATATATATATATATATATATATATATATATATATATATATATATATATATATATATTTGAAATAATTCTCAGTTAACCTGCAGAAAAAGACAATGTGTATAAAGGCAAAAGGCAATAGGAAAACTGTATTATTAGCCTTCACGATTTGTCCAATGTGGACTTTTTCAAGAAAACGGAATTTCGTTTTTGCTTTGAAATAGTTCACATTGGAGGAAACCCTTCGGCTAATAATACATTTTCCTATTGTCTATCACCTTTATATATACACACACACACACACATACATACATGTATATATATATATATATATATATATATATATATATATATATATATATATATATATATATATATATATATATATATGTATGTATGTATATATATATATATGTACATATATATATATATATATATATATATATATATATATATATATATATATATATATATATATATCCTACATCGATGTTATGTCGTTCAGTGCTTTTCACAATTAAATTGGTAATAAACATATAATATTGGTAAAATTTTGAACATATATTCATGTGATAATAATACATCAGAATTACATCTTTTAAATATTAAAATATTTAGAATAAATAATTTGTTGACGTTTAATTTTCATGTTATTTAATATTTGTTCATTTGATTGTAAATAAATATATAGAATACTGTAGTTATTGATTACTTTTATTTTTCTATAGATAAATATTATAAAAATATATTATATATTTTATAGATAAATATTTTCATCACTTTGAAGGAAGACAACTTCAAAAGAGAAAAATATATTGCAAATTTATTGATTATTCGGAATTTCTGCCTTGGAATCTTTAAATGTGATATGCGAATTTTATGCTTGGAAATAAGCAACCTCTTAAATCATAGCATTTCATTTTGGCTTTTATCAAGTTTTTCATATTTATTCATTTTTTCTGGAATACTCCAATTTATATATTATTCATATTTCGCTACACAATAAATTGTTTAGGAAATTGACAATTTTATGACAATAAAAATGTAGTCAGAAAAGCTTTCGCATGAACAGGAGAATACATCACAAGAACAAATAATCAGAAATGGGTGATGGAAATTTATACATATTTTCCAAATGGGAAACACGCTAATGCATTGTGAATTCTCATATTTTAACTAAGATTCCATATCTTACTAAACTGTGAATTTCCTTAGAATTTCCCCCGCAAAATTTACTCAAAGAATTGATGAACTAAAATTATTTTCTAATAAGATAAATGTTCGATTAAAATCATCACTTCTGAAATTAATTTACTATTTTGAGTAAATTAATTTATAAACAATAAAATTTATTGAGTTACCAGGATAGAGTATATGAATTACGAATTGTGTTTTTTTGTTTAGCACCGAAAAAAAAGTGTCCAATATATTCCAATACTATCAGTCCAACAAATCTTGCATCACCTTCATTTTCTTTCGATGCAACTGGTATCTTTTCATGCTTAGTTCACCAAATGCAGTCAACCAAAAACAGACTGATTTTGCTGGACTATAATAATTTATCTGGAGAGAAAAAATAATAGTTTTAAATAAAAACAACCAAAAGAATATCGTAAACATCGGAACTGGATAATTTTGTTTATGGAACAGAATTCTATGCAAAAAGCGATCTATACGCAATCGCGGAAGATTTAAATCGCGTTGAATCGACTGAAATTTCATTTAGATCTGTAGAGATTTATTCGTAAAAATGTAAAGCTTACAGGAACCAGCTTCACAGGCATTGAATCTATTCTATATCTTAAGACTCGAAGGTTCGCGTCTTTTGAACGCTGCTGTATGATAAAAGAGTGGTAATACAGTCCATAATAGTGATAAAAACAACTAAGAAAGCGATCAAACGATTCTGCGACAATCATTATCGTCTATATTGCATTAATATTATCTTGTAGACGCCCCATAATATCCATGCAACGTTAACTCGTAACGATGCAAATACGTTGCCTTGTAACGATGCAAATATATTGTCATGTAACGATGCAAATACGTTACCTCGTTACGATGCAAATACGATGCCTTGTAACGATAGAAATATATTATCGTGTAACGATGCAAATACGTTATCTCGTAAGGATGGAAATACGTTGCCTTGTAAGGATGCAAATACGATGGCTTGTAACGATGGAAATATATTACTGTGTAACGATGCAAATACGTTATCTCGTAAGGATGGAAATACGTTGCCTTGTAAGCATGCAAATACGATGGCTTGTAACGATGGAAATATATTACTGTGAAACGATGCAAATACGTTATCTCGTAAGGATGGAAATACGTTGCCTTGCAACGAAACAAATATATTACGACGTAACGATGAAAATACGTTACTTCGTAAGGATACAAATACGTTGTCTTATAAGGATACAAATATATTGCCGTGTAACGATGGGCATACGGTACTTCGTAAGGATGCAAATGCGTTGCCTTGTAATGATGCAAATACGTTGTGATGTAACGATGCAAATACGTTACCTAGTAACGATGGAAATATGTTGCCTTGTAACGATGCAAATGCGTTACCACGTAATGATGCAAATACATTGCCTCGTAAAGAAGCAAATACATTACCGTGTAACGATGCAAAAATATTAATTCGTAAGGATGCAAATACGTTGCCTTGTAATGATGCAAATGCATTGCCGTGTAACGATGTACATACGTTACCTAGTAACGATGGAAATAGGTTGCCTTTTAACGATGCAAATACATAACCGTGTAACGATGCAAATGGATGCAAATACGTTCCTGTGTAACGATCCAATACATTATCGTATAACGATTCAAATACGATACCTCGTAAGAATTCAAATAAGTTGTCTTGTAATGTTGCAGTTATGTTACTTTTTAGATTCACGAAAACAATTCACACCATTATCAAATGTATTGAATCAATATTTCTATTAAGTGGTTTGAATCTGAAGCATCCGGGGAAATGATTGAGCCCCCGTTTCTTTGCTATTCTACTCTTGAAATAATCGTTTTCTATTGTCTCACGTCTTCCATTATGCACGATTTCTCCAAATCCCAATCATTTCCTTTAAAACCAAAAAAAGTTCTGAACAAATAATGTTAAAATTAAGCGAAATTTATTTCGTTTTCTTTTTAGCAACACAAACAGTTAATAATTTAAAAAAAATATTTTTCTCACAGCGAAACAAATACAATTGTTTTTATAAAGTTGAAAAAATACAATAAAATGCAAACATGCAAAAAATAAAAAAAAAGTCTTTCTTTTTAAAAGAACAAATTATAATCAATGACATCCACTAGGCTATTTTCTATGAATTATTTTTTTATTATTTTAGAATTAGCCTTAATTAATTTTTAGTTGATACTAAATTAGTTGTTAAAAATAATTTTTCATGCTGTAGCCTTTGTTTGGAACAAAGCTTTGACAGTAAATTTTTAATCGTGAAAAAATAATAATTACATTGGTCACTTAAATCAACATTTAAAGGCAATATAAAAATATGCAGGAACGAAAAATAATTTGACTCACTCTATGTTTTTCCTCATTAATTAATTACCAGTCACAGGAGAACAGTTTAAATGAAATATATCACTGATGTTATTGAAGCATTAGAATTGATGAATATCTTATAAATTGGCGTTTAGAAACTAAAGAGATTTTTTGAAAGTTACTCCTGGCAATGGATTTGGAAACAGGGTTGTACGTATTTGTATATGTTAAGTAGAAGAAGAGATAAAATATTAATGCGTAAAGTAAAAGCAAAAGACAAGCAAAATTTAACGACTGATCCCGAGTCGTAGAAGAATAAAATATAACACTCCTGTTTCTAATTTGTATACTAATGACTTTTGGTCATTGTAGAAATGGAATTTAAAATAGATAATTCGAAGAAGGCATTCGAACATGGATTCTTCGTCTAAATTTACTGATTCTCAAATAAAGAATACGATTAAAACATTTTATATTTTCCATACATATATTTAAGTGAAGAAAAAGGAGTCAGACATTATTTAACAAGAGTTGGATTTTTCACTTCATTGGCCATGATCAGTCAGATTAGGGTGAGTAGTATTGTTGGAGGCAATCAACACAGTTCTATTTTAGTAGCGTTTGCAATGATGTCGGACTTTCAGAATGAATGATAATGAAATAGAAGGTCACGTTATGGTAACGTTATTGTAACGTTATGGTAATTTAACGAAGCACAATGTATTTGGGAAGATAAAAGGTAATGTTGCTAGAAGGTTGTGGAGAGTTTAGAAAAAATGTTAATATAACCTCACGAGGTATCATTTTTAAAACCACTATGTAACGTGTCAACAGCGGTGTAGTAACACTTTTTTGTTAGCTGGCGGTGAAAATAGCTTATTTCAGTGAAGTTGCCACAGCATCATATATACACCAATCAAAATAAAATCTGTCGGCAATGTCGCAATTATGTTACATGTTTGTCGGGAAGTAACTCCCTTACAAGCATTTTGATGCCTTGCTGATTCGGTTTTAGAGATTGCTAACAGGGGATTATACTAGTGACGAAAGGAACGGGTAACTGGTCAAAAACGGTTCCCACTGGTTGCAAGATCTCCTCCAGCAACAACTGCAAAAAAAATCTTGCCACTCAAACATGCAATTGAATAATAATTCTATATATGGTTAAGATAAAAGCTAACGCCTAAAATACATTATAATGTAAAATAAACCGATGGATCAAATACTAAGTCGACAGGGCATAAATATAATATATTGTAATTATATATATATATATATATATATATATATATATATATATATATATATATATATATATATATATATATATATTGTATATTTCGGCAGCAATATTTCATTAATGCATGTTTCATTAAATAATATAGACAGATTTTCTCTACTTATTTTAAGTAAGTTCTTTTCATATTGAAAAGTTAATCCTATCTCTCCCTTTCTTCTCTAATTTCGACCATATCTGTCATGCTCGTCCTCCCCCTCTCTCTATCACCTTACATCAACTTAAAGCCGCCCGTCAAAATCGCATAAAAATAATACGTACATTTAAAACGATTTTTTCTGCTTGGAAATGTGATCTGAAGAACCAGAGAAAAACGCCATCCCGGGGAAATAAAATATAATCAATGGACCCTCTTATGGAAATTATCAAATAATATTGCACTATTGTAACTGTACTATTTTTTCTTAATCTGACATTTAATACAAACACACTTTGAAACTTATATAGTATTGGAAGACATTCTAAAAAGTAATGAAAAAGATAACATTTGAATACCACAAACCGCAGTAATCATACGTTCTGCAACAATGACAAAGACGGCTGAACATGGCAAGATGCTCCAAATAAAGTTATTTTATGTGTACAAAAAAGAAGATGGATATAAAACACTTTACAGGCATTTAAATGTTCCTAGATGGACAATTCGTAGCATTATCAGGAAATACAACGAGAATCACTGTTTTGAGAATAAATTAAAGACTGGCAGAAAATGGTTAATTTCTGCGATAATGGAAAGTAAAAGTGCCAGGGATGTTTCAAAGAATCCTCACTTAATGACAAAAGAGATTTTCAATGACGTAAAACATCAGGAATCAATATATCAACAAAGACAGCAAATGATTTCATTGAGCAGGACTTCGAGCTTGTCGCCTAAGGAAAACTGCCTGGCTTAATGCTAAACACATAAAAAGCAGATTAATATCTGCTAGAAGCCATCTAGAACTTGAGAGTCAATATTGGAACTTTCTTTTATGGTCAGACGAAACGAAACTAGAATTATCTGGCGACATGAACTCGCGTTATGTATGGGGGAATTTAAATGAAGCTCACATCAGAAAAATACCCCCCACTACAATTAAACACGGTAATGGAATTAATCTGTTCTGGAGATGCTTTCGTGCTTCTAAACCAAGAGAACTAGTGTGAGTACAGAGTATCATGAATAAACAGAAGGATTTGACTATTCTTAAAAATAATATAAAACAAAGTGTACGAAAACTGTCTTTAGGGCTTCACAGGACGTTCCAACATGAAAATTACCCGAAACACACGACACGAATTCTTACAGTATACTAAGTTCACTGCAAGATTAAGATATTGACATGCACCAAATCCTACGTCTAAACCCCACTGAAAAATTATGGTTTTATATGAAGAAAAAGTAAGAGAAAGAAGTTCTTCAAATTTAGAGGGGCGAGGAACTATTGCCAACGAAGAAGGGAGCAAAATACCGAGCAGTGGGTGGGGTGATCTTGCACGGAAATATCAAAAACAATTAAAAACAAGAATAAATGTTACACAATTGATTACTGAAATAAGAGGGACAATAATTTTGCCCGATGTTCCATGTTTTTGGAGCTTTTTTTTTGCATTATTGTTTAAAGTTAAATTGTTGTGGGCATCACTAAGCATAATTCCAAATCCATTATTTCAGAATTAATTAAAAAATGGACAAGAAAACTTCCGATATTACTATTACAGTATTTTTTGTAATTATGGAAGTGGGGAATAATTCTGTCCACAACTATATATATATATATATATATATATATATATATATATATATATATATATATATATATATATTATAAATTAATAGATTTAAAATATGCTTTTACCGCTACACAGTGATAATCATGTTTCAGAAATGGAAGCTAAAGCCTCTGAATTTAATTTTGTTATTAAACCAAAGACAATAGTTCCATTTCCTCATCAAGCGAATTTTGGAGTAACTTACTTTTTAAAATTTACGGTTGTTAAAATTTTAAAAAGTAAGTTACTCCAAAATTCGCTTGATGAGGAAATGGAAGTAATGTCTTTGGTTTAATAACAAAATTAAATTCAGGGGCTTTAGCTTCCATTTCTGAAACATGGTTATCACTGTGTAGCGGTAAAACCATATTTTAAATCTATTAATTTATAATATTAATCCTCTCTAAATTTAAATTTACATTGAGCACTATTGTGTAAAAATAAAAATATCTATAAGAACACCGGATTTTATATCTTACTGTTCTTTCCTTTTTTTATCTTACTGTTCTTTCCTTTTTTTATATATACATATATATATATATATATATATATATATATATATATATATATATATATATATATATTAATGAATGTTTCATTAAATAATATAGAAAAGTTTTGTCTATTTATTTTACGTAAGTTCCTTTCATATTGTCTGATAAGCTTAATCACATTATCGTTCAAAGACGAAAGGAAAACACCATATTGATACATGTTTAAATCCAATCTAAGCTTCAAAAATGAATAAAAACACAGACGAAACCATAATGATAGTCCTCCCTTGCTGCTTGAATAAATTAAAAGTAACGACAAACTCGTATATACGAGACGCGGATGTGCAAATCACGTCGCAGCTGGTGACGTCACACATGACCACGCGAGAGTGAAAAACGAGAATTATTAAGTATGGGAAGCCGTTGGGATAAACCAATGGCTTCTGTTATAAATTATAGGCACATAAGAATATTTGTGGAGATTTCATAGTTTATTATGTTCAGTTTATTTTTCAACTGTTTTATGTTTATAGCTTCAAGGATTTTTTTTTTGTTTATTGTTTTCATATTTAAGTATAGTTGTGTTGTCAACAATGATTTTCCGGAATTGAGTACGCGGCCAGGCATATTGTTTTAAATGCCTAAAAATGTTAGAGTTATCATTTCAATGTAGCGTTAAGCGTCGTGGTGTGACCAACATAAATATTATTTAATCTATTGGAGATGAAATCTCCCAAAGGGCACTTGTATTTGTAAACTATGTTGGTTTTCTGCAAATCTCTCACGGGGAGGGGGAAGAATATATATATATATATATATATATATATATATATATATATATGTATATATATATATATATATATATATATATATATATGTATATGTATATATATATATATGTATATATATATATGTATATGTATATATATATATATATGTATATGTATATATATATATACATATATATGTATATATATATATATATATACATATATATATATATATATATATATGTATACATATGAAGAAATATAGTCTTAAAGTGTGCTATATTTATGGGATAAAGTGCTCAATATCAGAGATAGAGCGTGTGTAAATATAAAAGTGAACATAGAAGTCAGCACTTAGAGGCGACAGTCTGTTTCATGCTAGTGCAATTGTCAGGCAACTAGTCGCCTGACGATTGCACTAGCATGAAACAGACTGTCGCCTCTAAGTGCTGACTTCTATGTTGACTTTTATATATATATATATATATATATATATATATATATATATATATATATATAGAGAGAGAGAGAGAGAGAGAGAGAGAGAGAGAGATAAAGAGAGAGAGAGAAAGAGAAGAATAG
>OZ038482.1:135850779-135925779 GCA_964036315.1 Acanthosepion esculentum
CAATAGCAGAAACTTTGTAATAAATATGGCGACAAATATGAGGACAATAGTCCGAATACTGTAAATTGTTTACGTAATACCTGATCGCATATATATAGGCAGATTGACACGACATGTGTATATTTTCATTTAAAGTTCTCGTACTTTGTAAAAATATAATTTTTATAATTTCTCTCCTAATGCAGTACACACATCACGCTACAACTTTCTGGTAGTGTTCTTATGAAAATCGTATCGTAGTCAACCGGGATGCTGAAAAAAACTTATTCAGCGCTCAGTGATAGCTGAAGATTATTTTTGAATTTCCTGTTGGATTTTATATTTTGTAGCTATGAAATAGTTCTTCTTAACCATCAAATAAGCCTTAAATCCTTAATGCCTACAATTCGCAACATAGCTAATAATTTGAGACTTTTGATTTCAGGAAATTGAAAGCAAATGCCAAACGTTTATTTATATTTCATCAAATCGAAACAGATTTAATCTTAAATACGCACATCGATATTACTGTCTTTCAGTATATTAAACTTTATATTCCAATAATATATATTTATTGCATACAAGCTTATAAATAAAAAGAGTTAAAATGTGTAAAATTAAACCTAAAAAATGACATATAATTAATTCTGCAATTGCCTTTCTTATACTGAGGTGTTACGAATTCACAATGCATAAAGTTATGAACCCCAGGTTCAAAAAGAAAATGAAATATGTGGTTTCGCTCATATAGGAACACACGAACAACAAAGACAAGATTAACATTTTTAAATAAATTTTATAGAAAAAATACAAAATATAAAATATGGGAAAAGTATAGAGTGACTGAAGTACAATTAATGAAATAATACTAAACTGATATTGGATGGCAGTTCAGGCCTTTGTATTTTAGAAATTTGGAGGTGGAATGTTCGTATTGACAAAGTTACTGTAGAATGTTCACAAGAGTTGTTTGTTTTTCTTGTTTATTTTTCTTCCACGATGTGAAATATAAGATTCCAGATGATTGTTTGTGTTCCGTTTATCCTTGGCTAATTAGATTGCATTCAAGTTGAAATTACGATGATTTCTTTGTAATTCTCGGGGTAGGATCTTCCTTTATCTTTTAGCTTTTAAATAGTCAGATAGACCCAAGATATCCAGGACGATATTTGCTTATTTCCTACTCAAAATTTAATGGAGTAGGTTTCTGGGTGTATACTCATCCCTTGCAATCGCATAATGAGGTTCTATTTTTTTTCACGAACTGTTGTCGTGGGAGGTCATCAGGAAACTAAAGTTACAATACCAAAATCTCACTTGGTGCTGTGTTTCATGTGAGCGTAGTTTTATTAGGAGGTCATTATGTTTGTTGTCAAGCAATTCCATACTCATTTCCTACCATTTTAGGAGGCCATTCTCTTTGTTGTCAAGCGACCCGAAATTCTTTTCCTGACATTTCTTCGTCAAAACAAGACTCACTCCAAATATGTAACAAACAAAACAAAAAACAAAAAATTAAAAGAGGAGAATACTAAACACAAAAAACAAAAACAGTACCTACACACTTTTGTCTAAAACCTCATTATTAAAAACAAGGTGATCAAAGTTGAAAAATGAGTTAGAAAGAGACAATTTAAACGTCTGTGTTATATATCTAGGAAAGAGGCTTTGGAGAATTTGAAACTCACGATAGATAGTGAACACCAGAGGAAAGCAGCGAATAACTTACGACATTGTGTAAATGGTTGGCAGAACATTGATCAACAGTGATTACCAAGGATTACGAAAAGCCTGAAAGGTACATGATACAAAGAACAATATGAGTTATTAGTCTACGCCAGATATTGCTTTACACACACACACACACACACACACACACACACACACACACACACACACACACACACACACATATATATATATATATATATATATATATATATATATATATATATATATGTTGAAAAGAAAGAACAGTAAGATATATAATCCGGTGTCCTTAATTGATATTTTTATTTTTACAAAACAGTGCTCAATGTAAATTTACAGAGAATAAATATTATAAATTAACTGATTTCAGTTAATTTATAATATATATATATATATATATATATATATATATATATATATATATATATATATATATATATATATATATATATTGCAGGATAAGTATTTAGAAAAAATAATTATAAAAAATTAAAGTAAGTTACCACCATTATATATTCTTAACGAAAATGTAAACGGACTCTAACTAACGGAACGCATTTCGTACGAATTTATAAAAAAATCACAACTATCAATTACAGTAATTTTTTCTTAGCAATTCACGCATGGAGATGATCTGGGATGAGATTGAAAATAATGTGAAAAAAGAAGCAAATATCCAAAACTATGGCGTCTTTCTTACACTTGTAACAACACTAAGAAATTGATCGGTGAATTTGAGAGGATTAAAATAAAAAAATAGACATGTATAGATTATTCAACTATACATGTTTAGATATGCTGTCTCTTCTTTCTATGTCTTATTCTCTCTCTCACTCTCTCTTTCTCTCTCTCTCTTTCTCTCTCTCCCTCTCTCTCTCTCTATATATATATATACGTATATTACACACACACACAGATATATATATATATATATATATATATATATATATATATATATATATATATATATATATATATATATAGATAGATTTCAAGAAAGACATTCGGGTTACTAACACAAAAACAGCGAATGTCTCATATCGAGAATATTTATCATTGAAAAACATAAAGAAAAATTCAATTATTTTTAATAATATGTGGAAATCGCGACCCTTTACCTGAAGACGGTCGCGAGACCAGAAACACGTGTTGTAAAATTATGAAAAATAAAGGATAATATTTTTTTTAAATCCACATTATAAGCAAAAGAGTTTGCGGTACATCTCTTCTTTTTATTATACACACTTTTCTCTCGTTGGAACCATTATAACCTCTTCATTATATATATATATATATATATATATATATATATATATATATATATATATATATATATATATATATATAAATATATGAAGAAATATAGTCTTAAAGTGTGCTATATTATGGGATAAAATGTTCAATATCAGAGATAGAGTGTGTGTAAATATAAAAGTGAACATAGAAGTCAACACTTAGAGGCGACAATCTGTTTCCTGCTAGATGCAATCGTCAGGCCACCTGTCGTCCATTTCTCAATAGGTGGCCATTTTCTCATTTGCTGTTTTATATTTCATAGAGTTTTATTACTCCTTATTACATTATATGGTTACATCTTTAATACTGACCTTCTAGGATTCTTTAGGGGCTTATCATATTCATTTTATCGCCCCCTGACGATTGCATCTAGTATGAAACAGACTGTCGCCTCTAAGTGTTGACTTCTACGTTCACTTTTATATATATATATATATATGTATATATATATATACACACACACACACACACACACACACACACACACACACACACACATATATATATATATATATATATATATATATATATATATATATATATATATATACATTGAGTATATTTTATAAGTACATTGGGTACATTTTATTCCCGAAAATATAGTTTTTATGGAAACATATGAAGTGTTTGATTTTGAATTACTTTTATATCTCCTTCAATTGTTCTTCCACTATTTTTAATAGCAGCGGATAAACCTTTTGCAATTGTGTTTTTTCAACCAACCTCATATTTGGAACTGTCTTTCTATTTTTATTATACCAATAGTGAGGTGCTTTCTTTATATTTTTATTCTACAATTATGTACAGTTTGAATGTTTCATTCATTTTTAAGAATAGCTTGGAGGAATGAAGCAGATAGAGGAATTCTTGGCCAGAATTAGATGGAAACTGTTGTTTTTTTTTTGTTCTATAGAGAGAAAAAAATAGAAACGGAAAGAGAACGTAAATATTCTTGTTTTAAAACTAAATTCCCACCGACATTTGTAGATGAATTGGTAGGCTTTTTAAAAAAGCCTAGACTTTTTTCAGAATATTAGTCTTAAAAATACATTAAATACAACTTTCTAAAGAAACTGGTTGATGATAAAATATTAAGACTTTGAATGTATTAATAATGGGGGCGATAAAATGAATATTATAAGCCCATAAAGAATGCTAGAAGGTCTGTATTAAAGATGTGACCATATAATGTAATAAGACGTAATAAAACTTTATGAAATATAAAACAGCGGATGAGAAAATGGCCACCTATTTATAAATGGACGACAGCGTTCAGCAATAAATTAAAAAAAGTTTCATAACAAATCACCAGAGGTCATAGTTTATCAATAACCCATCACTGAAAGTAATCAGCCACAAAAAAAAACAGGAAGATTTATCAATTTTTTGACATTCCATGGCTGATGCTAACCTTCAGTAGAGTGGTTCATTGCGTAATCTCAGGCTAACTTTTTCCATAAACCTGAAATGGAACGAATGTATTAATCCTATTGCTAGGTCCGATGTTAGAAAAGTTGGTTCACTGTGACCTGCTTGAAAAATGTTCTCATCAGAATATATCTGACACATTTATGAGCCTAATATTCGTTAATGATTTGAATATTGCTGTCGCATCTTGTCTGCTGTTTCTGCTGTGTATTTGGAGATACTTGATAAAATCTAAAGAATAATCTGCAATGTTGTCGATCCTGACCAGGCATTTCGTCTTCATTCCCTTACCCACTCCCATAACATAGCTTCCCTGGGACATTTCCATAAATATTTTCACAGTAATTGTTCTAAAAAGCTTTCTTCTTTGATACTTTGGCTTCATGAGTTTAAATACACTACTAGATTGGAAGTTAGGTCTCAACATTTTACAGTTAAAATGTATTATTGTCTCTCCTTAATAGTATGTTTTTTCTTAGATTTATTTGCATCTTAGTAGCTTTATGGCATTACCTGGGGTGAAATGATTAGTTACAAGATATTTGCAATATCTTACGCCTAGTAAATCAAGTGAGAGAAAGGAGAATGTAAATTTTGGTGCAAAAAAAATAAGTGGATGAAAACAATTGTGTATTTATGGAATATGATATTAAAAGTTTTTACTCGTCTATAACAGAGAGGGTGCTTGAAGGCATATTTCTTGCCAATGAAGTAAAATCCAAGCATGTTTTATTCAGAATTTTTAAAAAATCCCTAAATACAGAAATATAATGTTGATATCTTCAATTTGTATGACGAGATTGTCCGAGTAAATTGGATGTAACAATAAAATATTAAACAAAGAAGAATTAAACCAAAAGAAAATAAATGTAATAGCAGAGGTGCTGCAAATTGTCCCCCCATAAGAAAAATGTCTGGTGTGCATTGCTATACAAGAGGTAAGTGTAAGTAAACTTTATATTTGGTCAAGGGAAGGAACGTTCAGAATGTTTAATAAAATATCCTTGAATTTGGCAAAATGTAAAAATAGCTTCTGCAATGCTAGCTATGAGCGGGGAAGGTAAAGAACCTTCATATGTGAAATGACTTATAAAAAAAAGAAACACAGTTTAATCTTAGAAAACAAGGTTTCCATATTATGCCAGGATAATTTAGCTATAGTAACTTGCCCGAGGCCGGGTATGTTTCTGTGGGAGATCAGAAGTGATAAGAAAATAACAATAATACTTCCTACGCATTTTCAAAATTTTCTTGTGTGATTACAAGCTGCTATCACTTCGGATCTCCCACGCAGACATATATATACCTGTGAAAATATTATAACAAACATACTAATAGTATTATTACCAATTGTAAACACTCGCTTAAAATATTACATCATCTTACTATAGATCCATTATTCATGAAACTAATTTATGTCTATCTAATGCATAAAATGATGAAAACATATACAAATCCTTTTCAAAAATACGCACAAGAAATGCTTTAATGTTAAATCTAACGAAAACAAAATTATTACAATATCTTACTGCCTTACGCCGACCCACACGGACGTCATGATAACAGACATTCATCCCACACACATAAAAATACACGTGAATATAAAAATTCAACTAAATACAATATTATTGCAACATTTCGCTGTATTTCCCCAATATATAGGAGGGTGATATCTATAGACATTCCTCACACACACACTCACACACACACACACACACACACACACACACACACACACACACACACACACACACACACACATACACACACACACACACACACACACTTATAAACATACATGAAATAACGTTACCGTCCGATATACACCTAGACAAACATATTACATTATTATTATTTGCATACACACTCTTACAATTTTATATATTTTAACGTCCAATATATTCCTCACACATATTTATATATTATCTTTTCTATTAATACACCTGACACGTTGCTGACCAAAAAGAACTAATTAAAAATGATAACATTCCAGCATTTTGCGTCAATTTGCTTTTTTCACGTCTATCGCGATATCTGACAAAACTTAAATAAAAGTGAAACATGTTAGATTGGGATACGTTTCCTACTTATTCTTTATTTTATTTCATAATCTTGTCGGATTCCTATCCATGTATATTTGATATTGATCTCATATATATATATATATATATATATATATATATATATATATATATATATATATATATATATATATATGATAAAGAGATAATCATACCTTGAATCAATTAGCAATATTAATGCAATTTATGGCGAAATCCCTTCGCTAATAAACATAATATAAGTATTAAACTACTAACAATTCACTGAATGATGAGATCCTTATGTATAAAATTGTCAGATTGATATGGTGTATTTTTTAATTCAGCTAGTACTTTCAAAGACTGATGTCTTCATCATCAGGCTGTATTTTTTTCTCCTTTAGAATCAAAACTGGAAGACGAAATAAATGTGTTTCCGACCGAAAGATGTTTTTAAGATTCATAAGGATCTCATCATTCAGCGGATTATTAGTAATATAATGCTTATATTATGTCTATTAGCGAAGGGATTTCGCCATTACTTGCATTAATATTGCTAATTGATTCAAGATATGATTATCTCTTTATAATAAAATATATATGCTGCCTATTTTATTATATATATATAAATATATATATATATATATATATATACATAGATATGTGTGTGTGTGTGTGTGTGTGTGTGT
The DNA here is from genome assembly GCA_964036315.1 of Acanthosepion esculentum. NCBI lineage: Eukaryota > Metazoa > Mollusca > Cephalopoda > Sepiida > Sepiidae > Acanthosepion > Acanthosepion esculentum. The sequence continues at coordinate 135,857,921 of OZ038482.1, forward strand.
GTGTGTGTGTGTGTGTGTGTGTGTGTGTGTGTTAATTATTATTTTCAAAACTAAATAGTGTATATCCCATTTGTACTTGGTAGGCTTCCAATGCAAGCTACTAAAAAATATATTGCCTTACATCGAAAGTTTCCAAATGGTTACTATTAACGATAAATTTCACAGCTAACTTTATAATTTATCTTATCTTATAAAGTTAATATTGTTTCCTGGAAAATTTTAAATAACATCTATTTTAAATATAAATAAAATTCTGTATGTTTTCCAATATATAATTCTTTGAATATTGGCTGGATTTTTAATTCGGAATCAATAATAATTCTCTGTACTTAATTTATATGACAAAATTTAAAACAATTGCTGAAAATCCAAAGATTAAAAATAAAAACTATTAATTGTTTTCTTTTGCAAACGTGAAAATGTTATCATAAACTATTAATTGCAGCTTGTCGGAAATAGAATATTACAAATACACAATACGAGAGTAAGTTTGGACATGTGAAAAGGCCGTTACATTTATGTATTCCGCAGAGTCAAATAAGTGTCAATACAGAATTTGAGGACTCTGCCGAAAACGGTTGGTTGTGTATAGACAAACGATATGGTGAGAAGGATTCGAAAAATAAACGTCTCATTTTTGGAGACATTTTTAGAAAAAAAGTGATCATTAGGTTTGTTGCTCAAGACAACATTATTAACAATTAACATTTTTATCATGAAATGAATTTCCCGTTTTCGGTTTGAGAGCTTTGAGATTTTGACGAAAAATATCTGATCACGTTCTTTTAAAATTTAAAGGAATTACTACTTGTAACTTCAATGGAACGGAAATCATAACCTTTTAAACCGTTTGAATTAAGAATCAACAAGAAAATATTCGAACTTATCTATTTAATTTTGTCCCGAGTTTACATATTTTCATGTTGTATTGTTATTCGGTAAAATGGCACACTTTCTTTTGACCAAAAGTCAGGAGAGTTTTTGATTACATTTTCGGTTTTAATCACCATTTGGTTTGGTAAGTAAGAAAAATTACAAACTCAATCTGCAGCCGCTAGTTTTATTTTTCTTCAGTTCCAGCATTCTTCCGTATGGGGAACAACTACAGAAAGGTCTTTTAATTACTTACGGTTTTTGTGTATTTACATATCCTAATTGTTTAGATCGACCAAACTGATAAATATAAGTAGATATCATTATATTTTTTCTATGGCCACCGTTTGTATTTCTCAAAAGCGATACTTTTTTCAAGATTTCTCATTATTCTAGAATATAACTTTCCTTCTTTCTTTCTATCTTTGTGTTTCCTCTTTAATTAAATTTCACTGACTATCTATGTTTAATTGTGTCTTCGTTTACATACTTTAGATGTTCCTTCTCAGTTGTGACTCGATGGGTTTGTGGGGAATGTGGCTGCGTCGAATTTTCTCAGTCTGAAACGAAGAATCTTACTAACAATCATGATTAGAGACAAGCATATTGAGTATAAATATTACCCTCAAGGGGAGGAGACATGATTTGCGCTTTGTCGTCAGCAGATAAAGTAAATGAAAGAACATATATCTGGTCTTACCAGGCATAAAATAAACATGGATCCCAAACAACCAAAATCAAAATAGTTCGTCTGCAGTGTATTATTTGTTTTAATATTCATGACAGACATCATCAGTTTCCAACAACAGATGCATGAATATGGGACAATAGTGTCCTAGAGATAATCATACTCGTCTCTTTATTATTTTACTTTTAATTTCAAATTTTTCAATTCAAATTTTACAAATTTTTTATATTAACTGCGTATTCATTCGCCACATTATTTAATTCTATCAATTTTCATCGCGCACTTAACACTAGATTATTATATAGGGTTGAGTTCGAAATTCGCTCTAGGTCACCCGAGGTCAACATGGAACTGATGAATGTCGACGTGCACAATGAAGTGCCCAAAAATTGTAATAGCAACAAAATAAGATGAGGATAATGATCCGTCTGTAAATAATTTAAATTGATTATTAATTATTTTGGTACCAGGCACTTGAGCAGTGAAAGAAAATGTCCATTTTATCCAATCGACGGAATATTTTTTGTTGGGTTTGTGAAAGATTTTAAATCTGAATACTTTTATATTTTGGCAAAGATGTGTAAAAACATAATCGGAAAAGCCAACGGCAAATAGCCAAAAGATTCAATCTGATTTCATCAGTTTTCGAATAAAAATTCACATTTACAAAATGAAGGTGAGGGTTAAACAAATATTTATCTAATATTCAGTTTACTTTCCCCTGATTATTAATGAAAAAATATTTTTTTCGATGTGTTGTTTTACAGGTTTGCGAATTTCGAAAGAATTTTTGTTTAATTATTTATAGGCTTTTGCCGTTTTTACCTTGCTTAGCTCAAACCTTGATCCACGCAGACTGTGATGCTGGAAGTTACGATAAGAGCATATTTGAGAATAGTTCCTTTTTTCCATATATATGCGTCAAATAAATCTTTCTGATAATCAATTAAAGATCAAATTATATGTGAGGTTACTGATTATTGAAGCGGTAGGAATCTCCATTTCTTGTATCACGCCTGACCACATATACTTCTAAGAGTGAAACTAAAGGAGCCAGGTAAGAGTGAATAAAATACAATACGTGACAATAGTCTTAGGGATAGTATACAGTTTTACTAGTTTTTCATCTTAATTTTATGTCTCTTTATCGCAAATTTCAAATGGCTTATACTATGGGGTTTATACCCGTAACTTATTTGCTGTTTTCAAACTAGTGTCCGTTGCACGATAAATGTATGTCTGTTAAGGTAATATTCAACATGAAAAAAAGAACATTAAAGAAATTCTAGGTATGGAGGCGGCTGCTTGATATCGGCTATACAGCTTTGGTAGATATTTAAAAAGATGGAGAAGGACCAACTCAAAACAATACAGAAACCTAGTGAACTTCAGACTAAATTGTTTCAAAAAGTTAACAAAACCGTAGCAACTGGCGATATTCCATCACTATAGTAACCAAAATCTTCGAAGAGAAAAGAAAGATGTCAAGCAACAGGAGAGAAAGGATTGTCAACATAGACATTGTCTCTAACCAAAATTACGCTGCAGGCAATGTTTCTTGCAAAAAATGGTCTATTTATTCATCAACACCATCATTATATAGGTAGTGATCAGAAAAGAAGAAATTAAATTCTAGGCTACGAGATGAAACCGTGAACGATATATATATATATATATATATATATATATATATATATATATATATATATATATATATATTGTCATCCACAGACAGACTGTTTCGCTGTATCACAGCTCATCAGTGTGGCTAGACGTCCGGTTGCCTCTGGCCAAAATCGAAAACCGGCTGAATTCGCGTCAGTCGGAAATTTTACCATGAAGCCGTTGGCGCACGGCAGAGAAGAAGGTGAATTTAAGCGTATTTATTTTTAGATAAACACACAGTGACTGAGAGAACTCGATTCGATTTACCGAAGAGTCTTGCATTATTAGCCGTTATAGTCACTGTTTACAAACACACATCCACCCCAGAGAGCTCAACCGAAATAATTTTTTCAGGAGCATATATATATATATATATATATATATATATATATATATATATAGATAGATAGATAGATAGATACACACACACACACACACACACTGGCGAAAATAAATTTAAAACCGATAGTTAATTGTTATTATTTCAGATTATGTTTCTAATAAAACAATATAAATTAATATTATTGTGTTCGCTTTATACAGAATTTATTTCTCTTTCGAATGATGTAAAAATTGTATATTTTCTACAATCTGAAAACTTGTAATTTCTGGATTAATTTAAATTATACAAATTTGCCGGCAAAATAAGTTTCAGACCTCAAAGGTATTATTATATTTAAAACAAAAAGTTTTAGTAAAACTGAGCAAAAACAAAAAAACAAAAAGAAACAAAAATAATTTTCAATATTTACTGCCTTGACCTTTATTTTGAATTAAAGCTTCAAATCGCCTTGGCATCGGGTTTGATATGTGAGCACAAAATTCATTTGGAACGCTCTGCCATATTTGTTTCATATAATCATATAATTGCAATAAATTTGTCGGCATTTTAGCGTGAACTCTTTTAAAAATATAATTCCATGAATTTTCAATCGGATTAAGATGTGGATTCTGGGGAGGCCACTCAATGGTATGCATATTATGATGATCAAATATTGCATGACTTTTTCGCTTTGTGATTGGGGCGATGATCTTGTTGATAAATAGCTACAGGTGACATTTTGCCAGTCAAATATGGCATAACCTGTTCCTTAACTAGTTACATATAGCCTACACTGGTCAGTTTTCCAGCAACTTTAACAATTGGACCAATACTAAAGTTACTGAATGCACCCCATACCATTAGACACCCGCCTTCCGCTTGCACTGTCTTTTTGACGCGTTTACGATTGAATTCTTCGGTTGGGCATAGTCTGACAAACGTTTTCCAATCCGATCCAAAGATGAAAAAGAGTGACTCGTCACTCCAAAGAACTATACACCAATCGTCGACCATCCATTGAATGTGACTTTCATAAAATTTAGCCGCCTGAGTTGATTCTTCTCCGAAAAATTGGCATTTTTCTAGCAATGCGCCCGAATAATCCAAATTGTCTTTGATAGTTTCGAACAATTTGTCAGTGTAAAACTTATTTACCAGATAAATGGCTGCAAATGTCCACAGCCGTCAGCATTCGATTAGCTTCGGAAAGCCGATGAATTCGACTATCCAGTTTCACTGGGGTTTTTTCTTGGGGCTCCCGAACTTTGCCTATCCTTATTGTCCAGTATCCTGCTAGAACTTCCAGTCCTGAACACATGCCGTTTTGCCGCACTTTATTTGCTTGCTTATGTTCATAAAGCAAACGTTTTGTTGATGAAGTAACATTGTTTTTGATCTAGTCACTGGGTTAAGACTATGACGCTTTCCCATAGCGAATTAATTGTATAACGATGCCCAGTTATTACACTATACAATGCATTAATGACAAGCCATGTGATCACCCATTTAGCAAATAATTTGCATAATACCCATGCGGTCGTAAAATTAATTTGCCGGCAAATTTGGATAATTTAAATTAATTCAACAGTAAAGTTTTTCAAGTTGTAGACAAATTTACAATTTTTACATTATTTGAAAATGAAATACATTCTACATAAAGCATACACAGTAAAACTAATTTATATTGTTTTATTAGAAACATATTTTGAAATGAATTAAACTTCAACCATTGGTTTTAAACTTATTTTCGCAAGTGTATATATATATATATATATATATATATATATATATATATATATATTTGTGTGTGTGTATGTGTGTATTTAATGTTAATTGTGGATCATATTATATTTGACGTCGTAAACTCGTTCCTGTGCAAACATTGTACGTTTTACAAGGAGATGATCTATGCACATTTACATGCAAATTCCCACACACACAAAAAACAAAAAAACAAATTTAAAATAAACAGATACGGAGGGATTGCAATACCTACTAAACCTCCATACTAGTAGGACTGTTCCTTGTCTCGGCCAGAGACCTAACCCCTCTCAGTATCGAAAAGAAACAATTTGGATTTCGCGAATTCTGGAAAATCACCACCCAAATTATGTTTGGGAGAGACGCTTGTTATCGAACTTACTCAGAATTTTAATCTAAGATTTTTTAGATCGACATGTCAGCCGTAATTGACGGTAATTTCCGAAATGAATCCAACCCAGGACAACATGAACTATGCAACTATTTTCTCCCTTGAGATCCTTTGTAATTATTGTAACGATAAACTGCATAAAATGATTTTAGTTATGATATTTTAAAATCTAAAATATATTTTTCGTACTGGCGAAACTTTCTTTATTTAATACATTCTATTTTGGCAGAAAATAAACTCAAGACGAATAGGTTTACAGATTAGATAGTCAAACAATTACAATTCTCCTTGGAACAAATAACTCTTCTATTTGTTCCAAGGCACCGCGTCTAAAAATGATTCGTCCCTAAAATTGTTTGAATGTCGTGAGGTATTTTTAAAAAAGAAAAAAGAAAAGAAGAAACAGAGAGGAAGAGAGACGTCGTTGTCGTGACTAAATTAGAAAAACCTATTTCCTTACAATCCGATTTGGTCGTTTTGCCAATGCAAAACCGTTGTGAGATAAACTCTGTAAGACAATAAATCTGCGTCGAATTTGCATTCTATTTTCTTTCGACTCCTACATTTTTTTAAAGACTTTCATTTCGTTACCGTAAAGTGATATTCCAGTTTGTTTGCGAGATAACACATCACCTGTTAATACTGTTCCATAAAATCCATATTAAAAAAAAGCAAAAGAAAAAGCAACTGAAAACCTTTTTCGTTACGTTACTTTTTTTTTCCTTTGGCAAGAATTCCGGGACTGATGGGAGATATGAAGCTTACGCTTGCCAAATATAACTTTTGCCCAAACACTAACCGATTCCCCAAATGGCATTCAGAGTTCAAAAGAATTAGAAAAACAGAATTAACGCGAAGATAAAGAAATGGAAAGCGAGTAGAATTGTGTAAAAGTAAGAGTTAAAGAAAAATTCGATTAAGAAATATGGCAGACATGTGCCGTCGCGTTTTGAAAGGGATGGAGGATAGACAGGGAAATCAGAGTTTATACGTATTTGAGTTGATAATAAAAGAGTTATAGCAGACTGAATAAGATTGGACTGGCTAGAAACAATATAAGAAAATATTAAAAAAAAGAAAAGAAATGAAAATAGAAAACGTATATAAAAAATCAACGAACACAAGGCTCGAGAGAAACTCAAGGTAGAGGCTTACTCTTAAAATGGTAATGATGAATATGATGCTTTACATAAATGAGATAACGTACTAGAAATGAGGATAAGAAGGATTGATAACAATTTATTACTGACTTGAAGATTCTACTGTCCAGGCCAGTACACAAGCCGGAATTTGGGCACGAATGTTCAGGAAAAGAGAGAAATTCCGCGAATGGAAGAGAAAAAAAATAAAATTCAATGAGTGTAAGAATAACTATTTTCCTCTGTCCAGGTTATCACTTAGACCAATATAAGAATTAAAAATACTAAATTTTTTAATTTTTTTGCATTTACTTTTTATCTTTTAGAAATAATACGTGATAACCTTCATCCAGTATATCAGATTAAAAGTAGGATTGAGGTGATGCTGAACTTTTCAAAAAGAAGAATGCTGTACGGTGCATGTGATTAAGGACAAAGTTTTAAGGAAGATAGAAATAAAAAAAATGCAGTTTTACTTAGAATAATTGAAATTTCTAGAACACTGATGATGGGCTTGGAGAATTGGATACCCACGGGACATAGTGAAGACAAAAGGAACAGATGAATCGGTGAGGAAAGGACTTAAGGAACTTACATAAATAGATGGCAAAACAGGGATTGCGAGGTAGGGCAGAAGGTGTGGAGAGCATAAATGGCAGGGACTATTTTAGGTATTTTTTAATTTTTGGTTTAGAACAGAAGCGCAATCCCTGGTCACTCAAGGTAACTCAAATTAAACAATAATGATTTTAAACTCAAATTAAACACTAATGAGTTTAAACTCAAAATAAACACTAATGATGTAAAACTCAAATTAAACACTAATGATTTTAAACTCAAAATAAACACTAATGATTTAAAACTCAAATTAAACACTAATGATTTTAAACTCAAAATAAACACTAATGATTTAAAACTCAAAATAATCACTAATGATGTAAAACTCAAAATAAACACTAATGATTTAAAACTCAAATTAAACACTAACGATTTTAGACTCAAAATAAAAACTAATGATTTAAAACTCAAATTAAATACAAATGATTTTAAACTCAAAATAAACACTAATGATTTAAAACTCAAATTAAACATTAATGATTTTAAACTCAACGATTCAGACATTCTGTTTATACCAAACATTCCTTACATTCAGGCGGAGCATTTCACGAATAGACCATGCCAGATTTATATATATATCAAAACTGAAGCACTCCTTCTCATTGAACTATAAATATACGAGTTTTACCGACGTTGATTCTGTTGTATTTGCTAACAACCAGCCAAACTTGTACGATTTAATGACATATTTGACCTCGTGTGTAGGTAAATAAGATCATTTCATACTGTGCAATTTATATATTTACATATTAAACGAAAAGCTGGTTTTCTTACAATACAACGACTGTGTGTTGCCTGGTGTGGTTAGAATATAAATCTTGTGCAGCCGACGATTTTAATCTTGTTATTTACAAAGTCAAGCGTAGGGACATTAATAGAGAGAGCTAAACTCTAAACAAAACTCGAAAATTATATGCAAGACTGGATTAATAATTCTCTAAGATGGCGGCTTAAAACTGAGAGCGATTAAAGTATTGTGTACGAAAGACAAACGAATGTGAAAAGAGAGAGAAACTTCGAGAGACAAAAGATGAGCAGATGGGAAAATAAGCAAACAAAATGACATCTGATAAATGATTGGTTCTATAAAATACGATATCAGAGAACATGAATATAAATACACACTAGCATAGGACCATTTCTCTCCTCTTTCAGAGAGCTATTCATGTTTACTGTGATTATAAAAGGACACTATACGTGAACCTTGTATTCTCAGTTGAATAAAGCTTTCTTAAAGCCTACACCTGCTTACTTTTGTCATTACACACACACACACACACACACACACACACACACACACACACACACACACACACACACACACATATATATATATATATATATATATATATATATATATATATATATATATGTGTGTGTGACACCCAACCCTCCTCTGTCCTGGTCAGGGCACCGTTTGTGACACCCGTACTGGTCGCGGCGTACTTGTGACACCCGACTTCTTTTTCAGTCACGACGCCAAAATGTGACGTCGGTCCTTTGTGACGGGCTAACTCTGGGACATCGGTTGAAGTCTTGCTGGGTTCTAGCACCAACTTGTCGTACTCGGCTCGCTTCCAACGCCTGGTCACCGAAGCAACTGCTTTGATCTCGATTCAACCTACCCACGTTGTGATTTGATCTTAGGTTGACGAGATCAATCAAACGTCGGGCCGTAGTGCCAGCCGAATCCGGGTCAAGGTGATACTGCACAATAAATGTAGACAAAAAAACAAAAGCACAAACAACAACTTCAAGGCGAGCGACTGGTTAGGAATAGTGATTAATTTTATGTCGGTTTGTTGAGTTACAGGAGTGCGTCTCTCTCTTTCTCTCCCAGCCCGAAGAAAAAAAAAAGTGGATTGTAACACCTTTGCGTTCCTTAACTAGTTCTGGATATCTGTATGGAGAATATAAGTCAGACTTCTATGATTTGTTCTTGGTTAGAAGTCTAATTCGGAAACTTGTTTTGGTGGGAAATCTGAAGTCGGTCTTCAACAAATCTGTTCTTGGTTAGAAGTCTAAGTCGGAAGGCATGGAATCGTGCGGTCACCTGTGCGAGGCGCGTCTCTCTCTTACTGTACTGGCTGTACTCTTCTGACTCACTGTCTGGACTCGACCCGACTCTCCGAACTCGACTCTCCTCTGCGAACTCAACGAACTCTCTGAAACACCCGTAGATGTTTGCTTATATGGACGCCGATCAAAACCTGGCGTGGGGTCGGACGTGGTGTGGCCACCACGTTGATTTCAAATCCCCAATAAGGATTTTCTTTGTTTTCGGCCAAAAATAATTATCATTTTCCGTATTTGGAAATCTTATTCCACTCCCACCCTCTTCTGCTCTCATATGGGTATCTCACCATACTTTAGAGGGCGTCAACGGTTTTCCCACTTCCTCGCAGTAACATCTCATACCTATCCTCTCAATGGGCGGTGGCAGGCCTCCTCTCTGCGTCACATGATCATCTCCGCCTGGCTATTCGGCCAATAGGCGTCAACTGATAATCTCAATTTTTATCCAACTTCACGGGATATGTTTTTTCTTAACCAGGTTTATCCGTCAACATTAAGTGGACGATTCTTTTCTTTGGCGAAATTGGGTTAATTAAAATACCCTAACATAGCCTTCGTTATCACAAACGAACCTAAACAAAATGCAGATGTCCTGTCCAGGCGACATCTCGATCGAGGGCCCTGCGTGCGGTCGGCAGACGACCCATCAACTACTGATAACACAAGTTCGTCATCCTGACACAGCCAATGTCCTATCTGCCCAGATGCTCTGGTATCTCTCAAAAAATGACCATCAGAATTTTCCTCATTCCCCCACTCAAAACAACATCGCTTTTGTGGGTGGCATTCTTTCCTTCTCTTATCATCTAAGTTGTTAAGTCTTGTCCCTCTGTTTCTTTCTCTTCTTTCTCTCTTTCCTTCTTTTGTCCTCGCAGATAATTTGGCATATCTCAGCATCACACTTCCGCGAGAAAGTAATGTGGTTATCTTGAATTCGCACTTGAAAATAACAAAACAAAAATCTTTTTTTTCTCCACCGATACTCTGTTTGGGAAAATAACAAAACAACAAGAATATCGCTCAGTATGTCTTTCGTTATATCTATCGGTGTAAGTAATCGCTCAGTATGTCTTTCGTTATATCTATCGGTTTAAGTATCCCCGTAATTAACTTCTGTGGTTAATCAATTGATTAATTAACCTGCCGTTCCTAAATAGTGTTACATATATATATATATATATATATATATATATATATATATATATATATATATATATACATATATATATATATATATATATATGAATGATAGGATAAGGAACAAATAGAAAACGTTTATAAATCTAACATGTTTTGCTTTTATTAAGTCTTCATCAGAGAATGATGTTTCGAGGAGACAAAAAATTATGGTATTTCAAATTTTGTGTTTTTTATTGGTTAAGCAGACCTCACGAGAATCTGTCTGTCAAACAGCATTCGTGTGTACGTTTCATGTGTATGGTTCATGTATATAGATCCTAGTGTTGAGCTTGACTAATTTATTTTCAAATTTTGTTGATAGATTGCATGAAAATAAATTCATAAGTAATTTTCTTGAAAAAATATTTGAAAATAAATTACCCACAACATTGGAAATTTATCAGCACATTGAAGATAAGTAGAGATATAGTTAAGAATAAAAACAAATTCAGCACTACTTGAGATGCCGTGATTTATGGCATAAAAGGTCTGCAATGTAGGAACAGTTACCTTGGAGAAACATAGAGAAATCTCAAAGCCCGCGTCTGCAAGCATAACAGAGACTGTCCGTTGGAGGCCATCCCTTAAATACGGAGAAACAAAAAAGTCCATAACTTGGATTTTATAAATGCCACTCTATTTAGAAAAAAGATCATAATACTTTACACGGTAAATATTTCTGATAAATAGTTTACAATCTATAAGTATACGTCAAACTCAATCATTTTATAAAAATCCTGTCTGTATCTCGGAGATGAGGTATTATGATTACTTGCCTTATTTACATTATTCGGACGCATTGCCTTATTCACAACATTTCGGCCGTTGTACTCTCCGGCCTTCTTCAGGTGATTGGAATTTCAAATAGAACGCTTTATTTAATCCACCTGGTTAGATTGTTCTAGTTCCACGTGCCATGCCTCTTCCGGATGTTTCAGTTATTTCCCTGTAACTCAACTCTCCTAGTTTGGTTTCACCATTGTTGTAGCCTGGTATTGAACTCACAACTCTTTGGGTCTAGTCACTGGATCTAGCTAATGCTTTTAGCCACTGGGCTATACTTAAAGAATCTAGGATATTTCTATATACTATATCAATCGGTGTATCTTAAATTATTTCAGTCTCAGACAAAAGGTCATCAAATAAACGTGAGGTCTACTTAACTAATTAAAAGCAAACTATAAAAACAAAGAATTTAAAATACCAGAATTTTTTTTCTCATGTATATTACATTCTCTGATGAAGCTTTAACAAAAGAGAAACAGATTTATAAACGTTTATTAGACTGAAGAAGAGGGTAACATCAAAAATATAATACGCTTCTCTAAGTTTAAATCGCTCTTAATATCTTGTATTTTGTACATCATTTTGCGCTATAATCTAAGGCATTATAAATTGACATAATTCAGCTCGAAAAATTGATTGTTTATTATAATTTATTGAGCATATTTATTGAGCATATTTACAATAAACGAAGCTTTTATGGGGGATAAGGTTTGTCTTGTAGAATATTTTTTTCCATTTAAAAACAAGTGAGACAAATCTAATTTCTATAAAGATATATCTGAAGTAAAACTCAAGTATTCAGAAGGGTACCGAGTAACATGTCACGAACGTACAATTAAAAACGTCCTGTGTAAAAAATTCCCCTTTTCTGGTGAAACACAAATATATCAGGATATATGTTCCAAATACTTACATAGATCATTCCGTCGAATTCACATCAACGTACGTAAAACATATGCACGCACAAATGTGCGCACGCGCACACCAAGTTTATTTTAAATATGACACCCAGCACGTTGAAAACCTAACGACATGATGAGCATTTGCAAAATATGCCAACATGAGAAATTAGAGATTACTACATTTTCGGATCAAATAAATCTTTTATACGAAAAATTAGGTTCTTGACTTCATATCAGGAAAGTTTTATCAACAGAATATAAGGCTGGATAAATAAAAATTTAATTTAAAACCCCCCACTGTTATTCTGAAGATTAGTTTGCATCCTCATACTTCCTTACATTTACGTTAAATTTGCTTTTCTGCTACTTTTCTGTTTACATATACAATGAACTTGAAGTGCCGTTCATTTCTTTTCATTTCTTTACCTTTATTTTTTTTCTTATTTCTTCTCCATACCCCCTTCCTTTCTATTGCACTGAACGTCATGTACCGTCATGCACCTGTGTATTAGCGTTCTTTTTTTTAAGTAAATCGTTAAGGTGGTCATTTGAAAAATATTGCCTTATTAGACTGTGAAGTCAAAACCAAGGTCACGTATTTAATTGAGCACCTGATCTTTAATGATATATATATATATATATATATATACATATATATATATATATACATATACACACATATATATATATATATATATATATATATATATATATATATATATATATATATATATATATATATATATATATATATATATATATATAAATAAAAGGGTGTTCCAGTAACTTAGACCGGTTTTAAACGTGAATTAACTTTAAGAGTATAATTATTTTTCTTCTTTTTCTTTCAGATTTGGCGGATATTTGAGTGCTATAAAAAATGTTCCAGTGGAGAAATACATTTTCACCAATAACATTGATTTATGTGCTGCTGACTTTGATCCGTCTTAATAAAGCACCCTTATATATAATCCGTCTTAATGAAACAATTTTATATATATATATATATGTATATGTATATATATGTTTATATATATGCAGAAATATAGTCTTAAAGTGTGCTATATTTATGGGGTAAAGTGCTCAATATCAGAGATAGAGCGTGTGTAAATATAAAAGTGGACATGGAAGTCAGCACTTAGAGGCGACAGTCTGTTTCATGCTAGTGCAATCGTCAGGCGACTAGTGCTGTTATTTTTCTCGGCTATTTATATAAGGGTCAGTGGTGCATTATGGGTAGTCTATTTTGGCGGTTACTTTTACCGGAAGTGGCTTATTTGTTTATTTATTTATGTCAAATTGTTTTGCTTGTTTTTTGTTTGTTTTTTTATTTTTATTTTTTATTTTTTATCTTATATATTTATTTATTTATTCTTTTATTTTGATCGGTGTTTTTGGTTAACGTAGTAAAAATTTGTTTATATGGCTTATTGTTGGTAGTCTATAATGGCCGTCATTACCGGAAATCGCTTGTTCGCTTATTTATTTGGGTCAAATTGTTTTGCTTGTTTTTATTTATTTTCATTTTTATTTTTTATCTTATATATTTGTTTATTTGTCATTGATTAAATCTGTTTGTTGAATTTGTGTTTTTTTCTGACTATCATTTAGGTGGGAACAGTTTTTAATTTATCTATTTAGGTTGGTTATCTTTATTTGTTTTTGTTTTCTTATTTCTTCTCCATACCCCCTTCCTAAACAAAAACAAAATAATAATAAAAAAAAAAAAAAAAACATTAATAAAAGATAATATACTACGTTACTTAAAAACCGAAAGCCAAAAAGATATAGTGTAACAAATAAATAACAACAAGTATAATAAATCGATCTAAATACATCCAAATATATAAATAAACTAACAACCGATTACGATAAACTAGCCGTTTAAAAAACAAAACAAAAACAAATAAAGATAACCAACCTAAATAGATAAATTAAAAACTGTTCCCACCTAAATAATAGTCAGAAAAAACCACAAATTCAACAAACAGATTTAATCAATGACAAATAAACAAATATATAAGATAAAAAATAAAAATGAAAATAAATAAAAACAAGCAAAACAATTTGACCCAAATAAATAAGCGAACAAGCGATTTCCGGTAATGACGGCCATTATAGACTACCAACAATAAGCCATATAAACAAATTTTTACTACGTTAACCAAAAACACCGATCAAAATAAAAGAATAAATAAATAAATATATAAGATAAAAAATAAAAATAAAAATAAAAAAACAAACAAAAAACAAGCAAAACAATTTGACATAAATAAATAAACAAATAAGCCACTTCCGGTAAAAGTAACCGCCAAAATAGACTACCCATAATGCACCACTGACCCTTATATAAATAGCCGAGAAAAATAACAGCACTAGTCGCCTGACGATTGCACTAGCATGAAACAGACTGTCGCCTCTAAGTGCTGACTTCCATGTCCACTTTTATATGTTTATATATATATATATATATATATATATATATATATATATATATATATATATATATATATATATCACGTCCCTTTAATCGAAATCTTTTTTAAGGTAATTTTCAGGGTAATGAGTTCATTTATCTGTACGACAGATTTTAATCATGAGTATCCACTAAAAATAACGTAAACGTTATTTTTAGTGGATACTCATATTTGAGTAGACGTTCTATTTATTTGTTAAAAGGTTTTGATACAAAACTGGGCAGATAAGAAAAGGTATCGGGGAATTTAATATGATAAGGATTTCGATTAAATTACCGTTACAAACTTTACTTGATCGACGAGGCTGCTTCGTGACCGAGACGGTTAAGGCATATCGGATATATATGTATGCGATTCGGTGTGGTTGCGTTTGTACATGCGTACTCGGCCATGTGTGTGCGCAAACCTTCATATATATATATATATATATATATATATATATATATATATATATATATATATATATATATATTCTATAATGTGGCGCATTAAATTCTATCCGAAACTTACTTCATTCACATTGCTATTTAGTAAGCATCTCTTAGTAGATTATCAATGTTACTGCTTTAGAAAGAGTGTATAGCGCCTACCTACGATCAACGGAGTAGGTCTGCCAGGAAGTTCACTGTTCGAAATCCTCGGAATTGACTTGCGCTGTAATAGCGAGGCACAAATTTATCATTTTTCTTAGCTCATAAAAACAACAGGGATTTTTTTTTGATAAAAGGTTTCATGAAAATGCGCGAAAATCCGCGAATAAAACACAAAAATTGATTTTCATTAAAAGAGAATATATTAAAAAGAAAGAAAAATAAAGGCAGATAAAAGAAAGACAGAAGGATTTTCTAAAAGAAAGAAAAAGAAAGACAGATAAAAGAAAGACAAAAGGATTTTCTAAAAGAAAGAAAAAGAAAGACAGATAAAAGAAAGACAAAAGGATTTTCTAAAAGAAAGAAAAAGAAAGACAGATAAAAGAAAGACAAAAGGATTTTCTAAAAGAAAGAAAAAGAATGTTAAAAAAGAAAGAAAAAAAAAGGGCTCGAAAAATAGAAAAATAAATTATCGTAAAAAATCATGGAATCAAGAAAAGGTATTCCTTGCCTTTGAAAAGTTGAAGTCGCCAAAAGGTTTCGTCTGCGTCTGCCAAATATAACGACTGTTGGTGAGAGATCTGTATTTCTGCACTAATCGTCCAGGGGAAACAATGCCATCAATGATTATTTTGCATTTCTATTATGACGTCGCTTTCTATAGTATTCTGACACTTATCATTTCCTTTCCTTCTACGTCTATTTTTTTTATTTGTTTATTCCTTTCTCTTTTTCTTTACCCTTTCTTTTCTTTAGTTTTGCCTTTAGTTCTGTTGTTTTTCATTTTCTTTCTTTTTAACTTTTTCTGTCCATCCTTCATTCCTTTCCTTACTTCTTTCTGGAATATTTTTTTATCTTTTCCTTGCTTTCTTTCTTTCTTTCTTTCTTTCTTTCTTTCTTTGCTTATTTTCTTATATCTTTCTTTCCTTCTTTTTTCTCATTATCTAGTTTATTTCTTCTTTCTCGCTTTCTATATTTCTTTCTTTCATTAGTTCTTTCTTTGTCTACTTCTTTTTTCCTTTCATCTTCCTTTTTTCTCTTTTCTTTGATTCTTTTTTGCTTTTTTCTCTTTCTCTAATAATTGTGTTTTATATTTTATCCTGTTTATTTTTCTCATACATTTATTATCTTTACAGACATAATTTTTCAGCAGCAAATTCATTCATGGTATTGAAAGCTTTAGTCAGCTGGAGAAAACTGTAAAAGGACTATGCTGTACAATACATTACTGGTAAATGGTGGGACAAATCATGTTCATTATTCCATGGCTTGACTTAAAATCCCAATTTGTCGGCCGATTTAGAGAGTTTTGCAAGGACCTTACAAACCATTTCTGGTAGAAGTACATCACTATTATCTATGTACAAAATTACATAAAAAATTGCCTTTGAACAATAAAATTCAAATTGCGCCAATCCTGTTTTGGGGGTACAGATGCATCCTTAAAGGCATCTAATATCATATCCGCGGTGAAGCTTTACAACCCATAAAATAAAATCCCAATCCAAATTTTGTCTAAACCTGGTGTTTAGCAAGCATCATTTTCTTGAATTGTTTCTTGGTTTTCTTTGATAGAAAATTGATTACTGAACGCAAGAATAATGTCATTTTGAAGAAAATATTTGATGGCACCCTCAGAATAGAAAGGGTATTAAAAGGACTTCTAAACAAACAATTAATGCCCTATAACCAACCAAGATAACAACATATCATTAAATAGGCCCAGAAACCCATCCTGTTGCATGAAGGATCCCTGTGGACAAACCTGGTTTTTGCATTTCCATGAGTACGTTTGACTCAGCGGAGGCTTGTGAGTTGGCAACTAAGATTCATCTTCGATATTAATAACACCGGTCTCTATAGGGATAACGGTATTATACTCCTGCCTAAAAACAGTGTACAAAAAATGACTAAGAAGAAGCCTAATTAAATTCCTTAAAGACCACAGTCTGAACATCACCACCACCAACGCTAATGGAACCTTGCACGTAACCTTGGACCTATCTAGTGGATAATATAAATCATTTGCTAAAGATTTATACTAACATAGATACATCAACAGACAATGTAACCATCATCCTAGAACACTAAACAAGTTACACAAATCGGTCCAATTTTGACTGTATTCAACTCTAGTAATAAGGATATTTTCGACAAGCACAAAAGAAAATATGTAGAAGCCGTAGAAGAAAGCAGCCATAAAATTAACTTCGAGTTCTTGGACATTAACAATAATGATGTGAACAAACGTAAATACCGCAAACGGAATATAATATGGTTTAGCTCACCTTTTAGCAGCAGCGTCAAAACTAATATCGGTAGAATTTTTATGAATCTAATCCATAAGCACTGAATCATTCTCCAACGCTAAAAAGATTTTCAATAAAAACAATGCCAATGTTGTTCTAAAAACATCGAGCGATATATATCAAAATACAACAATGTTACACTAAATAAACACTTAACCAACCTGAAATACCACACCACAAGGACAGCAACTGCGAAAAGAATCAGCCCATTAAACGTCAAATACATGCACAAATGTTTAGTTTATAAAGCTAACATCAAATACTATGGCGAAGTCGAGTTCTATTTGGGTCTATAGAAAAGACAGAAGAGAGTTATTTCTCGGCGATGGGAAAATGACTGATGTCGAGATGCCAGGTCAGCACCAGTAATATTACAGAGCCTTCTTTGGATTTCATCAAAAACCTCGTTATGCATAGCAGTAGTATCAAACTAGATGTGAAAGCAATATTCAATTCGCAGACAAATGGTAGATGCATAAATGTGTAAGATGCATTCTGGTGAGAAAAAAAACCTGTTTTGCACGGCACAGTGAACCAAACATTCTTGCAGCAAACCAGGGAATCGATACAATATAATAACTCCACTTCATATCAGTGGAAAACTTGAGACCACGAAAGATATAATGCATTACTCTCCTGGAGGTTAGCATCAGCCATACTGATGGACTGAAGAAAAGGTTCTCTATGATAATGAAAAGTATCAGTTTCGTTTTGGGGGCGTTAAAATATACAAGCCATGTCTTGCCCCAGTTGGCAAGTGATTAGAAGTCATTTTCGAAAGCAACTGCTAGTTAGACTAGATCTTGGAACACTATTTACATTATTCGGACTATTGTCCTCATCTTTGTCGTCATATTTAGCACAACTTTTCGGCCATTGTATGCTCCCGCCTTCTTCAGGCGGTTGGAATGTCAAACTGAACCCTTTATTTCGCTCAATGGAGTAGACTGTTCTAGTTCCACCTGCCATGTTTAATGGATGTCAGTTATCAGTTCTCTCCTGTAGGACACATGACACAGTGGATAAAGGCGTTAGTTAGATCCCGTGACAGGACCCAAATTGTTTGAGATCAATACCTGGTTAAGGCGGTGGAGAACTCTAAGAAGGGAATTAACTGAAGATAACTGACGCACAAGGTCCATCACCCACCAGTGAAAGCAGTAGTCAACACCAGCCAATATCAGCTGAGTGCCTCTGAAGAGTCAGTATTGAATAAGGGTCTCAACTTCGCCACAACCATCAGGCGGGTGCCATACTTGGACATCATTGCCAGAGTCGAGGAGGTGGCCTTGAACATGCCTCAGGCTCAGGCGGATGAACTGAGGTGGAAAGTGAGACAGACCTTGGAGAGAGCCAAGCTGCCCAGGTCTAACATAACAAAACTGGAGAGACTGGCGATTGGATCCCTACAGAGGAACGAAAACATCATCATACTACCGGCTGACAAAGGAAATGCGACTGTAGTGATGGACAAATCAGAGTATACAAGAAAACTGGAAGACCTCATTAGCAATGGTAGCTACAGCAAAGTGAAAAAGGATCCTACTATGAAAACGGAACGCAAACTGTCACAGATCCTAATCAAGAACAAGGATCACTTCGCACCCAAAATGTATAGGCAGTTATCGCAGCGTTACACCAAGCTACCTCACATATACGGTTTCCCTAAGATTCACAAAGACGGTATTCCGCTCAGGCCGATTGTTAGTTGCCAAGGCTCTGTGTGCGACCCTCTGAGTCGCTTCCTTGTAGATATAATTGACCCATTGATCGGAAAGTCTTCTTCATATGTCCGAAACTCAGCCCACTTCGTGGAAATAATCAAAGATGCTCCCATCCTATCCAACCAGATGGTGAGCTTGGACGTGGTGAGTTTGTTCACCAAAGTACCCACGGAGGAGGCACTTTCAGTAGTCAGAGACAGATTGACCTCTGACTCTTCCCTAAAAGAACGGACCAGTATTCCAATAGATAATCTGATGGAGATATTGACTTTCTGTACACAAACAACACACTTCGGAATAGGATCACACATATATCGACAGGATGAGGGCTTAGCAATGGGCTCGCCATTATCACCAGCAATGGCGAATATATACATGGAATACTTTGAAGAAATGGCATTAGAATCCATATCTCTAAAGCCAACTATATGGCTAAGGTACGTAGATGACACCTTCATACTCTGGCCACACCAGGAAGATGTCCAGGTTCTACTGGACCATGTGAACTCAATAAGACCTTCGATACAGTTCACAATGGAGAAAGAGAGTAACAACACACTCCCATTCCTGGATGTACTAATATCTCGAACAGAGCATGGGTTCAAGACATCCGTATACCGTAAACCAACGTTCACCGGACAGTACCTCAATTTCAACTCCCACCATCCATACAGCGTAAAGAAAGGGATCGTCCGTTGCTTACAACACCGAGCAAAAGTCATAAGCGGCGACCCAGAGACGTTAGATAAGGAATTGGTCAGTATAATTAGTACCCTACAACGTAACAACTACCCTGCGTACATGGCAGCAGCCCCCCAAAACTGGGATAGGCGGGTACGAGAGGAGGAGGAGGACAACAACACTCATAAAACAGTCTGCCTGCCTTATGTGAAGGGGTTATCAGAGAAAATACAAAGGATCTGCTGTCCATATAACGTCAGGACAACCTTCAAAAGCGTGATAACACTTCGCAGATATCTCTCTCGAGTGAGACCGTCCATAGAGGAGAACAAGACTAAAGATTGTGTGTACGCTATCCCGTGCAGCTGTGGAAAGGAATATAAAGGAGAGACAGGCCGCCCCCACAAGGTAAGGCTTCAAGAACACCAGAAAGCTGTAATGCGAGGCGAAGTAGAAAAATCAGGCGTGGCTCACCACATATGGAGAGAGAAGGGAGATCACCGTCCCCTGTGGGATCAGGTTGAGATCATAGACAGGGAACACCATTGGAAAATTCGTAAACTTAAGGAATCAGCACATATGCTAGGCCACAAAAATCTCCTGAGTCGGCCAAGCATAGAAATAAATACAATATGGGAACCAGTAATAACGAGTGCCAGAGAAAAGCAATGATAAAAAGTTGAAATATGAGATCTGGTAAAAACATGCAATGATAACAGCAAAAATTGCAATATGAGTACTGGTAAAACATGGTTGCTGAAAAATTAGGTTTATAATACTCAGAAATTCATACCCAGATGTCCTCAAGGAAACATGGCACAGTGGATAAACGCGTTGGTTAGATCCAGTGACAGACCCAAAGAGTGTGAGTTCAATACCCGGTTCTTCAGGCAGTGGAGAACTTTCAGAGGGAAAATTAGCAGGAGATAACTGATAACTGACAACCATCAAACATGGCTCGTGGAACTAGAACAGTCTACCCCAGTGATAGAAAAGGGTTCGGTTCGAAATTCCAAACACCTGAAGAAGGTCGGAGCGTACAACGGCCGAAACGTTGTGACAAATATGGCGACAAAGATGAGGACAATAGTCCGACTAATGTAAATACTGTACATAATACCTCATCTCAGATATATAAACAGATACTTAAAGGCCGAAATGTTGTAATAAATATGGCGACAAAGATGAGGACAATAGTCCGACTAATGTAAATACTGTACATAATACCTCATCTCAGAAATATAGACAGACTCAGAAACCATAATTCTTGAGCTTGTGAAGAAAGGTTAACATACTAAATCCTATCAAACGCCTTTGAGATTGTGTCTAAAGATCAAAGCTTGAATATGCAAATTCATTAAATAGGTTGACCGAGAGAAATGAAAACTTTATCTTTTATCTGAAAGAAGTTAGATACTTAAACAATTCAGAGATGATTGGGGTCTCTTGTCAATAGCATCAGCTCTGGATTTAATAATATGACATGTATTGGGAAAAATTTCCGTTATTATGAGAAAAAAAAACTGTTAATGCAACATTCACTCGCAAAAAATGCATTAGTTTTACAATTAAAAAAAAGTTTCGGCTATGGTTGATAAACAATAAAAAAACTAATTCCTAAAAAAAACAATCTGATTAAACTTTTTATCCAATGTCACTGGTCTGTAAATATACTCACCTATGAGTCTACAGGTGTTATCATTATTTACATTAATTACATTCTGTCTAATGACCCTTATTTTTTGTTGTTACTACGCTACAGGATTAAACCTATGACTTTTTATTCGGTTTCATAAGGATTAAATGTTTAATCCTTGGGACGGGAAAAATACATAGTTGGACTCAATTGAATTACTTAAAAGAAACAGGAAGACATCTCCCTAGACAGGGACCCCCGAACGAGAATAATTTGTCCCCATAGATTGATATCCCTCCCATTTCAGTTCGAAATTACCTGAAGGTTACACGGATCGACACCTGAAGAAGACCGGAAGGTAGAAAGCTCGATAATAACAACAAAGATGAGGATTTTATAATTAATTTAAATATTGTTGCTAAATCTTTGTAGTCTACTGAAATGTGTATACATTAAGTGAAGTGTTAATGGATTCTGCGAATCCCTTCATCATTTTCTTTCTAAGTAATGAACAATTTAATTTGATAATTAATATGAGAGAAAATATACTGCATTCTTTCCTTTCTATCGTCTCCCTTTTACCTATTTACATCTACTCAGGATTTATATCGTATTATTATGTGGAAGCCAACCTTCGCTGCACTAGAATTACTTTGAATAATTTCTATTTGATCTTAAATTCTTCGCTGTTGCCTGGTTTCATTAAAATTCTATTAATGTTAATAGCGAGCACATTAATTACCTTTGATTAAAATTACGGGTGTTTTACTTTTAAATAGTAACTGAAACTATTAGGGATATACTGGATTGTGTGCCATACACTGGATCCGTTAAGCGGTTATAAGACTTGGTATTATGTCAGAAAATCAATCAAATATTTGCTAAAATGGCTTTTTGAACTATACACATATTTCTCTCTGTTTTTTTTTTCACATTTCTGGATAATTGGAGCTCTTTGTCTATCCCCTTATATCAATTGCCAAATTACAAAATTAAAGTGTTTCATTTGATTCTCTATTTATTACGTTCAATCATGCAAACATATCAATTTATTTGGCGGTCAATAAGTTGGCTATTAACAACATTGATCTTTTGGCTTCAGCCACATCAAATTATTAAAGCTGGCGTAGCTCAGTGTCGAAACTAACGCTTAAATCTATCATTAGTTTTGCTTGTAACCAAATCAATTTTGGATTCGGTGCTTCATTTACAATGTAAGGCTTTAACATCTTAATATCTCGTCTTGGATTTTAATTCATTTAGAAATGTCATGCGCTTCACCCATTAACGACTTCTGCCCTAAAAATCTGGCGGGGTTGATTCATGCGTTATAGACAGAAACCTGTAAAATTATTGGTTTTGTATTAACTTAAGATTAATATCGTATTTTTTATAAATATAGGTGATTTAAAAATGTACTATATTCATTGTAATTTTTATATATTTAATCCCGGATAATTAAGTATTTTTTTATAATATTTGTAACTAATTTTATGCAGTGTAAGAATGGGTTAAGACTATTTTTCTTGAAATGCTTTTTAATTAGCGACTTATTTATATGAATAGACGTCGTCTCTTTTGCAGCCGGTTTATCCTTGCTAACAAAAATGAATACTTTTATTAAATTCTTTCCATTTATTATTCTGCAACATCCGCCTTAGTTCCTGACAACTGACAAAATATATTTGCCTTATTTTCATAACAATGAATAATTAACTAATATTCGCTTAGTTTTGGTAAAAGTTTCGACAGAAAGCTAATTAAACAAATGTGTCTACTCTACGCATTTGTAAAAAGAAAAAAAATGAAATGAATTTGTGAAAATCAAATATGCATATGATTAAATTTTATTGAGATTTAATACCGATTTAAAAAACACAAGCGATAACATTTTCTCATTTCATCAAAATATGAAGATATTTGAACGACTTTTACTACAAAATGGAAAAATAACCTAATGGCATCGATATCTGAATTTTTATCAGAGACATAAGGGAGAATTTTGTTTTTAAATAACGGGTTTATCTTTATCATTATTATTATTATTATCTTTTTCACGACGAAATTATTTCATAATATTTTCCTATTATTAAATTCACCAACAAAACGAAAATTATGCCTGGAATATGTACTTCCACTGATGTGCCTAATTTACATAGGTAGTCACAAAGACTATAAATAGCTATTATCCATGAGGCATTTGAGTGCATACTACTTACCATGAGTTGTGAATAATGGCTAGTCTACAAAGTATTAAATGACGATTATATATTCTTTTTTGTATTGTACAACTAATTTTTGCACCCACTAAAATAGATAAAAGGGATTTATTTCTTTTACCTAATTTTTTTCTGTTTTCTATGCATATTTAATTATTATGCATCTGTGTACAGTTAATTATATGAAAAGTATGTTTATTCATTAGTTGGAAATATAATAAATTAAACATTTCTATGTTTCCTAAATATATATAAGTGTCTTTGATAAAATTCCACATAAAAATGAGTCGGCATAAAAGAGATTTTTCTCTTGTTATTTTGTTTATAAATCTTGTATATATATTTATTTATATCTTATTTTACACATACCATACACATACACGTAAACACACGTGCACACACGTACGAACACACACACACATACAACACACACTTACAGTACTGTGCAAAATAACTGAACACCATATTTGAATTAATTACAATAACTTTCAAACTTTTTATCAAGCTGAAATAAAAATATTAATTTAAAATTACAAATTAAGACGTGCAAAAGTAAGTGAACCCTTGCATTTAATATTTGGTGACTGCTTCTTCTGAGGTTAAAATATCTGCCAGTCTTTTTTTATAAACTTTCAGTAGTGAATGCCGATTTTTGACCAATCTTTTTTGAAAAATTCCGACAATTGCTTGATTTCACCTTGGTTTCTTGCCTGCGCTGCTTTCTTTCACAGATTTTGTATTGGGTTTAGATGATGACTAGGCAGGTCCAAGACATGGAATCTCTTTTTACGAACCCGTTCTCTTGTGGATTTGCTTTGATACTTCAAATCAATGTCCTGTTAGAAATTCCAGCAGTGACCCAATCCCAACTTTTGAATAGAGAACAAGACCCATTCGTTCAAATTTTCTTGGTATTTTGCAGAGCCCATTGTGACGTCATCGAGTACTATTTTGCCTGTTCCAGCAGCAGGAAAGCACCTCCAAATCATAATGATGTTACCGCCATTTTCTAATGGTTGCTCTCAAAATCTTCTCTTCAAAAGCCGTATTAGAAGCTCACTAGATATACCACCTATTGTTCCTCCCCAAAAGTTCTAATTTCGTTTCATTCGACCATAAAACTTTTTGCCAGAATATTATTTCGTCGCACTGTAGATAATTGATTCCGACATTGGCTAGTAAGCATTGGAGAACCTCAAATGACACCGCGTAATTTGCTAGGATTTGTCGAACTAGATGTCTACTTGCTCTTATTGTTTTTTTTTGTTTTTTTCGCGGACAACTACTTCTTGATTGTGATGCCGTCATATCGAATGTGTCTTCCATTAAAATAATATGTTACACAGTAGAGAAGTACACTCCAATATTGACAGTTTTTGTAGCCGTCTCCGTCATTATATGTTTCAATTGCGCGATTTGATTAAAGATTCAGAAAGTACTTTTGATCTTTGCACATATATATATATATATATATATATATATATATATATATATATATATATATATATATATATATATATATATATATATATATATATATACACACACATATATATATAAATTTAGTCTTTAAATGTACACGTCTGTATACATAATGAGTTATTATTTTTGACTGCCGTATGCACAGCTTACCAATAAAATGAACACGTGTCATTTTGATTTTTATACGTGCGAAATAAATCATTTGCACTAGCAACCATGCAAAATAAAAATAAATAAGTGTAAATGTAAGTGTTCACTTATTTTGCAGATCTTAATTTTGAATTAATAAATTTATTCC
Organism: Acanthosepion esculentum; assembly: GCA_964036315.1. NCBI lineage: Eukaryota > Metazoa > Mollusca > Cephalopoda > Sepiida > Sepiidae > Acanthosepion > Acanthosepion esculentum. Next base: position 135,883,737 of record OZ038482.1, read on the forward strand.
ATGTGAAACTCTGCAAATGCCTGTAATTAACTTAATAAAGGTTTTTCTCAAAGATTATATAGTTTAATTAAGATCTGGTGAATATCTGAAAAAAGGAGATAATTATTTGAAATATTATCTTAGGGGTTCACTTATTTTGGACAGCACTGTATATATATATATATTATATATATATATATATATATATATATATATATATATATATATGTATATATATATATATATGATTGGATATGTGATCTGAAGAACCAGGAAAAAACACCTTCCTGGGGGAATACAATATAGCCAATGAACCCTTAATGTTGTCTGTTTTTTTTAATTTTAAATACATTTACACACAACCACACGCGAACCCATATATATATATATATATATATATATATATATATATATATATATATATATATATATATATATATTATAAGTTAAATATATCAATCTAAGATGTTTCATTTTATTAAATCAGAGAATAACATATGGAGAAAAAACAAGAATAAACTTCTGGTATTTTCTTCTTTTGTGTTTGATGTTCATTGGTCAACCATTTTTCACGCGCATTCAACTCTTTTAAACCAACGGTACTATAACGTGTGGCGTTCCGAATTCAAGGAAAGATGACGCGTCCATCCGAGGATTCAAGAACTTAACGGATTCCAAGTCTACCTGAAAATCCGTAAATATTGTTTTATATATATATATATATATATATATATATATATATATATATATATATATATATATATATATGTGTGTAATTTGGCAGCAACTTTTCTTTCAAACATGTAGAACTATTTTCAAATAAAAAGTCTCATTAGAGAATATGAGAAAATTCAAAAGAAAATATGTAAGACTATGTTGTCTTTAACATTCAACACTACATGTTTGAAATATATATATATATATATATATATGTGTGTGTGTGTGTGTGTGTGTATATAATTAAGTAATTCATTGAGTCTGAAAGAAACCTCAACAGAATGAAGAAAGCACTGGACGGCCGTTTCGTCCTATATTTGGGACTCAATATAGCGCCGCTATGGCTCTATATTGAGTCTGATCCGTGGCTCCCGGGGGCACAGTCCTATGGTTACAGGGAATTTCAGTTGAGTTCCACCACGGAATATGTGAGCGAGCGGCGCTATATTGAGTCTGATTTGCTATGGTGTTTTCTTGGCCACCTAAGTGTCAGGGTTTTAATTCTCTGTAGTGGATGCGCACTGCTGATGAGTCCCAAATATAGGATGAAACGGCCGTCCAGTGCTTTCTGCATTCTGTTGAGGTTTCTTTCAGACTCAATGAATTACTTAATTATAATTATCAAATCCTCCTTACAATTTCTATCATATATGTATAAAAATTCTAGTTTGTCTACGTGGAAATCAGATGACTGTGCATCTTATTAATTTTGTGTGTGCGGTCGGGGTGGAACACGTTAGATTGATAAACGTTTCCTCTTTGTTCGTTATTTTTATCATTCCGTCGGAGTCGGATCCATATTTCATCTCAACTCATACATACATATGTATGTTTGTATGTAAACATGACCGCGATGACAGGCTCTCGACTCACTTCGAAATATACAAACAACATTCATATATATTGTGAGTAGAAGGGATTCTTGGCCGGAATTAGTTATTTTCTGCACCCCCTCACCCCCCCATATATACATATATATATATATATAACCTAAGGAGTATTTGTGTGTGTGTGTGTGTGTTTGTGTATGAGTTTGTGTGTGTAGCGTGATCCTGGAGATAACATCAAAGCAAACTTTGCTGGCATTGATTGTAGATATTTACGAACTCTATGTGACATTCACGAAGTCAGTGTCGAATTCCCGAGCTGCGTCTCTCGAGGTTAGCAAGCTATCAATCTCCTGACATCCATATTTACAACTTGTTTTGATGGTTGATATTTAAAAAAGAAAACTTATTAGCATTTTACGTAGTAATAACCGGTTTCTGGCGCCTATATATTTGGTATTTATTTCTTGTATGTATTCTGCTCATAAGCACCTAATCTTCTTCGAATGAAAATATTTCTGATAGACAGGATATGTAACAATATAATTCAATGGAATGTTTCGGGTTGGGTTCGATATTATAGGAAGGAGGACATAATACAAAGACATAAGTGAAGATCAATGTCTAAGAATTGAAAACTAAAATATAGTAAACTCTTTTAAATACTGAGACTACTCCCTTGTATGCGTCACACTTATAACACAAAATAGAATAGGTGATAAGAAAATCGAATATAGTATATGTGGGCGAGAGGTAGTTTCGTAGAAAACCACAAATTGTTACAAAGCCATAAAATTAACCTAAAACCTCTAGCCATGTCCTTCAATAGCCTCAGCAGATTGCGCCTTGCATATGGATGTGATGCATGCCTTCAAACTCGTTCGGAAATATATAAACTGTCAGCTGGTTACAACCGCTTTCGAAGATGGATTCGCGCGAAGTAAGCCTTTTCCGAATCTTGTGGCCAAGTCGCTACCGGTCACAGACAACGAACGGTAACAGGAATCACAGGACTCGTAAACTCACAACAGCAGTAACAACTAAAACGGATGGCACATATAAATATAAAATACTGACGTTCTAATATACCTCAAACAAGTTTTCAGAAAGGAAAAACCCATCAATAATGAAAACGACAACATTTACTAGATATGAGAGGGCTACCCTCCTGAAACAAAAACTGTTTTAATAGACAGATGTCATGAATTCCAAATAAGTAATACTGGCTGTTCGGTCAATATATGCTGAATGTTTCCTTATAATGAAACATATGATATTATTAAGATTACTATTAGCATTGCTCGGGTCATAGGTTTTTGCCTAATGTATTTATGACCAAAGTTTAAAAATTATTTGATATCTTTCAAAATCGCAGAATGGAATAAATAATGTATTCTTTATATATATATATATATATATATATATATATATATATATATGAGTTGTAATCAAATATATATGGGTCGAAATCCTTCAAAATGAAACGTGAATAAATGGGAAACTTTTATCAATTTTATTAATGATTCATCAGATAATGTGATATTGAGATAAAGAAGAAAAAATCGGGTATTTTTACTTTTGTGTTGTTTGAGCTTAATTTGTTAATCATGTTTCACTTGCATTCGACTTGTTAAAAAACGTTAGCATAATCTGTAGTTTTCCAATGCGTCCCTTCAAAGTTCCAAGAAATGAACGAATTTCAAGCCTAACTGAAAAAAAACTTTATATTACTTTATGCAAATTACTGCATAATTATTGTAGTTTGTCTATGTCTGTGTGGGGTTCAGATAATATTTCATATTCATAAGTATGTGTCTCGCGCGCGGGTATGTGTGTGTGTGTTTGCGTGCGTGTGTGTGTGTATGTGTGTGTCTGTCTAGTGGACACTATGTTTACAATTTTTCACATGCGGATTTGGGAAATTTGTAACGTATATATCTTTTTCTAGATAAACATACGTTAGATTTTTTAATAATGGATGAAAAAAGGTTGTTGATATAATAGAATGGTTTTGGTGTGTGTTTATAGTTGGTAATATTCTTATTACTAATCCCTCGAAGTACTTACGACGTAAAGAATTATGTTCTTTTTTTAAAAATTAGTATGGCATTTAGAAATGGTCAGTTTTGTTCCTGGGTATTACGATCGAGTTTTAATGTTTGTAAATTCGTTTTTGACTTATTAAGTTTAAAGAAATTTTACGGTAGATGGCCCTGTATTGCTACACAGACTAGGTTACATTTGTCATTCGTGTACATTGTGGCTCTTCCGACTCCAACATTTAACGAGTGTAGTAGTAAGTTAGCTGAGAAATGTTCCGCTAATAATGGCAGTATATTCATATCGTGAGCAGGCAGATGTGATTTTTACATATGGCCGCCCTAATGGTAATGAACGCGAGGCTGCACGGCTGTATCCGATTGCATTCCAGCACGCAAAATTTGCAGCTGTTTATCGTCACGTTGGTGAGACAGGGTCCATGGAGCCACAAACTATGGATATAGAAAGACGTAGATCCACTCATACGCCTGACCACATAGAAAAGATTCTACAGGCTGTCGGAGACGATCCTGGTATCAGTACACGTTAAGAGACCCTAGCATGTCGTACATTTCATAGTACCCCATAGACGGACAAATGTAACCTAATCTACATGGCAACACAGCGCCATCTACCGTACACTTTCTTTAAACTTAATAATTCAAAAATAAAATGTTTGCAGACATATATTTAAATGGACTTTTGTTCTTGTGTTGGTGAGACGATCCCGCCCTAAAGGCTGTAAAAGTATTTTGATTCACGTTATATATAGAAAAATAGCGAATATAAATCAAGATCAGTTTCCTATCATATATAGACGCATATTAAGGGAAAATAAAACTTGACTCGGGTAGAGTATGTTTGCTGAGCGTTTGTTGTTTTCCTCGTGAGATTTTGTGACGTAGCAACGTCGGTGTCGGATCGTGATACAGACACATATACTGCAATAGGTTTCAGTGTAGTAAAAGTGTCCAGTTCAATGGATGCCAGGCCGCCATACTGCTTTTGTTCATTTAGGGAAGTCTAAGACGTGACGAAATGAGAACTTTACCAAAATGTATGTTAATTTCGCAGCATTGCCACACATTCGTTTATGAAATGTTCACTCCATAAATGCTACACTAGACAGAGGGTTAATTAATTAGGGTATCCTATGGAGATAATAGGCGGAAGTAGGAATTGAAGATTATCAGAATATTGAGGAGAGGTAACAGTTTATTCCTGACTTGAAGAGGTTTTTTAATGAATTAAATATCATCCATACACAAGTCTGTTTATTTCGCATTTTATACACAATTTTAACCAATTTTTGTCACTCAGTCCAAAGGCCGAAGAATAATTCAAGATAGAATATTATTGAAAACGTTTCCGTTATGGATGTTCTTCCTTCATTGTTTTGTCAGTTACGGTTTATCAACCCTTTGTGGGTTATTTAAAAATGAACATATTTTGGATTCTAATAATTCTGTTTTTCTTATTGAATATTTCATTAACATTTTCTTTTAAGCTGACAATAACTTATCTCTCTGCAAATTCTACTATTTTGCCCATAGGGAGATTTATTCATGCGTTTTCCCAAGGATGTTTACACGTAAGTGAATGTAACGAATCCGAAAGAGAGTCAATCTCGTCTCTCCGATTTTTCTTTCTGAGACTGTAATCTTTTCCCCAGTCGCACACCCCTATGTATGTAATAGAAGGAATTAGGAAGTGAAGACTATAAGACTATGAACGGCAGATAATGGTTGACCCTAGATATGAAGAGGTAAAGATCTTTTTGGTTATAGATTCATTCAAACATGACACTGTTTTCCAAAATATAGCGGTTCTCCGGAAGAATCTGTTCGAATTGAACTGCCTTCTTTCCGATAGAATAAGGAGATTATGTCTCAGTTATTCTTCAAATTGCAAAATTACTGGTCAACTGACCGTACTCCACCCTCAGCCTAGATCGTCACGTAAGAGGCACTTGCTAAGATCGAAGCAACGTGCAGTTTGAAGTGTTAGAACTGCACGGCTTAATCTACATAAGACAAAGCACATATGAAGGGTGCAGTTTCAATACTTGTCATCTGTAATTATTTGATTGCAGTAATATTTAATGCGTATCATTTGTCAGATTGCTATCACCTCATTGCAGACATTTTCAAGGATCATTAAGCGTTTTGTCTGGATGATTGGATGCAACTTCGTTGTGTTCAAGATTTGTCTTCACGAAATTTATGTTTCTGTCTGCTGGAAACTGGAGGCAAAATATATCTCAGTAGCAATCTATAGCATCTTGTTCTACGGTGCCATACTCTTCCCCATTAAAGATTACTCTGACAAGATGCGGCGTAGCCTGACTAGTTTACTTAGCACACTTGAATCTCTTGCTCTAAAAGGGTGCAAGGAGCGGGAAATAATAGAATAATGGCAAAATATTTGGCATCTGTCTAATAACATCCATGAGACGCTACAGACCGGAGTTATCGACTAAGGAAGATCTAAAATAAATTTGGATGATGTCGAATTACTTTACATACACGTCTTATATGTGGATGTGCGTTGTGGATATCGGCTCGCAGTGAGAACTCAGAGAGCAGAGTTCGAATTCAAGAGTTCGTTAGATTCACTTATGCACAAATACCATTTGGAAAGGTATGAATACATTTCTTTCTCCCCCCAGGTATGGGTTGACTATTAGTACAGACTGGTCTCTTTAGCCTTGGTTGGCAACCAGTTTACAGCAAAAAGAAATGGCAACCTAGTGCAGGAAAAAATCTGCATCGTCAGTCATGTATCGAAAGATACATGATCAGCCAAGCGTGTATCACGCATGACACTTAGCTGACTGACTTATATTGGAAACTTATCGCTTATCGATAATTTATATCTATGAATATTTACTGTAATTATTTCCTGACTTGTGTGTTTTTCATCGGAAGTATATTGATAAACAGATCTAAGGCAGTTAAATTTACAAGGTAACCAAAAAAGTGCTGTCCATTTTTAAAGGAAAAAAAGAAAACGCTTCAAAGGTTTTGACGCAAAGAAGTCCGGGGAGTGGAAGAGGTGGTAATCGGATGGCGCAAGATCAGAGGAATAAAGTGGATGGCACAAAGTCTCCCACCCAAGTTGCTGTATGGTATCCCTGACCACTTGCGCGACATGCGGCCTGGCGTTGTCATGGAGGAAAAGCACACCTTTGCGATTCACCAGTGCTGGCTCCTTCTGGCGCAATGCCTGTTGCACACGTTTCAATTGCTGCGAGTATAGGTTTCCAGTGACCGTTTGACCCGTTGGTAGCAGTTCATAATGAACCACTTGACGACCTGTCCACCAGACACAAAGCATAATCTTGCGTGGGTGCATAGGCGGTCTTGCGGTGTGAGGGACAGCATCCTGAAGAGACAACCAATGTCTGGAACGCTTGGGAGTTTCGTACAGAACCCACTTTTCATCACTGGTAAGCACTCGATTGAATAAGGATGCGGTACGGTGGCGAGAAAGCAGCGATACGCAGGGTGCCACTCGTTGTCCCTTGTGGACCTCCAACTTGCTCAGTTTGTTCGTCTTACCTAGGCGGTGCAGGTGAAGTCTAAGTGTTTCATCGGAAACGTTGAACTGTCTTGCAAGTTCACCACAGGTTAGACTACTGTCCTCTTCACTGGCCGCTTTCAGGAGTCCGTCATTCAACATCTGTGGTCGTCCCATGCGAGGCTCATCATGGAAAGACAAATCTCCCGGCTTGAATTTTCGAAATCAACGCCTTGCAGTACGTTCATCCACAGCACTATCCCCAAGCGCTTGACATATGCGGCGACTTGATGCAGCTGCTGATAAGCCCACTTTGAAGTCGTAAAGCAAACAGCCCCGAACGAGATATCTAGACACTTCCATCCTTCTCACAGCTGTTCGGCTTATAACTGATGGCCGGGAACGCCGAGCGTGTTTTTTATAACGTCTGATGTTCCTACTTCCGGCAGTCTGAATTTGAAAACAATTGCTACACGCATTTCGTATATATTTCAACTTCATTCAATGACTAATCAAAAACGGACAGAACTTTTTGGTTTCCTTGTAGATCGAAATTGGACATAAACAGTATGAAACTCATTTTTATTATGATTGTGTTTATGTAATTTAAAGTGTTTCAATTATTGTAAAGACCTGGAAGTTAACAGTCTAGTAAATAATATGTTGTAGGTTATATCACGCCATTTTCAGGTGCTCCGATTCAAATTAGTTCAATGTGGCACTATTTAGAATCTGTTTCGCGGAGGAAATGCCTGAGACGGGTTAATGTGCTTGAACAAAATTCAATGAAATATGAATTTTACACATTTTGTGGACAATATTTATCCCAGTTAATTAAGATCATTTATTTGATAGTTCGCAAAACAGACAATCAAGCGTAGAGACCGTGACGGTTGACTTTGACTGAATTAGTTTTCATGAATTCGTTCTCTCTAATTGTTTGTCTACAGAGTGAGGCAAAAATCACGCACCAGGGATTAATGGATAGGTCAAAGAGATCGTGTGGAATAGTCATCGAGGTCACAAAATCTCACACCCATGCAATATTTCAAGAAGGAGAGTAAATAGGACAACGGAATAATATTTTTATACAAAATCTCGATGTATGTGATTAATATTACAAAACAAAAATTAAGTGCATTGTCAAAAAACTAGATTGTTTCAAAGAAGAAATAATTTATTTGCGTAAAATAATAATTATTATATCTCGTAAAGTTGTTTTAGTTGTATGTGGAAGGAAAATTAAAAACTCATGGTTGAATCCATTTTTTTATCAAAGTTCAAAATAACCCTATGCAAAAGTATTGGATACATCAATTTAATATTTTGTTGCGTAGCCTCTGTTTTGTTTCACTGCTTCCAGTCGCTTTCTTTAGTTGGCCACAAGTTTTTCACACTGATCCACCGTTACTTTACCCCATTCTTCCTTGCCTAATTCCTCTAATTGCTTGATATTTTGTGGATTCCGCTTATGAACTTTAACCTTCAAAGTATTCCACAAATTCGCAATTGGATTCAAGTCAGGAGACTGACTTGGCCAATTGAGAGTTCTAATACCATTATTTTCAAACCATTCCTTTGTAAGTTTTGCGGTATGTTTGGGATAATTGTCGTGTTGAAGCACGAAATTCCGACCATGTCCTAAAGAAGTTGCAGATTTCTGAAGGTTCTTCTCTGGAATCTCCATGTACATGCTACCATTCATTCTACCATGGATAACTTGTAACTCACCAGTGACCTTGGATGAAAAACATCCCCATATCATAATGGAACTACCCCCAAACTTAACTGTGGGGATGTTATTGTGCTTGTTGAAGCCAGTGCCATTTATTCGCCAAACACTTGTCACTGTGTTCCTTCCGAATAGTTCAACTTTCTTTTCATCCTACAAGGTTACCTTTTCCCAAAACTGCATACCTTTCTTTTCATGAGTTTCGACAAACTTTAATCGGTCTTTGACATGTTTGGTTTTCAGTAAAGGCACTTTTCTTGGTGATCTTGAATGAAAGCCTGTACGATATAGAGCTCTGCTAATGGTATCCTTACTTACATTAATTCCAGTACCCTCAAGATCAGTTTTAATTTCAGAACGAGTAATGAAGGTGTTTTTCGCACATTTCTGCTGATCCACCTTGAAGTGCTCTCATTTATTTTTCTCGGTCTTCCATTTCTTGGAAGGTTTGCTGTACCGTCGCCATACTTCATATACTTTCTGATGTTATTTCCGACTGTACTTAGTGCTAGATTCATTTCTTTGCTACTTTTTCGGTAACCTTGTCCTCCTTTGTGACGTTCAATGATTCTATCTCGCATATCTCTGGATAAGTCTTTAGTTTTTGCCATTTTTAATCCTTGAATTGCAGAATGCACATCAAAGAGTCAGATGAGTAGTAGCACTACCTTGTAAACAATTGTGTGCTTCTCTGATTGGTCAGAGATAACATTCCAATACTATAGAAAATTTGAATATTTAAAGTTTCGATTGGAAATCTGAAAAAGTGTCATGTATTCAATACTTTCGCATAGGTTAATTTTGAAATTGGATTTTTAAAAATGGATTCAACCATGAGTTTTTAATTTTCCTTCCACATACAACTAAAACAAGTTTACGAGATATTACTTACCAAATATCAGGCAAAATGGTGAACATAAACTAGAGTTATAACAGAAAATAACATGTATCCAATACTTATGCGTGTCACTATATATATATATATATATATATATATATATATATATATATATATATATATATATATATATATACACTCATACGCATAACACACATATATATCTATATGTGCACATATATGTGTTTGTATTTGTGTGCGTATATATATGTATATATATATATATACGTCTGTGTGTATATATATATATGTGTGTGTGTGCGTGTATATATATATATATATATATATGTGTGTGTGTGTGTGTGTGTGTGTGTGTGTGTGTGTGTGTGTGTGTGTGTGTGTGTGTGTCACTTAGTTGATTAATATTATAAGCACCCGACACCAAATTTCCGGACATGAAAATCTTTGTATTCGTTCTGGTCCACACTTCAGGATTTATCAACTATTGTCTGCTGTTTTTCTCAATTTCTTGTTAGATAGATAGATAGATAGATAGATAGATAGATAGATAGATAGATAGAGTATCATATAAATAAAAATCTATAATGTGTAGGTTTTCTCCTTTGCCTCTTCTCAGTTTTATTCCACCTCCTATGCTTGTTTCATGCTTCGGAATGCAATGTTAATGTGCTAATCTAGTAGAACATTTCTAATGTTTAGTTCGTTGATCTTCAATGATTGCTCCTACTGTAATATATATATATATATATATATATATATATATATATATATATATGATTCCAGTCTTGTATGAAGTTAAGCGTTGAAATATTACGGCTGAATATAAGTTCTCAATTGAGATTTGAGCTATGTTTTGCCTTAGCAAACTAAATAGCAAATTGCAATATGGATTTTTTTATGTCGAAGACAATTGACGATACCTTCTTTGTCCTCGTTACAAAAAAAGGCCTTATCAAATGGAGGACTGATACTCAATCAATGGATTTCTTTCAAAAGAGGCAATAATCTAATACAACGTGAAATTTAATATTGCTCATCAGAAAGGAGTTAATACGACAATCTGGGAGGAGTCATTTAGGCTAATTTTCATTTCTGCCTCAAATATTTTTTGTGTAGAGGTGAAATTATAGAGACTAGGGAGAGAGATTGGGGAATTTTCAAATTTGTTTTTGATGATAGCAACATCAGGGTGGGTTATGTTTCATGTTCCCTTTTCCTATTGACTTTCAGCTCATTCGCCCATTTGCATGCATGGAAGAAATTACTTTAGCTAAACGAATTTAAAGTTTGAAAGTGTGAAAGAAGTACAGCGACGGCGAGGAAGAGATGAAGAGAGCATGCAAAACTGATAGAGAAGAAAATAATATTTAGTCAATGTGAAAAAGTAAAACAAATATATGAAAGAAATGAATAGACAGGAAAATAAAACGACATAGAAGAGAAGAAGAAAGAGGCAAGGATAATTAGAATAATTAAGATGAAAAAAAGCAAACAAGATTTGCGAAGAAATGACAAGCGAGCGAGAGAGAGAAAAAGAATGCGATAATTAAACAGAAAGAAGGAAAGAAAAAAATACAAGGACATTTATCAGGAACTGAAAAAGTTATAAAACCTGAAATTCCTGCCAATAATTAGTAGCAAATTTTGAACTATGTAAAAATACTACTCGCATAGACGGTTCCAAGAAGTCTATGTTTCGATTTTGTACGTGGAATTATATTTATTTTCAGTTAAAATGAGAGGAAATAAAAGGGGGAGATAAGTCATCAAATACATGACGCCTCCATATGCTTCCAATACATTATGTTATCTTAAAGTATTCATTAATTATTTATATAATTGTTATAAGGGAATAAAATGTCGCTGTCGACACTTGCGTCTGAACATAGATAACCAGTGAGCAAACACAGGCGATCTCATTTTCGAATTAAGTAGACCAGGTGACCATAGAGGAAAACGCATGTATGGGAATTCGCTTGACGTCTGGAAGATCTTTATTTCTACTATATCATCTATCACTATACAGACCGCTATTCTCTACTCTATTCTCTATACTATTTCTCTATTCGGATCACTATACAGATTACTTTTAGAGCGAGTATTATTAAGCAAGTACTCTTAGTGCGAGAGCTATTCGAAGGCATCTGACACCAGTATTGTTCAACGGCGTTACTATAGTTGTATCTGCGATTACAAAGTCTCTACTACAACAAGCATTACAAAACTGGCAACGAGAATAGGTTGACATCACAGAAATATTTTTATACATTTTCTACTAATGACACCCCACTACAAGACATAATAGTCTTTCAGTGTAGAAGGTGACTGAATGATGTTGTATGAGCGTAAGAAAGGAAAGTAATAGGTGCACTTTATGTGGTTATGTAGGAGACGTAATAGGTAACGCTAGACTTGAAGAGGTTAAGATTGTAGTGGTCATGGAAACATCCTCTCGGGAGCCTATCGCATAAGGTAAAAGTTCTTGGACAGAAGCTGTCCGAATGGAAATTCCGCCTTTTTAATGGAATATGAAAGGAACGTGAATGATTCGTACCAGTGTATATCGTATCTCAGCCGCATGGGATCAGGGCTGGTGAAATTCAGGAATGTGGCTCACTCTAACAGATGGTATGCAAATAGCGATAGAGTAGCGGCCAGAGACTTCCGACCTTTCTTTTGTAGGAAAGGGTTTCTACAGTGAAAAATAGTTAATCACGCAAACGGTCGTTTGTACGCTTTTGAACTATGACAAAACTGTCAACACAAATATGGCATCCCAAATATTCCATTTCTGTTTTTTCCTAGCTCTTGTAACAGGAGGAGTCAGAAATTTACTGAAGTGGTACATGGAAGCGAACATTGTCATAGCGTTAGTGATACATTTTATATATGACGTGGCGTTTAAGGTTATGACCCCCCTTGAAGGGAACAAACATTCAGCACGATAGTGTAACGTTCAATGTCTGGTCTATAATGGTGTAAAGTTTCGATATATTGAATGCTACAAGACAGTAATGAGACGCCTTAGAAAGGTCAGATGATATATCAGATGACAGGTTCTGGTCACCTAGGATTTTGTAGGTGCACCTATATACTGCACAGATCTGGTTATATTCTTAGACCCGTAATACAAGGCAAAGAGAGTAAAAAGACTGGAAAGATAAACCTGACAATTAAAAACGACCTGTTAGCAAGGACTTGATAATAGAGAAAGACAATTCAGAGATTTCATAGCTGCAAACGTTGTGTAGCGATATCCTGTTACACCTTTACAGATGCCTGTAATATATTTAACTTATTCGTCCAAAGATGAATTTATTTACTAGTTCTTCACTGACTCTTTGAATATGATAGATGTGACAACAGTGATAGACTTAAACGAATGAAAACCATACTTCTTTTTGGCCAGAATTTGGACCTGTTGAGACGTCCAACATCTTTCCTGTTCTGTCTATATTTCTGAGATGAGATATTATGTACGTTATTTACATTATTCGGACTATTGTCCTCATCTTTGTCGCCATATTTATTATCTGCGGTCCATATAACACCAGGACAACCTTCAAAAGCTTGACGACACTTCGCAGATATCTCTTCCGAGTAAACCCCCTCATAGAGGAGAACATGACTAAAGACTGTGTGTACGCTATCCCGTGCAGCTGCGGAAAGAGATATAAAGGAGAGACAGGCCGCCCCCTTAAGGTGAGGCTTCAATAACTCCAGAAATTTGTAACACGAGGAGAAGTGGAAAAATCAGGCGTTGCTGACCACATATAGAGAGATAATGGGGATCACCGCCCTCTGTGGGATCAGGTTGAGATCACAGACAAAGAACACCATTAGACAATTCGTAAACTTAAGGAATCAGCACATATGCTAGGCCACAAAAATCTCCTGAGCCGACCAAGTATAGAAATGAATACAATATCTGAACCAGTAATAAGGAGTGCCAGAGAAAAGTTGCAATATGAGCTCTGGTAAAATATGAATGGTAACAGCAAAAATTGCAATATGAGCACTGGTAAAAATGGTTGCTGAAGACATCAGGTTTATAATACCCAGATATTCATACACAGACATCCTCAATGACACATGGCACAGTGGATAAAGGCGTTGGTTAGATCCAGTGACAGGACCCAAAGAGTGTGAGTTCAATAACCGGTTAAGGCAGTGGAAAAATTAACAGGAGATATCTGATAATGGCCCGTGGAACTAGAACAGTATACCTCAGTGAGCGAAATAAAGGGTTCAGTTCGGCATCCCAACCACCTGAAGAAGGCCGGAGCGTACAGTGGCCGACACGTTGTAAAAATGATGGCGACAAAGATGAGGACAATAGTCCGAACAATGTAAATAATGTAGTTTTCCTGTTGAGTATAGATTCAAATCGTTTACTGCCGACACTAAGAAGGTTAGTGGATCGATATTGCAACCGGTATTCTTCAAATCTGAGCATATAGTCAACACAAAAGCATCTCTTCTTCAGGCTGCGTTTAAACAGTTTTGACAAGATTGATTATAACTCTGGGATAACCTTCTCATGAACAATCACGGACGGAGTCAAGGCATTTGATAAATCTAGAAACTTCCCTTGCCTAATATGGAATTAAAAGTAAAGTGTAATGTAAAGAACGTTACCTTCTCTGACGAAGATGTAATAACCCCAAGGTTATGTATTGTATTAAGCGTTGATGCTTTGCCTCTATTGATAATTTTATTCGAGGTTTTCTAGAAGGTAGCAAATCTTTTTCAACCTTGTCTTGGACTGACTGTGCATAGATGGCGTTTGCCTTTTCTAGAACTCTGTTTAAATAAATGCCGGCTGTTCTAAATGCTACACAATTTTCAGTGGTATAGATGCGCTATATTCTGGCCTGGACTCAGACGGGATATTGTTTTCTGTTGGTATTTTTCATGTGGGATAAATCATTCTCTACCTGAAAGGATCCATTCAGAAAAGAGGAAGGCAGTTCTGGAAGATCTATTCTTGACGAAACCTTAAACGGAAGCTGTCAGAGTCAACTTTGGCGTACCAAAAGATCGTCTCCTGAAATGAGACATCAGTGGATACTTTCAGTTTGGCAACAAATTTAACATTGATTCGGAAATGATCAGAAGTAGAGAAGGGAGCTAAAACTTCGGCGGTGCATTTTTCAAGGCAGGATATGAAAAAAACATCGAGGGGGTTTGCGTTCTGTCAGAAAGACGAGTGGGTTATCAAAGATTTAGTTCGGTTCGTGAGGGATGATCATGACAATATTTGCCTTCTTCATAGGTTTTGTTTCTATAGACTAACCACTCCTTATGGTGTAAAAATTAGATATCACCATTAAGTTCTATGCTAAAAGTTTCTTTTCTCTGGCAGAACTTTCTTCAGGATTCTTGATTTCCAGTCAACTTTGATCTTGAAAAATGTAAATGCAATATCAATCCTTATCTTCTCTCTACTTAATTAATGTTCTTTTTATTTTCTCTCTCCTTAATAATAATAATATTGATGTTGCCAAAAATATGAATAATAACTGATGAATTATTTGAGAGAATATCATAATTTTTCTCGGCTATTTTTGAATATTACAATTTCATCATCCTATGGAGAATAGATGGCAAAGAATTATGACGTACGACGGCCACGTGAAAGTATATGAATCCTCGTTTTAGGGTTCTATAGCGTATGGGAACGTGCGTTTCGTATATACCCTACGAGAGGTTTCGAACAGACAATGTAGGGATACAGGTTCAAACACAGCCGGAGAGCACATGTTCCTTATTGAGTTTTCTTGAGTGTGCAGGGCGATAGACCGTAAGAAAAAAAAATGAGTGTTAATTTCAAACAGGGCTGTTCATTAAAATTATCATTTGAAGTAACACACACACACACCAACGAACACACACACACAAACACATATATATAAATATATACACAAGTATAAGATTGGTGTATACGGAATAAATTTCAATAACAAAAAATACTATTCTTAAAAGAGTGCTCATTACAGAGTTGAGCAAATATAATTTACTCGAAAATTATAAGATATATATATTATAAAATCTCTACAAAAATAGCCATTTTGTTCAACAATTTTGGTGTCGCATCAAGTGGTGATGTTGAATGTAGAATAATGAGTTTAAAAATGTTCAAATCAACAAAACACTCGATAGGGGAACACCTCGAGGGGCGTTTGGTTGATTTGAACCTTTTAAAAGTCTTTATTCTACATTCAACACCATTACTTGATAAGACACCAGTTTTAAAACAAAATGCTATTTTTGTAGTGATTTTATAACATATTTATGTTATACTTTTCGAATTAACTATATATATATATATATATATGTGTGTGTGTATGTGTGTGTTTGTACATATATATATATATATACATATATATAGAGATAGATAGATAGATAGATAGATAGATAGATAAAGAAAGAAAGTAAATAAGTGTGTTAATTGAATTTATATCTATTCCCCACACGGAATTTTATATTGATTATATATTTTTCGCAAATCGTCGCACATTCCCACCCACCCACCAAAAACATTTTGGCAACGCAGCAGATCGCAACTTTTTTGACGACTGGATGTTGGAAACGCTCAAAGTGTGATTAAGTCCTGCCGCTATTGCTGAAGTCGATTCACCCGTTAAAAGAGTAACAGAAAGAGGCTGGCTATTGATTGACAAATGCCTTTTGTAATTACTGCCGAATTACCGAGTGGATATGAGCTTGGTTCATTGAAGATGACAAACAGAAACTTCTCGGGGGGCGGGCAGTTGAAATGGGAGTCGACGCCTCTCAAAAAGACAAAACTTTCTGCACGTTTTATAGAAAAGTGATAGTCTAATAACGTAGTCGGGAACTACGAGGAAGGGGGGGATGGAAATATTCCGCTCCAATCCACTTGCTCAAATATAATCAAGTGAGCAATCAGTCTTATTTTTTCTGCTGAGAATTTATCTCAACGCTCATGCCCTTTGATTTTATTTAAATGATTTTATTTTTTCAAATCGGCTCATATTAGGAAATCTTTTAAAATTCCGTGTAAAGATTACTAAGAACACGCGACTTTTTTTGTATTTCAGCTACGGATTTCGAATCAAACTTTCATCTACCCATTTCCCTTGATTTATACTGTTTATCGCGTTCGTATATTGTCCTCCTGTTTATTGCCATATACACGACGTTTCGGCCGTTGTACGCTTCAGCTTTCTTCAGGTGATATACATTAGAATTTCGGACCGAAATATTTATTTAGTCCACGGGGATATCTCAGGACGCATGGCCAGTGGATAAAAAGAGTGGTGAGTTCAATACTTGACCCCAGCAGAGGGAACAAAAACTTGGAGAGTTTAGTTACTGGTGAGATTTAAATGAAACTGAGAAACCCAGAAAAGGCATGGCATATGAAAGTAGAACAATCAACTTCGTGGACTAAGTAAAGCCATCGGCTCGAAATTCCAACGTATACCACCTGAAGTGTACAACGGCCGAAACGTCGGAAATATGGAAATGAAGACGAAGACAAGAAAAAAATAAATGTAAAATACTGTAAAAATCTCAACTCAGAAATATAGACATAGTTCCCTAGATGTATAGAAACAGATCGCCCAAACGAATGATTTAGAGCATTCTAAGATATAAAAATAGCATTTTGTAAGACCAAGATGCCTTTGGAGGTGGTACAAAGATTACAGAAATAAATTACTTTAATTTTGCAAGACCATGTATCTTTAGAATAGGTGGGTCATCTTGGCAAGAAAGAAAAGTTTGCGAAAACGAAATGGAGTTAAGTGAAATTTTCTTTAATCAGCTAATAATTGCATATTCAGAAAAGCTTCTCATTGCTCTATAGTTACTTACGTGGAACTATAGATACTTTTGTCCGCCAGGGCGCGCTACCCTTCACAGCTAGGGCCAGCCATGCCAATTACATAGTAGCAAACCACCCACATTCCCTCCGGATTCCATCGGCGAGACCGTCCAGGGTACAAAGATAAACTACGTCCAAAAGCAAGACCTGTGATCAAGAGGATTTGAGGAATGTGGAATCACCTCTTAAATGTTGATGTTGCAAGATCGACCCTGAGGCTGGGTGGTAGCAACTGTTAGAGTCCCTGCTATGAGTAAATAGATAAACAACAAACCGGAGTCAGAACACTATGAGAGTGTAAAAATAGGTTTTAAAACCAGAAAAACTTTGTAAAAATTATCAACAGCAATACATTTTTGAAGAAAAATTATTACCAGCAATACATTATTACCAGCAATACCTTTTTGAAAAAAAATATTAATAGCTATACATTTTTTTAAATTACCAGCTATATATTTAAAAAGATACCAGCAATACATTTTTTAAATAAAAATAATACCAGCAATAAAATTTTTGTCGGCATTAAATAACCCGCTGAGGTTGATATGACGTAAAACAAAACAAAATAAACCAAAACAAACCATCGGCGAGAAGTAAGTTCCACTCAAACATCTTCTTCGAGGGAAACACTGCTCTGTGGAACAGACTCCCAAGAAGACATTTTCCCGATCACTACAATGTTAACCTGTTCAAGCCTAGAGTCAACCGTTGTCTTCCCTTCCTACCCATATAAACTACTCCTTAACGTGACATTCTGCCTCGGGTGACCCCTGAACCTGTCTTGTATAGTGTGAATCTTACTGTGAAAAATTAAAAAAATATACGAATATTTTCCGTTCACTACCGCACATTCGGACTGAGATCCGTGAAGTTGATAATCTTCTTATTTAACTATCATGTTGCCTTTTTCTATTTAGTATATCAAAATCTGCTGAAATTGCACACACACACACACACACACACACACACACACACACACATACACACACACACATATATATATATATATATATATATATATATATATATATATATATGTAAGTAAATATGTATATATCAGATGCACAAGGACCAAGTAAGTATCGAACTATCTTAGATTTATTAGCATCTGATGCCACTAAACCATAACGTATATTTATCAAACTCTCAATCAATTCTAATATATCCTAAGATATCGATTTAAAGCTTTTATACACTAACTTATATCACACGTCAGATCATGATTCCTTTGTCCCATCAGCGTCGCAGGGAGAGCATATTTACCGCAGACCTGACATATATATATATATATATATATACGGAAAGAAATCTTCGGTCAGCCTCTCGCCAGCCTCTATCTGCCTGGCCTGGAATTCGACCGGTTTTAAAACTTTTGGACACCTACGCAACTCCACGTGTCTTCGCCTTCTTCCGGCCATGTGATCCCGCAGCTACGTGTGCCTACGCCTCTGCCATGTGCCAAGAAAATTCGTGTGTCCACGTCTCTTCCGTCATGCGCCTACTCAAGCACGTATTTTTTTCTGCTCAGGACACCAGTGCGTCCTGTTTATTTTAACCACCGGATGCATTTCCTGTTTATGCTATCACCAAAACCGATTTTTGTTCACTCTCTGATCCAACGGAAGTGAGGTCAAAGTTCTTCATTAAACAATATCTAACACTCCTCACCATCCCATTTTCCAAACGTTTTTTGTGAATATTATCACTATATCTCTCCCCCTTCACCGCATGGCGACAATCGAGGCAAAAATACACAATGAAATAAGCAAAAGAAACAAGAAAATGAAACAATTGTGTTCACCTGTTTTCAATATCATAAAAAAATATGGTACAAAATTGTCAAAGCTGATAAAGTCAATCTTTTATGTTCTCTGCATGTCCTTAATCAACATTTTCGTTTTCGTTTTTGTTGTGTTTTTCTTTTTCGTTTTTGTTGTGTTTTTCTTTTGTTTTTTGTTTCGTTTTATTTTTGTCTAGTGAGTTTATTTACTACACATGTATACAAATTTTCTTTTTTTTAATTTTCTTTGACAAATAAAATCACACACCAAAATTATCCTAAATGCTTAGTTCAGAAAGTTTGTTTTTCCCTTAGGCTGTATCATACAGGTAGACACTTCAATGCATGACCATCTGATCACTGGCTGTAACCACGCCTCAATATATTTTAGCCACTGGATGCATTTCCTTTTTATGCTATCACCCATTGCGATTTTTGTTCGCTCTCTGATACAGCGGAAGGGAAATCAAAGGTCTTCCTCAACCGATATCTAACACATAGAACTCGATTTCGCTTTTTTCTGAGACATTTTAAGTAACAGCACACCCATCAAATATGTCTGTGTAGTCTGAAAAAAAAAGATATGTCTTGTGTACTAGCCACCATCGTCCCAATTGCTTAAAATTAAAGACTTGGTATAATAAGTGATTTCAGTACACCCAACTCGAAATAAATGAACAAGCCCACAACCGTTTCAGGGAGAGAACCGCTAAGGGGTGACAAGCCATTAAATTAAAACCAAATAATTATTGCATCTACTGAGAAAGAAATTGCTTTTCTAACACGGGTTCCACCAGCTGATATAAAGTTGATAGAGAGCAATATGTCTTTATCAGAAATTCATATTTATATATGGAATATTTTACTTCTGGATTTAATGATTCAGTTTTAACCAATATCCTTTTTTATCATTTCACCCAAAGTAATGCAATAAAACCTTTAAAATGCAAGGGGTTATTGCATGTGAGTGATTATGAGAACAAGAAAAGATTATTAAGAAGAGAGATCAATAAAAGAAAAGAAATTAAGTAGATAGAAGATAAGGACCAATATTGAATATTCATTGTTGAAGATCACATGGCACAGTGGATAAAGGCGTTGGTTAGATCCAGTGACAGGCCTCAAAGTGTGTGAGTACAATACCCGGTTTAGGCAGTGGAGAACTTTCAGAGGGAAATTAACAGGAGATAACTGATAACTGACACCCATTAAACATGGCACGTGGAACTAGAACAGTCTACCGCAGTGAGTGAAATGAAGGGTTCAGTTCGACATTCCAACCACCTGAAGAAGGTCGGAGCGTACAACGGCCGAAACTTTGTAATAAATATGGCGACAAAGATGAGGACAGCAGTCCGAATAATGTAAATAATTGAAGATCAAAGTTGAATGGAAATCTACAATCCTGAAAAAATTTCCACACGAGAAAAGATCGAGAGAAGAAACAGTTAGCATAGAACTTACGGTTTCATCTAATTATGTACAATAATGAAGCTTTGCCGCCAATTCAGCACTGTGCTTAATTTTTTATAGCCTAGATGTCAAAGAGGAAAGCTCATCAGAATAATTCCCTTTAAAATATTTATACAAAAGGCAGAGGAAAGCTACTTAACGACGTTGGAAATGTTACTCTTATAATTGCATATAAATATATTATCGTGTTGGCATTCATTTATTAAACATGTTTATATTTATATCAACTGTTTTTTTGTCGACTCTATGATATTTGCGTAATTATGTCTGGGCGGATGTTGTATATTCGTATTTGTTTTTCTATGGTTGCTCAATTAACAAAGTAATTCTGATTGCTTGATCCATAAAGTGCAGTTCGCTATCTGACGCCATGTATAAACAGCCTACCCAGCAACTCCTGCTGACATTTGTTACTAGAAAGATTCTATACACAAAATAAGATGAAAAAGGGAGAGATTTAAAAACTCAAGTCTCTTCGTCTATAAAATTTTACTCTTCTATATATATATACTTGGCGCTGCGGTGAAGGATATATACGGTTAAATTCTAGCGGCATTTAGACAAGAATCATACATAATTTCTTTTCACTTAATAAGTTATCTAATATATTTCACTTTCATTATCGATACCTATTGTTCACCGATTCTTAAAATGTCCCTTTGTTAGTTTCTTGCCCACCAACCTCAGCGAGCGAACACGAGATTATAGAGTCACTATGAAATCCATAATGCTTTTCCTAGTCGTATAGCATGTGCTTCATCACGTCGACATAATGTTTTTGAATTCAGATTCGGATTTCTCCCATACTGGTTGGCAACCATTGTCAGTTCGGCCATTCTTAAATTTACTCGAGAAAGACGAGAGATGTAGTCATCACTTCCACAATTGTTCTTGTGTGAAAGTGAATGTAACGATCTTTGATTTCATACACGAATATGTCATATTTATTATAAAACTTAATCCTTCATTCAGTTGCAACTACGAAAAATGAGGTTTTTGAAAGGGGCGAGTGTACAGTGTTCATTTTTATCTGTTTTATTATTTAAAAAAAAGAAACGAAATAACTATTGCGGTGCTACTGTAGTCGGAATTGAAGGTTGTACACGCTGTACTTACTCACTTTTTGCCAGGGGGTGACTTTACTTAGATAAAACAGGTACAAATAGTGAATATCGGTTGATGATGTATGTCACATGTATATTTAAGCAAGAATAAATAATTTCGATATAGCAGACTGGCTACCAATTCGGAACGTAATGAAATAACAACATCTTATTGCTTATGAATTATAAGTTTGATAAATGATAGTAAGTTTGTCTTTACGAAAAACTATTAGATTATTATGAATCACCATGAATTGCCCGAACCGTATATGTATATATATGTATATATATATATATATGATCGACTCTCCCGTCGAATTCGACGTATGAGGGTCAGGCAGATCAGTTCCCAGAAACTGAAAGCCCGACACCGACACATGATATTTGATTATAGGGGTGAAGGCTTTGTGCAGGGCCATCCACACTTTTTGGAGGGACGAATACAGGGACCTGGTGCAGCGAATGCCACGAGGTCCCCAAACGACCCTCCGCAGGTTTTGAATTCAGAGTTGTCCTTCTTCTAGACCAGTTGCCATCCAAGGCTATAGAACCCAGTCTGTCCTGCTATTTATCCATAGTTGGAGGGAGAAGAAGAGGATTCACACCTTTCCGAAGGGTATTAGCACGTAAGTGAATGTAATGGATTCGACTGGAATTCGAACTCGGCTCTCCGATTCCTCAAGCCGTTATCCATTACTCCACCGTGCCTCCTATATGTATATATATGTATACATATAAAAGTGAAGTGATATATATATATATATATATATATATATATATATATATATATATATAGTCGTCAGGTGGCCTGACCATTGCGTGTAGCATGAAACAGACTGTTGACTTCAGTGTTCACTTTTATATTTGGACACTGAACCCTTTTATCCCCTAAATATAGCATAATTTAAGAGTATATTTCTTCATATATATATATATATATATATATATATATATATATATATATATATATATATCGCTCTTCAGTTATGAATTGAGGGCTCTAGCTCCTGATTTGGCGTTTATATATATCACGTATATAATGTTAGAGAGTCTCTGTTTAAAAAAAGACAATTCTTTGAATATGATCCTTATATTCGAGTTGTTGTCAGCCCTTTCGACAATTTCAAACTGTCATCTTCAGGGAACAATTTTGTTATATACAGCCAAATATTAAGACGAACGATGTGTAGTCCGAAAGATGATTTTTTAAAAAAATTATGCTATTTTTTGAAAGCTGAATATATGTTTTGGAGCGTGCAATGCCGCGACGTTAGAGTTCTTGTTCAAATCGATAAAGTCAGAATTTTTTTAATTTTGAAAAATTTGAAATCCACAATTTTTTTTTGTTATAAGTATTTAAATGTTAAGGCGAAATGTGCTAAGTAAAATCCAATTAGTAAAGTAAAATTGTTCGTCTTAGTATTTGACTATATATATATATACAAATTGTGCCCTGAAGATGACAATTTGCAATTGTCGAAAATGCTTGGCATGCATGTGTCTTCCATCTGATAACAATTCAAATATAAGGACCTTATTATTCAAGGAATTGATAGTAAGTTAATGTTTCATTAAGTTCTGTTGGCGTAGTGATTTCGCCATTAATCGCATTAACATTGCTATTTTATTCTTTGTATAAATTGTTTCTTTATTATATAAAATATGAGCTTCAAACTCTAATATATATATATATATATATATATATATATATATACATATATATATATATACATGTGTGTGTCTGTGTGTGTGAGTAAAAGAGATCACTAAACGCTTAGCAGGACATTTTTCAAATGTTCAAAACATGGATTTGAATACTGACTAATATCTTATCAAGAGCTTACCACAGCGACCTATTCTTGAAGGGATATTGGTAAAATAACACGGCCTTAAAACAACTGAGAAACGGTAAGTCGTCTGGTAACTATGGCATACCGGCCGATTGTGTCTTGTCTGGATCTCAGTGCGGCCTTCGGTCTGGTAGAAGTACTGTGGAAATATGTTTCAGTTTAATGAAACTACAAGAAAATCTCGACAACATGCCACGGTTTTAATTATGACTTTCTTTGATTTCACAAAGGCCTTTGATACTGTTTCCTGAGATTCTATTTGGTTTTCATTAGGAAGATGTGTGTTCCTCAAATGATGCTCAATGTCCTCATATCTTTCCATCAGGGAATGATGTCCTAAGTTAAATCCAGTGGAAAGGTGTCAGACCGAATTATTGTTTAGAATGGAATAAAACAAAGCTGCGTTCTTTGCATCCTTCTGCAGAGAAAGTTTTTGGGAATTTTAAAGAATGCGTGAGATTTTAATTTAGGTGGGTTGATCAACCAACAACGCTTCAAAGCAAGAACTAAGACTTGTACAAACTGCTCGTGACCTGCTCTTTGAAGACGATTAGACACTTGTAGCCCACATTATTGAGGGTATGCAATGGATCGTTAACAACTTGACTCATTATCTATCTATATTTCTGAGATGAGGTATTATGTACATTATTTACATTCGGACTATTGTCCTCATCTTTGTCGTCATATTTATTACAACGTTTCGGCCGTTGTACGCTCCGGCCTTCACGTGGTTGGAATGTTGAACAGAACCCTTTATTTCGCTCACTGGGGTAGACTGTTCTAGTTCCACGTGCCATGTTTAATGGATGTCAGTTATCAGTTACCTCCTGTTAATTTCCCTCTCCAAGTTCACCACTGCCTTAACCGGGTATTGAACTCACACTCTTTAATATAAATAATGTAAGTTAACTCATGGATCAAAAGCTTTCGGTCTGACCATCAGCATCAACAACGGAACATGTCCATCAGACTGTAACCATTCGCACAGTTCCACTGTTTATTTTGAGGGAAAGGTCTTGAAAACCATTTCTTGTTTCAAATATCTTGGCTATATTGTATCCAGCAATGTGGAAAAGTTCAAAGAAATTGTGTACAGGATTGGAAAGCTTAGTTCTTCTTTTGGTTATCTTCACCACAGGCTTTGGAATTCTCGTGATGTTTTATTAAAATTTGATGATTGATGTGTACAACTCAGTAGTATTGACATCCCTACTTTATAATAAAGTATAATATTGGAACCTGTACATCCGACACATCAATCATCTTGACGTTGAATACGTACCATCTGTAATCGCATTAGAAACAGTCAAGTGCTGACTAAATGTAGGTATGAAAGTTATTGAAGTCATACTAAGGACAATTCAACTCGGGTGGACAGAACACTTGTCCAGTATGAGCGGTTGAAGACTAAAAACAATTCTAGCATTACAAAAGGTCAAAGTGAAGGATTTGGGCACCTGTCCTGCTTCTCATCTATACAAAGGTTTGAGAAAGGCCGACTTGAATATCGGCATCACTGGAATGGAAATATTAAAAGAAAGTAGGCACAATGCTGCTCCTCTCAGTGATAGCCTTACCTGCCACAGTAGCTTTGTCGCACGCAGTAAATCAGGCCTTGCTCTCCACTCACGGAAACACGTGATAATTGATCCTCAACGATTAGAGCGAAAAGGCTCAACCACACGTTATATATGTCTAAAAGTTTGCAAAACGCCTGCAGGCTTCAGGATACACATGCGTATCCATAGAAATTGATCACCTCTTTATTTTACTGAGCCCTCACTTTTCGTACGCGACGAGAGATGACTCCATATATATATATATATATATATATATATATATATATATATATATATGTGTATGTGTGTGTGTGTTAGTTTGTGTATGTGTCTGTGTGTATGTGTGTAGATTACAATTTTATGTTAAGTTATATATTAGTAAACTTGTCAGTGATAGAACGTATATAAATATAAATATAAAAAGTATGTTGTGTTTTTGGCTCGACTACATTTATATGCTGGCCAGTGATGCGTTATGAGTACCAATTTATATTTTATTATTGGGTTGGCAGTACCGGTTATGTGCACTGGGTAAAAAAGCGTTAATTCCCACCTAATAAACATTACGATAATACATTACACCTTACGACACTTTGTGCATCATTAAGTAGCATATATAGATAGTCATACCAAATCACAACACACATGGTCTGAAAATAGATGGTATGCTGGTATTGACCTCAGTTTCCACTTATATATACCGGCAAAATTGTCCAGATCGTGTTATAGAAAAATTGTCCAATTGTTAGATTAATTTTGTATCGTGGTATCTTAGAAATAATTAAATATATCTTACTGAAATTCTCCGAGGTTTTTAGAAACCTATTAGGCTCTACTGTGAACAATAAGAATGCATTTACCTCTAAGTTGTAATGATGATATCTTTTGCTGTTGTGACCTCCTGATACAATTCTCTTCTCTACGTTTCCTTGAGTGGATTTGGAAGATGGAAGCCAGTGTAAATGTTCGTACCATTACTGAAGGCCTGGTATTGCGGCTGGCACAAATTGATTTTAACCTGTTCTATTTCTAGTTAAATAAATCAAAGACTTTTATTGAGATTCTTACGACAAATGGTGTCAAGATTGGTATATATATATATATATATATATATATATATATATATATATATATATATATATATATATATATATATGTATGTATGTATGTATGTATGTATAGTAGAAAGATATTCTATAGGAGACAAACCTTTGAAACTGTGGCAAATATCCGGTATTTATTAGTGTGATAATTGAAAACCGTAAACCACGAATCACATCTCATCTTGTTGAAAATTCACTGTGCTTACGTCATGTCTTCCCAAATGCCGAGAAGATAAGTTGAATCTGGACATTCTTTCAAAAGACTTCAAAAATTACTTGACTTCTTTCTGGTAATATGTCGGCAAAAAGATAATTTGAAACCTAAGCGAAAATCTTTGTTCCTTAAACTCTTCATGGAAGATTTTCCTTTATTGAAATTTACAAATTTGATTGAAGCCAAGAAAATAAAAATCCAGTGCGAATTGAATAATAATAATAATAATAATAATAATAATAATAATAATGAAATGATAATTTGAAACGCCACAAATTATAATAATGTTTGTTTAACAAGTCGAATCACGTGAAACATGAATGACTAAAATGTAACAACACAAAAGAAAAAAATACCAGAATTTCTTTCTTCTTTTTGTCTATATCACATTCTCTGATGAAGCGTTAATAAAAGCGAAACATGTTAAATTGATAAACGTTTCCTAAGTGTTTTAATATTATAATAATATTTATTCAAGTTTTCTGGAAATGTATTTACACATTTTAAGATCAGAACTTATACGCAATGTTTTCTTTATAAAACATTATATATATATATATATATATATATATATATATATATATATATATATATATATATATATATACATATATATATATATATATATATGTGTGTGTGTGTGTGTGTGTGTGTGTGTGCGTCGTGAGAAAGAAAGAGCTAGAAAGAGGCAGAGAGGTGAGGGGAGTTGTTATTCGCAGATAAACGATAAAATATTATGCAGATCGAATCATAAAATGAAGCAATTGTGATTCTTTTTGGCTGGCGTTCAGAAGATAAGAGTGAACTCGTAAATATGTAATGTGCTTGCGGGAAGATATTTTCTAAAAATCAATCAGAAAACGCAGTTACAATGACAAACCCAAAGGCGCATGCAAACACTTTCAATTACCAGCTATAAGTCTATTTAAATTTTTATTATCAGTTTTTATTGATTTTTTGGTAAATAATTATGAATCTCCCAAATTATATAATGATTAACACAGCCATAAGCACATCGGCTGTTGCCACGAAAACTGAATACTATTTTTTAAAATAAACATTATTTTTGTAAATGCCCTTAGACTAAATCTTGAACTGGTTATCATAAGTACTTAGAATATTTCTTATGTTTAAGAAGAATAGAGCTATGAAGTAATATACACAGAAATTGATTGATTAATACAACAGAAATTAAAGATTTCAAATTGCAAATACATTCCTACAAATTTTATCTGAAAATTCTTTACTAATTGGAGTAAGTCTACGTTTACTGTTTATGTAGTCATTGATGAACTCACGGGCATTTAGAAGAATTTTATGAGATGTTTATAATATCCGAGGAATGGTATATCGAAATATTTTCAATGAAATCAATGTACCCAACAGTGAAATTATATAATGAAATGAATGTGGCGATTAAGGAACTCACGTGCTAACCAAGTAAAATTTTGTCAGTTAGTAGACTGATGTAACCTTCAGCATCACGAATACAGAGTTTGGTATGCGGACCTCCCCTTCCACTCTTTCGGATGTATCAGCAATGACTGCATATATATATATATATATATATATATATATATATATATATATATATGTATATATATATATATATATATATATATATGTATATATATATATATATATATATATATATATATATATATATATATATATATATGAGTGAACATTGAAATCAACAGATAGAGACGACAGGCTGTTTCATGCTAGATGCAATCGTGGGCCTGACGATTGCGTCTAGCATGAAACAGCCTGTCACCTCTGAGTGTTGAGTTCAATGTTCACTTTTATATTTACACACGCTCTATACCTGATATTGAGCACTTTATCCCATAAATATATCACACCTTAAGAGTATATTTCTTCATATATATATGTATATATATGTGTATATATATATATATATATATATATATATATATATATATATATATATATATATATATATATATATATATAGAAGGTGTCCATAAAGTTCTTGTGAACTTTAAAAAAATATATAACTTTATTTGTATTTGCGATAGAAATAATCTGTAAAAAAATGTTATAAAGTTTAATGTACCTAGTTTTAAGTATAGCCAAAATAACTAATGTGATTTCAGGCATTACTGTAAATCAGTTGGCAAATGTTTTCCATGAACTGCAAAACCGTATTACCCTTTGTATTGCTAATGATGGAGGACATGTGGAAACTTAAATAAAATTTCAATAAAACCTTAAAAAATATAGATTTACTTCTTTCTAATCTTTCTTACAAATTATTTCTATCGCAAATATAAATAAAGTTATAAATTTTTTGAAGTGCGCACGAACTTTATGGAGAGCCTGTATATTGCATCTGTCATATTTAAGATTATATTCTTCATTTCTTTTGTGTGTGATCTTGCCCCTCCTGATCCGAACTATGCTATTTCCTTTCTGCATTATGATATCCGCGATGGCTGCACTACCTAACTTTAGTCTGGGGTGAACTGTTCATATAACTTCGTTTTTTTACGATTCCTCCCAACACTTGCAGAACTGGATGGTTGTTAGATCACGCGAAGGAAAGAATTTCATCTCAGTACAACCTTTGGCCTCGCTTACCTTGATGGCGTGATGGGATATTGAGAGCAAATTGCAATTTTCACATATTTGTACAATTAGATCCATTTGAAGGACTCAATGCAGATTCAATTAAAATCTGAAGAACTTTAAAAAGTTTCGGCTGGAAGTTAGCAGGGAAGTGGCCATGCATAAAATTAATGGCTGATCGTGTCAGATGAATACTTACGTTTATTTACAATATTTACATTCAGATTAACATCTATCACAACGCTTCAGCCATCTGGATAAAAACTAGACACATTATGTGAATCTAGAAACTAGGTTTAGATTTTAAAATGCTTTGGATGTTTAAAAAGAGAAAATGAATATATGAAATAGATGAATTATATAGCGAATAACAGAAATTGTGGGTTCCGACATAGGAAGAGATTCTTGCAATGAGTGATTCCTTTAAATTATCGTGTCATATATAAAAATCAATCTATTTTATGATACCCCACCATAATGGATCTTCTTGACGTTATCCAATTCCTAAGACAATGCTGTTTGTTTTTCGAATGTTGTGCGAATTCCAACTGATTTGATTTATAACGCCGTTGTTGCTACCAGGAAAAGACAACTTCCAATTGAACCGCTTCCCCGTGGTTATCTTTACAAAAATCAGTACCCAGATATGAAAGCGACACCGCATAAAAAAAAATGTCGACAAAGAAGACGAAAATAAACAATGGGATATTTTTTCTTTGATTTAAAATATATTTTAGGAGATATTTATCACTAAGCAGTGTACGAGATATATTTCTTTTGTTTTATAAAATTAACTCAAATCTTAGATGTTGAATTTGTCATAACTATTTTTCTCCTTTCTTAAACACGGCTTTGTCGAACTTGTTAAATCACATATGAATTTGTAGGTCTCAACTATTTGATTTAGAATGTTGTCACTCACACGCACTATTAATTAAATAATTAAACGAAAATTAATAACTCATAGGCGAAACTATTTACATTCTTCGGACTGCTGTCCTCATCTTTATTGGCATATACACGACCTTACAGCCATTGTAGGCTCCTTCCTCCTTCATTTGAGATACATTGGAATTTCGAAATGGATCCATTATTACGCCCACTATTCCAAATGCCATACCTTTTCAGTTATTTTCCTTTCCAGGTTTTTATTCACCTTTGCCGTGGCCAGATATTGAACTCACAACCCTGAGTCAAGTCACTGAATTACTTCAACCAACGGATTTTTATTCTTGAGGACATCAGAGGATACACTTTTGGGACTTATAAACCTAATGTCTTAATAGCTATTTTTACCAGAGCTCATATTACAATTTGGCGTTATTATTGTTTTTCTCTAGCATTCCGTATTACTAGTTCCCATATTATATTCATGTCTATGCTTGACCGGCTTAGGAGGAGATTTTTTGTGTCCTAGCATATTCACTGGAACTAGAACATTTTACCTCGGTGGACGAAATAAAGGGTTCGTTCGAAATTACAATCACCTGAAGAAGATTGGAGCGTACAACGATCGAAACGTCATGAATATCACAGCAAAGATGAGGAAAACAGTCCGAACAATGTAAGTAAGGTAAATAATTACAATGCCTCATCTCAGAAATAAAGACAGATTCTGAAGAAGGCCGAGGTTTAGAATGGCCGAAACGTATTGAATATGATAACAAAGATTAGGACAACTGTCTGAACACCGTAAATAAATTAAATAAGTACAATACCTTTATTTTTTCCAAAGGGGTTGATTCTTCTAGTTCCACGTGCCATACCTCTTCCGAACATCTCAGTATCAGTTATCTCCTTTTTAACTCAATTCTAAAAAGGTTTTGTTCAAGTGAGATGTAGCCAGGTACTGAATTCACAACTTTTTGGGGTCAAGTCACTGGACTCAACTAAAGATTTTATCCACTGGGCATCGTTGAGGAGATAAGTGTATGGATTTGGGGGATTTACAAACATAATGTCTCAGTTTACTTTTTTACCAGAGTTCATATTACAATTTGGAGTTATTGTTTTTCTCTAGCATTCCGTATTACTGGTTCCCATATTGTATTCATCTCTATCCTTGAGCGCTATAGGAAATTTATTGTCGCCTAGCATTTGTGCTGATCCCAGAGCAGAGGTGGAAAAAAACTTGGATAGTTGAGTTGCTAAAAGGAAATAAATAAAACTGTGATATCCAGAACAGACATAGCACTTGAAACTAGAACAATGTACCCCAATTGATGAAATAAACTCCAATGTATATCACCTGAAGAAGGCCGGAGTGTACAACGACCGAAACTCCATGGATATGACAGTAAAGATAAGGACAACAGTCCGAACAACGTAAATACTTACAATATCTCATCTCCAAAATATCGACAGAGATGCGAAAAGAATGGTGATAATAATTCACCATATTAATGCTGGTCTTCCACAAGACTCCCTTCTAGGCCTGAATCTCTTTCTGTTTTATATTAACGATCTATCTAAGAACATAAATCTTTGTTGAATATCTATGCAGCCGATGCAACAGTGCATAGGTGTATTTCCTAATATCTAGATGTCTAGAACCTTGCACTTAGTTTCTCCTCTGGCGTACCCTGAGCGGCTCGATGGGGGATGAACTGGCTTGTAGTATTCAATACTTACACCAACAAATTATTAACGTTGCAACATCACCTAACATAACTTGAACTTTCACCTATCTTTATGAATAGTAAGCGCATTGCCTACTGGAGCTCATGTTGACCCCAAACCGCAAGTAAACTTTACAAAAGCCAAATGGAAATAAAAATGGAATACTTGCCAGTCTTGAGAATATATATATATATATATATATATATATATATATATATATATATATATATATGTATTGTCATCCACAGACAGAATGTTTCGCTGTATCACAGCACATCAGTGTGGTTAGACGTCCGGTTGCCTCTACCTAGGATCAAAACCTGCATGAATCCGGAGGTTCTACTCCTAAGCGTTTGGCCCACAGCAGCGATTTTATTTTATTTTTAGATAAACACACAGTGAGTGAGAGAACTCGATTTGCTTTACCGAAGAGTCTTGCATTATTAGAAACATATATATATATATATATATATATATATATATATATATATATATATATATATATATATATATAAAGAAATTATTTATATTTTTATATATATATATATATATATATATATATATATATATATATATATATAAAGAAATTATTTATATTTTTATATATATATATATATATATATATATATATATATATACGCGACTTTTTGGATGGATTTATTTTCCTCGCTACTACCCTTTTCTCATATACAAAACATCGCAAGCCTCTTACTGTTCTGTTACTATTTCCATGGAATGCTCTGCCTATAGGCATATTCCTTAGTTCCACCCGGTCTGACCTTCACAATTAAGACCTACCGAGCCATATATACGAAGACGAATCATCCTCATTCCATTCATATGACACTGGTCAGAGGCTGTCTCCACTTGGACATTCTTTTCGAAGAACACTTATTTTAGTGACTCCCAAGGTTATGGTTTCCCGAACACTAATATCTTAAGTTTAGAATTAACCGTCCTTTATTGCATAACTTCTTTGCTTTTGTATTGGGGTGAAATTAGTAAAATAAGTCAGATAGGTTTCGACTATTACTGCAGAGGAAACGTAAACAATACGGATTAAAGATTTCGAACAGAAAAGTATCAATGTGACTGCCAATTTGTGACGTCCGTGTTTTTTCCCTGTTGGATTCATTGGGTGAGACGTCACTGAAAAACGGAATTCCTTGAGTCGACATATGATTCCGAAACTCATCGGCAGCTAATTTATTGACGCTTTATCTTAGCTTGGCAATAATCTACAGTTATATTTTACCCGGTGTGGATCAAACTCATAACTAAATAACGACGACTGATTAAACTAGTCCGTTAACAATTCGGAAAAACCAAGACTTCAGACTGTACGTTGATAACTCTAAAATATTCAATCGAGTAACTCGAAATGAAACTCAAGAAGACGAAAAAGCGAATTCAAAAATGTAATAATAATATATAATAATATATAATAATATGGACAACCATTTCAATTTTAAAATTTATTTGTCATTCGTATTGTCAGAGCCAAAAAAACAAAAATACTATGCTACTTCGAAGAATGGCAAACACATCAACGGTAGGGATATTTATTTAATTTCAAACAGGCTTAAAATTACAAGACTTAAGCATATTTATTTAATTTAAACACTTCAAAGGTAAGTAGATTTTTTAAATTTTAAACAGGCTTAAATATTCTGTCAACAAAATTCCGGGCATACAAAACGGTATTACATTTAAGGTATGTCCAGCTACGTTTACGCGTTGATAATTGCAGAAATTAAAATTGTCTTAGTATAAGGTTAATCATTTGGAATAATATTGCATATAATTTTCAATAAATATCTCTACTACAGAAAAAAAAGAAAAAAAGAGGTTTTGTTCCTTGAAGCAAATTTGTACAATAGACGTTGAGTAGAACACCGGAAAAATTGTTAAACATGAAAACCTTCATAAAGTTTTAAATACAAATCTTTCAAAATACACAACAGAAGAGAAAGAAAGAAAAAACAATCATCTAATTATATTTACCTGAATTGACAACTACCTACCATCCTTTTCAATGGCGTATATCTCTATCAGAACTATCAGACTATTTCCGAAGTTTACTGTATGTTTATGATTGGTGTCATTTTAGACACTTATCACTTTGGTTGGGAGTGAAATCATATATATATATATATATATATATATATATATATATATATATATATATATATATATATATATATATATATATAATTATTTATTTGAATATTACAACATAAATATGTTATAAAATCACGACAAAAGTAGCCATTTTGTTTCAACACTTCTTGTGTCTTGTCAAGTGATAATATAGAGTATAGAATAAATGGTTTTAAAAGTTTCAAATTAATCAACGATCCTTAGCTAAGAGTGAACGCTGTTACGTAAGCCAGAGTGGCCAATCAAAAAACAAGTATAGGATGATTCGAAAAATTTGACAACTAAGCAAGGCTATCTAGATATTAAAAGATTTATAAAATTTGAAATTAAAATTAAAAGTAAAAAATTAAAATTACCTATTTAGAAATCTAAATCAGATCTCTATTAAGTTTTAAATTGTAGAATTACTAAGGAGAAAAAAAAAAAAAAAATAAATAAATCTAAAAATAAAAATAAAAGATATATATGCTATTTAATTTATATTTTCATTGAAATTAAGTTGAAAGTTGTATTTAGAGTCCCAGACATAGATGTATACATTTTTCGTTACATTTCAGCATGTTAGTCGCCTCTCACGTGAAATCACTCGAACAACGGCATGCCAAACGCTCGGACGCATCTAGATATATACACACACATACAAAAAAGCAAACCACACATAGGCAAATGCACTACACCTACACACACACATCGATACACACAGGCACACACATCTACATTCAATATGATCCAGACGGTCAAATGTCGAAGCTATTCGTGGCTTAATATGTTATTAAACGAATTTAAACTTGAAAAATTTAAACAAATAACCATATATAAATATATATATATATATATATATATATATATATATACATATATATATATATACACATACACACACATACACATATATATACATATATACATTTTTGAAAACATATAGTTTTCGACACATTTACAGACAAAAGTAAATAACCACCTCCACATATAATTGAACACTCGCACATCCGCATATAAATTAATACATGCACCCGCATAGACACATATAAGGATAATAGGTACGCATACACAGACCTACGTACATAAACATACACATAGATAAGCACATATAAATATATTGACCCATACGTCGACGCAGAAAAGTAAATAAGGCAAGTGAAGAAATACATATAAAGATGCAACCATATACAAGCACACACATACATACATACACATCTAGATGTACATACATAAGCACGCATGCATATATGTATATACACTAAATATATATATAGACATTTACAAATACAAGTGTATACATGAAAAATTAAACAAACGTAAATTAAAACATGAGTATAAAAATGCATATACACATCCGCTAGTACATATATATACACACATACATACGCAACTACACATAGATATATACACATATATATCTACAGACATACATATACATATATACATACATATTCACAAATATATATACGCATATATACATATACATATATATATATATATATATATATATATACATACATATATAAACACACATACACATATACATACACACACATACACATATACGCACACACACATACATATACAAACACATATACATATATACATAAACATATAGACACATGCATAAAAAAGGAAAAAGAAATAAGCATACATAGACCAACTTATATTCTAATAATATTCCAACAACATTATGATAAAATATATTAAAAGTTAATCATAATTTAAGAAAAGAACAACGGTCTGTAAGCAATTAAAGGTACTTTATCAACAAAAGTAGATTTTAGTTTGTATCTATGATACACTCCAAGACACTAAAGCCTACATACAAATACACAAACAATGACACACCAACATATATATATAAATATCTAATCCTATACAAATACACATATCGACACATCCAGATAAACAATACAGAGACAGTCGAGCTCAACCATATAATCACCCACACATACATATAAATATACACCCATATACAAACACATATACATAAACATATACATATTTAAACATACATATATATATATACATATATATGCATATATAAACCTATACATACACATAGAAACATACATACTACATATACATACATATATGCACACTCACACATACATATACATACATATGCAATAGGCATACATATATCTACACTCACACAAGTACACATAAATATCCCCATATACCCATACATATACTCACACATTTAGTGGTAGACACTTACCAGAATTTACTCCCTTACTCATACACATAAACAGGTTAACCTATGATAGAAGCCAATATACGCAACGATATACCTTCATAAAAAAAAAAAAAAAAAAAAAAATCATATATATATCCCTATATACACATATACATATCCTACAGTAGAAATAACTCTACATAACATACACATATATACATCTAAATACAGACACGTACGATACTTTGTAAGTACTCAGTACACATTCATATCGATAAGGCGACTATCATGCTAAAAAGGTAATAGTCTATTAAGTTTCATTTATCATTATCATAGAAAGTATATGATTTCTATACTAAGTTAAATTTAAGACGATGCTTACAGTTAACTGTTAGTTCATATCTTTGATTTAAAAGATCAGTCTTATTTTTAAATCTAATTATTTCAAGTTTCTCGTTAAGGCATAAGTAACACGGGGCATATAGTGAGTTACATGTCCGGGCCTTTCTAATTAATTTCCATTTAACCTTAGGTGTTTTATTTTTCTCTTTTAGACTCCAAAAGTATTTCTATATGGGTGTATATTTATATGTATGTGTGGGTGATTATATGGTTGAGCTCGACTGTCTCTGTATTGTTTATCTGGATGTGTCGATATGTGTATTTGTATAGGATTAGATATTTATATATATATGTTGGTGTGTCATTGTTTGTGTATTTGTATGTAGGCTTTAGTGTCTTGGAGTGTATCATAGATACAAACTAAAATCTACTTTTGTTGATAAAGTACCTTTAATTGCTTACAGACCGTTGTTCTTTTCTTAAATTATG
The DNA here is from genome assembly GCA_964036315.1 of Acanthosepion esculentum. NCBI lineage: Eukaryota > Metazoa > Mollusca > Cephalopoda > Sepiida > Sepiidae > Acanthosepion > Acanthosepion esculentum. Next base: position 135,920,731 of record OZ038482.1, read on the forward strand.
ATTAACTTTTAATATATTTTATCATAATGTTGTTGGAATATTATTAGAATATAAGTTGGTCTATGTATGCTTATTTCTTTTTCCTTTTTTATGCATGTGTCTATATGTTTATGTATATATGTATATGTGTTTGTATATGTATGTGTGTGTGCGTATATGTGTATGTGTGTGTATGTATATGTGTATGTGTGTTTATATATGTATGTATATATATATATATATATATATATATATGTATATGTATATATGCGTATATATATTTGTGAATATGTATGTATATATGTATATGTATGTCTGTAGATATATATGTGTATATATCTATGTGTAGTTGCGTATGTATGTGTGTATATATATGTACTAGCGGATGTGTATATGCATTTTTATACTCATGTTTTAATTTACGTTTGTTTAATTTTTCATGTATACACTTGTATTTGTAAATGTCTATATATATATTTAGTGTATATACATATATGCATGCGTGCTTATGTATGTACATCTAGATGTGTATGTATGTATGTGTGTGCTTGTATATGGTTGCATCTTTATATGTATTTCTTCACTTGCCTTATTTACTTTTCTGCGTCGACGTATGGGTCAATATATTTATATGTGCTTATCTATGTGTATGTTTATGTACGTAGGTCTGTGTATGCGTACCTATTATCCTTATATGTGTCTATGCGGGTGCATGTATTAATTTATATGCGGATGTGCGAGTGTTCAATTATATGTGGAGGTGGTTATTTACTTTTGTCTGTAAATGTGTCGAAAACTATATGTTTTCAAAAATGTATATATGTATATATATGTGTATGTGTGTGTATGTGTATATATATATATATGTATATATATATATATATATATATATATATATATATATTTATATATGGTTATTTGTTTAAATTTTTCAAGTTTAAATTCGTTTAATAACATATTAAGCCACGAATAGCTTCGACATTTGACCGTCTGGATCATATTGAATGTAGATGTGTGTGCCTGTGTGTATCGATGTGTGTGTGTAGGTGTAGTGCATTTGCCTATGTGTGGTTTGCTTTTTTGTATGTGTGTGTATATATCTAGATGCGTCCGAGCGTTTGGCATGCCGTTGTTCGAGTGATTTCACGTGAGAGGCGACTAACATGCTGAAATGTAACGAAAAATGTATACATCTATGTCTGGGACTCTAAATACAACTTTCAACTTAATTTCAATGAAAATATAAATTAAATAGCATATATATCTTTTATTTTTATTTTTAGATTTATTTATTTATTTATTTATTTTTTTTTTCTCCTTAGTAATTCTACAATTTAAAACTTAATAGAGATCTGATTTAGATTTCTAAATAGGTAATTTTAATTTTTTACTTTTAATTTTAATTTCAAATTTTATAAATCTTTTAATATCTAGATAGCCTTGCTTAGTTGTCAAATTTTTCGAATCATCCTATACTTGTTTTTTGATTGGCCACTCTGGCTTACGTAACAGCGTTCACTCTTAGCTAAGGATCGTTGATTAATTTGAAACTTTTAAAACCATTTATTCTATACTCTATATTATCACTTGACAAGACACAAGAAGTGTTGAAACAAAATGGCTACTTTTGTCGTGATTTTATAACATATTTATGTTGTAATATTCAAATAAATAATTATATCTGCTCTACTCTGTATTGAGCACTCTTTAAAGAATATTGATTGTTGGTTATTGGATTTCATTCCGTATATACCAATCCTAAACTTGTATATATATATATATATGTATTTGGACTCATCAGTTTTCAATCAGCTTGTCCGAATCGTCTTCAAGAAGCGAGAGCAAGATCTAAAAGGTCAGCCAATCTAAAAGTGATCTCATCCCACAATCCTTACTCTTGCTCTACATGCGTCCTCCTTTCTAAGTCACTGACGGGTCTTAATTCCCACTTAAGATTAACCCACACAATTTCATAACTGTATCAATTAAGTTCTCACATCCTCATACGTCGAAAAAGGGAGAGTTCATTATATATATATATATATATATATATATATATATATATATATATATATATATATATATATATATATAATAATAATAATAATATTTTTAGTTTTTGAAAATATGATTCCTTCGCTACATAAGAGTTCTCATGTTTCAAAAGCGAGAGCCGAGACCCCTAACATAATTTTTAAGTCATGTAGAGTTAAGGTGCCAGGACCCGCTTCCTTGTCAAGCGAGAATTTGAGTTCCCAAATTCTCGCTTGACAAGGAAGCGGGTCCTGGCACCTTAACTCTACATGACTTAAAAAATTATGTTAGGGGTCTCGGCTCTCGCTTTTGAAACATGAGAAGTCTTATGTAGCGAAGGAATCATATTTTTAAAAACTAAAAATATTATAATATAAGCTCTACTTCTGTATGGAGCACTGTCTTTTTGAAAATAAAAGCAAAATACTAAGGAACACCGGATTACCTACCTAACGTGTTCTTTCCTATTTTTCTGCACACCTGCATACATATATATATATATATATATATATATATATATATATATATATATATATATATAAAAAATTTCATCTTTTTCTAACAGTTCACCCCAATGGAGGTGATAAAACTCACTATGATAGAAATTGTTTTTGAGATCGACATAAAGAGAACAATAAAAGAAAGAAGATGACATTTGACATTGCAATTAAATTTGTCACGATTGTAGTTGACAGAAAATCAAGAAGCCAGAAGTGTGTTCCACAAACGAGAAGTGCGGGAGAAGTAATTATTAGCAGTGAACTTACACTTACAACTGCCATTTTTAATTGTGAAATTATGTGACCCAGCTGCAAGACTAGTACAACACCTACATTTCTAAAGTCAAATTAGCAAATTAGTAAAGCTCATCACAAGAATTACCTTGAAAATCTTTATAGAAATGGCAAAGGAAAGCTACGATAAAGCAATGGGGCGTTATTGAATCCGAGAGGCCAGTTCAAGACCGATAAGTTTGCAGATGCTTCTTTGAATTCTATCAAGAATCCCTAGATAAATAGCAGAATTACCAGACCAGATGAGAGAATATTTGTTGCACGGACGAACTATTCACTTATAAATATTATTATATTATAAAGAATATTGTTGCTGTATGACTTACTTTAAAAAAGAGGGAAAATGCTAATTTATTTATTATTATTATTTGCTTTGGTAGATAGAATTCCAACAAAAAATAAAATAATAAAGATTTATTTTGCTCGTGCAAATAAAAAGAGGATCATTTCAGAATAAATTGCTTTGAGGATTATTAAATTTATTTTTCCTGTATGCTTTGTGGAAATTACATTACTACACTGAACGTTAAAATAAAAAAATCCAGCCTTTCTATTAAAGAATTACCCATGTGGTCTTCTTCAAAATAATCTAGTAATTCGTCTCCCAAACGTCACTTACGATGTGTAAAGCCCTTGTACTATAATTCAAAAAAATAAGCATATTCTCATGATTCATACATAACAATAAATATTAATGTGTGTTTCGACTCCGGAAATTGCTGGTTGCGCCTCTGTGCTTGCTGGACATTTGCCAATTCCAAACAAAGTAACGATCGCGAAATAAAGGATTAAATAAATGATATTGAAAATTGGTTTATAGACCTGGTTTGTGCGTTTTGGTCAAACATCTCGTCTGGCGAATGTGGCAAGATGCATTCTTGCTCATCTAAGAGATTACTATAATCGAGCATTGTACGTAGACGTAATATAACAGTAAATAATAAATGCAGAGAGAAATATTTGGAGAGAAAATATGCAAGTTAACATTTTAGAGTTCAAAATAATGGAACGTATTAAAAATATTTCAAAAATGATTTTTTAAAAACATTTCACGTGAAGGCAGGCAATAAAGCCACTAAAATTTATAACGGGTTACTGAGGATTTGAGAATATAAGAAAAAAATTACTATTAAGGAATGAGGACTATAAAAGTTGAAAAATTAAGAATACAGAAGACAAAGATTGACATTGCATTTAAATTATTGAAGATCAAAGTTAACTGAGAATCAAGAAACCGGAAGAGACTTCCACAAGCGAAAAGCGCGATGGAAGAAACTCTTAGCATAGGACCTACGGCTACGTTTAGCCAACTGTAAAAATGTAATTACCTTGTCACCAATCTGCTACTGCGCTTAAATTCAATGAGTCCATGTACGTTAGCGAATAGTTTATCAGAAAAAATGCCAGGAACGGAAGTTAAGTTAGTGCGGTGGGAAAGTGATTGATGCCGGGATGCCAGGTCAGTATCAATAACATTACAGATTCTTCTTTAGTTTTTATCAAGAAGTAGAAGCAGCAGAGCAGAATGGCAGCATTATTAAAAGCAAGGACCAATGGTAGATTTAAACATGTTCAAGAAAGATTCTGGCAAGAAAAATGTCTTACAGGACATAGTGACCCAACTTTATTTCTTCAGAGTTAGCAATTGATTCATTATATATTTTCCACTTGGTGTCAGCTGAAAACGTTAGTCCGAGAACGTACAATGAGTCACTCTCTCTTCCTGATAGAAGTCAAAAGGCGTTTAAAAGAGAGTAGGCTCAGTTTTGAGGCGTTAAAATTAACAAGCCACTCCTTGCCCCATTTAACAAAAGATTGTACTAAGTTTTTAGATCAGCTGCTAATTTGTTCTTATCCAACCAATCAGACTTATTATTAATACTGGGGTAAATACTTGTGTCACCAACATGTATATGGAGTTTAGAACTGGTGACATTGGAAAGGTCGTTGATGAAAATTATCAAGAACGTTGGTATCCCTAATTAACCCCTGGATTTCTGCTAAAGATCTAGAAGAGTGATCAATCAAGACAAATTTTCTTGCGCGATTTGATAAGAAACAGGCCGAGCTTCACCATTCTTATGTAAAGCTTGATAGACACTTCAGGTAATAACTGTTAAAATATTACCAGTTGACCTAGAGAAGTGAAAGCCATATTGCTTATCTGAAAGTCACTCTGCGATATAAAATGCTTAATTTTTATTAGAGTCTTTATTATTTTACCAAAAAGAGGTAGAAATCT
>OZ038482.1:135930779-136025779 GCA_964036315.1 Acanthosepion esculentum
GGGTGACATCCCGCTCCCACCCTTTCACTGTTGAAACTGTTAAATGTAGACGTCACTTCTACTCCAATAGCTTCATATCTCGCACCTCTCGCCTGTGGAACTCCCTTCCTTATTACTGTTTCCCTTACAAATATAATCTCCAACTATTCAAATGTAACCTTAAACCACATCTCCAGTTGCCTTGATCTATCCACTATCCTTCTCCATATCCTTTCCTCTATCACTCCTATCTGCTCTCGCTCCAAATCTTCTGTAACCCCTTGCGTGCTAGTGTTTTCCAGCCTTGCTTGGGGTGAAAAGCTTAAAAAAAGGTTTGGTAGGGACACCAAATAATTAAGACATAAGAGTTTTTTAAACAATTGTAAATCCTTTATGCCTCCTCTTTTCACTCTACTGTTGATAAAGCAGAATGCTTTGTTCGTAAATTCACTTTCAACTCCACACTAGACACATGACGAGCATTTTTGCATGATTTTCCACCTAAAAGACACAGGGAGATGCATGTAAATTCGCCCATGCTTTCTTTTGCTAACATCAAACTAGATCCCCACAAGTCATGCGGATTTGACGATATCCTCGCAATGAACCTAAGGAAATATACGAGGGTCATTCAATAAATCAGGTGAATTTTTCGGTATAAGGACTTCTAATACAGATAGAAGCTTACTTTTTTTTATTTTTCAACGTAGTCTCCCAGCACTGTCACACACTTTTCCCATCTGTGCACAAGCTTTCGTATTCCCTCACCGTAAAAATCTTTGGACTGATGTCTCAGCCAGTCGCTCACAATATTTTTGACATCATCATCACTTTTAAACTTCGTGCCTCTCGTGAACTCTTTCAAGGGACCAAACAGGTGAAAGTCAGAAGGGGCAAGGTCTGGGCTGTAAGGGGGATGAAGGGGCAGTTCCCAGCCTAGCTCGCTGATGGTCTGCACCATTTGGGCTGCTGTGTGAGGCCTTGCGTTGTCATGATGCAAGATGACTCCTTCTGACTGATGACCCCTGCGTTTGTTCTTTATGTCTTTCTTGACCTGCCTCAGCAGTTCACAGTAGTCGGCACTGTTCACAGTGCTTCCTTTCTCAAGGAATGAAATGGTGAGTGGGCCTTGCATATCCCAAAAAACGGTGAGCATCACCTTCCTCGTGGACCGCTGGGACTTGAACTTCTTCTTCACTGGAGAGCCTACGTGCTTCCACTCCATGGACTGCCGTTTGGACTCAGGCTCATAGTGCCAAACCCATGTCTCGTCACATGTGACCACCTTCTTCTGAAACCCATCACCATCCTTCTCATAGCAGGAGAGACACTGCTGGGACAACTCGACCCTACTCTGTTTGTGCTCTGCAGTAAGCATCTTTGGCACCCACCGGCAGCTGACCTTCGAGTAGCAAAGTTCATCATGGACAATTTTGTCTGCTGTCCCAACAGATAAGCTCAAAGTCCTTGCAATGTCATCCACTGTCACACTTCTGTCAGACTGAATGAGGTCATTGACTGATTCGATCACCTCAGGAGACCTCACTTCTGTAGGCCTCCCAGGCCTGTCTTTATCCTCAACACTGCTCCGTCCTTCTTTAAACAATTTAGCCCACTTGTAGACATTTCTTGGCTGAAACATGTGGCACCATACACAGTTGACATTCTCCTATGAACCCTTCAGCAACCAAAAACTTGATAACTGACCGCTGTTCAATCCTGGAGCATGCTTCTTGGTCGGCCATCTTTGTTAATCGCCAAAACTCTCAAAGTTTTTTTTTAATCTGCAAAAGAAATTAAATCCATGTGAAAAAGAGGTAAAACAAAAAATAAAAAAGAGTAAGCTTCTATCTGTATTAGAAGTCCTTATACCGAAACATTCACCTTTTTTATTGAATGACCCTCGTACTTCTTGCCTAGCACCTGTTCTTTCCAAACGCCACAGATAAATGGATATAAAATACAAGAATTCACACAAAAGAATGCATGAATGAAATTCATTGCCTTTAGAGTGTTACTTGTCAAGTTTATTTATTATAGCTAGCATTTGTGTGGAAATAGACAAGAGGAAGTAGCTTGTGTAAGTTCGCCAATCCAATCACTTCCACGGCCATCATTGGTAAGCCCGGGATAAGAGATCTTTTCTCTATTTGTAGCAAAACCAAGTGTGTAGAGTTATGCCTTCCTGCTATTGATTAAGCATTAACGACTTTTGGAAAAATTCGAAATTAGTTACCGAATGTCTATATTTTCCATGGAAAAAAAATGAATGAACCAAAATCCCTGAAATATTCAAGATGAATGTGGAAAAAAGAGCGAATGAAATATATGAAGCAAAAATAATTTTTCTAAACGAATGAATGATGAAAATAATGGAGACAGAGAAGCCAAAATTCAGACGTCTGCTCAGAAGACAAAATATCAAGCCAATGCCTTGTCTATTTCTGTTTTGGCGTCGAGGACTGAGAACAACATATGCTCAATTGCATAGAATAAGCGCCTGGGTAAAAATATAACCTATTCATTTTTTCGAGTCATCAAGTCTATATTGGATAAAACAACGCGACACGCATTTTTATTATCTTCTTACTCTGACCAGTGCGCATGCTCAGGTCGATTTTACTTTTGCAACTTTATCCTAATGGTGGTGCCAGTTGTAATATGTAATATCTCCATTGGACAAGTTTAAGCTCCTTCTTATAGCAGCTCTTGGAATTTTGAAAATAAGCTGATCTTATAAGCTCTAACATTTGGATGATATTCAAGGATTTCGTCGAAGAGGCCAGCGCAAATCTGCTTCTCAAGGATCCTCAAGTTTATATAATTACATGAGATGAAGCTCCAGAAAACGGTTATTTTGAATCTGTCAAATATTAACGTAGAAGGAAAGTACTTACCATTAACCAGAAATAAATTTAAATACTATTTATCTAATGTTTAATCAACTTCAATTTAAACAATTGTATCTCAATGTGATGCAAACTTTTGATTGCACTATTAAGGAACTCTGCGATTTTCCCTAAAATAAATTTAAAGGCTTATTTCAAATTTTTTTTTGAGAATATTCTTCAACTAATGAAATGTTCTAGTGATCAAAAGAAATGAAAACCTACTCTTCGGGGCGATCTGATGAAAATCGTGGATGTAGATGATTCTTCCATTCAAAAGTTCTTAAAATGTTCTTAGGTTTTCTTTGTATAATTTGTTCCTTTGTTAACCCAGAGAATAAAATTTTTCTCTTTATCAAAGTAATCCACTTCTAACCTAATTTTTAATTTACCCGATTAAGTCGCTAGTAAAGCAAAGGTGTACGGTGATTATAATCATATATTCAAAATGTTTTTAATGGTCGATAATTTTCCTATTCCACTAAATACAAAGCAAGGAACTCTGTCGATGTAAAATGGATTTTGCTGCTTTTCCTTTTCTCGTGATATGAAAAGCTCATATTTCTTTAAATTCGATCCGAAAAGGAAAAATTACCCTTTCTGCTTAAATGACAGCAGCAGATGGAGGCACGTCATGTTCAGTTTTAAAACAAAATAATTCAAATTCCCTCATTGCAAGTATCCATAATTAAAGTCTGTAATGCCATAAATAGATGGTCGAATGTAGACTAGAATGTAGACTATGGTCAACTAATTCTACTAGTATTTTTGTCTATGAATTGTACGTACATTAGTGTAGTCTCAAGTAAAGTGGTAAGAGATTTTGTTCTCCCCAGGGATATTGGATTGCAGAGGTAGTACGTGCTGACCTGGGCCGAGATGACATTGGAGAGGTCAAAGTTCACTGTTGGAGTGAATTGTATCCAGACTGTCGTCTGAGGAGTTGACCTTGGGTCACGGAAGCGAGTGACCAAAAATGATCAAACGATTGTCCAGTATTACTTTTTTGTTAAAAATGGTTGTGAACCGTGAAAAAAGTTGTCAAAGTTTTATTGTTTATGTTCATTCTTTTTCAGGAATGGTATATGTGCATGCTGGAGGAGTCACGTGACCAAGGCCCAATGAAGAAAAGAAATGTGAGGAGCACTTTCTGCTGAGAGAAAAGAGTAGAGGCGATTTTAGAGGGGATTTTTGAGTTGAAATGTAATTCATAAATGAATCTGTTTAATGATTCGGTAAGGTGTGTTAAATAATAGTTTAGCCCACTATTATTTTCAGAGGGAAGTGTATCAGCTTCGAATTCCTTAGGCTGATCCTCGGAGCCAGATGTAAGGCATAATAAGAAAGTCGATTTTGATTGGCTAAGCTAGCGTGGGAACCATAGCTTGGGAAATATTCTCAGCGAGTTGAGTCTTAACCGTCAATGTAGACTTGTTCTCTTTCCTATCTTAAACGGTTGCCCAATGAGGGGGAACGACCTCAACTGGATAATTTGTACTAGTTGGCATTAATAAAATAGTTAAAAATTAAAATTAAGTAAAATTAATTAAAATAAGTTAAAATTCTCTGTGTTGGAGTCTTTTCATTGGTGAACAGAAACGATTGGCGATCACGAGCCAAGAGAAAAAATCGAGGAGAGATCATTCCCAGCTGTCAACATATAACATATTACCAAACTGGCACCACTGACAAGGACCTCCCGGTATGAGAAGGCTATGCAATAATAGCCTCTGCTCAAGCCAAGCCTGTTGAATGAATTTAATAAATATTAATATTTAAACCAAGTTTTCTGGAAATAGCTTTGACGTCTTTTACTAGTTTTAAAGTTCTGTACTAATTGAATCTCTTCATATGTGGCGTTTCTGCAGTCTATGCTTATTTTATTGAACGTCCATAATGGAAACGGCTTTTATTTTCGGTCTTGCACAGACCAGGACGCAAATGACTTCAAGAATTGCTGGAAAATTATTATTAATATCTGTAAACATTCAGTGCCATTTTGCAACAATCATATCCTAATAATTCCATTAATGTTATTGTTAAATATTAATTCCTCCGATTTATGTCACAATCTCACAGATAATTCTAAGAATGTCACACTGGCAAAAACAAAATGATTGGTCAGCATTTATGACGCTGACATGTTCATTTTTGTTGATCTCAGTCAAGACCCATCATCCTGATTATCTACGCAAATTTACCTCAATTATGGGTAACCATCGTAATCCTTTGTCTTCTTAATTCCTATTGTTTTATTGCTCCCTTTCTTCTTAAGGTTTCTCTTTTTCTCCTATTCTTTCACGCTTAATAACCCTTTCCGTTTTAGTGGCTTATTGCCTTGCTTGGGATGAAATGACTAAAAATACAATTAACGTCTCTCGTCAGCAGTCAAAATTGGAATCGGGTTCTTCGCCTCGCTAGGTATACTCACCTGCCTTTTGCGTGAAATATTTTATTCTAAATACATGTGACGTGAGGAATATTTATTTCCAACATATAAAATAACTCCTGCCAGTTCAAATAAACTTTTCTTCGAAATTTTTTATTATCCTAGAAAAATATTCGTAACGCCGAGAAAATTATTGGAAAAATAATAAGATTTCCTCGCGCAAGGGAAAATTAAAGGAAATAATTGAAACATGTCGGTTCATTTATTTGGTACACAAGATTATTTCTAGATAATGACGATGGTCCCTGTGAGTAATTTTACCATTCGATATCTGTTTGTCTATCAATTGATCTACTAATTTCGGTATTTTTTAATAATCGAACAATAGCTAATTAACGATCTATTTCGTTTGCTCATATCGCTTCCTTCCAACTCGATTTAACTTCTTTAATTGTTTGGTTATTCGTTTCTCAAGCATAACACTAGACTTATTTCTTCTCTAAATAATAAAAAGATACGACTTTATTCTACCGAACTCTGAAATCAGTATTCGCCTTGAGGAGCCTAGAATAAAGATTCCGTTCATCATAAATTTGATTTGTCTCTTCGGCAGATATCCATATCTTCTACCCACCCGCAGACACGAGCAACTTTAAAATGAACAGGTTGTACCAAACTTTAACATTTGTCATTTATACTAAAGTCGTATCTCTTGGGTAATGTGACTTTGAAACTTGAGGGTTGGTTAATCAATGTATAACTAGTACATATATGAGAGCAATTGAAATTGATAGATGTAACAGTACACCCTTGTGCAAATTAATTGAAACAAATCGAATAATTCCCTTATTATTTTTTTTCGTATTTTTCCAAGGAAACATGACACAGTGTACATGTTAGTAATTCGTAAGTCCATTTCCCGAAGTCGTTACTTGCAGATTGATCACAGATTCTTGATTGGATTTAAATCAGAAGAGTTTCCAGGCCAGTCTATAGTACTTTGATTTGCTCAGTGGTAAGGCTTGCCAGCGTGTTTGTACAACGTTACGATTTTAGTACTCTTCATTGGAGTAACGTCGATTGCAGATAATAGCCGTAGGACAAATAATCGACAGTCGAGACAATAGTGTATGGGCGTGTTGAAAATCTGCTGCATTCACGAATGACGCAATATTTTCAAGGCCATACAAATTTCATCATACACCACGAAAATAGATTCATATTACTACACACCCTGCAAATGACCTAATCTGAGAAAAAATAGAAATCGATTACACCCTATCGTTGCAGTGCGTCTAAAGCTGACCATAGGGTGAAAGAAAAGAAACTAAATCGTTGTTTTTAAATTAATTTGCACAAGGGTATAAGTTCTATATTAATAGTTGATTTTCTCGCACTTCTCATTTGTGGGAAACTCTCTCTGCTTCTTGTTTTCTTGTCAGTTACGATCTTTAGAAATGAAATGCAATATTAATTGTCATCTGTCTCTGGATACTATCCTTTTATTGCCCACTATGTTTTTCTCACTGAAATAACCACTTACAGCTTTTTTCTCTTGCATGTTGTGAAATGATGATGTATTTTTTCCCTCTGTTTCATCCTTCTTTATACTCTCCACTCACTGCTTCTTTAATATACAGAAGTGAATTTTTTAAATGAAATCGAAATACTTTTAAAGGATTGCAAAAGAAGTATTGATGTTTATAATATTTGAATTAAAACAAAAGAAAGAATATCGAATATATATCGTCGTCGGCAACCGTGAGTCTAGCGGTTGGGAAAAATTTGCCTGCTTAGAAAGCCGACCAGTCGATTGAAGCCAGAGACTCGCAGCAGTATATAGGAGCACTGACTCACCATGCTAAATGTTGCAGCTGTGATTTTAAGTAGGATTTGCCTGGTGAAGTCGCTAGTCCCACGACTTATCGGGGTATAAATGCAGTCTTCAGTCTTTATATAAAGTGACCGTCCTGCTATTTAATGTGTAAATGTTGATTTCGAAAAAAAAATGTCACTTTATAGGAAAGCAAAAGGGACGTCCTAGGCCAGAAGTTGAATTTATGCTGGTAGCCTCTACGGTACGACTATCTACCTGTTTAGGAGAGCATATAATCATTTTTAGGGTTCATATATCGACGAATATAGTATATATAAAATCTCTGTCACACAACAGAATCACATTAAGAAGAGACATCATCCAACCGAAATCTGGTTCGACAGAAGGATGGTGAGAATAGCAGTGACTGAAAATCGACGAGGTTTTAAAGAAAATGAAAAACAAAAAGGACAATTATAGTTCACATCATAAAGAGACATTTCTAGGGCAGATAATTAGGAAAGATGGTTTGAAAATTTGACACTTACAAAACATACTGAATGCAAGAGGGTCAAACAGTTCATAACCCCGGCCTATCGAGCTTGTAAGACATTCTACTTCTCTCGCTCTCTCTCTCTCTCTCTCTCTCTCTCTCTCTCTATATATATATATATATATATATATATATATATATATATATATATCGTCAACATCCGTCCGTCTCGAGAGACGCTGGAGTAGCGCGGTGCGCTACGAGCCTGGGAGGGATATATAGAGAACTAGGGCTGCCCAGACATCTAGTTCGCCCTCTCGGCCTTGCTAGAAGAGTCCAAAGGAGAGGATAAACCAATACAGTTTGGTACCAATGCGGCTGCAGGAGTTGCCGGAAGGTAGCACAAATTCGCAGCAATATTTGTGTCATTATTAAAGGAAGAGAAAAAATTACCGTGTTGATACATATTATTTTATTGCGCGTACTTTTGCCATAACGCAATGTCATGATCAGGTTTTTGTTTATTTCGAGATAAATATTGTAGTATTCATCATTTTCAAAGAGAAAATTGCAGTGTTCAACTGAAAGTTGTTTTTATTACTTGTAATATAAAGAACGCTGAGTTAAGTACTGCGATTGAATTGACTAACGCTTCAGGGGAGATAACTAAGTTATAAACTTGCCGAGATAGTTTTTAGTCAATAAATATTAAACTATTAGTACAAAACTCGATATTTTAAATTATCTACTATAAATATTTTAAAACATTTAGGCAGTATTCATAATTATTTTTTAAATTTTTACTTTCATTTTTTAAAATATATATATATATATATATATGAGTAAACACAACTTGTCTAAATTAATCAATCAGACATAGCTCAATGAAAACATGCCAATATAAATATATGTGTGTGCATACTATTTTATACGAAAAACTAGGTAATCCGTATGGGTAGACCCAAGGAGGATAAAATCCAGAGACCTCAATGTAAATCAGAGCTAATAATTTAAATCGGTCCTTTAAAAGGGCCGTGGTGAAATAATTTATTACATGGAACCTTAAAGTGGTCTGTTTTTATTTTTATTTAAATTTATATATATATATATATATATATATATATATATATATATATATATATATATATATATATATATATATGTGTGTGTGTGTGTGTGTGTGTGTTGATATATATATATACATACATACATATATATGTGTGCGTGTGTATTGTGTGTGTGTGTGTCATATATTATTTTTGAAACAATACCCTTCCAAATGTGTGCCATTAATATTAAGAATCTCTGCGGAGTGAAGAATTATTCAGTTGTTGGTGTGTGAATCCGGGTTTGATCAGGATTTATTGGTTGAACAGCTGAAAGATATTTGAAAAAAAAAACCCAGGAAAATACCGATGATCCCGCTTGCAAAACCTCACTGGTGGCATCCATCAGCGTAGATTGTGAATAAAAACTTATTTGTCAGTGTTTTGTATTGTGACTGCAAAAGATGAGTTTAAATTAGATGTCTCCGTTTATAGTTACTTCCTAATCTTCAGGTTTTGAGCGAAATATTCTTTTTTTATGTAATTATGAAATATGAATGATTCATTAATATCTCAACTGGAAAAAATTGTAGATAGATAGATAGATAGATAGATAGATAGATAGATAGATAGATAGATAGATATGGACAAACATAGATAGATAGATAGATAGATAGATAGATAGATAGATAGATAGATAGATAGATAGATAGATATGGACAAACATAGATAGATAGATCGATAGATAGATAGATAGATATATAGATAGATAGATATGGACAAACATAGATAGACATATATATATATATATATATATATATATATATATATATATATATAGATAGATAGATAGATAGATAGATAGATAGATGGCGACAGACGGACATAGATACATAGATAGATAGATAGATAGATAGATAGATAGATAGATAGATAGATAGATAGATTATTAACAGACTGGGATAGATAGATAGATAGATAGATGGAGACAGACGGAGATAGATAGATAGATAGATAGATAGATAGATAGATAGATAGATAGATAGATAGATAGATAGATAAAAAAAAAATAGTAGCTTAATTCCTGTCTGGATGTGTATTTCGACTGTAAGTTCCATGAATAGAATTGCTTCTATATCGGATTATGCTGTAAGGATGGTCTACACAACACAGCAGGAATGCATACGTATGTCTCAGACTGTCAATTTCAAAAATAATCTATTCGATCTGTTTTTATTAATTTCCGCATGGTCAAGTGAACGGTCTCTTCCGGCTGCCACAGTTGGCCTTAAATCTAAGGCCAAGCCCAACAGCAAGGTCACGTAAGCAAGCATCTTATATGCTTGTAAATTAATATCTGATTCATTGATGTATTATTGTCGGAAGAATGAAAAATAAATCTGTATGTGTGAATAATGTCATCGTATAGTGTGCACATTTAAAGAGATTTATACTTAGGATAAGAAAGAAACATTTGAAATGTCTGGGACACATAATGAGAAAAGAAGGATCAAAGAATTTGACACTGACAGGGACAGAATCAAGGCAGATTGAAACAGGGAACTACCGACCTATCAATCTTGGAATAGAAAAGAAATTTCAGATTAATGGTAAAAAGACAAATCCTACTTAGACATACAAAGGAAAGGAAGACGTAGAGAGCTATAAAACCCTGTCTTGTAGAGACAAGGCATATAGTCTAAGAAGATAGTGCGCATCTATATGCCGTAATGTTTCAAAGTTTGGATGTTTTCAATACGATTGATTAAATAAGTACTTGAATATATGCATGTCATACAACTCAATGATAGGAAGAAGCAAATAAATAATGACTTCAAATTATCCTAATAATTGATTAATTGATAACAATAATATCCAACCTCCAGACAGTATATCGTCAGACTCTGTGGAAATAGAAAAGAAGGAGAAAGAAAACTAATCAAGACTGGAAACAAAAGTAATACAATGTTAGGGATCTTTAGATATGTGAATGTGTCAGGAAAATCGCCCGTAGCCAAAAAATATTGATAAAATATAAACCAAACAGAACAATAAAAGATTTAAAAAAGTGCAAAATTGAGATTCAAGAGAGAAATAAAAATATTATAAATTAAAATGCAGTGGATCTTGTTATATATTATCAAATAAGAGAAACATATTCTTTCTTCTTTGTAGCCGGTGACACATGCGTTAAAATTAATGTCAATGTCGAACTCGAGAAAGTAATAAAATTGTCGTAATTTGGAGAAAGACCTGAAACTATAAGAAGAAAAATAGTCAAGCAATGTAGGATTATATCGAGCGACATTAGAAATTATTCAAATAAACCGGGTTCAAAAAAATGTTAAAAAAATGTTTGCTGAAAACATTGGGTTTATAATACCCAAAAGATAATAGAAAGATAAAGGCGTTAGTTAGATCCAGTGAGAGGACCCAAAGAGTATGAGTTCAATACCCGGCTAAGGCAGTGGAGAACTTTCAGATTTCCCTCTATTTATCAGAGGGAAATTAACAGGAGTTAACTGATAACTGACATCCGTGGAACTAGAACAGTCTATCCCAGAGAAATAAAGGGTTCATTTCGACATTCCAACCACCTGAAGAATGCCAGAGCGTACAAAGCCCGAAACATTTTAATAAATATGGCGACAAAGATGAGGACAATAGTCCAAATAATGTAAATAATGTACATAATACCTCATCTTAGAAATATAGACAGATAATGAAGATGTTGGCTTTTAGTCCTTCTTTCGGCTTGGAAGAACCAAGTATAATACAAATACTACACTCTGATCATAAATAAAAACTTACAAACGATTATATATACATTTAGAATACTAGTATAAATTATATTTTCTGTTTCTGCAAATCACACCTTTTAGTGTTATAGAATCATTAATAAGTTAAGTAATCACCAAGCTACATAACATTGAAAAAATCGATATTGTATTAAGTGATTAGAAGTCTTGGAAGGCCACTGATTATTAAGCGAATCGTTCAAATCAAAGATCAACTATCGATTAAACCGACTGACTGAATATTGCCTGATTGAGATCTGTTAAATCATTATTTGACAATTGATAATAGTAACAAGACGAGAAAGAGTAATGGATATACATTTTATCTTAATGCCACCAGGCAACTAGAAATGAACATAAATTGGGTATCCAAATCAATGTGTCAGTGCTGCAATCTGCAAGACAATCATATTAAAGATCATTTCGCAAGAGAAGATCCTATAAATGAATGTAATTATAGCACAAAAATATTTTGTTATTAAAAAATATTTGCCAAGAAATATTATTCCTCTGGAAAATCTGCCTTCAAACTGACACGAAACTCCATTTAAAGAGGGATTTCTCTCGTTAAACATTCAAAGAAGAATAAACAATATTCTTTAATACAGAGATTACAAATTTACACCATTTAAAAACATTGTGAAGAATGCTTCACAGGTCGGCTATGACAATACAAATCTGTATCTTGTGACATGTTGGGAATTGTTGCTGACATAGTGATTTTCCAAGCGTAGCTCAGATGTGGCACAAGGCCGGAAGTATGGGGCACCCAGTGAAGATAGAACGCACTACTCAGTCGTAATAGTTTTAGCGCGACAAGCTTGCTAACCATTACACCACCTCAAGATGCTCAATTGTCGCTGACATATGTGCGTAAGGATAACGATTTTCACTCTTTAATGTTGCGTTATTATTATACTAACTTTTACGGCCCTTCACGTGGGCAATAATCTTGACGCAGAAATTCCTCACAAGGTACCAGGGAGGTAAAAAAAAACAACAGTGCCATGAATATTAATACGATATAACATTCTTAATACTGCGGGAAATGTAAATTGATTTTTAAAATGTGTATATGCTGTTCACAAGAACCTAACCAAATGTTAGCAATTTTAACAGCTCGAAGAAAGCAAATTCGTACGGATATCTTCCTCTTTTGAAACTTGGAATGGAGGAATGAAGGCATGAAAAAATACCTTCTGTTGGTCAATAAACAATTAATTCCCCATTTCCCCTACGTACTTCGTTAAAGAAGTCAGAATAATAATATATGTTATAGGTTTTGAATATCATTTGTAACAGAAGTCTATTGCTTTATCCCAGACAAAAGTAACTCAGAAAATACCAATTTCTAGAGCAGTTCTTTGATTTTAATATCGTTCTTACAATCGACACTGTTTCCATATATTAAATAAATTAATATATCTCCTTCATACACCTCTGGATGACATTAAGGCTAAAACATTGTTTCGCTATCCAATGTATTCACATCCGGTGATTGTTCTTCCTCGACTAGAATCTAAGGCTTTTACCCATTTCATTACCAAATATCTACTTTCACTTTCACTTTCAAATAAACTGTCCAAGCATTTCAAATTTATTTCATTCCGCCAATCAGCACTCGGCCACTTATTCTCCGTTAAGAATTAATGGTCTTGATACACGTATATCACAGAGAAGCACAAGCCAGTTTTGACTCGATTGTACCCCACCTGTTACCATTCAATATACTAATGACCAATCTAAGAGTCAAGAGTTTGGCCAACATGGCTTCTATTTCCTCTAAAGTTGCAACATGTTAAAATCACGCTGTCATTCTTCAATCGCAATATGTATTCCTGAAACTCGCTCGAAATTTTTATCTGCCACGAAAAGTGATGGAGTGAATTGTGCAGTTTATCTCTTCTTCCATAGTACTTTCATTGCTTCTACGTCACCCAGACCCCACGAATATTGTTACTCACTAATCAGCATCTTACGAACCGCTACTTTTAGGTTTTAGAGAACCAATAAAAACGGATAATATCCCGCAATTCTGCATCTCATCATAACAAAGATGGGGAAAAACCTGCTAAGAGCAAACCGGGAATGTGACTTGCTTTTCTGCATATGTAATAATACTTCTGCATATACAGATTAACATACGACACAAATGGCTTGTTTAGATGCTGAATAAAATTCCTCCAAAAGCTAAGCAAAAATTCAGAAAATAAAATGTCTTTATAAATACAGAAAAGAGTACTGAAGTGTTAGGTAATATCAATCCTCGTATATGATACTAAATGCTGGGAAATCTCCTCATAGATGCAGAAGAGACTTGAAGCAACAGACAAAATATACTGAGCTGTTATGTCATATAAATCCTCCTATATGCTAGTGAATGCTAGACAATCTCCTCACAGGTGAAGAAGAGACCTGAAGCAGCAGAAATGTGGTTCTACAGAAGAATGCTGAGAATACCATGGACCACACATGTGACGAAGGCTTAGCGAAAAAGGAAACAAGAAAGACACTTTTACATATCATCAGAAAGAGATAAATAAAAGTTCTTAGGCACATAAGGAGGAAAGCGGTTTTGTAAAATCCGAGATCCACATGGCATATTGAAGGTAAAATGGACAGATGAGAACAATTCAGAACATACCTAATGAGCATAAGTTATATATATATATATATATATATATATATATATATATATATATATATATATATATATATATATATATATATGAAGAAATATAGTTTTAAGGTGTGCTATATTTCTGGGATAAAGTGCTCAATATTGGAGCTTGAGTGTATGCAAATATAAATATAAAAGTGAACATTGAAGTTAACACCCAAAGAGACAGGCTGTATTATGTTTTATACAGGACGTCCAGCATAAAACAGCCTGTCGCCTCTGAGCGTTGTATATATATATTCTGGCTAGCTCATTTACAGTGGGATGAGTGTTTTGCAAAATGTTCCTTCGCTACAAAGGATACATTTAAATTTGAAAATAATTATAACTGATCGCGTTTACGAGTTGTTTTTTTTTATAAAATCGCCATAACACCGATCACATTTACAATGCGTTTGAATTTTATTAAAGCCCTGACGATGATCTCGGAGAAGATCGAAAGCACTTGGGTAGGAAAATACTACAGCGCCTGCTTGATGAATTTCTTTTTCACATCAAGAAACGGATTAGAGAACTAGAAAGGATTATTATGAAAATAAATAGACATAATATGTCGAAATTATTCATTCAAACGTATATATATATATATATATATATATATATATATATATATATATATATATATATATATATATATATATATATATATATGAAACAGTATGTCTGTGGATGACAATATATATGCTCCTGAAAAATTTATTTCGGTTGAGCTCTCTGGGGAGGATGTGTGGGTTTGAAAACAGTGACTATTACGGCTAATAATGCAAGACTCTTCGGTAAATCGAATCGAGTTCTCTCAGTCACTGTGTGTTTATCTAACGATAAATACGCTTAAATTCACCTTCTTCTCTGCCGTGAGCCAACGGCTTCAGGGTAAAATTTCCGACTGACGCGAATACAGCCGGTTTTCGATTCTAGCCAGAGGCAACCGGACGTCTAGACACACTGATGAGCTGTGATACAGCGAAACAGTCTGTCTGTGGATGACAATATATATATATATATATATATATATATATATATATATATATATATATATATATATATATGTATATTTATATATATATATAGATATGTATATATATATATATATATATATGTATATATATATATATATATATATATATATATATGTATATATATATATATATATATATAAGTGAACATAGAAGTCAACACTTAGAGGCGATTGCTAGATGCAGTAGTCAGGCCACCTAAGTGTTGACTTCTATGTTCACTTTTATATTTACACACGCTCTATCTCTGATATTGAACACTTTATTCATAAATATAGCACAACTTAAGACTATATTTCTTTATATATATATATATATATATATATATATATATATATATATATATATATATATACAGAGAGAGATATATATAAAGAGAGGATAGGGAGATAGAGAAAAGAGAGAGATATCCAGATATATAATAATAATAGCCATTTGTATTCGAGGAGAGCTTTCTACTAGGGCGGCTACCAAATCCCTATTGCACACACTCGCTCAGGCACATTTGTCTTTGTTCCACACCCACAGAAACAACCTGTGATTTATAATGTAACTATGCTGAGCAGACCTTAGTTACCGTTTCTGGGAGAGAGCTTGTTAACTAGCGTGATCAACAATCTGACCAAGGCCAGCACACTCAAAACCTCGGTCACGATGACTTGTAACTTTGTGCTAGCACAGCTAGCGACGACCCCAAGAGTTCTGTCTACCCAATTTCACTCACAGGGCTTGGGTCAACCCGTGATATGCTTTTCAGGCACTTTCCAAAAGTGCTGCACGCTATATATATATATATATATATATATATATATATATATATATATATATATATATATATATATATATATATATATATATATATATATTTATGTATAAAGAAGGATGTCGAAATATTAACCTTCCGAAATCATACCAAAATACCAGTATTATTAACAGGTTTTCGCAATTACCGATAATACTTCAATGTCTCCCATAGTTTTATGGTCCACGTGTGAATAAAAAAGAGTCTAATAAAACATGTGTTTCATTATTTGCAAGCGTTTACTTTACTTCATAAAACTTACATCCGAAACTGCGGCACTAAAAAGAAGTATTCGTTTAAGAGTGGCCACTAAACTTATGAGTCTCATCGGACGAATGCTTCAGGCTCTTCACTTGTCCGACTGGTGTCTTCCGTCCTCATTTGATCTCTAATGCAGGGATAAAATACTTAGTAAATGTTCTCTATTCTATTGCAGCCTCTGGCTAATAACACCAGTATTGACAATAGTTTACTAATATAATTCTAGTATTCTTCGTGATGACCAATGTACGTAGCTGCGTTTTCGAACCCGGGACGATTGATCTGTGTGTTAATGAAGAGGTTTCTCAGAATCATTTGCTACTGTTGATTCAATCCCAGAGAAAGACGTATGATCGGATAGGCGTGTGTGTGTGTAGCAAGTCAATCGTGTTATTGTCCTGTAATTATTTTATGTACTGTAGTGTGTGGTTACGAGCGAACAATTACGTGGTTACTGACGCATACATCATTAACGCTTGTTTATTTCTTCTTTTCTCCCTTTTGTGACCGCTTCAGTCTCTCTCTCTATCTCCCTCTCTCTCCCCCCCCCCCGCATAGGTATTTAATATATTTGTCTGAAAATGCTTAAGCATCTATGCGAATTTTGATATCCGCATACATAAATATTTTATTTCTTCACAAACACATGGACAAAAATGTATACAACCTTATTAGTTTAAAGTGTCTGGCACTGCGCCAGAGTCGTGGTGCAGAAATTGAAAATCTTTGTGTTAAGCTTAAATTTAGTGAACACAAATGCACGCCCACACACACAAACACGCATATATATATATATATATATATATATATATATATATATATATATATATATATATATATATATATATATAATAATATAATATAATATTATATAAAAGGCACAAACACTAATATTCCATGGTTATAATTTATTACATTGGAATCGTATTCACGATCCAATTCATCAGATGTACAAATTTGTAGGTCTGATGAATTTCATTATAGTTTGGCGTACTCTGGTTTTCATCAAAAACTGAAAGTTTATAATCTTTCTAACCGGGTCTTTCACTTGAGACCACCAAAACGAAAATGATCCTTTTAATCGACATATTTATTTTGCTTTATATCAGGTTGGAGTGGATGCTTACCTTAAGGGAAGTAATTCCTTGCGTTGTATCTTTTTAAAGTTCCCCACTGATATGACTTTGAATGATGTTATTGTTAAGTGTGCTACAAGGAAAGTTGATTCAGTTTCTCATGCTAGACATTTATCTCCTCAGAATCTATGTTGCACATTTATATGTCTGCTCTTTGTCCGTGCATTGAATCTGATTTACACATCTGCTGTGATAATTCAGCTACGTATCTATATGTTTTCGACAAAATTCAAACAAGAATCTGCAATGTTATCGGTCTTGACCTGGCATCTCGGCTTCAATCAGTTTCTCACCACCACAAAGTAGTTTCTCTGTGCTTTTACCATAAATATTTTCACAGCAATTTTTCTGATGTGTTTTCGTCTTTGGTACTTCCACTTCCTGAATTTAAGCGCTGTACTCGGTCTCCCACTTTCAACCGTAAATTCTATTCCAATAGTTTCTTCTCTCGCACTGATCGCCTGTAGAAGTCTCATCAAATATTTTCAAATGCATTCCGCAAAAAAATAACTGCAACGTCACTTGACATTTTCTGTCTCCTTGAATCCATTTTGTTATCTTCTCTCTTCAATACCTTTTTTCTCAGTGTCGTTCACTCTCCGTAATCTGGTGCATTTTAAAGGCTGTGCTGATTTGATTCATGTCAAATGATTTTTAAAAATTGCCCTTTTGCTTTTCATTTCCTTAAAACTTCCTCTTCCTTTACGTCTGTATAAATGTCGTGCATGATCACGTCTTTGTTGCCTCTTTGTTAACCGTGAGAACATTGCCCGATATTCAAAACCATATAGCAGGATATAATTGCTATTAAATCTGATACATGTTCACACTATTAGGAATCTTAGTAGGGTTTGAATTCACTTCACAAGTAACTGTCTTTGAGACACTTTTGTCTATTATTACTGTACACGAGCTTCATCTCATATGGAATGATTGGCTTTATCTCTGAGTGAGGTATTATGATTACTTGTATAATTTACATTCTCAAAATGTTATGCTCAAACTAATTGACATATTAACAACGCTATGACTCCTCCGTATATCTCAACTATTTCCTTTTAATTTGAAAAAAAATGAAATATGAGCAATGGTAAAAAAATCGATGCTGAGATGTTAGGTTTATAAGTCGCCAAAGTCTATAAACAGCGAATATCCAGTGGATAAAGACGTTGGTTAAATCCAGTGACTAGGCGCAAATAGTTGTGAGTTCGATACCAGGCCACAGCAGTAGTGAACCAAAACAATGAGAGTTGCGTTAAAGGGAAATAACTGAGACCTATGGAAGAGGCATAGCACATGTTTTCTGTTTGAAATCCCAATCACCTGAAGATGGCCGGAGCACTGAAGATGAGGATAACAGACCGAATAATGGAAATGTCGGACTTACATTTTCGTCAGGAAATAGGATATAAAAATCTGACCATTCAGTGAGGATAAAAATCGCTAAAATAGCAACAGTCAACGAAAAGAATTTTTCAAAATAATTACTTTTCCTTCACTAGACAAACTTTCAATTTTATTCAACACGAACGAACGGGTAGGAAATTGTTACCCAGGCTAAATTAACAAAGAAAAAACTTACACGACAGAAGATGCCTGGTATTTCAGTTCTTCAGTTAAAGAATCAACTGCGAACGACAGAAACATCCGTATGGTTCATATATACTATAACTGCAACTGCGAGATAGGAATATACTCGTTTTATTTGAAGTGATGCCAAATAGTCTCTATCTAAGCTAAAAAGGGAAACTATACTTCTTCAGGTAAACAGTCGGAACCCATGAGCCATTTTTGAACAAAAGGAAAATTTTAATTTTGTTCCTTTCAGTCAAAGAATACAAGATGGTGCAACATTATTTTATTACCTCCAATCTTTTTGATTTGGTTTTATGCAGAACGAAGTGGATTAAATACGGAGATTTATGAACTTTCACTCCAAAGTTCTCATCGCATATATATATAAAAATATAATATATATAATAATATAACATATATAATAACTACAACTCAAACAAATATATCTCTATAATACATATATGTAATTTCATTTTTTTTTTTAAAAGTCTGTACTACGTAAATTATGATTGAGTTTTATTAATTTTACGGCTTAACAAGCCTTTGTGGGTTATCAAATTCGAAACATTTTTCGAATTTATGGCAAATGAATATTACATAATAAAATTTTGTTCAGCATAAAATCATTCTCTTTTACAAGTTCTACAATTTAACCCATAGTCTGAGGGGAGATGGATTCATACCTTCGCGAAGGGGATTTGTGCATAAATGAATGTAACGAACGGGACTGGAATTCGAACATCGCCCTCTGATTTCACGCCGTTATCCATAGCACCACCAGCAAATTCTACTGACTCAATATTATGTTTTAAATCAGTTAAAAATGTAGATTAAATGTACACCAACGTGTGAGAAAATAGAAGCTATTTTTGCAGTTTATTCCTAAAGGAGAGTACATCTTACCCAAAATAGAATATGTGTGTATTAAAAATCTTGCCCATGGACCTCGCCAATATTTCTAAGATACTAAATCTGAGTTGTTTTTGTCATACGATCTATGTAAAAGTGGAATATGAGATATTTGTTGAATTCTATGCTTAAATCATTGCGAAAGAATGAATGGTCGCTCTTCGAGCAAAGAGATTAGAAAAGCTTTTATTGTTTTCCGAAAATTCAGATTTTTAAATGGGCAGGAAATTCACCTGACTTCCGTTCCATCAGGAATGGTGAAACTGATCTCTTGGGTTTACCCAAATATCAAAAGCAGTCGTGATTCTATCTGATTCAAGTGAGTAGCGATGTTTTGAAGATTTTTCTAAATAATTTTTCACTCAAATAAAGGCCCAAGTTAGAGTGTTAGTGAATGAGTTTATTGAAATTAGATAACAGTTGACCCGTGACTTGAAAAGATTGTAGTGATCGGAGAATCAATTTCATGGGAGCCTGTTCCACACACTAACGTTTCTTGGGAAGAAGCTGGCCCAATGAAACTTCTTGCTTACCAATGGAATACGATGGTAATGAGGATAAATCGCTTTGGAGATCTATTATGATAAGTTTTAGATGTAAAATTTGAGCCGAAAGAGCTAAGAAATGTAGCTTTGGATTAAGATTTGAATATTTATTTTAATTATTTCATTCCAAGTAAGGCAACAAAGGCACTAAGATAGAAGAGGTGACTGCTAAAGGATGAGAAAAAGAAGAGAATTATTAAGGAGAGAGAAAAATATTAGAAAAGGAATTGTTTGGCAAACAACAAATATTCAGGTGCACGCTTCTCTCTTTTAAAATTTGCTTGGATTTCGTGAAGGCACATAATCTAATAATATTGATAGTAAATTGATTTGCGTAGCTTACAAAAAAAGAGTCAGTTTTATTATCAGAATCTTTTATTCTAAAGCGGCTGACACGTCTGCGAATCATAGGTACGGCCAACTTAAGGAATTATTCTGAATCATAATGGATGCCTCTCAATGTTGCTAAATATTTTTTAATTGAATGACCATATCTTTTCGGCGAATAAGAATGAAAGTTAAAAATAGACTGTTGAAAAATAAAGAAATTTTATTATTTCTTGACATTTGAAAAATGTATTTGTCTATTTAGAAATTCCCTGAGAATCATTGCAATTTTCTCTCGATTTTATCTTTTCGTTTAACTGGCGTTTGTTTGTCAAATTTCACAGACATTTTTTTCATTATTTATCACCCTAGATTCAACTATTTCCTGATCAATCAACATTTCATGCGATGTTTCTGTATGTTTTTGTCCTTCCAAGTTGTTTGATAAACCGTCATTTTTAGTTGTCTCTGAAGTGAAAGATGATTTTCATTTTGTTTGTTTGTTTGTTTGTTCTTTCTTTCTTTCTTTTTTCTTTTTCTCATATCATTTCTCTCTATTTTTCTTTTCTTTTCAATTGATTTATGAATCTATTTTGTTTTTTGACTTCTATGTTTCTTTATTCACTCCTTGTTTTTAATCTTATATATTTTCCCAAATTTAAAATTATCAGTGTTCCTTTGAGACTGAAATGTCGTAAGCAATATTCAGTTGGTCTCTTCAGGTAAACGCTGGCCAACATATAATCAATGTTAGTGAAATTAAGAATGAGAGCCGGTAATAAAGACAAGATGTTCAACTGCCAGTGTAAAGAAGGTGATTAGGCGAAAATCTCAAAGATTTGAGAAAAAGAGAACAGAGGATATTTGTAGAAACTTGATATTTCAGATCCGAATAAGTAAAATGAATAGAAACATGATTTTGAAATACTGTTAACGTCTTTAATCCCGGAACTATGAAAAAGAACAAATAAAAATGAATATCGAACCAAAAATATACAATAAATAAATCATATTGATTGAATGGAAGAAGCTTTGGAATTTTTGACGATGGGGATTTTTTTTCTTCTAACCTCATTTTTCTCAATATAAGAGTTAAGAATTATCTGAATTATATCAATAACAGAAATATGGCTACTATAATATAACTATGCTTTGGAAGTGACCAAATCATTGTTAGTGAAATTTGATAGTCGAATCTGTTTGTGAACCGCCGTTGGTTAAACTAACACGAATTCGCAAGTCATTGTGACCGAGGGTTTGAATGTACTGGCTTTGTTCACACTGTACATTACACCAGATAATTCATTCTATCCCAGAAACTATAACTAAGGTCCGTTCATCATAGATTCAGTATAAGCCACAGGTGCCTGAGCAGGCGCCTGCCATGGGGATTGACTAACCACCTTAGCATAACACGTACACAAATACATTTATCAGGTTATCCCAAAAAACAAAACATATATCTAGATATAACTCGTCGCGAATTAAAATATTGTAATGCTCTAAACTCGTAAGAAGATTATGCAATACTTTGCGTAACTGCCAGAATTGCTTTAATATTGAGCGCATGCGTACATGTGAGGTTAAAACAAAGATGGCTTCTATAATAAAGCTGTGAGGTTTGAGACGGAATATTTTTTCTTTTAATTTTTTTTTGTTATGCTAAGATAAAAAAAAACAAACAAAATATGTTCCCAAAACAAGCGATCGAAGAAAACACGTTCGCGACTATTTCTTTTTTAGCAGGCGTAAGAAGAGTTGATCTTGCCTAGATGCATCCACAGGTATACAAAAAATAAAAGAAGACCTTCACTACTGAGTAATAAACGAAGTTTGCTAACAACCGACTACATGACATGATGATAGAGTTCATTCTAACGTTGTGAAACATTGAAAAAACTGAGAGGAACGGCTGGTGAAAAGAATAAGATTTACATTATAGTGTCACCGGCCTACATGATAACGCTAACTAACACTCGGTTAAACTGAAAAAAAGAATGATTCCCTTGATACGTTAACGATGTCTTGCCGTATCTAGAGACTCAAACTGATTTATCGTCGATTTGAGACACACAAGTGATATTTTACCTGGGAAGATATTCCACATTCCTTGTTTTTGCTGAGGTAAAACTGTAATGCCATTTCCATTAATATGAATTCGCCTTCTGATGAAACAAGTATATCAATCATAATGGCGACTGGATAGTGAGCTAGTCTAATCGTCCTGGTAACAAATGCTATTACATCAATTTTTGGACATTATATAAATATTAGCTCCTGAAAAATTAATTTCGGTTGAGCCCTCTGGTTTGAGGTGTGAATTTGGAAACAGTGACTATTTAAGCTAATACTGCACAACTCTTCGACAGAATTGAGTCTCTCTCAGTCACTGTGTGTTTATCTAAATCTAAAAATAAACACACTAAAATTCACCCTCATTTCCTACTGTACGCTTACGGCTTAGTGGGAGAAGTTCGGACAAACATTCAGTCGGGTTTCGATCCTAGCTAGAGGCAACCGGACGTCTAGCCACACTGATGAACTGCGAAACAGTCTGTCTGTGGATGACAAAAAATATATATATACAAACTCTGAAAACAAAGGTCACAAAATTATAACAATGCAACTTATTTTATATATATATATATATATGTGTGTGTGTGTACGATAATATATATATATATACAGTAGCGAGCATAAAGATCAGAACGATGTTAAGAAAAAGTTTAAATGTGAAATAACATTTTATTTTAAAGCTTCAAAGAACATGTTATCAAGGAAAAATAAGGATATAAAGGATAATAAGGATATAATTTCAAAATATAAAGCTCAATAAACTTATTTTGATAAAGTTATAAGAATAATTATATAACATTAAAATAAATAGATGGTCAAAATCATCAGAACGATTAAGAAAATCATTCTATTATAATGGATGCATCATATCCAAATGAAAATAGCGTTCAAAGCTTTAAAATAAAAAAAGTTATTTCACATTTAGACTTTTTCTTAACAGCGTTCTGAAATTTCTACTCACTACTGTATATATGTGCGTGTGTGTGTGTACGATGAGAACGAATAGAGTACAATTCCAACGTTCGTAACATTTAATTTAAAGGAGGGTTCAATATAGGAGTAGAGAAATATTATATTGTAGCAGAGTCAACAATCATGTTGTGGGGTCCGCCATAATTATTTAATTTTGACTAGGAAAGTCGTGGAAAAGAACATGCAAAGAGGCTGGAGGTCGCTATCCAATGTGGCAGTCACAATACAATTTATATTTGACGTAAAATAGCGCATAGTATAAAATACAAGACAGAACGTAATTGTTCAAAACATAACAATTGAATTTATTTGTTTTGATGGACGATAATCACTACAATATATTTTAGGATATTAAACCAAAAAGATGTATAAATCGACATATATATATATATATATATATATATATATATATATATATATATAGCATAATGAGAAGCCACGTATACTTTCTTAATATGTATATAATATAGAAAAAACAACTGAAAAGTTGCAAATTAAAAAGAAATTGAATGTTTTTTTTGTGAAAGTATTTATTTATATTTTTATATATATATATATATTTGATATTTCAGATCGGCCCCGATCTTTCATCAGAAATGGCTGTTTTCACATATATATATATATATATATATATATATATATATATATACATAACATGTAAATAACACTATGTGTGTGTGCGAGTACTTGTATTTAATCAGTATATCTTCACTGAAACATATTTCATTGAATGATATAGACATATTGTGTCTACTTATTTTTATACTGATCCTTTCCAGATGTCTCATCAGTTTCATGGAAGGAAGGCACCGTATTTTTTTATTTTTATCCTAATTACTCTCGATCTTATTCAAAATAATCTTTACGGGTAAATTACAAAGACACAACTATTGAAACAGCGATAAAGTGTTATTCCGTTGTGATGGTGATTTTGGAAGACATGCACGAACGAGCTCTGTTGCAGTTATTTTAAAATTTTAATTTAACCAATGTAGCTATGTTTTTGCAAAACAAGCGTTTCAATAAAATGAATTAAATGTTATATGGACTTTAATATTTTGTTGCTATATTCCTTATAAATTTCGTTGAATATTGGATGCTTGATTTTGATATCGAGGACCTCCAGAATTTGAAGTTTTTTTTTACACACACACACATACGTGTGTGGATGTATGTGAGCGTTTGGAGATGTATGTGTGTGTGTATGTGTGTGTATGTATGTGTGTAGGGGTATGTATGTGTTTATGTTTGTGCAAAGAATTTTGATTAAATTCAGCTGATAAAATTTGTCTGCTTTTAATCTATTTTATTTTTCAATTTTCGAATAATTTGTTGTACATTGGGACTGTAATTGTGATTCTGTTCAAGTACTTTCAGTCATTTTCAAGAGCCATGTGCTGATAGGTTGGCTATATCCTTGTATTCTTCAGAAAACTGAAAAATCGAATACACTGATGACATGTGTCACGGGTAAGCGGAGCGAAACAGAATCGAACAGACTGCGTTCTTTTCTTTGTTATTTTTATATGCATATTATGTTGACTTTACCACCTATCGAACATCCATCGAATATATCCTGCCACACCTCGATACAGTGATATAATTTGTGATAAATATTTACATAGATTGATATTTTAAATATCGAGAGTTATTATGGGAAAGAACTTCAGAATAAAAACAATTTGCACTCGTGTCATTTTTATTAATGACCATAATTTATTCGCATAGACGCTGTTTTGTCACTCATTTGAGATGGACCTCAAAACTGAGAAGAGGAAAATGAAATATATTTATTTTATATGATTTAGTCGGGTATAAGGACATAAAAGATTCAGATGCATTTTTGCCCATATTAGAAACGTAATTCTCTTTTTTTCTTTTTGTTTATATGCGTGCATGTATGTGCTTGGTGTTTTACGTGTAATGATGTTTACTATGTTTAGCTGTATCCAGGTAATAAGGTGATATTCACTGGGGATTAATTTCACTAAATACTTTTCAGCCTGAATAGTTTGGTAAACCACTTACTGTAACAAGTACAGTTGTTAGATGTTTACTAAATCTGACTAAGTTTTCCATAATGTCAAGAAAATTAGATATCTTGAAAAACGGAATTACTAAAAACGACCTGTAAGAAAAGTGTTATAACCCTCGACCGACTCGTCGCATTATCGATATTTAGTTCAAATATTTATGCGAGAAACCCATATGTTAGTATCAGAATTCGAATCCTGTTCTTAAATAATCTCGTCAGATATGGACTTTCATATGGATATCATGTATAGTGTCCAGCTCGTTCCGAAATCACTCTCGGCTTTATGCAACCGTTTTTGCGATCAATGAATAAAAGTGGCTTTAAACGAACGAATGAACGGTTCTTTAGATCTTACAGACAGACATTAGGGAAAACCACCAACATCTTTAAAAACTAAAATGTTTAGCACATGTAACCAGAAGAGAAAATAATAATAAAGTCTAGGTCTTACCTTTCCACACTAACCATAATAAATAAATAAAGTTTAGGAAGGAAAATCCTGTCAGTACAAGAAATGAGAGACAACAGTTACTGAAAGTGAGAAACGTATTTTTCTGTGCTGTGCTGTGGAATAAATAATACACCCCGTTAACACAAATGAACTAGGCAAGACGCCTTACATAAAGAACTCAAGTCATGAGAGTCAGTCGGAGTCTGTCCCAGGTTCGCGACAAGACAAGTCAAGACAAGACAAGACAAGACAAAAACAAACCTTTCTATTCGGACAGAGAGTGACAAGACCTCCGTTTTCGTGCGGAGGATGACTCAGTAGTGCTCAGTCTTCGGGTAGAGTTCTGTACCCGAGCCCGCTTTTGCGGGGTTGGGTAAATTTGGACCAGTAGCCCGGGTCGAAACGCTCGGGTTCCCCAGGGTGAACTTGGCCTTGTGTCGCATCTAGTCCATCTTGGGGCGATCGGTAAATACCAGTCCGTCTGTCCCAGGTTCGCGGCAAGACAAAACAAGGCAAGACCTCCGTCTTCGGTCAGAGCATGATTCACTCGGGTCCTGTCTTCGGATAGAGACTCTGCTGATGAAAACAAACTAGCTTGAGTTAAGCAGTTCACTGTCGGGCTTGCTACTGACAAGACCTCTATTTTGGGGCGGAGGAGGACCAGTGGTCCGAATGGAAACGCTTAGGGACCCCAAAGTAAACTCGACCATGTGATGTAACTAATCTACAATGGGACGACCGTTAAATACTAGAACGTCGTCGACCGCAGTCTGGCTGGCGGTTGTAAACGGACAGACACTCAGCTCAGAAGAATAGACAATGGAAAGTCCTCGATCCCGCGGTTGACGAGGCTGACTGAATTTTGGCCTTAGTGTCAACTCCTGGATTTCTCACACTAAACTAGACCTTGTGTCACATTTCCTCTCAGTGGAGAGA
Source organism: Acanthosepion esculentum (assembly GCA_964036315.1). Classification (NCBI taxonomy): domain Eukaryota; kingdom Metazoa; phylum Mollusca; class Cephalopoda; order Sepiida; family Sepiidae; genus Acanthosepion; species Acanthosepion esculentum. The sequence goes on from OZ038482.1 coordinate 135,957,910, forward strand.
CAATCCGTTGTAGTCAGTTAATGCTTACTCAGACCGATCAATTCTAGTCCCACCACACGCACGACGATTGGAACACATATGCGTACGTGCGTGCGTGTTTGTGTGTGTGTGTGTGTGTGTGTGTTTTGTTTTTTCTGCTGACTTTTTTATGGAAGTTTTTGATTTTCATTTTTACCCTTCCCAGTCTTTTTTCTTAAAGTTTTTGTTGCTAGTGTAACATGCGATTTCACCAGTCTATTTATTTTTTGTGTACAGTTAAACGTGGCCCTCTCTTCTACTCCAATAGCTTCATGTCTCGCACCTCCAGTCTGTGGAATTCCTTTCCTATTGTTTCCTTGATAGCTATAATCTCCAACTATTCAAATGTCAATCGACATCTGCAGATGCCCTCACCTATTTCCTGTCCTTCTCTTCATGCTTTCCTCTACCACACCTCTTTACTCCTGACCCCACTCTCTGTAACCCCTTGCGTACTAATGGCATCCCGCCTTGCTTGGGGTGAAATGCTTTAAAAAAAGTATATTGTATTTTAATTTCTCGTTTCTTTTATGTTTCAGTCCCCGTCCGTAAAATTTTTATTTTATTTTTTCGTTTATTTCTTTTGTTTTTGCTTAATTCCTTTAGTTTTTATTTTCTACGTGTTTTGCTTTTCTTTTTGTACCCTAAAGTTAAGTTTTACTTGTCTCCGCCCAGCCACAAACCAAGTTTAATATGTTTGTTTTATTTTATTTTCGTGTTGCGTTCGACATTTTGTTTAATTGGTAATCTTTTTTACACGTATCTCTTTATTATAATTTTTCTTTTCTACTATTTTTTTCATAATTTGTATATTTTGCTAGTTTTAATTATTTTTTAAAAAAGGGAAAACTTTTTAGTTGTGTTGTTTCAGTAAATTTAATTCTTCTATAATCTTTTATTATTTTTCACGTCAACTTTTTTATTTTCGCCTCTCTTTTTCTTCTCTTTTTTACACGTATCTCTTTAATTTTTCTTTTGCAGTATTCATTTCCTGTTTTTTTTTATTTTGCTAGTTTTAATTTTTAAAAAAGGGAAACATTTAATTAATTGCGTTGTTTCAGTAAATTAATTCCTTTTATTTTTCATATCAAAAAATTTATTTTTTCACCTGTCTTTTTTTATTTTCTTTGTTAAATTCATTTTCTTTTTCGAGAAGGACTTTGTTCGAATTGTTTATGTCAAAACCCTTTCCATAAACCAGTTTTAGACGGTTTTTTGTTTCATTGTCTTTGTGAATATGTTTTTCATTGTTCTCTATCTGTTTATGATTTTCTGTTATTTATTTTTTTTAATAAAATTCCAAGTATTTTCGTTAAAAATAATGGAAAAAGGAAAAGTAATTTAGACTAAGCAAAAAGGGCCGATAAACTTCGGTTAATTATAAAAAACCTGTTCGGGTCGACAACAGCCCCACCCCCGATAAAAAAACCGAAACTCCTGGGAACATGACGACCAAATAGATTCAGGGAAAGTACGAAGGTCAAGAATACACAAAATCAAGAAAAGATTTTGAGAAATGACTCCTGTACTAGCAACAACAACAAAAGAAAAGACGAAAATGTAGTGGGCGGGGACTCGTCCTTTGCTGGAAGTCCCTACCGAAGTTCATAATCAACATAGCGGATGTCCTGGAGACAGCCAATTGCTACGGATATCTCATCAAAGATGGGCTCTTGTTAGACCTTCAGGAATTAAAGAAAGTTGAAAAAAAAAGCGTTATATCTGTCTACAAGCGTTCGCGCAAAGTTTGTCGCTTCGCAAGAGACACCGTCATCAAATCCTTGATGTTCCTGGTGGTGAAACCCGAAAGATTTATATGAGGAAAGGGATATTTCTGGGGAACGTACTGTTACCCACCCCTGCCCACTGTGATGATGCTCCCAGTCGGGACCTTAACTCAAAATACTTCATCATGAGAACTTAATATGAGGAAGGCGGAGGAATACTTGTATCACTATTTTAGGTCCCACTTGGACGCTTACCTAGCTCAATTTGGGTAGGTACTCTGTGCTTCCCCCGACGACCTGAACGGTGGGGGGATTCGAAATTATGATTGATGGTAAAGCCTTAACCTCCATCCCCAACTGTCTGCAGGTAGAGAGCCAGAAACTGCTAATCATAATGACCGGCCGTAAACCAACTTGCGGGAAGTGTGGAGAGACTGCCCAGAGAAGAATGCCGCTGGAGACCTTGCTCTCGCCAACCAAAATTCCCCTTTGGCCGAGTTATTTCCCTCTCGCATGTAATGGACCGGCGTGATAAAATCCTCAGTTGTACCCCTTTAAAGTCTAACCCGCTGTTTATGCGTAGAAGGAAAAGGTGGAATGACAGGTCATTTGGTAAAACCAAAGGGAAGCTACAGTATACGGGACTTCTGTCCGTAGCAAACACCACGGCAAAATGCACACGCAGCCTAACTCCCTATACGAGGTCTAAGGGTGATGCCCCGGGCACATATACGTAAAAGATGCGGCAACAAAACTCCGACTGGGGATAGTTTAAAAAGAATATCTTCTGGGGCAACGAGTGTGGCCACTGCAGTGTATGCAGAGGAAATTAGAAATGCACTCAATAGACATATATCGCGTATGTCACATTACCGGACAAGCAGACCGTATTTACAAATGAGTGCATATGTTAGGCTTTTCATGACTACTTTCAGGATCTGTTCACCAAGGAGCCGGGTCTGACACATGCTCAGTTCGATGCCTGTTTAGCTGACCTTCCCTACCTCGAGGCAGCTGAAGCGGCTAGGTGCGAATGTCCCGTTACAGGGTCTGAGATCTTGAAAGCGCTGAACATTGTTGTCTTGGACAAAACATCGAGATGATCTCCTTTACAAACTGTGCTTGAGGCAGTTGTTTTCCTTTGCTGGGACTGATTTACAACAAATGAATAAAATAGGATCCTGTATACATCAATGCTTCACCGGGGGTGTGATCAAGTTACTACGCAAAAATATGGTGTGATTGGGATAGGTAACTTTCGGTCTTTGATGATGTTGAAGATTTTAGCCAAGTTCTTAGCCGATCTTCGTCTTGTTTAATTGGCTCTGAGCAGAAGTGTGCCGTGAAGGGTAATATTATTCAGGAAAACCTTCATTTGGTACGTTTGATTATCGAGTAAGTACACACTAAAGCTGTGCTGGTCAATTTAGATCAGTCCAAGGTATACGATAGTAGTGACCATCGTTTTCTGGAGGCCGTCTTTTCGGCCGCCGGTTTTATGCCGTACTTTCGAAATTTGATCCAAATTTGTACGCACCCCGCGTTGCACTGGTGGAAGTGAATGGGGTACGATTGGAGCCTTTCATGTTGTCTCGCTTCATTCATCAAGGTTGTCCACTTTCGCCTTTGCTTTAAGTTCTTGCGTTGAAGCCTTTCCTTCGTAAGTTAAAAGCGAATCTGGTCCTCCTACGCGGAATCTCCTTATCAAGTCCTACCACATCGGCTTCACCAATGCTGATGACATTTTGGTTGTTGGGATCAGTGAGGACATTAACGAAATCGGCAAAGAGATCAGAGGTTACGAGAGTTTCAGGGGGCAAGATCCACCCCGATGTCTGTTGATTTGCGTTTGGGTGCGCGAAAGGGAGTTTGTTTCTCCCTGGCCATTCATCAGGACGGAAGGGACGATTAAGATACTAAGCCTCTGGTTCGGTCCTGATATCTTGCTGGAAATAAATTGGTCGAATGTGAAGGAGAAGGGCGAGGGCGAGGGCGCAGTTCGTCTGTGGTCTCGGAGGAATTTTTCCTTAAAGGTGAAAGTGGAATTATGCGTTTCAAACATCTACCCAATTCTCGTTTACCAATTCATTGTGATTCCACTCCCGTATGCCACACTATTGCAATTAGTTGGGGGTCTTGTTCTTTTGTGGTTGCAAGGCTCCCAAAGTATGTCGGGAGATCTCCATTCTTCTGAAAGCGGCCGGGGTATTCCAAGCGTTGAGTTTCGTCAATATATGCTTCGCATCGCGTTCCTATACCAAATGTGTTAGCGTATGGGAATGGCAAATTCTGGAAGGAAATGCCATTAAGAACTTCCTGTCCATAAGTATGTGCCTTCGTGCAAGGAATCTGCCTACTGTTTACCCCGATGAGAATGCTCCTTCTAATGTGAATGTCGGTTAGCTACTCTCACAGGCGACAGATATTAGTAAGTAGATCCGTTCACGATAGTCTGATTGGCGAGCTTGGTTCAAAGAAGCCCGAAGCTCGCTCCATATGGCCTTGGACCCCTGGGATGACATATCTCACTAACCATGAAGCATCACTCACCTGACTTGTGATGCGAAAGTCCGTCTGGAAATTTCCCAACTGCGCTCGATACGAAGAACCTGTGGAGACACTGGATCACGCCTGCTTCCACAAGAAGGTCTCAGACCCGTTGTGTATGTTTATTGAAGAGATCACGGTTCGCACGCTAACGCAAAGTCCTTTGAACTTGAGGCCAGTCTGGTTTGTGGCAACGTGTTAACGTCGTTGACTATATCCCCTTGTGCATACCTGGTGCCATGCGAGTCGTGATACGGACGACTCGACAAAAGCAATTCTATGGAGACGGGAAGTTTAACTCTTCCCTAACTGATTTTATTCTTTAACAGCTTAAAGTCAAGATCAGGATGGAAAGGCGTCGAGTCCCTCCTTCAGAATTTGGCAAAGGTGGGTGAGTGTAACGCGTATCCTTCAAATAAGAGGAGATGATTTAGGTTAATCATCAAGATACTGGAATCCCTGTATTAAACATGGCAGCTCCACACAATATGGGGTAGTTATGCTTGTTTTGTTTTGTTTTAGGCCAAGTTAAATCAGATAGGGATGTATGCTCATTGATCCCTTAGATTTTTGTCCGAACTTTCTTTGGTTTAGTTCCCTATCTTCTCGTTAGGTTACTAGAAATGTCAGTTCTCTTGTGGGTGTGGGTCACTTTTCGTTATTCCAGTCTGTTCATTCGTGATTGTTGTCGTATCTGAAGGAGTATTTAGTTGTGTCTGTAGTTGGTTGAATAATTGGTTTTTAATTCATCCACGCCCCGCATTAATTTAACTAGTATTTCTGCCACAATTAAGGCTTGATCGGAATTTTTATTGATAACACAATTTATTTAGTTTCTTGTATATATAAATTATTATGCGTATAGTAAATACTCATTGGGATTTTCATTTTTAAATGTCGTTATCCTACACCACCCCAGACAAATCTTTACATATACGGTTATGTATAGTTAGGACTTTATAGTTTTGGGAGGAATTATAGAGGGTGTAGTAAGAATGGTATGTAAGAATGTGGTATTTTGGTGCAAGGAATATTGTAAAGTTTTTTTTTTAGTGATTGTAGCTAAGTTTAAGATAAGACAGATGATGACCAGCCTTCCCCATCCACACTTTTGTTCTTGCACCACATTCTTTGTATTCTGGCGAAAATAAATATTAGTCCGTTGGAGTCAGTCGCCGGTAATTTCTAATGACGTTACGGCAAGTAGCCTAAGCTATACACAATATAATAACACGCTGAAAAAGGATTTTACAAGAACGATGATATACATTTTAACCGACATTAACGCTAATACCAAACATTTCCAGTAACACTGCACATATGAGAAAGGAATCAGTAACAATGGACTGAAAGACGAGATAACCACCTATATTAACAAGATTCGACTGGGTCTGGCATAAGGTTACGCTAATGAGAGATTAATTAATCAGTATGCATGATACTTAATAAACCTAGCAGAGAATTTGATATAAAAAGTAAGAAAAGTGAGAATCGATGCCTGCCAATGGCGGGTCATATTAACCTGTTTACTTTTGTAGACTTTTTGTTTATTGAGAATATTCGAATCTAAAGTGTTTATTTTGAATATTCATGAAAGTAAATGAAGTGAAAAAAAACTACAAAAATTGCATTCAAACAATTTACATTAAAACTATTACAGGATTTAATCTCAAACTAAATACATAAGTAATCATGAAATAAGAAACGAACACGACATTTTTTTTCTCGGAAAATACCGATAAAAATCTTATAGCATCTTTAGCTTGCGGTTATTAGCCAACCGGATTTCAATTTATTTTTCAAAATGGAAGAACTCTAAACAGTAGGATTATACTAACACGATAACAAAGTGTATGGACGGCTTGCCATTGAAACAGTTGCTTGTTTCTCACCGGCGCGAAAAGAATAACATTTTTACAAGATAGCGAATTTATGAAATCTGTCTTTCCCCCAAATGGAATGTCTTCGAGATTACACTATCTTCCCGCCATCTAACTACATGCCAATGTCAGCATAAATTATTGAATAAATAGCGGATTGTTACGTAACTAAGAAACCTGCGTATATTCCATTGGTTCCAGGGATTACTGCCATATAACGTCGAAACACCGATTCCCATATGATCACTGGAATTAAGCGAAGTTGAGCCAAGTCAATTCTTAGACTGGTGACCGTTTGGTAACACAAAATGCTTTAAAGCTTGTATATGTGGATAATGGCTCGGAATTTTTAATTGCAGAGCCAATTTCCAATTCCTATTAGGTTCTTTATATTCACTTACAGGCAAATATCCTTTCGGAAAGTTATGAATCTAACTCTTCTCCTTGAAGATATAAGTTAATTATTAAAACTAAATCATTATTATCTCAAAATAGATTCTTACGATCTAAAATAGACCTTTGGCTTAAATCTGCAAAGGTTTGATAAGACGCAGAACACAAATCAATCAATTAATCCATTGGTGTCAGCGATCTGTGATCGAACTCTGTGAAGCTAAAATTCTGAATTCTGATTTGTACAGTAGAAACTCTTTGCATTTGAAAGACAGGCATAGATCGCCTTCCTTATTTGTTTTAGTCCTCGTCATTATTTAGTTCAGATGAGAAAATATAATTTCTTTCTGAATTTCTGGAATGTAGAGTTTTCATTATTTACATTATGTCCATGCGGGCTATCGTAAAAAGATAGAAAGCACATAATTCTTGATTATGATTTCATCTGTTTTAGTTTAGACTCGGAAAAGATGTCTCCCTATCGTACAGATCTGTTACTGAATATTGTCCTCATGTTTTGCGGACCGCATAGCTTTTATGACACTTTTCCTCTATTCTGATAAACCGATGACGTAAGAAAGACAGATTGGGTGTTTTCTGATCCTCCTCCTTGTACTCATCAGTTTCTGCAAGCAGAAGATGATGCTAAGCTTTCACAGTAGAAGATGATGCTAAGCTTTCTGATCAGGTTTCGTTCAATGCTGGTCATTGCTTGCTGTTAAGTATCTTAACCGCAACTTATGATTTTCCTACTGTGTTCTAGACATCGAACGACAGGTTTCTTTACCACGTATGGTGGGACCTGGGGTTGAGGTATTGTCCGGTGAATTTTGATTTCGGATATATCCTACAGAAAAATCTGTGCTGAGCCAAGCCCAAGACAGATGAGAACATGACCAAGAACTACTTATACTCAATAAGTTGCAGTTGCGGCAACAAATGTAACGGTGAAACTCGCTACCTCCTAAAAGTAAAAAGGGTAACCGTAAAATGTAGAACCGACAAGCCCTTTCGCCAGAAAGTAGTAGGGATTGAAGACCATAGATGCCAACCCCTCCCTATTAATCCCAACTATATATCCCAACTATATATATATATATATATATATATATATATATAAAGAATTATATATATATATATCATGAAATATATATATATATATATATATATATATATATATATATATATATATATATATATATATATATATTAATGTAATCTAATGAAGTTTTTTTTGGTGGGGGTTACTAATGGGGATATGCGAACGCGAACGCAGTTTTAAAGTGTTGCTATTCGGACTTATAAAAACTTAATTATTTTATTTTGTTTTGTTTTTTAAATCCCCCGCGCACAGGCATGTATACATTTACGCTGGGGCATCTGTAGTTCGCAGCTCGACTCTCCAAATAAGTAATCACATTCTGAATTAATTTATCTAGAAGTCAAAATCGGGATTGTGCTTATTTTTCTTTTAATAGAAGTAGATTTGCACTCTTATCGTCCGGTTTATACTCCACCAGCTCTTGATCGGGAGTAGAAGCTTGTTTCCTGTTTAGGAAAGTTATCCCCGCTCCCTTCCTTTTCTCAGGCTTTAATAGTGGTCCTGTCCTGTGATATATGTGGATGGTGGCAACGTCTACTCATATTAAATGTACGGGGTTTGAAGTTTTCTTGTTGCTGTTCAAGACTGATAGTTAGGAGCCTGAACTCTTACGTAGAATCTTGAGTGGCTGCTCCAATCAACAGTTGCATAATATCGTTTTTTTTTGCAGTGTCATGTCGCGCACGGACAGCTGTCTCTACAAGAAGCTCTGGTGTTCAACCCCGAGGCCACACTATGTTTTATTCTGCGCCAGTTCCCATTCTGCATATGTTACATTTAATGACCGACTGCCACAACTACCCTAGGCCTTTCCTTACTAAAATAACACATCATGACTATAAATAACTAAGGATATAAACATAAACCAGGTCAGCCAAAACACCGACACGTCTTAACCTTTCTTTCTCCAGCATTCGTGATATTCGTACCAACTTTTACAGGGTGGGTTCATTCCTCTTCGTAATGTCTCCGGACATCCTCTCTGTTAAACTAATCTTAGCTCTTCAATCCCCTGATTTCTCGATTCATGGCTACCTTCCTCTCTATAGAAAAGATTATAATGTCCATATGCATGGCGTGGGAGTTTATCTCCGCGAACATCTCTCGCTGGCTAGGGAACTCTGTCTTGAATCTCCAAAACATTCTCACATGTGTCTCTGTCTCTCGCTATTTAATTCAGTCGGCTATCTCTTCTTTCTCTACCTTTCCTCTCAAGACTGCTGCTTACTATTTCCGATAATATAGACAAGGCAATCTCCCTGCACCCGTTTGTCCATCATACTAGGGGCCTTAAGTACTCTGTTACTAACCTCGATCGTATCTAAACACTAAACACAAAGTGGTTGATTTCCCCAAGCGTTTCCCAGGTAAAACTGACGGACATGCTTCTCCCCTCGATTTTTTAAAATTTCTGTCCATGTCTCTTTTACTACGCTGCTCTGCCTTCATGGCAACTCTGATCATGCAGTTGTGTCTGTAAACATCTCTTTTAGCTCCCCCTACCAACAGGATTTCTGTTATTAAGGATAAGATTGAGACTAGTTCCGTGATTTCCTTTGTGACGTCTCTTGAAATGTAGTTTTCAATCATTCTGTTCAGAAATGCGCATTTGGGTTCTTTTCTTCGGTGAAGGCTGGCATCAATGCTTTCAATCCAGCAAGGAAATATCAAGTTAAACCGCGATCATTTCCATGGTTCTGACCCTCATGCCCGGTCGCTATAGCCCAAGTGAATCACTTTTTCCTGCTGTACCAGAATGACACATGTGATTGCAACAGGCGTCTCTTTGACTCTGCTCGAAATGAGTGCAAGCGTGTCCTCAATGAAGCTAAGTTACTATTTTCTGGTAGAATGAAACAACGTATAGCATCACACAAGTTAGGTTCTAGAGATCATTAGCGGTTCTGCAAGAGTGTGCTGGAAAATAGCAAATCCTCAATCCTTCGTCTATTCAATTAAATCAAAGTTCTGACTTCTACAGTACATAAGATTGCTTTGCTGGTAAATTATCTTCCAACTCAACACTCGATTCATTTGGAGAACCCACACCTGATTTACTACCTGGGGCTCTACTGAATGATATCTGCATAACACCGTCACTGGTCCCGGACATTGCTTCTAACTTAAACACCCTTAAGGCAAGTGGGGGCGATGGGATCCCAGCCCTCGTCCTAAGAAAATGTGCATTCGAGCTGGCTACCGTTCTCTCCAAACTCTGCAACTATTGCCTTGCTGCTTCCAGCTTTCCAGTCCTCATCTATAGTTCCTGTTTTAAAGAACTCTGGAGATTCATCCGACCCCTCCTACTCTTGACCTATTAGATTCTTTCTGCTTTTCAACGAAGTATTCGAGGCTTAAATGAATGCTACGTGGTTATGCATCTTACTAGCCATGACTTTTCTGACAAGCAATATAGCTTACGTTTTGCCGGGTCTAGCGCTGATGTGTTTACGGCAATCACTGAATATGTATATCAAGCTCTTGATAATAATAGCGAAGCTCAAGATGTGGCTCTAGATAAACCCAAAGCGTTTGACAGGATTTGGCATTCTGGTCTTCTACGCAAGTTTCAGGGCTATGCTATTACAGGACGATTGTTGGATGTATTCCAATCATTCCTATCAGATCTGGAAATGAACGTCGTTCTGAACGGGCTCGCTTCCAGATCCTTTCACACGAACGCGAGTGAACCCAAGGTTCTATTCTGGGTCCTACGCTTTTTCTGATCTTCATCATTTGCCAAGTAGGCATGTATGCAGATGCCACTACCATTTACTCCTGTCTCAATAGCAAATCTCTCAGAGCTGACAAAGTTAACTTGGCTGGAGCTTTTGAAAAGGATCCCCAATCTGTGGTTAGCTGGGGCAGAAAATGGTTTGCAAACTTTAATGCCTCCAAAACTAAACGGCTCTCTTTTACCCAACATAGAGAATCTTCCCTGCCGTCCATAGCACGGACGATGCTCGACTGTTGGAGTGATTCCCATTAAACATTATTGGCCACACGCTTTTAACTATCATGAAGTGGTACAACTACATTGATTCAATAGCTGCATCTACCGGAAAGAAAGTCGGTTCGTTGTGCCGTGCCAGAAGGTTTTTTTATGGTCACAGTCCATTTGGCACATTTACAAATCTACCATTCGGTCGTGCATTGAATACTTTTGTCATATTTGGTATGGCGCTGCTGCTATTAATCTCGAGATTGTTGACAAAATCCAAAAGAGGATCTTCAATGTGATCGATTCTGACTTGACAGCTCGACTTCAGTCACTTTCTCATAGACGTGATATCGCTTCCCTCTGTCTTTTATACAAATATTTTCATAGCTATTGCTCTGATCAACATTTTACCCTGGTGCTCCGACTACATGAATTTAAGCGGGCTACTAGATTGGCATTTTGGTCCCACCTTTTTATTGTTGAAAAAGTTATATATAACCACCACTTTTACTCCACTCTCCGCCTTTGGAACTACCTTCCCTTTCCTTTATCCCTGGTAACTACAATCTTCAATACTTTAAATTCAACGCCAATCACCATCTCCTGTCGTCTTGAACCCCGTTCAGCTTTTATCCTATACCCAGTCTTTTCTTGCACTTTCACTCTCTGTAAGACTTTGCGTACTAATAGCTTTTCCGCCTTGCCGGTGTTGAATTGATAAAAACAACAACATTGAAAAGCCGTAATTAGGGTTGAGATTATTAAATCAAATTGGTATTATCATCATTGTGAGTTCAAGCTCCAGGCCGGGCAGTGTGTACTTGGAATCAGTAAAAACGGACCAATGAATAATCCAATCAGTACTAAATAGGAACGTGATGAGAAATCTCGAGAAATGAAAAACAGGGAGAGAACAATCTCCCCCGTAGATTAAAGTTACATGGATTGACAGTGACCCACCAAAACAAAAACAAACACAGGGACAATCGTCCACGTGTAAATAAGGCACTTACAAATATATATATATACATTACTACACAGTAATTACAATGAGAACAAAAACAGTGGAAATTACTTGCTTTCAACATGCAGATAACTAATAAAATTCCGTTCGTTCAATTAATTAAAAATAAGATACTTTTGCTATATTGACGGTTTTTCTAACATTTCAATTTATACTTCCATTCTAACATCATGTCTTTAACAAAGACTAAGTCTTCCAAAATTTTAACAAAGACTAAGTCTTTTAAAATCTGATTTCTTAGAGAAATTTCTGTAAAGAAATGCAATAAATTGTAATGTCATGTAATTGGTGAAATTTCTGTCGAATCATAATCTCCCACTGATAGTTCCTGGTCAGAATTCAAATGGGGTCCAATAGATCTTTAAAAATAAAGGATTATCGCGTTGAACTAAAATCCTAGCCAAAGCCGTTAAGTTTTGAACAAATACATTTGGAATCCTTAAAGAATAGGCCAAACTCATTTTATTACAAATACAGTTTTTCTTCGGTTCATGAAGCATTAGTTTATGCTAAAGATTCTCGGTTTTTCTTCGGGTTTTTTATCTACTTATTAAAGCACAACACAAAATTGCATTCATCATATAATTCATTATAATCCTTGTAAATTGCCTGAACTAATCACTAACCTCTTATGTGCTACACGCCCATTCTTACCCGAAATTTAAAATAATTCACTCGAATTTTCAGATTTCTATTTTTACTGGTCGACTAACCCTGTAGACCAGGGGTCGGCAACATACGACACGCGGGCAACACGTCGCACGCCAAGCAGTCTCCAATGGCACGCAGCCGCAAATGACATCACGAATTCCGAACCAACAACTACTACAACTCAAAGAAGATATTTAACTGTATCAATTTTAATATTTACTAAACTACATATACTATATATTACTATATAAAATATATTGTAGAACAGGCATATAGACCTTGAATTGTATAAAAAATACGTATCCTGTTGGCATAGTGAATGATTTTAAAACCCTAAGCCAACATATAGCAAAATGTTGCCGACTTCTGATGTAGACCCCACCTGTGGAGTTGTGTATCAAAACTAATATGCTAGGGTCAAGGGGGCCTCACCGCAAGTACTGTTAGTTTGAATAACATGACAATTAGATTTTAACAAATTGGAGGAGTGCTAGCGACCGGTTTTAAATTCAGGGTTGTTCTTCTCCTAGGCTGGTGGCTAGTCAATGCTAAAGAGCCCAGTATACATTGCTCTGTTATTGACCTTTAACTGGGATGGCATTTCCAATGTCACTTGCTTGAATGTTAACGGAATGGCTGCGGTAGGAATTTGAGCTCAAAACGCCGATCCTACTTTTCGCACCGCTTTACAGCTATACAACCCACACACCGATTGATCCTCTATGTAATATAAATTCAAGAATGAGCAACTAAAGCTAAATACTTGTCATTGATTAGCTCTTCAGTGGGTTCACCATACTTGTGGCTTTGAGTCCAAACTAAGCTAAACTTAGTGTATAATTACTTGTCGTTCATTAATTCCAAGTAAATGGAACTATAAGATCAAAAATAAGGTTTAACCTTAATTCTTGGTTAAAAAATGAATCCATAATATATTAAATAACTCAAATCGAGTATTCAAACCGACCATATATCATTAACAGTCCTACTTGGCTTGAAAAATGTTTTCCAGTTTACACAGCATTCTTCAGCATTGGATAACAATTTTAATTGGGCAGAACTTTAAATTGCCATACCCACGTCCATCTTAAGTAGATCATTAACAGCGTAAATATCAGATTTATCCCAGACTCTACAGACGAAGCAGTTTTCGCATTTATCAATTTTAAAATCAGTGGCCCAAAGAAAATATATCGCTATGTGGAAAGTTCTAATTACATTTAAAAGCAAAAATTAAAAACAAATAAAATTGTAAGAAATAAAAAAAAGAAAATTTCAATGTTAAATTCAGTAAAAATGTAAAGGTTATTAATTCTCATAAAATTTCCAGAGGTGATGCAAGAATTATGGCTAGCTTTGAGGACGAGTTAACTCCTTGTCTTGATGTACGGGTGGCGTAATAGTTATAGATGGCAAAATTGGAACTTGCCAGATGTGATAAAATTCTGAAAATATACGTAAAGTTTGCTTCGTAGTACTGCCATTCGAAAATGTTTGAAGCCATTTCCTCTTCCGCTAAGTAAGGGTTAAATAACAGAATAGATGGTGTTCTGGGAAATTTGGTAGAATCTAGTCCATGAAAAAAAATCGAATACAGAACCGTTGGGAAGATAACGGGAAAATATTTCCTATATTTCCCAAGACATCATGAGAATTCACGGATAGTAAATAAAAGAAAGCTTTAGAGAGCTGTGACCTTATATGATCTGAAAGGGCATGATCTTTAAAAAGATCTCTTAGTTATCGTTGGCTGATTGATATCATATAATCGGATTATATATCAAAGGAATTAAGTTTAGATGTGCAACCATTTTCATATAAAGGCGTACTGCAGTCTGCAGAAAGTAATCTCTGATGAGGAGAATTGTCTTTTGTAGTTACATGATCAAAGAAATAACAGAATTCTTAGTACTTTTCCTCCGCAGGTGTGATTGTCACAAAAGTAATTCTCCCTCCACAAACAGAAATAGAACCATTGCATTGCTGAAGATTGACAATGCTTCTACATCAGTCATTCAGACAAATTACTATCGTGTTGTAAGTTCCATTTTTATGCACCGAGCGATTGCTGTTTCCCTAAGGTCAGACATATTTTCCGGTACTATATACTTCGATATATGATTCTGACGATATCATACGGGTACTCCGGGTACTCCGACTGAGTTGAATTCAGCCGAAATTTAAAAGGGGGAGAAATGAGTTCATGTAATATTTAACCACGTATTTATACCAGCCAAGTACAAATAAATAACGAAAAAAGATGTGAAGATATATTTTAAATGTTTTTAAGTAAAAGGAAATAGGTTTTGACAAAATATTAATAAGGTGGTTTTTAGATAATGGAAATCCAGTCATTGAAAGCACAAAACTTAAGTGGAAGTAACGTTTACAAGTTCGAATGGACATTAAACACGAATGGTTCTAGAAATAAACCTATGAATTATAATTTAAAGGTTTTCCAGTTTAAAACATAAGATTTGGATATTTACACTGACTAGCACATAACAGTGGAAATTCTCTTAAGAAAGTTAATATAATTAAGTCGTTTGATTTGTTTACAAACGCGGCGAAGTGTACAAATTGTAAAAATAAAAAAATAAATAAATTCCGAATAAATTGTATCTACAGGTTTCACAGTTACATCCATTTCTTTTAATTGAGCTTGTAAAGAATATCATGGATCTAAAATTCGAAAAATAAAAGGAAACCAACATTTCTATGGAAATTTCTATTGAGATAAATTTAAAAAAAAATCTGGGTGGAGTGTATCGTTGCAAAAATAGGAAAATTATGCAAAATATGACAAAGTCGTGAACAAAGTGTTGAAATGCTGTGATCATATCCTCCTATATGCTGAAGGTAAACATATATATATATATATATATATATATATATATATATATATATATATATATATATATATATATATATATATATATAAATATAAAGTCCAGTAAATCCTTAACAATACATCTCGATTATAATTTATTTCATGAAAATATTTAAATATTCATCTCTTCAGATCGAAGTTATTTTAGATTTCTAAAAATCCTTTGGTCTGAAGAGATGAATATATATATATATATATATATATATATATATATATATATATATATATATATATATATATATACGGGACCCGTGGAATAATAGAATGTCGAGTAAACAATAAATTTTTCTACATAGAAAACTTTACCCCATTTATGCATATGATCATCTGTAGTGAAAATACCTGAAGTATCTACTACGAATAATTACCTTTAAGTAGTGCGACTCGGCTTCTAATGAGCCCTCTCGAACAAGGTTGCCCATGCCTGGTCAACTATATTAACTGGATAGCCCCTACGTCATGGCAAGTACCACGCATACGCGCACACGCGCACACCCTCGCGCACCTACACACACGCACACATATTTATTGTTGAAAATTAAATTTAAATTTCCGGTTGCAAATAACCTCCTACTACCAGATGTTGCAACCGAGAGCGCTATATAAACACTTAGGACTTGCTCATTTAGTGTATAGAAATTTCCAACAATTTATAGACTGGACAGCTTTAATTTCCATAGACTGTGAATAAAATCCCATGAATTTTCATTCGTATTGGTTGTTTCCTCATATATATATATATATATATATATATATATATATATATATATATATATATATATATATATATATATATATATATATATATATATATATTTGCGACGGTACAAAAGCTTATCAAGGCATAAAAAACTAATTTTTTTATTAACGGCCATGTTAGATTTAAAATAAAACACCAGTTAACCGGTTTCGTCCCCTCTCATCAGAACTGTTTAACTAGGAATAGAAATTATGAGAATAATATTTGTTATGGGTGACATGAATGAAGGGCAGGGAAGAGAAATATAAATACAAGTGTAAAAAATTACACGTGTATAAAATTAAATAATACCACTCAAGATGCTAGAGACACAGCACAGCAAGCCCAAGCAAACAGTCTCTTTGTTTGCAATATATATATATATATATATATATATATATATATATATATATATATATATATATATATATATATATATATATATATATATATATCAAAATAACTAAAGTACAGCTATTAAATCTATCATTTTTCTAACATACAACACACAGAGATATAATTGGAAGTGTTCATCATGTGTGAATTGCCAATTCCAATCAGTTCGTGGTACTCACCCACTTCCAACATAGAGTCATGCCATTTTCCTCCAATATGAATACAGAAAACAATAGACCTATATATGTACACAACTATATAAAACATGCCACATATAAATACTTTCCTCATATTCATTTAATATATATATATATATATATATATATATATATATATATATATATATATATATATATATATATATATATATATATATATATGTATATATAGGTGTATGTATGTATACATATGAATCAAGGGCACACATTAAATGCAATCGCATCCTGGGTATGTCGATTAACTACATCCGCGTCCTGGGTAAGACGATAAACTACATCCAGCAGCAAGGCCACTGATAAAGAGGTTTTGAGGAGCGTGGAATCACCTCTTAATTGCTGTTGTTCCAAGGTCCACCCTGACCGGGGGTGGTAGCACCTGTTAGGGTCCCAGCTATGGGCAAATAGTTAACCCCGAAACTGGGATAAAAAGTATAATAAAAGTGTAAAAATAGGTTTTAATACTTTGTAGAAAATTATTAACAGAAATTAACTTTTGAAGAAAAAAAACTATTACCAGCGATATGTTTTTGAAAAAAAATTCTATGACCAACAATATATATTTGGGAAAAAAAATCTATGACCAACAATATATTTTTAGAAAGAAATATTACCAGCAATACATGTGATTGTACTCCAAAATACGAGTAACTGAAAAATGGTTCAAATATATATGTATACATATACACCTTTTTTTACAAACCATCGCTATGAATCTATTTAAAAAAATTGTTAGCATTAAATGACCCACTGAGGTTTTGATATGCCATAAAACAAAATAACCAAACAAAAGCAAATGCAATTAGGGTTCTTCAGAATTTTCTAAAACTTTTTTTTATTCTGGGGATGAGGACAGTTCTTCCAATAAGTGAGCTACTAATCAAAGAAACCTCAATTGAAAATTGATGCATGGCCAACACTTCCAGTCCTGTACCATTGCAGAGTGCATTCTGGTTAAAAATGTTACGAAGTATCATTACTATTGAGCCCGGATTTAAACTCAATTTATTAGGAGGCATCCTAGATGGTGCCAAAGAGTTTAGAAATACAAGTGGGTAGAGCTCAGTCTGAGTAAAGACCATCAGTCAAAAGTTTATTTGTATGATAATAGGTGTAGCAGTTAGCTGGAAGTTGTCTCAAAACTTAATTGATCAGGAGGCAGTCTGAGTTATTTTCCGAAAGAATTACTCTGGTCCTTCTCTCTTGCTCAGATGTATTGTTGAAGATATCATCCAGCAGAGAGTCGTCAACGCAAGATCTTTGAGGCACTTCTATGACATCATCAGCAAGATTAGGGTCCTTTAAAGCTGCTAATGTTCCGTTGCCAAGATGCAAGGGGTATGCTGCAAATTCCCTTTCATATGCTGTTGAACTGATGTTTTGGCTTAATCTGTATTGAATGGAAATCAGACACAGAAGAGAATTCTTAATACAGATTTCAATGATTGTCTCTCAACTTCCTCTTGGCAATATGGGTAAGACTTGCCTAAAGTCACCCCAAGAGCAGAACTTTACCACCAAAAATAGCAACAATGTCAGTGATATAGGGCAATGGTTTATCAATAACATGGGGAGCGAAAGAAGCGATCACAGAAGTCTCATCCAAGATTATCAAATCCAGGTTTCGTAAATTACTAGCATGGTCTGAATTGGCTGGTACATTAATAACGCTGGGTTAGGACAGGCAATTTGAACAAACTAGGTGTAGTTTTTCCACCTGACAGCAGTGTGGAGACAAGGCTTGTTCAAGTACCACTCCACACATTGCAGTTGTTCCTTCGTAGATATGAAAGAATGGTATGAAACATATAGCTTCATGCAGCACAATTGCTAAACAATTAATGCCGTTCTCGATCAGAATTACATCAGTTGAGTGTAGTGCCATGTTTCGGCATGGTCTACATTAAAACCTTGGTGCAAGAAATATTCAATCATGGATTCCTTGTGAGTGACCCACAGGTGAAGACCATTTTTACGATTCAT
This sequence comes from Acanthosepion esculentum, assembly GCA_964036315.1. Lineage (NCBI taxonomy): Eukaryota > Metazoa > Mollusca > Cephalopoda > Sepiida > Sepiidae > Acanthosepion > Acanthosepion esculentum. The sequence goes on from OZ038482.1 coordinate 135,976,416, forward strand.
AAACGTGCACAGGGCAGCAAACATAATACACAACTGTAAGGGTATCCGACAGGTCAAAGCTTCTAGCAATGCAAGTTCCATTTTGACATCGTTTGAGAGAAGAACATATCACAGGTATATCACAGGATTTCTCCTTCTACAGTGCGCAAATCATGGAAGCTCTCGGCGCCTGAAACATGCAGCAACAATATTCGCAAATTAATTTTTTCTGTCTCTAGGGCAATATTAGGTGCTTATTAAACGCATAATACAGCGAAAAGTCAGGGTAAAAGTGATTCCTTGCATCATCCTCATGCTCATTCAGTTTTTTTATCCATGCAATGAGGGTAGTGTCACGGTCTCTCCGTGCCTGAGCGGCTTGCTGAGCATCGTCTCTGTGAAAGTAAACTCTGTTGGTCTTCAAGATGTGCAGAAAGTCTTTAGACATTGTCAGACGTATCATGTAGCTTGAACTCTGTCAGTCTCCACATAACTTCTAGTGGCAAAATATATCGGCAAGCAAAGCGAAAGAAGGAATATATGTTCCACAAGGACCATGTATCATACCTTTTTATACTAAATCATACAAAACTGGATCATCATTAACATCAGGAATTTCAGCTGTTAAGATCCTATCTATGTCATCGGTGTTTCTGTGTTAGTCCTCATTTCTCAAAACTACTAACGTGTGGCCGTGGGGCAAACCTTTCTTTTGAAACCCAATGATATAAACATGAGCTACTGGCACACACCCCCAAAATATGTCTATCCTTTATGTCCCTCGTAATTTCTACAAGGTGTGACTTGTATACTGTGACAACTAGATCTGGCTTATTTTCAGGTGTTTCATTTTGCTGTATATTATCAACAATCTCAGGTGACTTCGGCTTGCAGGTAATGAACAAGTCTGGCTTACCATATTTTGCAACACTTGGCATGGAATCCTGAAAATATTGATGCATATTCCTTTGACTGTCTGTAAATGAGGAAAGCAGTATCACTGGAGATCCTGGTTCAATATTCTCACCTGCTACTTAGCTACTATGTTCAAATAGTCCATCAATATGTTGTACCTTTCCACTCGCAACTGAGCCTGATTGCGCCTAAGGTATTGCAACCTTCTACCTTCAACCTTGGCATATAGATACTGGTGAAATAATTTCCCAGATCTTTGAATAAAACTAAGACGATAGCTGTATTATAATTGCATTGTTAGATGATTACTCACACGTGTCTGGCGTTCCTCGACATGTTGCATCTCACAATGCTATTCAAATTCCCCATGGGGGAAACAAAATTGGGTAGCTTATAGTGTCCAAATTGAATGACATGTAAGATATTTTTTCAGAAAGAGCATCTTTGTGATACACAACAATGTCCCTATTTTCAATACGAGCGCTATTTTCCACTATAAACAATGTTGCTATTTTATTACATGTCAAGAAATTGTAGCGCCGGATATCTGACCCTCTCCCTAAGAGTAACTCACATCTGCGCATTGGTACATAGTCTCTTCTGGCTCTCGTCTGTTCTTGTTGTTCAACTGCATGCATGTTCTTGTACAATTCTGCATAAGCATTATGTTGGTGGATAATATTCCTTATTTTCCTCATGGGAACACTCAGAATTTTGAGGCGCATCCATCCCATACTGCAGAGCTTCATCCGCATCAATGAGTAACTGGGCATATTACGGTTGATCATTAGCAGGATGGAGGTTTCGCGTCGTGTGGTACGTTTGGCCCGGAACGCAGTAGCGATACGTACGCCTCCCTTGAGGTGTTGCCAGTTTGACTCCAAATAACGCAAAGGAGAAGGGGCGAATAATTATAGCCATAGCGGTATATATATATTAATGTACGTTTTTCTATATATATAGAGGCGACAGTCTGTTCATTCTCGATGCAATCGTCGTGGCATGACGATTGCATTTAGCATGAATCAGACTGTCGCCTCTAAGTGTTGACTTCTATGTTCACTTTCATATTTACACACGCTCTATCTCTGATATTGAGCACTTTATCCCATAAATATAGCACATCTTAAGACTATATTTCTTCAAATATATATATATATATATTATTTTTAATATTATTATTATTATTATTATTATTATTATTATTATTATTATTATTATTATTATTATTATTATTATTATTCTGCCGCTTGCCTCAATAATGAATTGTTTAACCATTATTCTTGATTATTGCCTTTAACCATTTTTGATAGTTCCTTAAAAGATCACTACACACACTGCTTAGTATTTTGCTTCTTTCTTCCTTGACAATATCTTTTGGCTCCAAATGTGACAGAATTCCTTATCATACTTTTTATTCAAATATGTTCATAAAATGTCCATGGAGTTTAAGTCAGGTCTACCTTAATTTTATCTGTCATCTAAGTATTTTGTAACAATTCCTGCCATGTGTTTCGAATCATTACCCTTTTTGAACGGCCATTGACAACCCAAGGACAGCTATCGTCCACTTTTTTTTTCATTATTTATAAGAATCGCCAAATGCTACCCTTTATCCATGACACCCTGCACTCTCACTAGTTCTTCCGGTCCAGAAGCGGCAAATCATTCCCAGAGCAGAATGTTCCCGCCAACGTTTTTAATTGCAGGGAATGTAATTTTCTAGTTTGTCAGTTTCATTCACTTTCCTCCATATATAACAGGAATTCATGTGACCAAATAATTCTAGTTTTGTCTCATCTGCCAATAAAACATAGTTCCAATATGTAGCTCCCATGTTCTAGATGGATTATAGCATAAGCTAATCTGCATTTTAGGTGTTTAGACTTAAGCAAGGGAGATTTCCATGCACGAGAAGATTGAAGTCCTACTCGATGAAAGCATTTAGTGCCTGTCTTCATCGATACATTCAACCCTGATGACTTTACATCATTGCAACATCCTTTGTTGTTAAGTGATGAATCCTTGAGACATCGATAACACATTTCCTTTCTATTCTCTAAGAAATTAACCATTTTCTGCGAGTTATTAATTTATTCTCAACATAATGTGTCTCGTTGGACTTCTTGATAATGCTACAAATTTTCGATCTATGAACATTTAAACACTTGGAAAGGATTTTACATCCATCATCTATTTTGCATGCATCAAATATCTTCATTCAGAGCTTCTTCCCCAGTTGAGCTATTGTCGTTATTGTTACAGAACGAATAAGTTATCGCCGTGCGTGGCACTCATATTTTGTCTTCTTCATTACCTTTTAGGATGTTATAGAATCATGTCAATACTATTTCATTGTCAAATGGCTGTTTGTATTAAATTTCGTATTAAGAAAGAAAATATTACAATTCCCATAGAGCGATATTGTTTTATAATTTCCATAGGGTGAGGCGCGAATAATTTTGGATTGCACCAATTTTTCGAAAATCTCTTAGTATGAATATAATAAATCAAAACTTCAAGAATTATTCAAAACTAAATAAGGAATCGACTATTTATGACAAATTCAGTATGTACTTGCAAATATCCTCATTTCCTTAGAAAATGCAATACTCTTTAAATATGAAGAAGTACTCACATAATTGTTTCTACTAAAAATGTGAGGAACTTTCTGTTGGCAAGGTCGAATTTACTGCTTATAAACTTCAATCTTCCATGAATCTTTCACGTACATTCAGTGGCCGAATCGGTTAAAAAGGCACGTCAGGCTATATGACGGTTCCGTATAGGATACAGGTTCGATTGATGTCTGAGGACGAATATTTTCTATGAACATTTTTCGTACATTCAGGCCGGTAAATGTTATTTAATACTGTTTATTATAAACAGAGCATTTACTTAAATACTTGTATCTATAAAAAGAATGTTAAACATAAAAATGACTTTAAATAATTGTCAGACTTTGTCCATTTCATAATGTGTGACGTCATTTGTTTATAGTTGATGCGCCATGAGCAGATATGAATGTACGTGAAAGATTCATGGAAGATTGAAGTTTATAAGCAGTAAATTCGACCTTGCCAACTGAACGATCCTCAGTGGCCGAATCGGTTAAGGAACGTCAGGCTATATGACAGTTCCGTATAGAATACAAGTTCGAATCCTGTCTGACGAATATTTTATATGAGAATTTCTCGTACATTCAGGCCGGCAAATTTTATTTAACACTGTTTATTAAAAACAGAGCATTTACTTAAATACTTGTATCTATAAAAAGAATGTTAAACATAAAAATGTTTTTAAATAATTATCGGACTTTGTCCATTTCATAATATATATATATATATATATATATATATATATATATATATATATATATATATATATATATCTGAAGGTGGACATTGTGATCAACACCAAGCAGAGATAGTTTCCTTCATGACTGAACGCAATATTCACGTCATGAAGATTGAGTACAGCAAGAAACATTAATGTTAACATTTAAATTTACATACGCTCTCATATTGAGCAGTTTTACCCATAAATATTGCATGCCGTAAAACTATATATTTACACCCCTTCATATATATATATATATATATATATATATATATATATATATACTCTGTAGGGAGGGAGTAAAAACCGTCTCGTGATCATTGCACCCTCAAGGAGCAATCTTATTGTTTTTTTTATAAAATTTCTCTATAAACATTATTGCTTTCCTTAGTAATTATTTATATTTCGTTATGAGCTATTGTCTTATAGTATCGTATTCTTTATTTAATCCGGGACTATTTTTAGATTCTAAAGTTCTTTCGAGATAACTTGAATGTGTAGAGTTACTTGTCTTTGTTTACGAAGTATAGATTAAGGGCAAATCGACTTGAGTAGGTGACGAAAGATACAAAGATATAAATCATTTGCAACATATATTGTTATAACCTCCAGACACACGCGCAGAATCACAGGCGCAGAAAGAGACATCAATAAATGAATTACATTCATAAATCATCGTATGTATGAGAAAACAAAATATAAATATTTAATACGAAGCTCGACTGTACCGATAAGCATGTGTGGTTGTGTGTGGTTGTGTGTGTCTACGTGTGTGTGTCTACGTGTGTGTGTCTACGTGTGTGTGCCTGTATCGTATTAAAACTTTACTCTATTTATGGGATAAGTGTGCGAAAGGAAAAGTGTTCTGATAGAAAATGTGGACATAGAAATCAATACTGCGCGGTGACTGTCTGTTTCACGTATCAAGTAACATTTACTCTCTCACTATTCCCGCCATCCCTTTCACATACACAGACATATAGAGATACAAACACACACACGTATATATATATATATATATATATATATATATATATATATATATATATATATATATATTGCCAAGCAAACAATATATGTAAGGCGAATTAACAGGAATAAGACAATGCAACAGTAATATGGAAATATTTAACAAACTAATATTTGGGTGGACATACAATATCAAATTGGGTTAAAAAAACTAACTATCTGACTTCAAGACAAGACAGATCAGTACTTAGTCATATAAAACCGAGGACGGGCCGATTTTATTAGCTTTGAAGAATGCATGTTCGTATATATATATATATATCTCTTTTAGGAAACGTAAATCTTAAGTAGAAACTTAGTGAGGTATACAGATTTAAATCCGTGAGACATCACATGAAGGTTAAAATGAACTGTGAAATCATATATAAAATATTAGACTGTATTCTTTTTGAATCTTTGAAACTCCTTTACGTAGACATGATGAAAAAGATGATTCAATAAATCCAGAAAAAATTAGAGGATGAATAAATTTTGCATCTAAATGAGATTCATATTTGAAGAATCCCTTAGAAACCAGGACGTTTGACAGAGGTGTTTCTAAAATCACTCAGACTGAGATACTTAGCTGCCTGCTACAATTATACCATGAGGTGACAAGGACAGACATTGGGGAAGCTTCGTTTGTAGCCGTCATGGCTGATGACACAATAGATGTATGGGAAATCGTTATTGTTCTAGAGTACGCGTTGAAGGAAGAAATAGTTGAGTGTCTTCGGGATTCTTTATTCCAGAAAATCAAATTGCACTTGGAATATCAAAATGTATTCTAGAACCATTAAACATAATCTTTCAAGAAAAGGTTTAAAAAAATGCTAGCTCAGGTATTTGATGTTGCCTGATGTCATGAAGGGCAAAAAAGTTCACTATTATGAACAACTTAATTTAATAATGAGTAATGCAGTAAGTATTACACGAATCGGAAGTATATCTTTCTCCAATAGTTTGGCTATTCCAGCATTCTTCTCTAGATCACCACAACGTGTATCCATTCTCAAGAAGCATATACCCATCAGCATTTCACGTCCATCCTCTACAAGATGGAACTTTAACATACGTGCCGTGAACAGAGTTCATAAAGTTTTGTAATCTTTAAAGATCGGCGTTACTGAAATTCAATCAACACGAAATGAAGATAAAATCAATGCAAACGCAGCAGAAATGTTACATTACCTGATGGATGATAATTTCATGTTTTGCTTAGAGCTTTTCCATCAGATTAGGCTTCATGTTTACAACCAAATCGAATTCCAATATATTAGTCTATTTAAAGTCCTATGAATATATAAGTGATTTCAAAACTGATATATTAGAAATAAGAAACTCTAGGTAGTTTGAGAATTCTTCAAAGACACTTATGGCAGAAGAAAAAGAAGTGTATGTTATAATAGACATTCTTCTGATAAACACTTAGTAGATACTAAATTGTTCAACAAAAAAGCTTCATCAGTTTTAAGAATGAACTGCCTACAGGAGAGACAACACTGACCACTGAAGCCAAATCCTATGATTGACGAAGAAAAGCTGGAAATGAAAATTATTCTATTGTAGATCCGATATACAAAAATATTGCAAATTAATTGAAATACTAAAATGTACCCTTGAAAATAATCTAGACGTTTTTCTTAGTGAAATTACGAAACTGAAAAAAATTCTCTTGATAATTCCCATGACAACATCAGAGCCAGAACGTTGCTTTTCCAACACTGAAAAGAATAAAAACTTTTCCAGGGAATTTTCTATGAATCCTGAAAACGAAATGCACTTGTAATGATTTCATTGGATAAAAATTTCTCAAATGTCCTCCAGGGATCAAGGAAAGAATTATTAAACTTTTCGCTCAATGTAAAGCAAGAATAGATTTTATTTTTAAATGAATGAATCAAACTTGCACTGTAACAATTTATATCTAAAAAAATATTTTTTTATTTTATGTATACATTTTATTTTCATGTTTCGTTTTACACAACATTAAATCAATGAAAAAAAACTTTTATGAAGCATTTATTCGAGCCATGAGCCGCCACAGGCAATTACAGCACAGTTCCAGATTGTACGCGCTGGATGAGATGAAAATACAATTTCTGTGGTTATCGTTGTCAATAACATAACAGAGTTCCAAAATGACCCAGCGTGTGGGAAACCACGCAAATCCTGTTTTAAACTTTGGGTACCTTTCATGATGACTTTTCTCACAAAGTTGAAAAATGGAAAATTAGTCTCTTAATTTGTAAACTGCAATAATAATAGTATCCTTATAAGAAATATATTTTACCTTACAACGGAACGCCTTTCACCTTCACGGAATCAGTGAACAACCCAGTGAAGTATTTAGAGAAGGAAAACAATCTTTATCTAACATTCGATTCAAATGTTTAAATCTAACAAAAGACGATTATTAGGTGCTTGACGGTCACGTGAATCGGAAATACGAAAACTTTAAATTAAATTCCCTCACAGTGGAACAGTTTAAATGTTGGATTTTTATCGAAGGATTGTACTCATGCTGATTTTCGCACCCGATTTCTTTCAATCTTGGAAAAGGACACATACATTATTTTAAACTCCCACACTACTAAATGCAATATTTCAACATCAAAATAGACATTTTATGCTGTTTGAAAACCGAAGAGTTTTCAGAAACCAGAAACATCCACGTGAGAAAACAATTTCGTGATTAAAAGAAATCTCCTTCAAAATTTACTATTGTGACGACTGACATTATGCACGCTTTTGTCAATCCAAGAAACATAATATGCAATATTTGTCACCGGAGCGGACATAAAGTACGATTTTGAAATCCAAATTCACAAAAAAAAAACATCCAACCCGGAAAAGAATTAAAAAAATGAAACAGGGAAAATGTCCGAAAGAAAAAGTGTTTGCGACATTCAAAGTTGATTACGAATCACGCAGAAAATATGTTGTTGTTTCAATAAACAATAAACCAATTCGTTTCCAGTTTGATAAAGCGTCAGACATTTTTTTTTTTTTTTTTAAGCATATCACCCCGAGCAAGGCCGGTGGCCACTAGCTGCCAGGTTAATTTTGTCCGCCTCAGTAGATTTGTGCTTGAGGCAGGAGTAAATAGTGGTGTCGTCAGCGTAGATAACGACTTGGGAGTCTATGGCGTCTGGAAGGTCATTTATAAATATGAGGAACAGAGTAGTGCCAAGGATGGAGCCTTGAGGAACACCAGCAGTAGTGGGATAGGAGTTGGAGAAGGATCCACTGAGAACAACCTTCAAATCCCGGTTTGATAGGAACGATTGAATTAGGTCAAACAATCGACCTGTGATACCATAACCCCGGAGCTTGCGAAGGAGGCCGGCATGCCAAACCCTATCGAATGCCTTGGAGATGTCAAGGGCCACGGCACGGGCTTCGCCGTTACTATGGATAGCTTGGTAGACAAATTCAGTGATGGCCGTAAGCACATCGGCAGTAGACCGGGCAAAGCGGAAACCATACTGCTTGTCTGAGAGCAGATCGTGGGATATCAGGTGAGTAGTCACTTCAGCGTTGATAATGGCCTCGAAGACTTTGCCGAAGATGGGAAGGAGACTGATAGGACGGTAATTAGAAGGGTTGGAGGGGTCGCCAGAGTTCTTAAAGACAGGAACAATGGTAGAGGACTTCCAGCAGTCAGGAAAACAGGAGTCCTTGAGGCAGCGATTGTACAATTTAGAGAGGGCAGGTGCCAGTTCAGGTGCGCATTTCTTCAGGACAATGGCTGGTATTCCGTCACCGCCGGTAGCCTTGTGGGGATCTAAGTTAGAAATAATGCCCAGTACCGACGATGGGGTTATGTGCAAGCCGTCCAGTAGGGCCTCAGTTCTGGGAGGGAAGTCGGGCAAGGGTACCCCAGAGGAGTCAAGCATAGAATTGGAAGAAAACTTTCGGGCGAAGCATTCGGCCTTGTCGGCAGAGGTGGTCAGGACCTCAAACTGATTGAACAGTGGAGGAATGGAGGGTTTGTTACTATTCAGAACGCGCTTGCAGAGGCGCCAATAGTCCTTGGAGCCAAATTTGCGGGATGCAATACGTTCCTTCATCCGAGCTGCAAATAGTGTCTTGGCATTGTCGAGGGTACGCTTACACTCATTGCGTGCAGAGGTAAATAGACGTCTGTTGAAGTCGGACATGTCACTACGAAAACGGTGGAAGAAGTGGTTCCTATGGGCAATGGCGGCTGAGCAAGCAGCTGTGAACCAGGGGGAGGAGCGCGGTTTGACCTTGAATTTCCTGGAGGGGATGAAAGCTTCGATACCGGCTTTGATCCAGGAGGAGAACTCAGAAGCACAGTCATGAGTGGGGAGCTTAAATACAGCATCCCAGGGGACATCGCGGAGGAAGTCCCGAAACGAGTCCCAGTCCGCCCGTTGGTAGCATAAAGTGGTTCTGGTGGTAGGAGGTTCTTTGCAGGGGGTGGGGCTGAAGGAGATACTAACAGACACGACAGCATGATCGGAGTTACCGATAGGACAGAGCTGCGTGGCACTACACGACTCAGGGATGGAGGTAAAACACAGGTCGAGGAGTGAGGGCTTACAGTCACAATTGTAGGAAAAACGCGTGGGGAAATCGATTATCTGGGTGAGGGATTGAGAGATTGAAAAGTTAAGAGTATGAACGCCAGCGAGGTCAGTGGTAGCGTTCTGTAGCCACTGGTTGTGATGGGCGTTGAAATCACCAAACACAAATATGTGAGCGGACGGATGGACAGAGAGGGCCTTATCAATGCTGTCAGAAATGACATCGAGTATCCCGCAGTCCTGAGAGGATGGAGAGCGGTAGAGGAAGAAAAGATAGCTTACAGCATTGAGAAGAGATAGGCGGAGACATAAGTAGGAATGATCCGGCGATTCGAGAGAGGTCTCTCTAGCCAGAGGGAGATGGTCCTTGACGTAGACACCCAGACCATGCATGTGGGTTAGAGAGTCTTTTCTGAGGAGTGGGAGGTATCCAGGGATCGAGAGATCGGAGGAAGGGATAGAGGAGTTAAGATTGGTCTCACACAGGGCGAGTATATCCGGGCACTTAGCTATGAGGAAAGACTCAACGCTGCAGCAGTTGGTTCTAATGCCGCGGATGTTAGAGAAGGAGATATTTAGAGGTTTGGGTGATTTTTGGAAGGCTGGTTTAGGTTTGTATTTCAGTTTTTTGTTATTCATGTTGGTAATTGGTTTTGGAAAGAGGGAGAAGGCCTGAGTTAAAGGAAGCCGACGGTTGATACCCATGACGCGAACAGAGAGGGGGATTGGCACAGCAAGATTCATAATGTGGCCTCAGGGTTGCCCACCGGAAATGACTGCAGGGACACCTATCCATGCGCGACATGGCACTACAGACACCCCGATATTATGCAACTGTTGATCAGAGCGGCCGCTCAAGACGCTACGCAAGAGTTAGGGCTCCTAACTACCAGTCGGAAACAGCAACCAGGTAACTGTCAACCGTGTACCCTCAGAATGAACAGGCAATGCCACAGACTGCGCGCATCATGGGAGGAACACAGCGACACCAGTACAGAGGCCAGTGAGCGGGAGAGAGAGATCCGGGAACCCCTTCCTAAACACGAAACAAGGTTTGGGCCTCTACTCGCGTTCAATAGAAGAGGGAGGAGTGTTGACCGGGCGGTAGGAAAGCCTACCTTCTCCAATTACATAAAACATATACAACGATGACAGAACAAAACAGTGGGGGGATGAAGTTGGGATAGTAGCAGGGCATATACAAGTTGAGGGTACTGGGGGATAGGAAAGACATATGGTACTAAGTTTTAACTTAGTATAAGTCCCAGTGGTCTATATTAAAAACAAAATTGGACAAGGGGAAAAAGAGGTTAGCAGGCGTTAGTTTTTAGCAAGAAAAGAAAGAAAAAAAGAAAATAAATAAATAAAATTAAATTAAAAATAATTATTAATAAAGTATTTACTCACTGGAATTCAGTTTTAATATCGACGACATACTTCGCAAAAGACACAAGCGAAAGTGAGCGGCATGCTCGATTCCCCAAGCGTCAAGTTACAAAGAACGCAGTGTTGGTGGCAGTGGGGGGGGTCGCACATAACGTTAATATTATATTCGACTTGGGAATATCTTGAAAAGCTAAGTGTGTCTGATACAAATCACATACCAATGAACGCGTCTGGAAGCACAATTCGTTTAATTGGTGAACTAACTTGATGATTCTTTTCGAAATAAAACATTTTCTGGTTAGTGTTATGTCGCAGATAATTCGAAATTTAATTTAATTGGTCTTGATTGGATAGAACAACTTAACCTTTTTGAAATTCCTCTCAAATCTGTGTTCAATACATTTAGACTCACGTCGGTTTCTGATATTGAAAATCATTTCACAGACGAACTGAAAAATAAGTTTAGTGACGTTTTTCAAGGGAGGAGTGGGTGGTGTGAAAAAGTGAAGCTACTCTGAAATTAAAACAAGATTCTGAGCCTATCTTTAGGCAAAAAGGACAATAATCTATGCTGCTCTGAAAAAGAACTACAATATTTTCAACAAGAATCTGTAATAGACCCTGTTAATTGCTCCAAGTGGGAAGCTCTTATTGTATTTGTTAATAAGGCAAATTGAAATGTTCAGATATGTGTTGATTAACCATTGGGTTAGAATAATTCTTTGAATTCGCATCAAAATCTAATTCCAGTTCCAGAGGATCTTTTCAAAAAACTGAACGGCGGAATTCAATTAACAAAGGTTCATCTTTTTAATGCTTTTCTTCAACGGGAAGTTGTAGAGGAGTTCAAATGTCTCCTCATTATCAAGACCCACAAAAGTTTTATTCAGATTTAACCGTCTTAGCTTCGGTGTAAAAGCAGCAGCAGAAATATTCGAACAGTCAATGGAAGCCATGCTGTCCGGTTTGACAATATTCATTGATGACATCATCCTTGCAGTTGACACTCAAGAGGACATTTTGCAATGTTTATTTTCTGTTTTCAGCCGAAATAAAAAAAATAAGGATTCCGTGTTAAAGCTGAAAAGTGTGAATGTTTTCAGGAAGAAATCAATTATCTTGGGTTTCTTTTCGATGAAAATGGTAGACGACCAAACCTGGAAAATATCTCATCAATAAAAAAAAAACATGCCAGCACTGACAAATGTGATAAAATATCGTTCTTTCCCTGGCTTGGGTTAGCCACTAACGAACCTTTTAGCGGGATTTCATCAAGTTCGTGCATTCCTCAACGATCTTTTGAAAAAAAGAAGTTTTATGGGAGAGTGGTCTAATGCATATCAGCAGCCTTCAAAATGGTAAAGTCCTTACATTCTTCCAATCCTTTGCGGACACACTACAGCCCATCTGTGGATATTGTTGCTGTCTCTGATACTGCCAACTATTCACTTGAAGCAATCATTTCTCACATTTTTCCCGATGGCAGACAAAATGCAATAGCTCACTCATCCAGATCACTGACATCTGCAGAACGTAATTATAGCCAAATTGAAAAAGAAGCAAGAATAATAGTCTTTGCTATTAAAAAGTTCCACAGAAAGTTCTATGGGAGTAATTTCAATCTGATCGCAGATCACAAACCACTTGTTAGCATTCTTAGATCTAAAAAGGGCATCCATGTGTATACAGCAAAAATGGGCTACTATGCTTTTAGATTACAATTTCTCTAGAAATTAAAATTCCACCAATACAACTGGTCATACAGATGCATTCTCTGGGCTTATGGCTATACAAAATAAAGTACCAGAAAAATCAGTCATCGCAACATTATCTCTAGAGCCAGAATTCGCTTTATTGCTTGCATCCACTGTAAGAGCATTACTGGTCACGTATAAAATGATCCGTGAATCTCCAGTTTCAGATTCAGTGTTAGAAAAATTGAGATTCTTCCATCATACAAAATGGCCAGAAGCATGCACTGACAAAAAGATTTCAGCGTTGATCTTCGTTGTTAGAAGTCGATGGATGTCTTCTCATTTGCGAAACGCATGAAAGAGGGATCAAGCAATTCCATTATGGTCATAAAGATATTCGCTATATGAAATCCGTGACACGCAGCTATGCTTACTTGCCGATCATGGACAAGCAGTCAGAGGAATTGGTAAGCACATGTTCCAATTGCCAACCAACAGCAAAGTCCCCCAGGAAAACTACACTGTTTTCTTTACCTATCCTGAATCACCGTGGTCAGGCTTTCATATTGATTTCGCTGGACCCATGGTGGAACAGATTTATTTTGTCCTCGTTGCTGCTTACAACAAATTGTCAGAAATTTTTCAGATGGCTTGATCACCTCGGATGAAACAATTCTTAGATTATAGCAAATCTTCAGTCAGTTTGGAGTCCCACAGACATTAGCTTCTGATAATGGAACAACTTCCACGTCAGCTGCATTTTCAACTTTCTCTGTACAGAATGACATTCACCATCTTTTCATTCACAATCAATTGGACAACATTAGAGTTTTGAAAATCATTTTAAGAGGGAAATCCTCAAACTCAAAGAGGAAGGAAACAAACAAGTAATATTAGAAATATCCCACGGATGTTACAGATCTACACACAATACAAACACATCTAATAGTAATTAGTAAGGAGAAACATTGATTAACAGTGAAGTTTGTTTGCACATAGATGTCATCCATCCAATGACAAACCATTCCTTGAAAAGGAACACGGTGATGACAGAACAATTTATCTGTCATCATGGAGCAGTGAAACGCAAATACTTAATAAGACAACATGTACCTGGAAAAGATTACCTTACGGGTAAAGAAAAGATGGATCCAAGGACACATTATACGTCGCTCTAGAAATGTTACATATGATTTTAATATAATCTTCACTTTTGGTTCGAGATTCGACCATCCAACCTCCAAGAAACCAAATCAAATTCCACTTTACCGTTGGACATTCTATTGCACACCATCGAACTGCCTTAACAAAGTTCTGAGTAATACCAAGAGACAAACAATACTCCAGCAAAAAGAGCATCAAGGAAATCATGTCGTCTATGAAGTAAAACGTCCCCACTGCAATTAAATCATCGACAAAATTCATACCAGCACAAGGGTAATAAGGGGAGATATTAGAGTAAGTTAATTTCCTTCCCCGAAAACGGACGATAAATTGAGTTACTTCTCTTGTTTGTGAAGACAAGCACGCCACTTTTGAATTGGACATCGCAACAAAGTGACACGCGTGTGGAATTCATTGTTTTAATCGATGCAATATTTACTGTTCTCGGACAGTGAATGAATAAACGTTGTTTATTTATGTGTTAAAATACACTTTCGATTTTGCTCATCCCAACAGCCTGGGAAATAAAAAAAGTGGATACTAAAGAAGCATAAACTCGGAATACAATGTACCATACAAATTTATATATTGATTATTTCATCATTTTACCTGTTAATATCCGTTACTATATGAAATTCAGTGTTTTTCTTCACTGACTTTGTTAACATTTCAACTGTTTCGAATTCAACATTACTTATAAAATTAGCCGTACTAAAAATTCATCCTCCCATCCGTATTGTCCTTTAAGTTTTATTGGTTGGATATTTTCGTGAAGAACAATTTCTAGTACAGACATCGCGTCCATCTTATATAGCTTCACAGTTATTAATAGTAATTGCTTTCGAAAAACCAGTTTTCAAGAAGTTCTTCGTCTGAATCAGACTTTACTCTTTGTGAAGTTTACTTTAAAATAATAGTTTAATTTTTGTCATGTCTTCAACCAATATTTTAACATAGTTTTTCTTTTGCTTGCATTAGAAAGGAAATCTTTCCAAATAGTTTGATTTAATTCCCTTTTATTTTCCCCCATATTTTTTATTCTTGTCAATCATTTCTCATTTTTTCCTTATATTGTTATCCGATATCGCTTCATTTCACAGACCATCTTATATATACATGCATATATATATATATATATATATATATATATATATATATATATATATATATATATATATATAGATAGATAGATAGATAGATAGATAGATAGATAGATATATGAGATCGGATGTGAAATGTTCTTGGTTCGAGCAAGCAGAAAGTGATTTAAACTGTGAAATATAAATGCAATTACATATATTCGTTTTTCACTTAAAACACCTGGTAAAACCTTTATCAAGTTCTTAATCCCCTTTAAAATGTCTGAAGTTTGGACTCGGTTCGGCTGCTGCTGCTGCTGTGATCAATGAATCATTTGATCTATCGCCTTCTCTCTCGATTTTAAGGTGTGGATTTTCGGAAATAGGTAAATGGAAGAAAAGTCAGTATTTTGGATGATCCGTGCACATAGCATCGTTTTATCAACTCTTTGAACAATTCCATTAAGATTTAAAAGCTAAACCCTTCCGCACGATCTGTTGCCGTTTTTCTTTGAACACTTAATTCCAGCCGAATCGCAATTTAGCTTAAGTATTTTCGATTGACTTCTGATGAAAAGTCATGAAAATATTTTTAAAGACAAGAAAATACTTACTTTGATCGTTAATACTTATTTTTTGTCTTGTATCATTTCGGTCGTTACAAACCTAAATGCTGGCTCTGATTTTCTCATCCTGTCCGACTGTCATAACAAGTTCCAGAATATTATCACGTGGACCTGTAAGTTTACATAGAATAGATTTTATTTTCGTCACTCAGTCTTGCACCAACTCAACTGATAACTTCTTAACAGCTAAGGGAGTCCCTGAATATCTCAGCAGTTACTTTCGACAGAATTCGTCAATCATTCAAACTGCGGTCATCAAAATCACGAAGCTAAACAGGTGGTGTGTCCAAATGTAGGTATACAGTAATCAAATATTAAGGTGTGCACAAAATATACTGTGTTGGTATGAATATTAACCATCTCATTCCATTAAATGTTCAAATTGTTTTAACTCGTCATTCACACACTCCTCTTTACCTGCAAAAAATGTAATATTTTTATTTATTAAAAAATATATTAAATGTATTATAGTAAATATTGTGGAAATAAAACTATTAAAAATGATTTTTTATGAATTAAATCATTTCTGTTATTAAATGAATAGCAGAAATACCATTGTAATGGTATAATTCTTAGTGTATCATAATTTTGTAGCCCATCCATAATGTGCAAATACCATCGAAGATCCGCCCAAACGTTCAGTTCTACAACTTCATTGCTTGATATATATATATATATATATATATATATATATATATATATATATATATATGTACATATATATTTATATATATATATATATATGTATATATATATACACACACATATATATATATATATATATATATATATATATATATATATATATATATATATATATATATATATATATTATTTTTAAAAATATGTTTCCAGCGCGACACAGAAATTTATGTGCTTCAAAACTGAAACTTCAATGACCAATTTAATTATAAAAATTAAAACCCAGAAATTTTCTTACATTGTTTATTAAATAATGTTAATTAAATGATTTGTTTCTTAGAAAGTTATTCTTAGCATCTCCTCACGATGGAACGAAACTCTGGATTTTAAGTTTAATTTTTATAATTAAATTTGGGATTTTGAAGGTTCAGTTTTGAAACAGAAATTTCTGTGCCGGGATGGAAAGATATTTTTTTAAAAACATAATTATAATATTATGCTTTTCGTTTATATTTCTATATTTAACCAAAACTGGCATAATTATTTCTTCGGTGACAGCTTGACTTTATTTCCAGTCAGCCCAGTCGTCAACAAGTAGTTTACCACGTCTTGTTGACTGGACGAAGAAAGACAACATTCTTCGTCAGTAAGAATCATAACACTTGAATGACCAAGACTGGACGATCGACGAATTATTCAAGCACCAATCCCTAAACTATTTTGGAAGCTGATAACTCTTCTTATCCAGTAGCCTTGCGAAGATTGAGATAACGGAACAAGCGGGGTGCGAACTGAGCCGCTACACTTCGACAGAATGCTAGACGACACCAGTGGGGCCTAGGAGACGCGTACGAGACGAGGGTGGCTTATAAAGTCACCGATCATTACATTCTTAACCTATTGAAGACTAAGATGAACTGCTATCTTCCTCACATAGCCGCAAAATATGTTATTCTTGCCATATACGCCGAATGTCTATTGTGCCTAGAAGGGTGTAGATATTATTTTAAAAAATAATTACACTAAACTTTCCGGTTCACGTTACACAATATAGGAATTACATCGCCATATTTCAATGGGGAATATTCACAAAGGAAAAAAGACTTCGGAAAATTGCAATTACAGACATTTCACAATAGACATATTTTGCTTGAATGAAATTCATAGATTTAAAAACTGTTTACATTTGCAATCTTGAAAAATAAATTTGTAATATGAAATTTGAAACGGTTTTTACGTTTAGGAATACGATTAAACATTATATTAACAGATAAGAGGTGAACACGCAGGAGATTAATGATGAAAGCAAAATGGAGCTTAATGGAAATGAAAATGGACGATGTGGTTACGCACTGGACACCTGCAAAAAGAAATATAATTTTCAGATTGCAGGTTAGAACAAATCTAACGAAGCGAAAATCACTTCCACAGAACATTACTGCCTTTGAGGCGAAAGCAAGACAAGGTAAAGCAACCCTAACTGAAATTTGTAAACTTTCCAAAAGTGATATTCAAAATAACAAAACAGAATATGAAGAGAACATAATGGCTGAGAATTTTGGATCCCAAAACTAGATTATGACAATACTTAAAATATATCATGAGCCAGTTGACTTCGATACACTGTGACAATGAAAGAAATGAAAAGAATTCATGTACTGATGGTTGCTTCGATTTGCTAACGAATGACTTGAGGACGACATTGAACTGGTTGATGATTAGCAGCAAAAAGTTACAACAGAAATCATTGGAGGATGACCAGAATATCAGAAAATTCTCAAAGACTCGAAGAATATAAATTTATGAATATTCCATTAGACATTGTCAGTTATGAAACGCTAATGGTGATGTTGTTATCTGTCGGGACACCACTCCAAGAGGGTTCGGTTGCTCTTATACTAGGCGATACAAGGCATAATCTGACCTAAGATAATTAGGTCCCATTCATTATCCATTATTAAGAATCATTTTGCACTACACCGGTGCTTTTAAATGCCAGAAAATATGATCTATTAGAGTCTACTATTGATCACATCCAACATCCTGATTTCGACGTCTTCACCGTAACTCTTGTAAGAGTTCCTTTCCTCCTCATATTCTGGATTCAGAATTGTTGTTGTTCTAGATTGGTGGCCAACCAAGGCGAAAGAGCCAATTCCATACCTGGAATGAGAAGAGGTGCGAGTGGATAGCGGTTTGGAATTAGAAATATAAGTGCCGAGCTCGCATTCCTGTCGAGTTCGTTACAACCCCTTACGCATAAATTCACTGGGTAAAGATAATGATATTTAACACAACATAAATCTTACTTTTTGAATTAGCATAAAATGACAAGTAAATAGAAGGAATCAGGAAACACTAAATGTAAAATGAACAAGGTACAAAAGAACTATTCAGAAATATCTGAAGATAAATTTGAAAAGAGACAACATGGATATGGTTGCGAAAAGGAAACCTAAGTGGGGAAACCAAATCTCTATATGAGCGTTAACAAAAAGTAATTCATTAAAATCTAACAACGTAAAAACAGAAAGAACCCAAGTGAGAAGGAAATTATTATGCAAAACTCCAAATTAGGGAGTCAGTTCTATAATATCATGATTAAACAAGTTCTGAGAGAATAGAAAATAAGGATAACTCATTGAGAATGGTGATATCCTGGGGAATCTATACATATATGTACCAAACATTATCTGTTTCAACATTTAAAAGCACAAAAACTTCAGAGAATTTGATATTCCTGTCTATCACACAATCCAGGATCGAAGATCAGATATAATTCTAGAGAAAAAAATAAAATAAAATAAAATAAGAAGAAATCCAAGAAAAACTCAAAACCATTTACAAGATGGCACGACAGGCAATATTTAGAATGCTGAA
The DNA here is from genome assembly GCA_964036315.1 of Acanthosepion esculentum. NCBI lineage: Eukaryota > Metazoa > Mollusca > Cephalopoda > Sepiida > Sepiidae > Acanthosepion > Acanthosepion esculentum. The sequence continues at coordinate 135,995,681 of OZ038482.1, forward strand.
GATATTTTTATCACCTCGCCCTTTAATCAAAGAGAGAAGAGAGAACCTGACAAGAACTCAATAATAGGACAAGAGGACAAACCATTGGCAGCTAAAAGATTCTGAAACCCAATCGAGAGGAGGCAAAAATACATTTTCCTTGTTCAACGCAAGAAATGGTCATTGAATCAACTTGCTTTTAAAAATAAGCGCTAGATTAAAAAAACATGATGGCGGGATAACTGTCTTCTGCTTTATTTTTACTGGAAGAAACTGAAACAAATGTCTTTTCTGTCATGGAAGCAATGTATGAAAGTACTGGTTGACATTGTTTTTTGTTGGATTAAAAAAGATTTAAACTATGTTTAAGCTAGGATGAAGAACAACAATTTGCAGGCAAGTAATATAACAAAGATTCATCGTAAAAGATTATCAATTCAAAACGTTGTTAACAAATAGACTTCCATAATGAAACTATAGAAAACAGAATCACTTTAAGGTGAATTGCCATTATACAAGATGTGAGTGAACTCCGATGTTGTTCTGATTGTGTATTGCAGGGTAACTCTACCTAAAACTTTGTGATAAAAAACAACTATAAGATGAATTACTTATGATTCGAACCTAAAATAATTCCCTGCAGTATTCGGAAGAATTCAAACAACGGCAACGACAATGGCTATCGAATAAATAATGTTGTGTGAAGAATAAAGAAAAAGATAAAAAATTAGAAATACGACTGCAGAATATAATTATGCGTGACCATTTAGTTTTTCGTGAGTTGCATTTCTAAAACGTCGTATACCCGGGAGAAATTAAATTATTCCAGATGTCAATCGCAATCACATATTTATTCTGATTTGGCGCTGATTTACGATTCGAAATATTTTGATAAATGCAGTCAAGAAATGAAGAAAATTAGATAATAACTCAGAGTTAAAAATTCAGAATTTAAACAAATTAACATTATTACGTCTAGAGCTTTGGTATCAGACAGAGAATATTGCCAATTTATTTGTATTATTTCGGAATATTGTTTCTATCTTGCTTATTATAGCTGTTATTATGGTCTTATGCCTCTGGTCATCTTCAGGTGTTTATTAGTCAACTGATATTGGAAATATATTAATTATTGTTATTTTATTATATTTTTTTAACATATAACGTGTATTAACACGTGCGATACCCTGTCTTCATCAGCCGCCGACCAGGGGTAATATCACGGTTTCGGTGGTTATGGCGGGACCGCCACCCCTGGCGCCACCAGCAGCGTTTGCCACCAGGTAGGGTATGAAGATAAGCTAATTAATCGTTCCTATTTGTAAATTCTTGTAATGAAATAAATAAACGATTTTTCCTCGTTGCAGCTTCTATCCGTAATGAAAGTTCCTGAACGCGTTTGCCGTTATTGAAGCGCTCGTAAAAATTGTTATAGACGACCACACAAATATGATGCCATTGGTCATTCTAGATGAACAAGTGCTTCACTATATAATGAAAGAATTAAGCTTAGCATAGGATATAATGAAATTGAACATAAATTAGGCATCGCTAGGGGTAGTTTCTCCCAACAACGCAAGTTGATACAAAACCAAGACGTTAAGCTAAAATAAAACCTCATGTTTCTAGCCTTGTTAGATTGAAAGTTTCATATGAAAGTCATGCATGGCACTACACCCGTTCAGAAATATCTAAACTGGCAGATGTATACAACCGCTTTATTCAGATCAATGGTTAAAATGAGTTTGGGTTTTGATGAAGGTCACACGTCTTCGAACTTTTGGACTGAGGCTAAACAATCACAATCAAACTGTGCCAAATAAGAGAAATCACATAACTTAAATGGATAGCGACATGTAACTTGAAAAGGAAATAATTATATAAGCATGCTGTTGACATGAACGTCAAATAAAAGGACATTCCCGTCATTATTTGAAAGACCTGTAACAATTACTGGCATTGGGAAACTTAGTTTCCTGAAAATGAATTTAAGAGTAAGTATAAATTTCAACTAACAGTAATACTGGCAGCCCGGTCTTTGAATATCGAATGTTTCATTATAAGGAAACAACTGATATTATCATTATCATTACTATATGAGAATAGCACTTTTTTAATCAACTGCTACATCCACGTTCCTAAGAATGTCAGTTGTGTACATGTAAAGCCTATATATCCGATCTATGATGGTTTCAATATTTGTTTATCACGATAATAGTTTGCATTTTCTTTTTGTTTTTCTTATAAGGAATTCTTAGAATATAAATATTATTTTATTGTGGAATATCACTTAAAGAAGAATGGTGGAATTTATAAGATGGTCGTGCTTTCGGTTTCTACATAATAACATGAGCCACTCACGAGTGAAGCAAGAATTTAATAGAATTCTTTCTTATTATAATGCTGTTCGTATAAAGATGCCAACTGACGTGATTTCAATTGTCAGAAGAAGAGATTAACTGGAAGTAAAAAAGGTGACACAATCGATATTACCACCGACAGTGATCCGTCAGTCTTTTGCTAAGGAAAGCAATTAATTGCTCAGATGGTCAATCCTCCTGCCGACAAGTCACAAGCAGATTAGGGAAAGACTCGGGCTTTTCGGCAACTGCAACTTTGGCTTATTTTATCGACCTGTCTTTATAAAATTACGGGCGAAATTTTTTTTAACTGAGAAGTTCCACTTAATAAATATGCATAGATACTGGAGTAATTACGCCTGAGTCTGACACATAACTGTAAGGATGAATTTATCAGAATTTACACTATTCAATGAGACTATCACCTTGGTCATGTCGAACATATATATATATATATATATATATATATATATATATATATATATATATATATATATATATATATGTATATATATATGTATATATATATATGTATATATATATATGTATATATATATATATGTATATATATATATATGTATATATATATATATGTATATATATATGTATATATATATATATGTATATATATATATGTATATATATATATGTATATATATATATGTATATATGTATATATATATATATATGTATATATATATATATATATAATGGACAATGTTCGACAATTATTTTAAGACATTTTTATGTTTATACATTATTTTTATAGATACAAATATTTAACTAAATGCTCTGTTTATAATAAACAGTATTAATAACATTCACCGGCCTGAATGTTAAGGCACGTCAGGCTATAGGACGGTTCCGTATAGGATACAGGTTCGAATCCTGTCGGAGGACGAATATTTTCTAGGAAAATTTCTCGTACATTCAGGCCGGTAAATGTTATTAATACTGTTCATTATAAACAGAGAATTTACTTAAATATTTATATCTATAAAAAGAATGTATAAACATAAAAATGTCTTAAAATATATATATATATATAAAATGTTTAACGCACACACACACACACACACACACACACACACATATATATATATATATAGATAGATATATAGATAGATAGAGAGACATTGTGAACATTTTATTAATCAAAAAGTTGGATGAAAAAGTATCGTCTCGATTAAAAATAAAAGTTTCAATTTAGAATTCGTCCAACGCTTTGTCAGAAGAAAAATAGTCGGAATTAAGAAAAACTACTGAGAAAGGAAACGAAGTTCCTTGAAATAGAATTAAGAGAGAGAAGGGTGGGGAAGAAGGGGTAAAATAAATTTGTCCAGAACAAGATAAAGACACGACAAGGAGTGCCACCAGTTCATGTTTCAGCTCCCTCTGCCTCCACCAGAGGTTTTGTTAACAACCACCTCTAAGATGTTAAGATAGCGTTTCGCCCGAGCCCTGTGCAGCACAGAGAAGAACTCAGTTGAATAGATATTTATTCGTACTTATGTACAAAATGTGGGGCAGGGCCAAAAGGCGGGTTGGGGAAAGAACGGTCTTCTTCTGTCGAAATTCTAAAATTAGCTAGTCACAAACACGGCCCAAACATACCAACAATAATCCTATCACCAAAACGACACATTCACTCCTACCTTTTGTTATACATCCATCATAATACCTCAAATTCTCTATGAAATCTTAACTATTCCTCATATGTACATTTCAAAGTCTGCGTGGGGAGGGGAAAATAACAACAACAACAAAAAACAATGATTATTTACAATATGAATTAAATACTATTTACATGAAAACAAAACAAAATAAGGTTAGTAATAAAAAAAAAACACAATCCTTAAATGTGGCAGAAACATCAGTTAATTGGACGAAATAATTGCGGGATTATAACATTATAAAAAATCAAGCACGCACACAAGCACGCACTCATTTAGACACAATAACAAATACGAAAACACACACACGAAACGAAAGTCATCCCGCAACTACCAGAGAACTGACATCACTGACCACCTAACGAGGGAGGGGATGGGGAATTAAACTAAAAAAAAATAAGGACAGAAATAAAAGGGGGCCAATGAGCATACATACCCTAGCTAAGTTAAACAGAAACGGGAAAGTAAAGATTCAAACTAAAACCTAAACTAGCCTAATATCGGGACGGGTTGCCTCTGTTCAACCCAGGAAGGACAAAATCCTGTACCTAACCAACATCAAAGTGCCACTCCAGGTCAGCCCCTTTCACTCTACACAGTCGCGCAAGATTTACCTACCTTTTGCCGAATTCTAATGAAGAGAGTCACCGCCTTTCCGTCCTAATCTTGACTTTAAGCTGATGCCTAAGGTACAAGATCAGTTTTGAAGAGGTGAACTTTTCACCTTCATAGAATCCCTTCTGACGTGTCGACCAAATCACGACTCTCATAACTCCTAGCAAACAGTGGAACACATAAAGTTCAGCCTTCGTCAACGGCGGCACCACTTTTCTTTTAGACATAAGTCGCATCTGTCTCTGAAATTTATTGGAGTTCTGGCTCTCGAGATGATCTTCCACTTTATTTGTGGGGTTAAGCCACCCTCCAACAAATCCCAAATATCACTCCATATTAACTTAAAACTAAATTTTAAGTAAGAGAAATTACCAATCTAAAAATAGTCGCTAATTGAACTCATGAATAAAATTCAAACTGATAGATATATCACCTTAATAATCAATTATAACTAGAAAAAAGTAACCTTATATTTTAAAATAAAATTTTTAGTGATTTAATGTAAATTCTATGAATATTTTTCTAATCGACTATTTCATATTAAATCGCCAACATTTTTGTAATAAATTTAAAAAAAAACTTTAACTAACATATAATTAAATTCCTTAGACTGTTTAAACATTCAAACTTATATAAAAAATTATAATATTCATGAACTCTCAAAGTAAAGCAAAAAACAGCGTCCATTCCAAAGAAAGTTAATGACACTTTATCACAACTTCTTTCTCTCTTTCTCTTTATGACTTTTTGTCCTATCCCCCTCCCATATCAATATATAACTTCCGTTAAGTTAACTGATTTAATGTGTCCATGTCTGGATTTCCTCTAAAAATGTAAATTTGAAAGAATAGAAATGTTACATCTAACTCAATCATGTCTCTCTACCCCCTTCACTCCCTCACTTCGTTAATTTACTTATTTCCGCCCGTCATAAATGTGTAAATTTCTTTTCATTTTTCGTTTCAACCTTTGGAAATAAAATCTGATGATCCGCTGTCCTTTAAAAGGGCTGTGGTGAAATAATTTATTATATGGAACCTTAAAGTGGTCTGTTTTTATTTAAATTATTAGCTCTGATTTACATTGAGCTCTCTGGATTTTATCCTCCTTGGGTCTACCCATACGGATTACCTAGTTTTTCGTAAACTAAATATTCATATATATATATATATATATATATATATATATATATATATATATATATATATATATATATATATATATTCATATATATATATATATATATATTCATATATATATATATATATATTCATATATATATATATATATATATATTCATATATATATATATTCACATATATATATATTCACATATATATATATTCATATATGTATATATATTCATATATGTATATATATTCATATATGTATATATATTCATATATATATATATATATATATATATATATCCATACATATAAATATATTCATATATATATATATTCATATATATATGTATATATATATATATATATATATATATATATATATATATATATATATATATGTAATTTACGTTTTGCATACTATGTAACAATCATCGAAATTAAGTATGTGTGTATCAATTAACTTGATAACTATATTTTATATTTTTCCATTATATGACGTAAGTAAAAGCTAACAATCCCAATAATTTATTTAGTTTTGCTAACTAAAAAAGGGTGCGTTGAAATCGTCGAGATTTATGTCTAATTCTGAGTTAACACGGAAATAAATGTGTCGAAAGTTAAACGCTGTGTCGCCGTTCAATATTAAATGTGTTCAAACTGAATAAATTTTCTATTGTTGTGTTTGCCTCATTACAAAAGTCAATTGAATCATCCCAGAATCTATAACGTTAAATATATTTCGCTGCAGATAAATTCGAAATATCATATCACGCAGAAACGCTTTTCATGATTTTACCTTTAAATATTGTCTCATTCCATCGAACATAAATTGTTTCGCTTTCTAGTGTCTAAATCCATAAATGGCAAATTCCGTTCGGTTGTCTGATTGGAGCCACACTTACTCTACATAGGCATATTATAACATTTTAGAATCAGAATAATCCCGCTATTGAAAATCTGCCCTTATCCTGGTACTTGGATATCGAGCATTGTGATTTTTCTTCAAATGAGGAGGGAACAGATACAAATTTAAATTTTGAAATAACTAAAATAGATTATTGATTTTACTAGATTTTATTTTCTATTGAATTTTAAGTCAAATTGTGAATTGAGAAAATGAATTTAAATTTTTCAAAATGCCAAGGAATCAGATTTAAAGTGAAAGATTTCAGGCGTGAGATTTTGAAGTTCTGCAAAGTTTGTGATTCGAAGAACTCAAGACAATTGAAGTTCCACGAAGTTTGTAATTTGAAGAATTCCATTTTCGCCCTGAATCGAAGCTTCGACCCGAATCGGAGTTTCGTCCCAAGTTGGACTTTCGGTCCGAATCGGTCTTTAACTCATAGCCAGAATCAGAGTTAAAGTGAGGTTTTAATTCCCACGGAGAAAATTGAGGAATTCGAAGTTATTTCTTTGAAATTATAATTGCTTTTTTTTCTAAGCTTGACCAGATTTTTCTTTAGCTTTAAGCTGGAGGCCCAAATAACCCTACGCGAATATTTGCATTACACTTTATTTAAGTTTTGGTTATATTCTAGGCCTTTATATGACAGTACGGCCTAAGTTTTGCCAGTGGGACAATGTGAAATAAGAAACTATTTTCGAACTACTATCGTGACTGTTAATAACATTTACGCCTTGAGCAACATAATCCACATTCAATCCTGATTGAATCACCAATCCTCCTGAGCATATCCTTATCATTTTTATAATAAATCATATATTAGCAACTTATATTTACTTCAGAGATTATCCTCGGTTGAGGAGAACATGTATAGAACATTAACAGCCGTTTTGTATTTTTAAAAAGATCAGATGCGTAGCGTTATTATACTTTACTGTGTATTCCAATGGAAACAAATGTTATATACTCAGATTCGTTCAACATAAGACATTGTCGATACTCCCAGATCAAAGCGATTAATAAAATCGAATTATCAATTTATATTGAAGTAAAATTTTATATCGATTCTTATTAATTTCACAAAATTAAAAAGTTAATCATTATACACGTTTTAAAACATTCACAACTATACTTTAAGCTATTCGTTATTCTAGGATATTACCGATAGATTAGTATTTTGTATCAGGTAGAGTTTTAATTTTGAAGGCCGGCTATGCATTTTTGTGTGCCTTTCTTGGACCAAACAGTTTCAATGAAATTATATAAGCCACCGTGGCAACTAAACGCTTCCAAATTAAGAAAATTACATTATAACTTGTTTCGTTCAGTTGTCACTGGCTTTCTGAAGTACATAATCTTGGGCCATAGTTGCCTTATTTTAATACAAATATTCTCTCTAACCAAAATGAAAAATTGAGAATCTCAAATTCAGATGCACATTAATATAGAAACTGTTTCAGATTTACCAAAATAGAAAAGGATAACTTTATTATTTCTCTTCTTTCCAATGTATGTGCTTCTTTATTTCCACATTTTCCACTTGTCGTTTCTCAATAAGACACGGGCGAAGATCTCGTTACAATTAGCGATTCAAGCATTGATCTTCAGTTCTTTTTAAGAGCACATTCTATGCAGTCGTTTTTAAACCCAACTGAAACCCGTTGGCCACATTTTTCTTTCCTTCCACATAACCATACTCCTGTGTGATTGTCTCTGTCGATCAGGTGTTTGGCCCGTAGAGATTTTGACTTTGTTCTACTCTTTATTTCATTCGTTTATTTAGTTTTCTCCAACAAAAGCATTTCCACTATTTTTCTTCGGGAAGTGACGGAACTTCAAAAAGGTTGATTTCCTTCCTGTTATTTCAAAGTAAAAAAAATAAAAATACTATTACTACTGACAGCATTGCAGATTATTTCATTTATATTGGGATTTTACCCCTAAATATTTAGTTTAAAAACTCGATTTTATTTGGAGATACGTTTTATACTATTATTTATTTTCTGACAGAATGTTTTACCTCACGTTTGAGTAAAACCAGGAACAATACGCGAAGTTATAGTTAGGAAAATTATGTGAGATATTCGTTAGAAATGCAATAATTGATGTTTCTGCTGTTTGAGTCAGGAACCGTCAATGTTAAATCTCCTCTGGCGACATATATACAGGATGAAAATTAAAATGATTTGAAGAAAAGTGAATTTAAAAAAAAACATTTAACATTATATATCGCACAATATAATTACATACGTTGCCTCGCTCTGTCTTTTTTACAAATACTTTCACGGTAATTGCTCCGAGGAGCTGCTTTCGCTGGTTCCTAGGCCTCATGAATTTAAACGTCCTACGAGGCTGGCATTCCGTTCCCACCCCTTCACCGTTGAAACTGTTAGATGTAGACGTCTCTTCTACTCCAATAGCTTCATGTCTCGCACATCTCGCCTGTGGAACTCCCTTCCTTATTCCTGTTTCCCTGACAAATACAATCTCCAACTATTTAAGTGTAACATCAATCGACATCTCCAGTTGACTTGACCTATCCACTTCCCTTCTCCACATCCTTTCACCTTTCATTCCTATCGGCTCTCGCTCCAAATCTTCTGTAACCCCCTTGCCTTGATCGATCCACTATCTTTCTCCACATCCTCTCCTTTACCACTCCTATCTGCTCTTCCTCCAAACCTTCTGTAACCCCTTGCGTGCTAGTGGCTTCCAGCCTTGCTTGGGGTGATAAGCTTTAAAAAAATCCATCTTGATTAAATGAAATCAAGAAACAATGAAATACTGCTTCTGAAGTTTTGAGACTCACTTTTAATGCTCTATTTGTTCAGTATCCAGGTCATTATGGTTCTCCACAGGTACTTGTTCTTTATTTTCTGGGAATTACAAATTAATCTCTAGGAAAGGCATTGTAGGTGTTTCCCCTTTAAATCATTCGCACTAATGTATTCAGATTTGTCCTTCTCTTGGACTGATTGCCACCCAAAACTAAAGAACCCTGTTTATCTCCATAACATAGAAACGAAACTTAATACTAGACTTAATTAAAGGAGAAAGTCAGAGATGTCTAAACATTTTGATGACGGTAAATCAAAAAACACGTCGTGTATCCAATTCTCAAATGTAGTGTAACCTAATATAAGAGTCATGTTTTAAATTAATGAGGGAAAAGGATTTTAAGCTTAATTACCTTCTCCTTGATAATACAAAACCATAAATAGTTTCTGTGATAAGACAAGATTCATCAATATCCAAGAATTACATATGATGAAAAGTACTAGATTATTTCACTCTATCTTTAGCTGGATGTTTTAATCTTTCTTTCGAAGGCTCTCTTTTAATCATTTCACCCCGAGAAAGGCAATAAAGCCACTAAGACTCAGTGGGTTACTGAGAGTGAAAAAATATGAGAAAAAATTATTAAGGAGCCTAAAATTAAAGAAAAAGAATTGAAGATAGAAGATAACGGTTAATATTGCATGTAACATTTTGAAAATCAGTTGACTGGAAAGAAAGAATCTAGAATTGGATCTTTGTATGAAGACATGTGTTGCCATAAAGAAATTGTAAGAATCTCTAGAAATTTGGATAGCGAACAAGCATAATATTGCTGGACATACGAAAATGTATATTGAGTATTTAATGACAATTTTTAGAGAAATAACTGGGACCATTTCTCACTCTTATAAGTTTATGCTTTGACATGGCTAAAAGATAATTTAATGAAAGCTCAACACAATTCGAGGAACAATGTCAGGTTAGGCGAAATTGTACACCTTTCTACACTGTCAATGTAATCCATGTATGCTAGGAATCTTTTCTCGAGGTTTAAATTCGGACGCAATAGGAAAGTCGATAAAATAATTTTAGTTTCCGTTGAGTAATATATTCGGCAATTACTGCCAATAAATAAGGTAATAAAGCGTGTGCAGCTATAAGTAATAAAATGTATCATTGTGAAGAAGGTCGAGAAGGTTTTCTACGTTGGCAAAAATAAAGAAATATGAATTTGAGGAAGGCAGAATGCATGGGTGTTAGCAAAAGAAACAGGCCAAAGAATTACAAATTGGAAATACCAAAATCAAACAATTACAACAGTTTAAATATCTGGGAAGTGTTTTAACACATAACGGAAAGTGCGACACCGCAATCCGAAGTCGCATTGGGACAGGAAATGATGCCTTCTAAAAGATAATCAAAGTATTAAAATGCAGAAAAAATTCTTTAGAAACAAACAAACAAAAGAGTACTGAGTGTTATGTAATCGTTCTCCTAGATGGTAGTGAATGCTGGGCAATCTCCTCAGAGATGAAGAAAGATTTTAAAGTATCAGAAATGGGATCCTACAGAAGGATGCTGAGATTATCAATGAGCGAACATTTGAGAACCGACATGTTTTGCAGAAGATGGAAACAAAAATGACATATATACTTAAAATCAGGAAGAGAGAGTTGAAATTTCTAGAGTACATGATATGGAAAGAGGGCATGGAAAATGTGATACTCATAGGACAGATTGAAGACAAGAAGAAAATAATGCATAAGCTACTGAGGAAGCTTGAGAAAATGGATGTGGGATCAAGGTCTAGGAGAGATAACAAAATATGAAAATCTCTTAAGAACCACAGACGACAGGAAATATCGCCAACGTTCTGAATGGAGACGGCACATATAGGAAGTCCTGTTGCATTATAAAATGGAATATATGACAAAGACATTTGAAGTGTCATAGGAATAGTAAAATATTTTCCTCTACTATTAAGAGTTAGAAGAAAGGCCAGATAAACAAAGGAAATCTTCCAGATAATCAGTGTAATATATCATTTGCTATATGGATGTAAATTCCGGACAATCTCAAAGATGGAAAAGTGTTTTCATGCGACGATTTTAATTTTTTCAATTCCGAGAAAACAGTTAACGGAACTTGAAAATATGAAAGATTCACACACACACACACACACACACACACACACACACACACACACACACACACACACACACACACACACACACACACATAAACAGTAGTGTCTGTGAATGACATAATTTAGCTCTGGAAAATACATTTCAATTGAGCACTGTTGAGTGATAAGCTAATTCTATAAACAACAGCCACCTGCACTAATGCAAAGCTCTTCAGTAAAATGAATGGAGCACTTTGGCTGATTGGCATTTGTTTACATTTATAAAAACAATACGCTGACACCAAATTAGTTGTGTTTCAATCCTGGCTTGAGGCATTCGGAAGTCGAGTCGCACTGAGGAGCTGTGATACAGCGAAACAGTACTGTCTGTGAATGAATTTATATATATATATATATATATATATATATATATATATATTAAATTGCTATAAGCCTAAGGAAAATTGTAAACTAACTTTCTTTATATTGTCCACCTAAAAATATATCAAGTTTATATCAAGACATGACCTGCAAAGGTGGTATAGCAAAGTTTCAGTGAAGCTTTTTACCTCATTAAATCAATTCCACATCTAATTATTTGTACGCTATACGGTGATACCAATAATTAAATATTAAGTTCACTCAAAGTTAGACTTACGTTAGATGTCATTAGGAGCATTTATTGTTCACTATATTTTAAAATACGGCTTTCATAGTATTCAGACAACTATCAGATTTATTGCTATATATATTTTTTATTTTATTTTAACGGGCTTTATACACAACAAAACATTAAAAACGCGAAAAATATGTAAAAAAAATTGTTGAAGGTCTTTGTGATAAATCAAACATGTAAAATTGGTTTGGAGACTTTTCTGGCAATGATTCCTCACTCAGTATTTGTTTTTATTCCGGTGAATAGAAATTGCTTGAATTCAGATTGATTAAATTATAATATCGCTTGACAATAATCAAAATTATCCGATAGAGAAGGCGGCTGAAAACATCCGAATAGTCAATGCAAGCGAAGAGAATCGTCTACCGTAAATTGGCTATGATGGGTGTTGAGTGCTTGGCATGCATATTCATTGAACGAAAAAGATTTCTACGTAGCCTTCTGTGTTGTCTCTGTCGATGTTATATAAAAGGGTATGAACTAAAGTGACGATGTCTTTTTAGAGTTTGTTTTTATTAGAAGAGGGGGGCAAATGAGGCAGCTTGGATTCTAAGATGTCACGGGAACGAAGATCACACGTTGGCTCGGGCATCACCGCCCCGCTCACTGTGGGTGATCTTTGTCGGTCTCTCAAATGAGTCTCTTAGCTTGAAACAGTGACCACATAACAGTGTAAATTCATATTCGTAACATTACCGAAGAGACCAGGTGCAAACGAATGCGAACTCCATTACATAAGAAGTTAAATGAGCCACATAACCATACTAATGATGCAAATTCTGATGAATGTAGCGCAAAACAGTATTACACCGGAAATAGGGCAAAACCAGTCCGACTTTGTCAAGTACACCAGAACAAAAAATCCTATAGTCATGATCAAAATGATATCAGAGTCACCAATACAAATATATAAGGGTGTCAACTTCTGTCTTATAAATACCCCCAAAGCATTTGACGAGGTATAGCACAATGATCTATTTGGACTGCTAGGATGACTCGATCTATTTGGAAAATATATTAGAATACATCAAAACCTATACTGGGAGCAAACCCGCTGCATACGGGTAGAAAATTGAGTAGCTATACAAAAATAGTAAGGGGTGTGAGACGACGACTAGTCTTTCCCCCCAGAATTATTCAACCTCTGCAGTATCGCTATCAGAAGTAATCTGGAGAAGCCTACCAGGTTTTATCATTGTTGAGCGTAATCTCTATCTAGAAAAGGCAGGATGTGTGTGTGTGTGTGTGTGTGTGTGTGTGTGTGTGTGTGTGTGTGTGTGTGTGTGTGTGTGTGTGTGTGTGTGTTAAGTAGCATGCTAGCATGCAAAAAAATCGATAGCTGCATTCGTCACAAGTGGGAAAAATTTAAATCATCATGGCACTTTACTCCATTTGGTTCATTCGCTTGCTTAAACTCATCGTTGATTCTGATTCCGCAGAACTGGATTGGGTGTGAAAAGGTTATTGTTGTTAACATTCTTTTTACATTCGGGTTTTCCAGTTACGAGTCCTTTTTTTTAAAGCTGATCGTTTTGTGTTCATTTTGTTTAGTTCTTTTTTCGTAACAGATTTAATGTTTAGTATAGAGTTTAGGAAAAATTTGCAGTGTGAGATAGGCAAGAAGTAAGGCATGTAGCAACATCAGCACGGCAAAGGGCACTCCTTTAAAGGCAAGGAAGGGCAAAAATATGATTTTTGAATCAAGCACGGGCAACGCCGGGCCGTGCTGCTAGTTTTGACAATATAAGATACATATATAACACTATTTGATTGTCTAACAAAGAAAGAAAACTACTAGACAGAGTAGTAGAAGAAAGAAAGAAAAAAGACAGAATTTATGGTCATCGGCGAGAGAAAAAGTCCAAGATTCAAGTTATGAATTGGATATATAAACATCAAGCAGGTGCAGAAGTTCAAATATCTGGAACCGTTTTAACAGAGGATGAAAAATGTGACACCGAGATCCGAACACACATTTGCATATCGAAAAGGGAAGAAGCTAGGCAAGATGCTGTTGCCAAACGGAAACTTTCGATAGAGACAAAGAAAAGATCCTTCTTCGTATATGGCAGTAAATGTTGAGGAACATCCTAGACGTAGCAGAAATATAGCTCTACTGAAGGATACTGAGAATTCCATGGACGGTACGAGTAAGCAATAGAGAAGGTTTAAAGAAAATGGCAACAGAAAGGACAATTCTACTGAAAACCAGGAAAAGATTGCTGGAATTTCTTCAACATATAACGAGGAGGGAGGGCTTAAAAACTCAGTTTTCATGGATCATATCGAGGACAGGAGAAAGTTTGGTGGGTAGGCAAGTAAGTCATTTACCTGACAAGTTTGCACGAATTGTTGGCGGAACAGGAATATGAGTCCTTAGCACAGGGAGAATAGCTACCAAGAGTCACGAAAGATAGAAAGTTTTGGAGATTCATAATCGCCTGTGTTCTGAAAAGACGTGGCATATAGTAGAAGGTTCCTGTATCATTTGGGAACCAGCTTTTGACGCAGGTGCGCCGTACCAATTAAGCCAGGAGTGATCACATGTAGATTTCTTAAACAGGTAAATGAACCTTGCATTATTGAAAGGTTATTGTAGAAAGTAATAATCCTGTAGAAGTATTTTTTTCCTGAAAATTCCGGTGATATGAAATAGGTATTTGAGAATAAGAAATCGTAGAGACTCTTTAACTTTCCTTGATGGATTTTTTTTTTAAAGAATCCATAAGTATTTGAGTGGAAGGCTGGCATTTTGGAGACAGGCATTTTAATTCCATTTAGCATTCTGTTCTGTGAAGCCTCATTGTGACAACGACTACGACTGAATTGGTTGCATGGCATTATCGGCAGCATTCCATAATCACGGACGCTGCAAAATGTATGAAAGAAAATGTTAACCATTTGAAATTTCATTCATGTTATTCACTATATTAAAGTAATGATGACATTTAGTTGAGTAAAAAAAATCAATAGAGAAGTTAATTTCATGACTGCATAGATTGTGCACATGCACGTAGGAAGATACGATTTTCAAGAATCTAATTGCACATGTCTCGAAGCACATGCGCAAAAAGAAGTCATTGGCGGAAGATTAAGAACGTACCGTCTAGAACTGCGCTTTGCTTTCGATAGTAACTGACTGACATTATACGTGCAGGTAATCATGGACAGGTGTGTCTGAGTGTGAATGTAACCATTTATTCACAATTTTTAAGTAAAACGAATCTCATTCGATGCACACAGAGACGCATATAATAATCTATCTATCTATCTGTGTACCTGTCTATCTGTCTATGTATGTATGTATGTATGCATGTATCTATCTATCTATCTATCTATCTATCTATCTATCTGTCTGTGTATCTGTCTATCTGTGTATCTGTCCATCTGTCTATCTATCTGTCTATGTATGTATGTATGTATGTATGTATCTATCTATCTATCTATCTATCTATTTCATAGTTTCTACACAACTGGTTTGACCAGATGAGTAAAAATGAAACCAAATAAATAATTTTTAGAAACATTTCTCTCTCTCGCCCACTCAGACACGCTCCCACCATATGTATGTATGTATATATATATATATATATATATATATATATATATATATATATATATATATATATATATATATATATATATATATATATATATCCTAACCGGATCATGTTATTACAATGAAGTCCAGGTTGAAGGACTTGGCTTATCGTTATTGCAATTCCTCTGTTGACTCGCCTGATTTTGTTTGTCAAAAACTCATTTCAAGATTATTAAGTTTTTAAAATCTAACAATGATATTTATATTTGTAAACCAGACAAGGGTCCTGGTGTCGTTTTACTGGACCGAGTAGATTACGTTCAAAAGATGTTGATCATTTTGAATGACCCAGAAAAGTTTTAAAAAATGGTCCTATAGAAACTTGCTACAACACGTATAGAAACGAAATTAAAATCCGGAAACGACTGTTTTGTTTGTTTAAATAAAGGTTACTTTTCTAAGGAGATTTATGATATGATTAAACCTTCTGGTTCTCTTAGATCGAGGCTTTATGGTCTTCCTAAAATTCATAAGAAGGACGTTCCGTTGAGACCCATACTATCAATGATTGGTTCAGCCTAACATTCTTTGGCTCAATGGCTTTTGCATGTCATACAACCGGTTCGAACATTTTAGACTAAATATTGTATATCTGATTCGTTCTCGTTCGTTGAACGTTTACAGGCCAGACAGCTTTGCCCTGATACTGATTTTATGTGTTCTTTTGATGTGTCCAGTCTGTTTACTAACGTACCATTAAGGGAGACTATTAATATGTGTGCAGACTTGTTATATGAAGGTGACATTACTCCACCTCCTTTTCCTAGGGATGTATTTATTGAACTTATGATACTTTGTACCAGTTCAGTGGAGTTTAGCTTTGATAATGTCATGTACAGTCAGGTGGATGGGGTCCAGATGGGTAGTCCCCTTCGTTGCTCTTTGGCAAAGTGTCTAAACCGTTTATTTATTTCAGGTACGTTGAGGACACTTTTGCAACATTTTCATATGAAAGTGAGGCCGTAAACTTTTTTTAATAAACTTAACTCCTTACATAAGGCTTTGTCCTTCACTATGGAAGTGGCGAGGAACAATTGTTTGCCTTTTTGGACGTTTTTGTTGATCGTAGTAGAGGGGGTTTTCTCACAAGTATTTATCGTAAACCTACCTTTACTGGCCTGTATTTGAATTGGTGTGCGTTTGCACCTACATCAAGGAAAATTAATCTGATTAAAACCTCGGTGTACAGGGGGCTCAAAATTTGTTCCCCTACTAGACTTGATTGTGAATTTAAGAACATTAGGGAGAATTTCCTTAGTAATAGCTATCCGGATGTCCTTATTAAATATATTATTAATAAGAAGACTAGGGAATTTAATTCCCCTAGACTCCAAGGTACTTCTAAATGTCCGGTTTATTTGAACATTCCTTGGATTGGGGATAAGGGTCAAATCTTAGTTAAGCAAGTTAGTAAGTCGGTTTCTGGTTGTTTTCCTTCTTTTGCTTTGCATTGTATTTTTCGAACTCGGTTTGCGTTTCCTTTGTTTCGCAAGGATGAATTGCCCTACATCAAATTAAGTAATTTGGTATATGAATTTAATTGCCAGTGCTCTGCTGTTTATGTGGGGCGTACAACCTTGCATTTGGAAACAAGAATAAATCAACATGTACCTTCTAAAATACGACTTGGCAAAATAGATAACATGTGTTATCTTCCCTCTACAAATATGGAATCGGCTATTGCGCAACACCTAGTAGAGAATATAGCCTGTGCCAAGTCGTATACGAAAGAGTGGTTCAAAATTATTCACATGGCTGGTTCCAACAATCATTTGAAGATTTTGGAATCAATCTGTATATGTTTGCATATTTAAGGAAGACCTAATACAGTTAAAAAAACAAGGATCATAACATTCATCGAGTGTTTAGTAGGTTAATGCATCTTTAAAATTTACTTCGCGAAAAGATTTCGCCGTTTTATATCATTAACTTTACTAATTCACTTTTTGATTCATTGTAATACATACATACACATATATATATATGTGTGTGTGTGCGTATATATATATATATATATATATATATATATATATATATATATATATATATATATTTAGTTTACGAAAAACTCGGTAATCCGTATGGGTAGACCCAAGGAGGATAAAACCCAGAGAACTCAATATAAATCAGAGCTAATTACTGCCCGTCATAAATGTTTTCGTTTCAACCTTTGGAAATAAAATCTGATGATCCGCTGTCCTTTAAAGGGGCTGTGATGAAATAATTTATTATATGGAACCTTAAAGTGGTCTGTTTCTATTTAAAATATATATATATATATATATATATATATATATATATATATATATATATATATATATATATATATATGTGTGTATTTAGGCAGCAATCCTTCTATTAAGCACATTTCATTAAAAACGACTGACAAGGTGCTTTTATTTAGTTTTTTATATAATTTCTCGTGCAATCTAATAAATGTTCTTTTTTTTCCAGAGGATAAATTATATAAAAACTGTCCGAATGTTCTTTTTATCCGAGCGCTTTCGGCTATACATTTAGCCATTTTCAAGGATTATATTTCAACTGTTAGAATTAGAAATAGTTTGTTATATGTATGTTTATAAAGTGATTCATTTTCTTGTTTCAAAACACGGTCAAGATATTATGTCCATGTTCAAAGTTAATATTATTAAGTGTTGGTTTGTTTATTTTTATTAGTAAGGCTTCCATTATTTTTAGACTTTTTTTGCAAGTGGATGATGCTATTATATTAGTGTTCTCGACAAGTATATTCCGAATAGTGTCCGGTAGGTCTCCATGAATATTTAAATGAGATCTAATTGAGCTATTGTCAGAAAGGTGTAGAGTTAATCTGCGTGTTAAACAATTTGTAGTGTGGCCTATATAATTATTTACGAAAGTTGATATGTATATATATATATATATATATAAGTTAGTTATATGTGGAGCAAAATATTACAATTATTTTCATTTTATAAATATTTTATAAAAATTTACGAAAAGCAAGAAAAAAATGAAATTGCCATTTTTTGTAGGCACGGTCAAATATGTTCCTTAAGTAATAATTTTGAAAAAAGTAATAATGAAGAAGAGAGATAAGACATACATTTTTGTATTTGATCATTATTTAGGAATTGAATTCTAATAAATTTATTTCCTTTACCTTTAGAAAATCTTTGTGTATAAAAATCTGAATCAAGCGGAAGAATAAAAATGCCAAAATTTTTTTTTTCATTAAACCCTGATGACTCGCTGAATAACGAACGTATACGTTTCTTAGTAGGCGGTTTCACTCCAGCTAAACTTAACCTAACTTTGTAAGTAACATATACTAAATACATAAGCTGTCTAGTGAAATTAAAACCCAACCACCCCTAAATTAAAATAGAGAGAATTTTTCTTAACCATAACAACTCATAATATTAATATTGTCTTCGCTTATAAATTAAGTAAATTTCTTAGAAAGTTAATCCTAACATCGCTTGACAATTGAACGAAACTATGGATTTTAAGTTTAATTTTTATAATTAAATTTATAAATTTAGTTTCAGTTTCGAAATAGAAGTTTTCTGCGCCGCGATGAAATCATATTTTTAAAAAGGAAATTATATATATATATTTCGGATCTTTATATTTGTTCCATTTTCAAGCGATGTCAGGTACTTTTGATGAAAAAGGTATTTTATTGAAGAGAGGGGAGAACAAGATTTCCATATTTTATGGATATGTCTTGCTTTACGAATCAAAAGACAGGTCTAAGCAAAAGCGGGGATGTGAAAATATAGGTTAGAGGTTTGGGATATGTGTTATTCATACTTGTCTAGATGAACTGTCATTTTTAGACATGTTACCATTACTTCCGGTTAAGAAATATAATTTTAAGATACAACGAAATAATCGAACAAATTTAAGATTCCGAAACATTGAAATTTTCGTGTGGCGATATGTAATGTTTTTTAAATAAAAATATTGTTAAAATATTATACGCTAGGTTGTATCGAGCTAGTTAAATAAAAGTAAATGCTAAAGAACTGTGGATTCTTATTCTGATACACACTCTCTCTGTCTCTCTCTCTCTGTCTCTCTCACTACATATACACATATATATATATATATATATATATAGGCAGCAATCTTTCATTAATGCATATTTCATTAAATAATATAGACAAGTTTTGTCTATTTATTTTAAGTTCCTTTCATATTGTCTGATAAGCTTAATAACATTATTATTGAAAAACGAAAAGAAATCACCATATTGATACATCTTTAAATCCAATCCAAACTTTCGGCTTACATAAGCCATTATCAAAGATGACAATTACATTTCAATATATCGAACAAAACACAGATGAAACAATAATGATAGTCTGTTTTTGTTGCATGAAAAATTTCAAAGGATCGACAAACTCGTGTATAACAATAAACAAAAAGTAAAACGTCTTGAAACTATATGCATAAAACAGTTGAAACCTAACCTGAACAAAATAAAGTACGAAATCTCCACAAATATTCTTAAATGCCTATAATTGATAACAGAATCCACTGGTTTATACCAACGGCTTCCCATACTTATACTTCTCGTTTTCACTCTCGCATAGTCATGTGTGACGTCATGAGCTGCGACGCGATTTTCGCTTCCGTGTCTCGTATACACGAATTTTTCGATGCTTTGAAATTTTTCATGCAACAAAAACAAACTATCATTATTTTTTCGTCCGTGTATTGGTTGATATATTGCAATATAATTGTCATCTTTGATAACGGCTTATGTAAGCCGAAAGTTTGGATTGGATTTAAAGATGTATCAATATGGTGATTTCTTATAAAGATTAGATAGGATTAAATCATGTATCAATAACTTAATTAAAATAAATAGACAATACTTGTCTATTTTATTTAATGAAATATGCATTAATATATATATTTATATATATATATATATATATATATATATATATATATATCTGTATATATATATATATACATATATATATATATGTATATATATATATTTTTATATATATATATATATGTTTACATATATATATATGTTAATATATATATATATGTTTGTATATATATGTTTATATATATATGTTTATATATATATATACGTTTTTATATATATATGTTTATACATATATATGTATGTTATATATATATATATATATGTTTATATATATATCTATGTTTATGACAGAATACGAGCAAGTGAAACTGGCTTTAAGAATATCACAAATATTATAAAATATATTTGTTAAAAAAATAAAAAGGCGTATAAGCGAGAAAGATATACTCCCCACCAGAGATGGCTTTGCGAATGTAAACAAAAATAAAAGCTTCACAATATTATGAACTAAAACTGTGAAACGTAACAAGTTAACATCACAAACAGTAAAATTTAAGTTGAGCGAAGAAATATGTGGACATTTTTGTGAAGTATAGAAAGTTGCACTGGATAGACAAGATGGCAGGGATATGTTGCTACACGGACAAATCAGCCACCATGACATGGAAAACAAGATGGCGTTGCGCAATGTTTTTCACAGATATTGGAGGTCAAAAACCTTTAGGCTTCTTGAAAGTTGATACGAATGTAAAAACCAATTCAGGCAATTTCAGTCATTTTTTAAGTGTACAAGTCACATGCACGACGATTTAAGCTCAAGAGGTCATTAATGCCTAACAGTTCATTGTCACGGATTATCAAGTATCTTGCCAAAAAAGGTTTCACAGAGACAATCCTAGTCTTTGACAGATAGTCTTCTTCGTCTATATACCGTGGCATTTCAGGATGTGGGTCATCATGGCTATAAATAACGCTTTTATAGCTTTTCGCAAGGTTTGTCTTTTTATGTCACTCTGTGCTTGTTCAGCCATACATTTACAAAAAACACGATAAGTTGGTTATTTGTTGTTTCCGCCTGTTTTCAATATGCCCTGCGTGTGTCAAATTCCCAAACCCTCCTTCCTCATTATGTGTCCTAGAAATTTCAACTGACTCTTTCTTATTCTAATTACAAATGCCCTCTTTCTTTACATTTTTCCTTAGAACTTACAGATCACTCACTAGTTCAGGTTATGTTATTCTCACCATCTTCGTTTAGCCATATTTCTGTTGTCTTATGTCTATACATATTTTCTGTGAGTAGATTGTCTAGCGTTCACCCGGAAGACCAGTATTATATAACAATTCAGTTTCTCCGTTTCTTAACAATTTGCTAATATTTTAATTTTCCAATGTGACTTGAGATTTCGGTGCCACGTTTTCCGCTTTCATGACTTAAATTTTTGTAGTTGATTTTTGTGTCTACAATTGGGAGTTCGCATCTAGAGATATTTCTCTTACTGACAGCCATTTATTCTGTCTTCTTAAATTGATTTTTAGTCCTTTCTTCTTATTTGGCTACCCTACCTTCTCTGGGGCTTCATAGATTTTGCTTATGTCTGTTATCAACTCTGTGTCATTTGCATATATTATTTTGTTAAGATTGTGCCAATCAATATTAAAAAATGGTACGGTTTCTAGTTCTCTCCTGATAGACTCTCCGCAATTGTTGGATATGTCCGCTGAGAAGACACGAGTTTTCCATACACAACTTTTTATAATTATGTATTTTCTGAATTCATTTTATATTTATATACAAGCGATTTGCTCCCAGTAGAAGTTCCGGGTTCTTCTAAAATCCCGAATAAATCGTCTAAGGCTGCTATCTTCTTTATGACAATATCATCGTCCCGACATCTGCAGTTTTGTTTCTATTCAACTTGACCGTTGTTGATTCAACTTGACTATTGTTGACTTTAATATATTATACCCTTCCATATCTTAGTGCATTGCAGGTTCTCCGTCGTAATCATTCCAGCCCAGACTTTATTTTTTTTCTCTATTCTCAACCTGCCTACTTTTGAACTTATGAAACCTGTCGATAGAAATCTTGTTCTGCTATTTCTCTCATTCTTTTAAGCATTCTTCCTACTTCTGCACATTTATCTTTGAAACATTCCCCTCTCTTGCTTGGCTGTAGTTTTTTTTTCTTTATGTAATATACAATATTCTGTGCCATACCTTGGTACTGTTTGCTGCCTCTTTTTATCATGTCGACAATTTCATATCATGCACTTTTTTTCCCTTTTCTAGCTATCCTTGGGATGATCTTGTTTGCGTATGTAACTGAAGCTTCCTTTAATTATTTCTACGTTAAATTTCCATTTTCATTCAGTTCATTATATCTACTTTTAATGCTGCCGTTATTATTCTTTTTTGAACTGATTCAAGCATTGATAGTGGATTGGTTTTTCGTTGCTATATCCGCAGTGATCTTATTGAGTCAGGAAATCGAGTTGACTGGGCGTTGACTCAACAAGATTCTTTCCACACTCCGATAGTTCTTTTTTTTATTCTACAGGGTTGCTAACCACCCACCACTGTCTCAATAAAGTGAAGTGGAGGTACAATTAGCCGTGGACCAACCGACGAAAGACTTCTCATATATATATATATATATATATATATATATATATATATATATATATATATATATATATATATATATATATATATATATGTATAAGCAAGTTTCAACTGAGTTACAGGTCTAAACAATTTTAAATAATTCGCAAACTTCTAAATACTTTTTTAAAGCATTTCACTCCAAGCAAGGCGGCAGTGCCACTAATTCGCAAGGGGCTACAGTGAGTGAAAATAATTGAAAAGAATGGGTATGGCGGGGATTTAGGAAAGGATGAAAAGAAGGTCGGGGATCAAGGCATCGGAAGATGTCAATTGACATTACATTTAAATTTTTGAATATTATATTTATCAGGGAAACAAGTAAGAGGAATGGAGTTTCACTGTCGTGAACCGCGAGAGAAGAATCTGTTGGAGTAGAAGAGGCGGTTACATTTAACTGTTTCAAAAGTAAAGGGGTGGACCCGAAATGCCACTCTAGTATCACGCTTAAAGTCATGCAGTCGGCGCACCAGAGCAGATCCCATGAATATATATTTATATAAAAGACAGAGGGAAATCACATTACGTCGGTGAGAATATTACTGGAGTCGTGACCGCAAGTCAGGAGCGATCACATTGCATATCCGTCTTTGGATTTTGTCGAGAACCTCGAGAAGAACAGTGGGGGCACCAGTTCATATATGGCAACAGTATTCCCCGCATGGACGAATGGTAGATTTGTAGACGTGAAGGATGGAGTGAGACGAGAAAAACCTTCATGGCGCGACACAGAGAACCAACTTTCCTTGCGGTTGTTGTACCCATTGATTCAATGTAATTGTGCCACCTCATGTCAGTGGGTAACCTGAGACCCAGGAGGTGCAGTGAAGAGTTGGGCATCAATCATGCGGATAGGAGCAGGGAGGTTTCTCTATGGTGAGTAAATGACAGCAGTTTCGTTCTGGATGCATTAATATCTCACAAAATTATACTTAAAACAGGTTTACATGCTTGAAAACCTATACATGGTTACATTGTGTTTTATTGTAAAACTTCTTATTAAAACCTATTTGCTAAAATGTCTCCTTTGTCATTATGACCTTCAATATTTTGCTGTAATTTTATCGCTCATCGAAGAATCTGAAACGTTATTGTTCCTGACCTGGCATATTGGCTCCAGTGACATTCCGCCCCCGTAAGTACATTTCCTGAGCTTTTACTGTGAATATTTTCAAGGTAATTGGTTTGATGGTCTTTCTTCTTTACTACTTCGGCTTCAAGAACTTAAGCCCAGTAAGAGATTGGAAGCTATGTCTAATAATTTCACTGATGAAGTTATAAACTTATTTGACATGCACTTTTCGCTTGTGGGTTTTTCTTCCAGCTTCTTGCTTTCCTGTCAATTCCCATCTTCAAAACTTAAATATTTTGTCAATCGTCATTTTTAGATCACCTTGAAATGTGTTCTTTTATTGTCCTCAGTGTTTGTTCCATGTAAGTAACCGTTTGTAACACAATAGATTTTATCACCTTGTTTGGGGCGAAATGACTAAATAAACGAAATTGAATGCATATCTCCGTTTATTACATAGAAATTTTACATGCAGATGATAAAAGGATTATTATAAAATTTTTTATTAAAAGGCGAACTGGAAATGGCATCACAGAATCGGGTAGCAATGATCATGTTGCTGAGGTAAATGTAGAGCGATATTTATACTTCCTTGATATCTCACTCTTTTTAGTAAGAATTGCTAAATTGGTGTAGAAAAGAGAAAACGGAGGTGAAGTTCTGTAAGTTTTTGTCAACTTCCAAAAACATTTATTAATCTTCTCAAATATTTCCCTGTAGCAGTTCTAGTGGAATATAACTTTGCTTTATTACTCGCATCAGCCATCAGCTTAGTTGCAGCAAAATGGAAAAGATTCCTTTGATTTAGCCCCGAAAATATCAGTGGACGGAATCGTATTTAATGTTCATCATGGACCTTTGATGTAGGAATTAATATCTGGTGACCGAATATGTACTATGTTCACCCTAAAAGGTAGGAAAATAAACTTTTACCCAGTGTTACGCCAGAAACTCAAAATAAGTTAGTGTCTCATTGATTGACGCAGAAGGTAGCCTCAAAGCCTCAAAGGATAACGATCTGACTTTATGATATACACACATAAGGTAACCGGATAACAAAAAGTTATATAAACGTTCAAGCTGCAAAGCCAGAAGGTTAAATCCCCACAATAATAATATAATGTTTCGAAAGAGCAGCCCAAAAGCACGTGCCGTTTATATTCCGACGTTAATTCCAGAAGTGAATAAATATATATTTTACGTATTTGAAAATTTGGTCTCGTAATTCTTATATGTTATAAATAACATACTATTGTAATAAGAGAAAAAAAGTTTAATAAAGAAAAAAAAAAATTTCTTAAATTCGCTGAAAAGTAATACCTACTTATCATCTCGTTAACATTAATACCTGCTTTTTCTTAAGAACTGGTCAACCACTTAACTTCGTTTCTAAAACTAGATATTTGGATAAGTAAAAAATGAAAAAAACTATTTCAAAGTGAACGAATATCCTACAGAAACCAACCACAAACTCTTACCAAAACCTCAATATATAAACCCAAGAAAAGAGGGGGCTTCGCACTAAGTACTCTCTACTCTTTCGGCAGAAATCTGGACAAGGTCGACCTCTCCCCTAACCACCATAGAACTAATCAGGACGAACACCTGCTCCAAAAAGTCTCTCTCTCTCTCTCTCTCTCTCCCCCCCCGTTTTAACGTACCGCGAGCAACACAAGATGGATAAAATTTTTACTCATAAAAAGAAAATACAGCGTTCTTTCAGTTTGAATGTAAAATTTCAATTTGTTTTAAACGACATTTATTTTTATATATATTTTCGTTTTAACACGCTGATTAAGTCGTAATTTATTTATTTTAATCGTAAAAACAATGTAAATTTCCAATTATTTTATGGTTGCATTTTTTTTAAAATTTTATTTTATTATTTTTATTTATTTTAAATAATTATCAGCTGCGGCGATGAAACTTGAAAAAAAGAAAAAATTGAAAAAAAAAACGGAAAAAAAGTTACCTTCCGAGTATCCGACGAGTATCCACATAAGAAAAAGTAAAAATCCCCGTAAACAACTTAAATAGAGCTCACACCATTGCGATTGGCTGTTGGTCAACTTCCAATCAAATGCGTGACAGAGGGGTAGGGTTTGCCTAATATAAGTCAGTGTCTGCAGGCTGTTAATATAGATGCGGGGGGGGGCGTATCAGAGACTGATCAGCTCTGATGGGGTCGATTTGGTGAGGGTAGTATGATGTTTGAAAAGACCCGAAACTGCCCAATGACCCAATTCAGAACATCAATGACGACGCCCTCTAGCGCTAAAGAGGGTATATTCAAAGTAATGTGCAAACCTCCACGCTGGCTACGACAGCGTTATATGGAAATCCCGATTTAACAATGAATTATCGGCAATTCTCAAGAGAACGACGTGATATGTTTTTTTTTTCGGACATGATATGGAATTTTCGGCAAAAATACTATAACATCAACAAGTATATTTTCCATTCATTTGGAGCGTTAATATCGATTGTGTGTGTGCGATTCTCTAGTTGGCATTATTTCAGACCAGTGGATTAGTAGCGGAAGTTCACTCGTTGAACCTCAGTCACCTGATCTCTGTCCATTAGACATTCTCTTGTGTCACAAACTGTCGTATAGACATCAAAAGCTCGCCGTGTAGATGCTTTTAAAACTAGAGGTATGAATGCAGTACATCCAATCTCTGGGGCCGCAGGTGAGAATCAAATACACTTGATTAAAAATAATGTAGACAAAGGAATAAAATGATAATCATGTTTCACTTTATCAATAATTAATATAGAATCCATTAAACTTTATATGATTTTGTAAATTTTTACTAAAGATAAACACTTACCCGTCAATTTATTAGATATGAAATGTGAACAATTCTCTATTGAATTTCCTCCTTGTTTGATAATGATTATTCATAATTTGTAAACATAATGACCATTAAAATTAATCAGCATAACAAACCTGTCGTTTTCGTTATATATACATATATATATATATATATATATATATATATATATATATATATATATATATATATATATATATATATAATATATATATACATATAAATATATATATATATATATATACATATAAATATATATATATACATATACATATAAATATATATATATATATACATATAAATATATACATATAAATATATATATATATATATATATATAAATAAAAGGACAGTAAGATATATAATCCGGTTTTCTTATTGATATTTTTTTTTTTTATTTTTATAAAACACTGCTCAATGTAAATTTACAGAGCATAAATATTATAAATTAACTGATTTAAAATATAGTTTTTACGCTACACAGTAATAACCATGTTTCAAAAACTAAATCTAAAAACTTCAAATTTGATTATATAATTAAATTAAAGCATTCGTTCCCTTTCATATTCAAGCGAATTCTCGAATAACTTATTTTTAAATTTACTGAGTTTTAAACGCACATATAAATTCATAATTCTCCAAGGAAACAGAGAAATCCAATCATTCAGACAGATGCGGTAGCGTGCTCATTTTTATAACCTATTGTTGTATCAATTATGAGTTACGTTCGAAAAAGAGGTTAAGTTTAGGGAGGGTAGGGGTGTATTTTTTAACGAATTTTGACATCCGATAAATGCATGTCGTATATATATAATAGATGCGAATGCCAGTATGACAGTTTTTCAACTTAAACTCCTTGAAGCCATATCCCAACATATCATGGCATTTTGGAATCAGGCTGACCCCGTGAGTAAATTAAAAACTTCCGGGATTGAACCGGATACGCAATCCTGAAATTTTGGATTAGCAAGTTTTAATTACTGCAATTGTTTTCTCGATTTTTACGTAATTTTTGCAACGAATTTTTGTACGATTAATATTTTTTATAATTTGGAAATAAATTTGTGAATAATCCAAATTAATTGCGGAATCCAGCGAAAGTCGCCCATGAAATAAAAATAATTGTTTGTGCGGGAAGTAAGGACCTACGTACATCAAATTTCCTTTAAATTAAGTGGCAGCAGAAGAATTATCGTTGAACGTTTAAAAGGTAAGCTTAAATATTAATGCAATAGTTAAATGCACCGATCCATTTTGACATTTCCTGTAGTTTATTGCATCTACTCCTCCCTAGATATTCCGATGAAGGCTCAATCAAGTGTCCTCCACAGAAGCTAGCTTAAATACCACCTGATAGTGCGGATTTTAATCTAGTATATATATATATATATATATATATATATATATATATATGTATATATATATATATATATATATATATATATATGTATTATTTATTTATTATAATTTTATCATATAGACAAAACCATTTTACTCACTACAGAGATGCAACTTGGTTTCAGTGCATTTCAACTGCACATCGACGGGTGAGGGTCGAAAATGGTTATGAACAATCCTGCTTGTAGGCAAGCCGGATGTATCGAGAACGTTGGAATTTATATATTACTTTCGTTCTCATCGCATCGGATATATATATATATACATATATATATATATATATATATATATATATATATATATATATATATATATATATATATATATATATAATACCAATATATAAAGATATATAAATTTTTATATATCAAAAACATTTTTAGAGGAAACATGTATGACAATCTGGAAACATTTTTTCCTGTGACGCTTTCGGATGATATTTATTACCGTTGATGTGAATACAAATGCGCACGAACGAGTGTTTGGGGTATATGATCTAGCCCGCTTTATTTAAATTCTTATTCTTTTTGTTACCGACGTCTTTGTTATTAAATGCCGCGAATTGTGATGACAGTTGATCTGCTAAGAATTGTGAAAACATTGGAAGAAACTGGAGGCGAATTTAACATAGATGGACTAACGATTTTCGTCAACATTTTAGTGAAAAGAATGAGAATCTAAATGGAAAGGGCTAGATTATATATTAGTAATAGACGAAAATATTTAGAAAGTGTTTTAATCTCTAGTTCCCCCAAAGAAAATAAGTCTCCAGTCTCTTACAACGTTTCACAATGTAAATGAACTTAGTCCTGATGAAGTTCTATGGGACGAAACGCGTCAGGCAAAGATCTTCCAACTTTGTTGCGGCTTTAAAATTAACAAGCCACTCTTTGCTCCAGAATTGTTGTATATATATATATATATATATATATATATATATATATATATATATATATATGTATGTATGTATGTGTGTGTGTGTGTTTGTGTGCAAATATTAGAAAAAAAAGAAAAGAACAGTTTTTGTTTTTATTTTTAAAAACAGTGCTCAGTACATATGTAGAGCCTAAATGTCATCTTTCGCTTGAAAAAAAAAAGACACCCCGACCTTAACTAACTTCTCTCCGAATGTAACTAATATGTTGATATAATATGTTCACCCTTTTGCCCCTTATTACAATAATTGGTTTCAACCTTTTCAGGTAATTAATATTAGGAATTATGCTTATAAAGCTCCGTAAATTTCAAGATTATTTATTTCAAAATGCGCTTAAGGATGAAATAGAGCTTTTTTTAGCTTCTATTTTTGAAACATGAGAACTCTTATATAGCGATGGAATCATATTTTTAAAATATAATTATAATATATATATATATATATATATATATATATATATATATATATATATATATATATATATATATATATAGGATTAAGAACAAAATGGACTGGAGA
>OZ038482.1:136033279-136063279 GCA_964036315.1 Acanthosepion esculentum
TCATTTCCGGTAAGATGACTCTGATCTTTAACCTGACTCTTAATCTTAAGTGTTTTAATAAAAATACATTTAAAATTATTACTCTCTTTCTCTCTTCCTTCTCTATTTTCGACCATATCTGTGCTCCTACTCCGCCACCTCTCTATGATATTAGATAAACTTATAACTACCCCCCCAATAATACGTAAACTTAAAAACATTTTTTATGCTTGAAAATGTAATCTGAAGAACCAGGAAAAAACACCTTCCAGGGGAAATAAAATATAATCAATGGACCCTTAATGTTGTCTGTTTTCTTATTAAATATATATATATATGAATATATATATATATATATATATATATATATATATATATATATATATATATATATATATATATATATATATGAACAATGCATACATTTATTCCTTACTGAAATATTTTTAAAAAACAACACCATTCAATTATGTAATTTAGCATCAAGCATAATTCTACTACTCTTGTATCACTTGAATTAATGCTGCTCTTGAAGACATTCTACGATTTGTCTTTCTTCATTAATAGTTGTCATATTTTATTTATTTCTATTCTAGGCCTACTAAGACGTTTCTCAT
Organism: Acanthosepion esculentum; assembly: GCA_964036315.1. NCBI lineage: Eukaryota > Metazoa > Mollusca > Cephalopoda > Sepiida > Sepiidae > Acanthosepion > Acanthosepion esculentum. The sequence continues at coordinate 136,033,876 of OZ038482.1, forward strand.
TACATACATCGATATACACCTGATGAATTCCGGAGTGACAACGGCCGAAACGCTGTGACAATAACAACAAAGATGAAGGTAATATTCCGAATGTAAACAGGATAAACATAGATAGATATTAACAGACTGAGATAGATAGATATTAACAGACTGAGATAGATAGATATTAACAGACTGAGATAGATAGATAGATAGATAGATAGATAGATAGATAGATAGATAGATAGATAGATAGATATTAACAGACTGAAATAGATAGATAGATGCGTACAGAGGATTTTAAGAGAAAATGATAATTTCTCTTTTTGCTACTAAAGCTAACCTTGTGTAGAATATAATAAATACTTATGAAAAATAATATAAAACAGGAAAATAAAGAAATATTTGTTTAGCAGACATATCTTCAAATAACTTGCAATATTTCTGACGCATATCAATAAGCAGTTCAATATTTAATGATTTGTCCATTATTTGAAATGACGGCTGTCAGACGTTTAAAATAATTTGGCTTAACCGTTAAGCGTTTTTAAACAATTAAAAACATTTTTTTTATCCAACATTGGTTGAAAAATTGTATCAGCATAACACAAGTGTCGAAGTTTAAGCTGTTTAGTATTCTGTAGAATTTTCTGGAGTGGACCTTTTGATCACGCAACTCTCAAAACCATTTTTTCGTTAAACTTGAGTCAGTTATACAAGCTGAATTTCAAATATCTGGATAGTTTCTGAAATTTCCGCCACAGAATCATGTTCTCCAGAATTTCGTGATACCTAACACACGAAACAATGTTCATTCGATTATTTGAACTGCACTCGGGTCACATTAGGTAAACCACATTGAATCATTATAATTCCAACTTACTTGTCTTGATGGCTGTGTAATTCGAACACCTCCTAGAACAATATATGAGAAGGTATACTTTAAACGCATGTTATATTTATGGGTAAAAGTGCTCAGCTAAAAAATAGTCACAATCGCATTTCTTTCCAATTCCTGCCAAATAACCTCAAGAAAAATTTGAAAATTAACTATTACCGCGTATCCATTAAGATGATACAAAATAAGTCACTAACCAAAATCCAACATTGACTAGCATATATAAATAGTCGATCAAAAAAACAACACCAAAGGTATAGACTTCTTATTAGGTGGCTTTGAACCCGTTATTTCGCTTCACACGTAAGTGACGTTTCCGCAAAGGCATATTCCAACGTGTCTTGCAATTCTAATCGTATACTAATAGTATGCAAATGACAAATTTTAAATGTTTTAGGTAAAAAATAAAAATTGAAATTTTATTCGAAGAAGGCTACTCGCCAAGAAGTATCATATTACTAGATATGAGCAGCAATACTACGTGTGGCGGTTACAAACGCAAAGGAGAGAAAAAATCTGGAGCACCAAAAGTGACAACTCCTGCTGAGGATAAGCACTTGCTTATTAAGAGCAAAAGAAATGAAAGTAAAACATCTTCCCGAGTTGACAACTGACGGTATTCATCTCAACAGCCACCAATGTCACTGTCAAATTTTTTAAAAATCATCGGGGCTCAATTGGTGCATAGCCATTAAAAGACCCCTGATATGTAAACTGAAAAATCATAAAAGACTGTTATTGGAAGAGAGTATAAGAGCTGGACATTGCAAGAGTCGCCAAAGTTATTGTAGACAGACAGGCGAGTCCAAATTAGACGTTTTTTTTGTAGTAGGTGCAGAGTTTATGTAAGAAGAAAGTCAAGAGAAAAACTGAAGGATGAATGTGTAACGTTGGGGTCTGTTATGGTGTTGGGGTGTTTTGGGAAAAAGAAGGCTGGAGATTTGATTCAAGTCAAGGGAATCCTGGAAAAAGAACAATGGCATTCGATTTTTCAAATTCATGCAATACCATCTGATTTACGCATAATTGGAAAAACATTCGCATTTCCCCAAAGCAATATTATCTTCTAAATAATGTCAAAATTACCTCAAGTCAAAAGAAACAAAATTTTGAAAATCATGACTTGGCACGGCAGCCTCAATGTCCTGATCTCTCTCACATTGAATTAGTAGATGAATTAAATAAGATAATTCGAAGAGCTTACCCAAAGCGTGAGAGTAAGCTTTTTAAGTACTTTGTTTTTCAATATAAAAGCAGACAATTGCGGTAACTATTTTAGTAACTATAGTTACTGAAATTGTGTAATTTACTCAAAAAGAAACTAATTTTCAGGTGTATTTTAAAGAAATGTAGGATGATTTTTTTTTTGAGGAGGAGGAAATAAAAATCAGAGAATGTAAAAACATGAATTGATTTTCTAATAATAAACGAATGAAATCATTTCGAATGTTCGAAACGTTAACACATTCCTTTTATAAAAATTTTAAAAAAAAGTAATTTCAGAAGACTGGCGCATACAAAATAACCAAATGCGCATTTTGAATATCACGCTACTTGAAACAAACTGTTTATAGAGAAATAATAAAGATACAATTTTACGAATATAAAAACAGCTCGTTTAAAAGTTTTAAAATCTGGTTTCTTTTTATAGCCAAGAAAACGAGTATAAATATACGATCTGTCCGTTAAACGGTCAATGTATGACAGAAAATATTGTATACCGGCCGAGCATACATTCCAATAGCGACATCAATTTTTATATTTGGTACACTGAAAATTCTTGGAAATTTCGTTTTTATCATCATTGAATGACTTTAGGTAATGTAATATACATGAATAGCTCGGCTCTCTCCAAACATTTCTATTAATTAAAGAATGGTTGCAATCTATCTATCTGTACATATATATATATATATATATATATATATATATATATATATATATATATATATATATATATATATATATATATATATATGAAGTAATATAGTCTTAAGATGTAGTATATTTATGGGATAAAGTGCTCAATATCAGAGATAAGGCGTGTGTAAATATATAAATTGAACATAGAAGTCAACTCTTAGAGGCGACTGTCTGATTCATGCTAGATGCAATCGTTAGGCCACGAGTGCTGTGGCCTGACGATTACATCTAACATGAAACAGACTGTCGCCTCTAAGTGTTGACTTCTATGTTCACTTTTATATATATATATATATATATATATATATATATATATATATATATATATATATAAAGTTTTATCCTCTGTCTATTTGTTTCTTATTGAACTCCTCCTAGGTTTTTTGAGAGAGACCCCCGTAATCGTATATATTCTAAAACCACATCACCCCGGGTACTTGGATAAGTATATTACATTTTGATCAAAGGGGATCCCAAGGGGGAAGGGAAACACCTCCACTGAATTCTTTCCCTTTGATATAAATTAAATTTAAATTTGAACAAGTAAATGACTTCTATCGTAAATATAGAAGGAGGAAGACAGAAGATGGAGGTCACATCGGCAAGTTCAAAATGAGACATTATGGGTGTCAAGTTGAGCTAGAAATTACTAGTCAGTGGGTCGTGCTATACAATATATATTTGTTGCGACTTTTCAACTGTCAGAAGATGGAGATCATATCGGCAAGATCATTGAGTAATATTGAAATGCATCATTTATCTCCACAAATTATAACAATTATTTCAAATCAATCATCATTTTCTTACAAATAAAGTGTGCGACACGCAGCATGGCGCGACTAATTCGGCTGGTAAGCGCATAATTACGTGGGATATTATAAGTAAAATCAAATCTTACAATGGGAAATGTGATAGAGGTAATTTATGATTTGTAGAAAATGTAACTATTTTAAAACACTTTAAAAACCCTAACTTATTAAACAAGAGAAATGAATTGATGGTCACGTGTAGTCAGAAAAACAAAAATCCAGATTCATTATATTTCTTTTTCATCTGATTACTTTATCTACTGTCGAGCATATATCATAGCTATAGGATGTTTATTTTAATACATTTTTTTAAACATTATTCCCTTTTATTTTAAATATAAAATATAAATCTCGTTTATTTTAAGTAAACATTTTTTAAACCAGTAATCCCCGTATAAGATATAGATTCTGCTAAGATTGCGGTAACCAGATATATTTATTAAAATTTAAATTATTTATTAGTCAGTTATGGATGTGAGTATTTATATTGTAAAAGCGAGGATTTCGATTGCAGGCACATTTCCTCTTTAGCTGGTAGATTTTAATAGAATATATTTACGATTGCATACCCTAGAATACACACCAATATATAAAAAAAATAAAATGACGATTAACAGTGCAGGTAAAGCTGTCGTGAGAAATTAAGACGTTGATTTGAATCCTGTCGGTGTGCGCAATTCTTTTTAATAAAATTTCTTGAATATTCATGCAGGGAGACAAAATAAAATACTAATTAAAATAAACGGGGAGATCTACTTAAATATGGAAATGAAATAAAAAATGACGTTTAAAATTCTTAAATCATGTCTGAATAATAAAAAAACCCACAAACTCTCTTTCACGATGCTTGACACTACATTTGAATGATAACTCTAACATTTGTAGGCATTTAAAACAACATGCCTGGCCACATACACAATTCCGGAAAATCTTTGTTGAAAACACTACTATACTTAAAAATGAAAATAATAAACAAAAATTAAAAATTCCTGAAGCTAGATACATAAAACAGTTGAAACCTAATCTGAACAAAATAAACTATGAAATCTCCACAAATATTCTTAAATGCCTATAATTGATAAGTGAAGCCATTGGTTTATATCAACGGCTTCCCATACTTAATACTTCTCGAATTCACTCTCGCTTGGTCATGTGTGACGTCATGAGCTGCGGTGCGATTTTCGCTTTCAGCGTCTTATATACACATGTTTATCGTTGCTTGGAAATCATCCATGTAAACAGAAACAGACTATCATCACTTTCTCATCCATGTATTGCTTAATATATTGTAATGTAATTGTCATCTTTGATAATGGCTTATGTAAGCCGAAAGCTTAGATTGGATTAAAAAATATGTATCAATATTGTGATTTTCTTTCATCGTTTAAGGATAATGTTATTAAGCTTATCAGACGATATGAAAAGAATTTACATAAAATAAATAGACAACACTTGTCTATATTATTTAATGAAACATATATATATATATATATATATATATATATATATATATATATATATATATATATATATATATATATATATATTGAAGACAGATTACTTAAGCAGAAATCCTTTATTTAAGTTGGGCCATCTAGTAATGTAAATTAAACCTTTTATAGAGTTTCTCATAGTGTCAATTAATTCTTTTACCCCTGGGAAAATTTTGGTCAGAGCGGTAATAAGCAACAATAGCAACCCGCTTTTCAATTAAATTTTATACTATTGTTCATGCAATACATAGCTTTAAGGTCATACAAGAAAGAGTGTTATTGAATGAGGGTTTATTTTAAGAAGGTAAAGGAGAAAGTTAAGAGATAAATATTATACGAAGATATAGTTTAGATAATTAAATGTGAGGCCATATAAGACTGTAGTAATAAAAGAAACATCTCTCGGGCATTCGAATGGAGTAAACGTGATTAAGTGTTCAAAATGTCGGAGGGTATTTTCCCTAGAACAAATTGAACTCACTAACCAACTACTAAATAAATACTAGTTCTGACAGGGTTAGGGTTTACAACGTCTCTTTTACCTTAAAAAAATTAAGATCTTTTTACACTTATATTGTCTGCAATGGTATGTGACGTGATATTCTGACACATTCTGCTTGCCTTTCTTCTATTTCGTTTGTTGATGGACTTTTAATATTGCGCACTGGAATCTGTCATGTCGTTTCAGCTTTGTTAGGCAACACTCATGTATTTCATCTTTGTTTCGCAAAACTTATTCGACATCATGGGCATTTGGAAGTAAACTCAGGTTGACGGAAATAAGCTTTTGATACATTATTAGGCTTTAATCTGTTCTTTATCTGAAACTTTATAGCTAGATCATATAAAAAGATGTGATATATATATATATATATATATATATGTATATATATATATTTATTTTATCTTCTTTAAAATATATATATATATGTGTGTGTGTATATTTTAAAGAAGATAAAATGAATGTAAATGATTGATAATTAGATAGATGTTATTATGGTCGTTAATATTTTCACAAGAGCTTTCTTGTTGAAAGCAAAACTCACGCAGTAATTAAATTATAAATTTTATTTAGAAATCGCAAAGCCTTTCATTCCATTCAGATATAATAAAGCAATTAATGCTGGTATAATTGTTCATTTTGTTCTCTTATTTACATGAGCAACATATCATGGTGTTTTCAGCTTATAATATCTATCCGTATTGAAAATAATCTTAATAATCTTTTGTTGGATGTTGTCAACTTTGAAAACAAGGGAAACGTAATACAAACTTTGATTTCTAAATAACTACAAATGATATAAGCGACAGAAACATTTAATTAATACTATATATCATATAAAATGAATTAGTAATTTTTAAACATTTTCATGTTAATATGAGCTCTTTAACACTATAGTTTCATGAGACTTTCATCAACTGAGTCTTAAAACGTTTGTATTTATTCCACCTTAACTTTACTTGGAGTCATTTTATTAATTTAATTTTTTTGCACAAAATGGGCAATAAGTCAATTTGCAGAGTATGAAGAAATATTGTTTCATCAATATACGTTTTAGTTAAAACTTCTTGTTTGAGCATTGTATTATCGTTCAAATATCATTCACAAACACCATGACAAATACTACTGTCCATTTTTCTTTGCACAATCTAAATTTTGAAGCGATATATCAATTTAATGTCTAAAACAATAGCTCAAAGTATTACTCCATACTTTTCTATTCTAATTCGTGTTGATTTTCTATTACAATCCAGCCGTTAGATCCAACGAATGTAGCTTTACATTAACCACTAAAAATTACTGTTGAGAAATCAGTTTTCATTTACTTGGCCAAATTTACCTTTATCTTCGTGTTTGTTACTCAACGCAGGGACTATAATTACTTTCTTGTTTTTGTTTTAACCATATTAGTATATTACACTGTATCATTTCTTTTTATTTTCGCAACATCTTTGAAATATTTTCTTTATCGTGAATCTGTTTCTGGTTTATTACCGTGTTTGATCCTTAAACATTTTAGTGTTATATTAACGCCATGTTTTTCTTCTTGTGTTGCCAATATTTTCAATTTCTTTTTATTTATTCTTTGATGCCTTTAAAGTGTTCACCATTGTTAACATCGTTTTTCATCTATCTATAATTTTATAATGCACAATTTCTCTTTCGCGATTTTATCTTGTACTTGGTCTATTGTTGAGAAACCATTCCTTATACATCTCCGTATTCCGGGTTAAGTTTCTTATTGGGAATTTGTTTGTCTGTTAGTAAATACTTTTTAGAATATTTGATATCTACTCGAAAACAATGTAACATGGGTATAATCATGTTATTTATTACCTTCTTCTATGGTGTTACTACTATTTGTCCAATGTTATGATACACAATTTTTTTATACCATTTGTGTAAACTTCTTGATAAATCTTTTGCAGAACTTTTCACCGGCATCTTACAAAGGTCTGTTACTATGCCATTTCCTTTTCGTACTTTGAATTTTGAAGGCCAAATATTCTTATGTGAGTATCGACATATAGAACATCTCTAGTATTTACCGCAGTGAAAAGAGGTCGTTTTTTTTTATTTTTAAGTATGCAGGTTAACATAAGAAAATCTTTTCCTTTATCCTGACGCTTAATAATTTTCTTCTTTCTTCTTTCATTGCAAACATTTTCATTTGTGTGGGTTGCTAATCGAGAATATTTGAAGTTGTTTTATTTATTGTAACATCTTTTTCTATCGTTTTTTCCTCTCATTCTGTTGTTGAATATTTTTTAAATTCAGAATATACACCTCTCTTCATTTTGACACCTATATTGGATCGTTTTCTCCAGCACTTGATGACATCATGGATTGTTTTTCTTTATGTACTTCATGACGCAACTCATCCAAGGAAATGAAAATGAAGAAAGATTATATAGCGCCAATTTGCTCATAGACAATTCTCACACTAACAAAATGCTTAGGTCAAAATGCTTATTTCTTATAGGTCATATGCTGTGCTGAATAAGCCAAGAACATCGCTCGAATATTTTGGTCGGCCAAAGAAAACCCTATCGTTTAACTAGTTGGAGAAAAGTGGGCCGATATGACGTCTATTCTAACCTTATCGATTAGATTGATTATATGCTTTCATGCATTTGATTATTCATCGATATCTAGCCACCGTGATCAAGTTCAATAAATTGGAAAACCGAATCGACTTCAATTCTGCGCTTTTTAACTAATTCTTTTTTAAGTGGCTAGTCAAACGATTCGTATTTTTCTGCCTCTTTCGCTGGACGATATTTACGGACGACATTATGCATTAGCTTTTCAAAATGATTTTTCTCTTTTCTCCTTTCAATTTTTTTCTCTCATCATATTATTGTATAATATCTATCTATCTATCTATCTATCTATCTATCTATCTATCTATCTATCTATCCTATCCTATCCTATACGGAAAAATTAACCTATCTCAGTCTTCTTTATGGATTTCGTTATAATATCTCTATCCTATGGATACTTTGTCTTCAGGTATGTACTTAGTTTAACCCGAAATATAAGTAACCTCGGATGCATTACTAGACGTTTATTTCTATGCATTTTTTTTAAACGTTTTTCATTTTGTATCTTCCTTTTTAGTATATTCTTGTGTACTTATAAGTCTTGCATTCTTTATATTTTCTTTTATCTTTCTCATCTATTAATAGATTCTTCTTCTCACTCAATCTCCTTGTCTTATTTCTCAATTCTTATATACTCTTTATTACATTGTTTCCACTTTTTTCCGATTTGTTCTTCTTTTCGATTTTCCTTTCTTTCTATTTACTATTGTTTCTTTAGATTCGCTACTTTTTTTCGTCCATTAATTTTTTTATTTTCTTTCTATGTTTTTTCTTTCATTCATTCTTTCTATTTTTATTTCTTTCCATGCGTTTTATTTTCATTTTCCGTCCGTCTTTTCTTTCTCTCTTTCGTTCTTTCTATGTTTATTGGTACTTTTGCACTATTTTCTTTCAGGATGCGCTCTTTTCCTTTCTTTCTTTCTTTCTTTGAATTTTTTCTTTTTTTTTTTTCATTTTTCTTTCTTACTGTGTCCTTTCTTTCAATTTTTCTTTTTTTCTTACTTTCTTTCTTTCAGTTTTCTGTTTTCTTTCTATAGTTTCATTCTATGCATTCGTTTCTTTTATTTCATTCTGTGTTTTCTTTCTGTCGTTCAAACATTGCTCTCCTACCATTCTTTGTTATCATTTTTCTTCCCCATTTCGCTCTTTCCTCCTATTTTCTTTCATTCAATGCGTTCATGCCTCTCATTCTTTCTTTCAAGTTTCTCGTTTCATTCCTTTTTTTAGGTCTTTATTTTTTTCTATATATCTTTCATTTTATTCTACGAGATCTGTTCTTTCTTTCGTTCTCTTCTTTCTTTCTTTCTTTCTTTCATGTTTCGATTTTTTCTATTCGTTCTATTACATGTTTGATTCCCTTTTTCTTCCTTGTTTTTAATCATCTTTTCCCTTCCTTTCTATGCCCTCTTTCCTATCTTTGTTTGTTTCTTTCTTTCTTCCTTCTTTCTTTCTTTCTTTGCGTTCTTTTTTGCTTTGCGTTCTTTCTTTTTTCTTTCTATTGTTTTCTTTCCTTTCCTTCTTTCTTACTTTCAATGTATCTTTCTTCTTTTGCCTTCATTTCCTTCTGCCTGCAGCATTCATGTTTCTTTCATGTTTTCTTACTTTAAATTTTCTTTTACATTCTCTGCCTTATTTTCCTCATTCGTTTCGCTCTTTATTTCTTTCGTTTCATTTATTATTTCGTTCATTATTCATTCTTCTTTTCTTTCTCTCTCAGTTTTAATTTTTCTTTCTGTTTGTACTTTCTTTCTTTTTCTTTCTTTCTATGCTCTGTTTTCTCTCTTTCTTTCTACTCTACTTTTGATTTTTATCTATGATTACTTTCTTTCTTTACTCATTTCTTTCTTTCTTTTTTCCTTCTATTTCTTATATCTTCCTATGCGTTGTTTTCATTTTTTTATTCTCGCCCTTTTATTCTTTATTCCAGTTTTTGTTTTTATTTCTTTCCATGTTTTCTTTTATTTCTTCCTTTCCTTCTCTCTTTCTTTTTTCTATTTTTCTTTCTTTCTATGCGTTTCTTCCTTCTACTTATTCTATTTTTCTATGCGTTTTTCTTTCTTTCTTTTTTCTTTCAATGTATTTTCCTTCTTTTCTCCCTTCTTTGTTTCATTCTTTCTTTTTTTTTACTATTTTTCTTTCTTTCTATGCACTCTTTCTTTCTTTCTATCCGTTATTTTATTTATCTTTCTTTCTATAAATTTGTCTTTCTTTCATTCATTCATTCTTTCTTTCTTTTATTTCTTTCTTTCAATTTACTTACCTCTTCCTTTACATGTTTCTTTTCTGCTTTTGGTCTCCTTTTGCATTCGACCGACACAATATTTCCCGATTTAACTCAGCGCAAGAAATCTCCCTTTTATTTTTCTCCTCATCAAATATTCTTCTTTCATTCGAGCGTGCTTCAACTCATTTTATCGACCAGCGAGACTCCCACTTCAATTTAGCCTCTCCCATTAGTTTCTGAACTGGCGACCGACTCTTATCCCGTCTACTCTTTTTCCCTTTCATCTTTTCTCACTCGTCTTTTTAAAGCCTTGCCATTTCTGTCTTGGTGCCTTTGTCAACTTTTATACATAGACGAAGTGAGCGTAAAACCCTGGAAGAATCCACGGCTAAAAGAAAGAAGCCCTACAAAACTTAATTTCCAAAAGAGATTGAACGCTGCTCCAGTTGGTTCTTTCACGTTTTCTCTTGAAATAAGAGAATTGTTAAAGTGCGAGAAAGCCGCAAAATGGCCATACACAAGTAATGGTTTCATTCATTTCTGCTTGAATCAAATGTATAATGTAAATATTAAGTAACATTTACCAATGTAATTATCACCACTTTGTCCTTCTGCAATAAAAAATATTCAGCTGTAACTGGTTTATGCTATAATTTCCAATTTGGATAGATACAGACAAATATAAATGAATTTAAATGTCATTGACTGCTTTATTAGCACAATAAAAGATCAGAAAGTAAATTAAATATTTACTGTCGTAAGATATACTTCTGTTTAGTACATTTAAATGAGCACACAAGGGTGTCATAGTATTCAAGGTACATATATAGAAAATGTGAATGGTAAGTGTTAACAGCTCGGAAGGAGAAAGTCGGAGAGCCGTGTTCGAATTATAGTCGAGTTTGTGCTATTCTATTTACTTTGTTCCCACAACTATGGGTTAAATAGCATGGAAGACTCTAAGAGAAGGAAACCTAAGAATTCAAAACTTTATGTCGCCCTGGCATAGAATATGACATATCCATCGACAAACTCATGAAGTTCCCAAGGACTATAATTTTCCTCTAGATCTCAGTTATTCTAAGAATATCTCGATGTATTATTATCGTAGACAATCATGTCTGTTACAGTAATAATTGTTTCTAGACAAACGTATACAAAACAATAGCTCTACGAATCTTAATATATTCATTAAACATTAATTTATCGACACCATTTTACACTTTCTGCTAATAAATCTATTTGACGTGATTCAGATATACATGTGGTGTGGAACACTTAAAAAGCAGTTACTATTTATGGTATTCTTAGGAGTCTCGGAACTACTGAAAATTATGTCCGTTGATTTCGTCATACTTGAATAAGTTAACTCGAAATGTTTGAATAACTTATTAATCTGAAAACTGTCTTCGTAACTAACGGATTATATAGATTAGAATAAATAAAACGAATACACCAAAAAAAGGAGGAATGAATGTAAAGAGTTCAATATCTGTCTATATTTCTGAGATGAGGTATTATGTACATTATTTACATTATTCGGACTATTGTCCCCATCTTTGCCGCTATATTTATTACAACGTTTTGGCAGTTCAATATCTGTCTATATTTCTGAGATCAGGTAATATGTACACTAATTAAAATTATTCGGACTATTGTCCTCATCTTTGTTGCCATATTAAATTACAACGTTTTGGCCTTTCAGCATCTGTCTATATTTAGGATATGAGGTATTATGTACATTATTTACATTATTTGAACCATTGTCCTCATCTTTGTCGCCATATTTATTACAACGTTTCGGCCGTTGTACGCTCAGGCCTTCTTCAAGTGGTTGGAATGTCGAACTGAACCCTTTATTTCGCTAACTGGGGTAGACTGTTCTAGTTTATCTCCTGTTAATTTTTCCCCCTGAAAGTTCTCCACTGCCTTAACTTTAACCGGGTATTGAACTCACACTCTTTGAGTCCTGTCACTGGATCTAACCAAAACCTTTATCTACTGTGCCATGTGACCTTGAGGACATCTGTGTATGGAATTCTGGGTATTATAAACCTAATGTCTTCAGCAACCATTTTTACCAATGCTCATATTGCAATTTTTTTCTGTTATCAACAGTTTTTACCAGAGCTCATATTTCAACTTTGTTGTAATTATCGCTTTTCTCTGGCACTCCTTATTACTGGTTCCCATATTTTATTCATTTCTATGCTTGGTCGGCTCAGGAGATTTTTCTGGTCTAGGATATTTGCTGATTCCTTAAGTTTACGATTTTTTCAATGCATTGTATTTTCTCCCCCGATTTAGAAGGAGATGATTCGGAAAGAATTAGATGGTCTGATATCTTCCGATATTAACATTTGCGGACATAAACGTTAGAAAGATCACATTGTTATGATAACATATTCAGAAGGAAAACTTAAAGTGTAATTAAACACAGTAGCATTTTCAGTAGATATTCATACTTGAGTAGACCCTCCGTTTATTTACTAAACAGTACATTTATTTATTTTCCTCTACCGGCACGAATATTCAAGAAATCTGATTTAAGCTGGTAGCCGAAAATAAATATACTATTTAATAAACGGAGCGTCTAGTGAAATACGGGTAGCCACTAAAAATAAATTTTAAGTAATAAAATCTGTCGGACAAACAAAAAATATTACTTCTTTTTGCGTTGTTTTTACGTTATGATTCTGAGCAGATATGGACGTTTCGATGGTTTGAGATAAATTTGCATTTATAAGGCGCTATTCGACTTTCCTTGTACGGCGACGCACTCCGTGGCTGTGTAGGACGAGAGCACGTTGAATCGGACATCAGTTTCTTCTAGAAAGGCGGACACAGGTTCGAATCCTGCCGGAGAGTTCATATTTTTCTTTAATAAGATTTCTTGGATATCAAGGCCAGTAGAAAAAAAAAGTATACTGTTATATAAATAAACGGCGCGTCTTCTCAAATATAACTATCCACTAAAGAAAAACAGGTAGATTTTATTACTTAAACGTTTTTTTAGTGGATACAGGTATTTGTTACGAATAATCAAGAGTGATCTCCCCTTGTTTCGTTACTCTCCACATTGAGAGAGATATTTCTGTTTATATAAAAAGGACACTATACGCGAACCTTATATTCTCGGTTGAATAAGGCTTTCTTAAAGCCTACACCTGCGTACCTTTGTCATTGCACACATATTTGAGCAGATGCTCCGTTTATTTATTAGACAGTAAATTTATTTATTTTCTCCTACTATCACGCATATTCGAGATATTTTATAGCAGATCGACTCCACTTGTGATATCCACTAAAAATAATGTTTAAGCAATGAAATATGTTATCTTAATAAAGTAAAAAATCCATTTCTTCTTTAGTAATTGCTTTTGTTACGTTAGTATGTCATACTGAGCAGATATGTATGTTTCGAGAGTCTGACAAAGATTTACGTTTAGAACGCAATATTTAACTTGGCATAATCGGTGATGCACATTGTGACTGAGTTGGTCTTAGCACATCGGACCTAACTATAGTTTCTCCTGTCAATGAGGAGACAGGGCCGAATCCTGCCGGAGAGTGCAATATTTTTCTTTAATAAGATTTCTCGACTACTGAGGCCGCTAGACGAAAGTATACTTTTTAATAAATAAACGGTGCTTCTACCTAAATATAACGTTTAAATAATAAAATATATTTTTTTATCCCGTGACCCCTAGGGTTGTAGGGGCACCATGTTTACTGCAGCCACAGTAGAAGTGGCGCTTCTTGGGTAAGTTTAACTGACGGAGCCCAATCCTCTTCAGGACGGTTTTGAATTCAGAGTTTTTCCTTCTCCCAGACCGGTTGCCACTTAAGGCTATAGAACCCAGACTGTCCTGCTATTTACCCATAGCTGTGGGTAGAAGAAGTGGATTCATACCATTCTCAAGGGTATTAGCACATCAGTGAATGTAATGGATCCAACTAGAATTCGAACTCGGCTCTGCTGATCCGGGGAATATATATCCAATATATGTGAATGTATATTTTAATGATTGAGTTATAAATAATCTATTAGTTGATTGATTGATTGATTCAAGACATTTTCCTCTGTATCTAAATTCTTCTGTTCCCTCCAATTTATAAGTATATTTGTAGTTTCTGTTTGTCAGTCTGTCTATTTGTCTGACATCCGCTCTTCGCCATTTCTTTACCTCTTTCGCTTCTTCTTTAAGCAAACTAAAATAATGGACGCTTTCTTTAACTGTCAGCATAGTAAGAGTGTTCCCTTTCTTGATTTTATATTTAATTAATCTTCTTCTTTTATGTATATGTTCAACATTTCTATTTCAACCAGCCTTAACACCGATCTCCGAACAAAACGATCAGTTGGCTAGAATACAGTAAGCATTTGATCCCATAATTGATTCTAGAACCACTTCTTCCTGCTACAATCCGTCAGTATATTCTAAGTGGAGACGATTGAACTAAATTTAATAATACATAACGGACAAATATTTAGTCACTTATATGAAACAGAACATTTTTGCCATACTGAAAACTAAGAGCTTATAGATAAAAAAAAATCTATAATGAATGCTGTATTTTTAAACATATAAGTCATAAAACCAAAAAATACTTTCGGATTTGTCTATATTTCTGAGATGAGGTATTATGTACAGTATTTACATTAGTCGGACTATTGTCCTCATCTTTGTCGCCATATTTGTCACAACGTTTCGGCCGTTGTACGCTCCGGCCTTCTTCAGGTGGTTGGAATTTCGAACCGAACCCTTTATTTCGATCATTGGGGTAGACTGTTCTAGTTCCACGAGCCATGTTTGATGGATGTCAGTTATCAGTTATCTCCTGGTAATTTTCCCTCTGAAAGTTCTCCACTGCCTGAACCGGGTATTGAACTCACACTCTTTGGGTCTGTCACTGGATCTAACCAACAAGGACACATGGTACAGTGGATAAAGGCGTTGGTTAGATCCAGTGACAGACCCAAAGAGTGTGAGTTCAATACCCGGTTCAGGCAGTGGAGAACTTTCAGAGGGAAAATTACCAGGAGATAACTGATAACTGACATCCATCAAACATGGCTCGTGGAACTAGAACAGTCTACCCCAATGATCGAAATAAAGGGTTCGGTTCGAAATTCCAACCAGCTGAAGAAGTCCGGAGCGTACAACGGCCGAAACGTTGTGACAAATATGGCGACAAAGATGAGGACAATAGTCCGACTAATGTAAATACTGTACTTTCGGATTTATATTTATTTTTTATACATAATCGTGGATTTTACGGTTTGTGTTAATGGTTAACGCTAAAGAGGAAATACATAAAAGATATAGAGATACATTGTTGTGTTGTTAGAAAGATTGACACGCCAAAGAAACGAAAAGAAATTAACCTGCTTGATAAATAATTATTTAACACCAGGGCTATTACCTTGTCTCGACAATTGGCAAACGTTGGAAATTCAAATATGAGCCAGTTCCCTCCGCCTTGATATTTACTCCCTACAGTTGATTACGGTAAAACGGTTGATGGAATGGTGTTGGAAAGATTTTCAAGGGCACCTATTTGCCTTGAAAATCAGTATTTCAAATTACCCTTTTTAAATTGGATGCAGCACCGAAGATTTTCATATTTAGTCTTACTTCGTTTCTCTGAACTATGAGGGAGACAAATTCTCTATTTATCAAGATTATGGTCAGAATAAGGGGAAATGTTTCTCACCTGTTGTCCAACCGAACCATGCCAAGTGCCTTGAAAATCAGTATTTGAAATCATATGTTTTTACCTAGATTCGAACCGGGAGTAATTCAACCACCCGACAGATATTGTGTTATTGTCTTTGTATTCGAGTAGTCCATCGAGAGATCCTCACTGGATACTCCAACGCTGCATCAACAGACTTAATCAACGACAATTGGCTTCGGGTTTATTTTTACACACTTAAGGGTAAACATATTGGGCATTATTTCTTGAGAGAGAGAGAGAGAGAGAGAGAATATAAAGAAACCCTGTGTCAACAGAACGAACATTACTCAAACATTTTTATCACAACCACTTCCCCATTCTTAATATTTTAAGTTTATTAAAGCTCAGGGTCAAATAGATGATAATGTTAACAGGATTTTTGTGTTAGCTTTATCTTCCAAAGTTGGCAGGCCTACATCCCTTGAAAATGAACATTCAAAATTCCGGATCTTACTTTGGTCAGAATAGTGTTAGGCAGTCTTCTCATGGATGGAAACAAGACATGAGGCAGTAGAAATGTAGTTCAACAGAAGGATGCTGAGAATGTCATGGACTGAAACTGTGAGCAACGACGAAATTGTAGGGAAAATGAAAGAAAAGAACACTTAGATTTCGAATCAGAAGTTGAATTTTCTATGGCACCTAATAATGCAATAGGTCTTGCACAATGTAGCACTCACAGGATATATGTTGAAGAGAAAAAGAAAAGACGAAAGCATAGCAAAATCTGGTGAACGACCTTCTATAAATAGTCTACAGAATTGTGATTATAGGAGATAACAAAAAACAGAGAGAAAGTTGTGGAGAGCTCTGATCGCCTAAGTACTCAAAGTACACAACGCATAGAAGAAGAATACGACAACTAAATCTGGAAGTATTTCAATATTGTTTGTCGTAATGAATTCATTAAAATTGAATTACATTTTCGCGACCTTCAAATCCAGAGGTAATGCTTGTTATTTTGCTTTTGGTTTCCCATGTATTTTTTTCGGGATGTTAACATATTTCTGCATCAAAGCTCTCCTAGATTTTCTGTCTTCGGGCAATGCTTCTGGATCAATAGGAAGCGATAAAAGATCGAATGATCTCTACTCATAATAAAATTATAACTTATGATTTACGTAGCCATATTAGATGTCATCGATAATAATAAATTTATTAAAGGTTACATGAATGGATATTAAAAGATATTGCTCGTCAAAAAGATCTTTCGGCAGAAAATATTTGATTTGATTTTTATTTCTTATTTTAGAGAAATGCTGTATCTTCTGAAAATAAATGTCGATAAAAGAAAAAAATGGTGAACAATGGATGGAAAGGAAGAAAAGAGTAAATAAAGGGAAGAGAAAATTTCAGAGGATAAGAATGCGAAAAAGGAAGAAAACAAATAGATATAAATCAAGTGGAACATCTAGGACATTAGGATAAAGAAAATAAAGATCTGGAATATTCATTGTATAATGTTCGATAAAGGCAACTGTAAACAGACATAAATTAAGAAGAAAGAAAGTGAATAGAAAAATATGAAATGATGATAGGATGAAAAGTAAATGAAAGAGTTGAAACATTAAGAAAACCTAGTCTATTGAAAAGAAAAACAAGGAAGAAATCAGTTAGACAAAACATGGAAGCTTGGATTATAAAGGAATGAATGAACGCAAGTTTAAGAGAGAGAATAGGCGATGAAAAATGTAGCAAAATTTTAAGAAGGAAAAGTTAAAATACAACGCATTTTAGTAGATAGATAAGAATTCATTTAGAAAAGAATGAGAAGGAAGTTACGAAGGTAATTCTGAAATAGAAAGAAAGAATGAAATAGCAAAATAAAGAAAAAAGGGAAGATAGAAGGAATGAAATACACGAACAGAAGAACGAAGGCGATGAATAAAGAAGAAAGATTAGAAAGAAGGAAACAATAGCAAACAAGTAGATAGTTGTAGATCAATGAATAAAAGGAGGCTAAATTAATGAACAAAAAAAAGAGCTTGAAAGAAACATCGAAGGAAAAGGTGCGAAGAAAAACGAAGCAAAAAACAACAAATGAATGTAAGGTAAAGAAAGAAAATGCTAATAGAAAATTAAAGAAAGAAACGAATGAGTAAATAGATCAGAAATATAAGAAACAAATAAAGAGAGATTGCGAAAGAAATTAAAAAGAAAAAAAGGAAAGAAAGAAAACACTGATGCAAGAAAAGGGGTAAAGAAAAAACAAAAATAAATAAGATTATATATGAAGAAAAGAAAGAAGAAAAACGATAAAAAATAATGGAATTATGCAAAAAAACAGATAAATAAAAGAAAAAATAAAGAAAAATATGTAAAAATCAAGAGAAAATATAAAGAAAAAAGAATGATGAAAGAAAGAAAGAAAGAAAGAAAAATTTTATATACGTACCTATGAAGACTAATTGGTATGTCCCAATCGTCGTAAGTACGCTGGACACTATTAAGTGGGGATAATATGCAGTGGTTTACTTCTTCACGCTGCTGGCGAGTATTGTATTTTGTTGATGTCATAAATATTACCGTTTCATTTCGAACCTCCGTTTGGTTATTCCTCATTCTTTAAGGCTTTCTAAGTTACAAAAAAATTCGGATCTGGTGATGAGGTACATAAAAGAAAAACAGCTTCGAATGAATGGATGAGAAGGGATAATAGGATGAGGAGTATAGAGAGCGAAATAAAGTCATTAAGAGAGACATGAAGTAATTGTAAAGAGTAAATAGAAGTAAATGAATGAATAAAGATTGGAAGGAAGGAAGGAAGGAATATTGGAAGGAAGGAAGGAAGGAAGGAAGAAAGGAAGGAAGAAAGAAAGATTGGCAGGAAGGAAGATTGGAAGGAAGGAAGGAAGGAAGGAAGGAAGATTGGAAGGAAGGAAGGAATTTAGGAAGATTGGCAGGAAGGAAGATTGGAAGGAAGGAAGGAAGGAAGGAATATTGGAAGGAAAGAAGGAAGGAAGGAAGAAAGGAAGGAAGAAAGAAAGATTGGCAGGAAGGAAGATTGGAAGGAAGGAAGGAAGGAAGGAAGGAAGGAAGGAAGGAAGGAAGGAAGGAAGATTGGAAGGAAGGAAGAAAGAAAGGAAGGGAGGAAGAAAGAAAGATTGAAAAGAAGGAAGTAAGAAAGATTGGAAGAAAGGGAGGAAGAAAGAAAGATTGTAAGGAAGGAAGAAATAAATGAAAGAAGAAAGAAAGATTGAAATGAAGGAAGAAAGAAATGAAGGTAGAAAGATAAAAAGAATGAATGAATGAAAACAAGCAAGCGAGCAAGAAATAAAGAAAGAAAGCAGAAAATAAATGAATGAAGGGAAAATAGTAAAATGAAAGAAAGAAAGGAAAGAAGGAAAGAAAGAAAGGAAAGAAAAAATTATAGTAATTGAAATAAATATGCCTTGATGTGACGACTAGGAACTTAGAAAGAAAGATAAAACGATTCAAAATGGAAAAAAATATATAAAAATAAATCAACACAAGAATCTAGCAACGAAAGAAAAATGAATAAAGATAGGATTGAATGAAAGCTAAGTACGACAGAAGAAATCGGAAACGATAAAACAAACGTATATTGTTCTAAAACAAATACGGCGAAAGAAACAAGTTTGGCAAGAAAGAAATAAAGTTAGCATTATGGGAGGCTGGCAAAAACAAAGTGAAGGAAAATCAATAGGTAATAATAAGAAAGAAATAAAAAATATCCCAGAATGAAGTATTATATGTCTTTTTCAAATAAAGAAAATAGCAGCAACTATCCAGTAACAATGAGAGTATGGTCGTCGTTAATAACGTCTCGCAAAAGCATAAAAATGTCTCATAAAAGCTGGACGTCATTAAAATACTTTTATCAGTGTTTTTTTCTTCCTTGTAGCGAGGAGCAGTATGAAGAGAGTCTGTTGTAAATATCAAGAGAAGCTAATATAAAAAGAGAGAGAGGGTCTATTTAAGGGCTTTCTTGTCAGAAACCGTAAGCAATCCTAATGTTTGGTTAGAAAATAGATGGAAAAGAATCTCCTGTTCCTGCGCATGTTGGAGAACCTTAACAACTAATTATGTCCACATCTTATTTAATCAAGAACATAAAAGCCAAACTATCTATCACAGCAAATGGCGAATACAATTTCTCTATTTTAAACATCTTCGCAAAATTGTTTTATAATTTAGCCTACATAAATGCACACCCGGAAGCACGTTCACACACACACACACACACACACACACACACACACACACACACACACACAAACGGACACACGCACACAAACGGACACACACACACACAAACGGACACACACACAAACGGACACATAAATGCGTTTCTTTAACTTTCCATTTTAATCGGCAATGTAAAATATGTCACAAAGAAGTGCTGGATCTACTAAGTAACCTTCACAATTTTGGGAAGGGTATGAGAATAATCCAGAACTTATACTGGCAGGAAACCGCCCGTATATCGGATAAGGAATGAGTTCAGTAAATATGCAAAAATAAAAAGGGGTGTCTTCTTATCAGACTTTTTCAACCTAAACAGCGAGGCCATTCTGAGTGAATTATGTGTCCTGCCAGGATTTATAATTGGCGGCCACAATCTTGAAAACATGAGATGTGAGTGCAGAAGGTTGTAAAGGAAAGCAAGAAGAAAAGCATTAATTGCAAGAATACAGAAATTCATGGTTGTTAGTAAAAGGGAGAGCCTAACATGGAAAATAGATTGGAGATACCGAAATGAAACAGGTGTACCAATTTAGATATCTGGAAAGCATATTAACAGAGGAGGGGAACCACAAACGAAGGCGCATTAAGATATCGAAAGATGCCTTCAAAAAACTGAGTAAAGTATTCAATAGCAGAAATGAATGCTGGACAATAATCACAGATAGAAAAATATACTTGAAGAAGCAGAAATGTGATTCCACAGAAGGAAACTGAGAATTCCATAGGCCGAACATGTGAGCCACGACGAAGTTCTGGAGACAATGATAACAAAATACTTAACAATCGGAAGAGACCTTTGAAATTTCTGGGGTGCATAATAAAGAAAGAGGTTTGGAAAATTTGATACGCACAGAACAGGTATGAGATGCATAGGAAAGCAACGCACAAGCTACGCGGCGTGAGTGAGTGACGGATGGCGGAACAGTGTTTGGGTGAGATGAGAAAAAGACAAAAGTTATTAAGAGGTACAAAATACAGGAAATTGTGAAGAGCCATGATCGCCAACGTCATGAAGGGGCATAGTGCATAGAAGAAGAATTTATTTTGCGTTTCATTGAAATGCAAACGAAATTCACCATGCAAAACATACCACTCAAAACTGATTATCGATATCTCGTAGCAAATGACATTAACCTGAAAACTCAAATGCAGGTAATCCGGTATTATGATAGTAAATCCTTTCGATTAGTGGGGCTATAAGATCTTTTTTCCAGAAGGCGAATTCATCTTTGAGATGATTATAAGTAAAATATAGACAGGACATTTCATGACTGGCCTTCAGAAGAGAATTTTTCTATGATTGCAAAAGTGCAGCTCGACATGGTGTAGCGTCTGATTGCTTGCATCTTGGTTCATTTCTGTTTCACTTGCCTTCAGGTAATTTTGAATTTCTTCCCCGTGTACTGAACGGATCTGGCGACAATTGAAAACAACTGCATTTTCACTCAGTTTACAATGTCCTGTTCGGTGAAGAATTGTATGCTGCCAGTAAGAGATGGTAATAATGCGTATAGGGAAAGAAAGGAAAATAACTCGAGTCCATTGATTTGGGGAATTCGTCAAGGCACCTGCTAATAAAAATGATTTGTGGGTAATGATTGAAAAACCGGTGAGAACAAGTGGAATAATAAGATCTCAAAATACATTAAGACGCACGAAAAACAGCTACAAGTAAATAGTAGCCCATCTTATAATACAAGCGTTACTCTCGATAAAATGCAATCAAAAAACAAACAGATATTTTCGATAATTCGGATTTGAGGAAAATAAAAGATGAAAAATACTAAAAAATATTGAAAACAATTTCTGCTTTGTATGTCTTTTGGTTTTATTCATGAATAATTCATGTTGAACTAAACATAACTTACTATCCACGCATGTCTTATTTTCAATATTTTAAAATATTGTAAGCTGAAACCAACTCGATATATTGAGCATACAAATAAAGATATATCTGTGACAGAGTGCAATGGTTACTCTTGAAATATTAATAATTATAGTAATATAGAATTTTGTTTATAGATGAGAAAAATAATCTGCGGTGAAGTTTGTGGCCAGAGAATCTGTGCTTCGTCAGAATTATTAATATAAAATGTCAAAACAATAGTATTTATATGAACTATGGAATACCAATTATGAAGAAGGGACTGTTCATTTAATCATGAAGGGAGAGAGGTCAGTAATCGGGTTGTATTTACCAACACCGCGAGTTTTTGTCGCTAGCACCGAGTTTATTTAAACGCATGTTTGTCCGAAAACAAACAGTCGCAGTCGAAATTGAAGTTGAAACTGGAATTGGAGTTGGATGAAGTGTGATAGCAAACAGTTGACCAGAGAGAGAGAAAGAAAGAGAGAGACGCAGTGAGAGAGAAAACGTCCACTTGCTGCTGTAAGAAGGCAGGAAGTGAACTCAAGTTATCCGCAATATTGGCGCAATACTACCAGTAAACCTCCTGATAGTGAAATAATTACGGCAACTACTAAGTAAAAAAAAAGCTGAACTCGAAATCTAGATTCTCTCCTTTTAGAATTATTCACAATTTAAAAAAAAAATTATTTCATATACGCTACTTTCTTTCAAAAGAATCATTATTCTTTTTGAACCAATTTCATCCTTATATACATATACACACATTTTTCTTTGGACTTACTTGCTTTTACCGCTTGGCCCGATTCCCGCCCCAAAGACTTGCAGGTAAACAAGATGAATTTTCCGGGATCTAAATTTTAATTTGTTAATTGCTCTCCAATATAAAATAATCACAACTTGGTTGGAAAGTGGAATCGAATCGACATTGTGAATCGGAGATGTTGATTGAACCTGTAATACTGGACCAGTACAGGACCAACCGCCGGTCTTGTAGAGTACATTGATCCAGTGGGGTCAGGATCGATGTTACTTATCCTGAAAATTCTAATTTCATCCGAAAAACATTTGTTTTTTTGGCTGCTTTATGAATTGTTCCAGAACGTCTAATGCTACCTCTTTTTCATATTAAGGATGCAATTTACACCTCATGTAGTTTATAATAATAATAATAATAATAATAATAATAATTATTATTATTATTATTATTATTATTATTATTATTATTATTATTATTCGACTCTTGCTATGATCACACTACCTACTAAGTCTGCGGGAAGACCTAAGGCAAATTGTGGTGTGTTGTTATGGCTAAATGTCATGATTTCCTTTCCTAACTCCCTAGCGTTACATGGACAAAGTTCTCCTTAGTGTGTGGGATGTACTTATCAAGAGAATTTTTGCATTTCTCTTAAGCTGGGATTTCCAGGGATATTTTCAATGTGTTGTTGAGTTCGTTTTTTATCATTCTAAGCTCATTTACTATGACAGATACTGTTGTTTTCAATTTCCACATATATTCTCTTTCCATTTCCAGCACTGTATACTTCGATAGTTTTTCACATTCCTTGGTTGCTATGTTACGTTCCGCAGAACAAGCCATATACGTTAGTAGGCAAGATTTTCTTTTCGGTTTTTGACAATTATGTCCGGTTTATTTGCTTCAATCTTCATGTCTTTAAAGATAGTGTAATCCCATAGAATTGTGATGTCTTCTCTTTCTGCAAACGGTGCTCGGTGATCTTCATACCAGTGTTTGTTAACATCCTTTCCAAAGTGTTTGCACATTGTCTAGTGTAAGTGTTACCCCAGGATGTTTATAATCATTTGGCGCATTTCCTCATATTTATCACAGAACCTGCATTTTGGATCCAAACTATTATGGATATTTCCTTGAAAACACTGTGATCTTGCACTGTAAGAATGATGCCTTCTATTGCAACCTTTAATTCAGATGCCCGTAACCATCGATGAGTGTTAACTTTATCAACATTGGCTTTATTGCCCATTCAGAGGTTTATATTGATAGCGTTGTTTCATCTGTTCAAGTGCTTTATCCTTGGCTTTCTTTATCATATTTCTTTCTGCAATAACTGTTTTTTTGTGTTATGTTTTGGTTTTCTACAGAATACATTAAATCTAAATCTAGTTTGTATTTAAAAATTCATGAGTGAATATTTTTCTTTCTGTTTTAGTATTGTTTGATAAATTGTATCATCCACTTCTTTGTTGATTCCATATATGTTGGTAAGCCAATGGTTGTTGTTTTGTATGACAATTCTAGCTGAATAAGACATCTTCCACATTCTTTACGGGTTATGTATAGGTGGTCTGCATATTATGCTTAGAAAGAAACTTTCTTGTCTCTGATATCATTTAGTGTCCAGTTCAAGATGTTGAAACTATATTGAACCACTGGGATGGCAAGGCTATTAGTGGTCATAAAGTCTGTTCTTAATATCAGTCGCACCCTTTTATAGTATTCTTTTCGCACTATTTCTTTTGTTTTTTATGGGGGTTTCCTTCACCCTTATTTACACCGAAATTGTCTATTCTTGTTTGAAATGTTTGATTGTTACCCCAGGGCCTAAGCTAACTCATCAGATTTGTTGTAGTGAACCCCGTAAAAATGTGGCTTTAGCATATTTCTCCAAGCCGAATTCTATTCCAATGCCATCACTAAAACATTGTACTTTTATTCTGAAGTACTTCCAGCTCACTGTCATTCCTAGCATACAGTCTTAAGTCATTCATGTAAAACAGATGGTTTATTTCCTTTTGAGATAAATTATAGCCATTTTTGTCCTGTTAAGTTCGCTCTTAAATGCTATTAGCGATATACAAAACAGTAAGTGAGACAAAGAGTCACCTTCAAATATTCCTCTGTTGATCTTTATTTCACCAGACTTATAGATTCCATTCATATGATTGATTTGATGTGTTGTTTTCCATATTTACATATTTTCTGTGATGAAGTAGATAACGACGAGTGATACCTTGTGTATATTTAAATACTTTAAGATTTGGGAATTGGGTACACTATAGAATGCCTTACGGTAATCTATCCATGAAATACTGAGATTGTTCTTTGTATTGAAGCTGTTTTCCAATATCATCCTATTAATAAGTAATTGGTCTTTAAATCCATAAGAGTCATGTTTGTACCCTTTTGTTCAAGAGGTTTTATTTCATTTTTTTAAAGAAGGAATATGTCTGTTTTTGTCAGAATACACGGCAACAGTTTGTAAGTAGTGGATAGACATGTAATTGGTTTGTAATTTTTGGGGGACATTTGTATCAGCATTCTTGGATAAAGGGAAGGTAATTCTTTTGGTTACGCATGGCGGAATTTTATGAGGATCATTGACCATTTCTTGAAGTTATTTGGTTAGATTTTTTTGTGCCGTATTTAGATAGTAGAGCCAAAGTTAGGAATGTTATCTATTCCTGAAGATTTCCAGCTGTATGCTCTTTTGCAATACACATTCAACATCCTCTTCTGTGATTCCTGCCCATTTTTGTTCTGGTTTATTTTTCATCCGTTCTACGACTTGCGTTTTCCAATCTGCATCTTTGTTATGTTCTTTAGGGCAAGCCCATAATTCTTCCTAGAACTGTATAACCTCTTCCATTGTTGGATGGTTGTCACTTCAATTTATTATTATTATTATTATTATTATTATTATTATTATTATTATTATCATTATGATTATTATTATTATTATTATCATTTCCTTGGATGTTCTGTTTTACGCGCATTTCTTTCCCGGTCTCAATGCCCGAAATGGCTTCATGAGAGTTTCCACTTATCATTTTACATACATAAAGCTCTTCGTAATGTGTAATCTGTACTTGTGATACAATTTTAAAAAATTTTTTTAAGGCATGGGCTGCCAGGAATCCCTTTAATCTGTCTATCGGATCCTTTTACAATCAATAAAAAAAACAAAAAAAAACAAAAAAAAAACTAAGATCACACACGTTTTACATAGATAAAGCCTTACTTAAGGTGTGATTTGTGATGTGAGTGCTATCTTTCTTATTTCTTTAAGGCATGTCTATCAGGGATCTTTTCGATCAATCTATCGGAACCTCTTCCGTGGGATCCAACTACAACTAGCATTATTGATGTCCTCTTGTTTAACATTGTTTCCGATTTCCAATTAAAGATCCTTGTATTTTAATATTTTTTTGAAGTTATTCATAAAGATACATTACCGTCTGCAAGGACAGCCATGTCAATAAGAAGGTACATTCTGTTTTTGCAATCTTTGACCACGATGTCTGATTAGATTTGATTGCTCTGTCTGTGTGTATTGCAAAGTTCCCTGAAAATGTAACATGCCCTATATAAATAACTGAGTCCGGGTTATGTTCATACCAATTTCTTGCGGGTTCCTTTTTGTAAATGTTGCAGATATTCCACTGTAGATATTGACCTATTCTATCGCGCCGGGTTTTATATTCAATGGGTGCCAATACCGTGTAACCTGATTCAAGATGGTGAACTTTTTTCTGGATATTTATCATATTACTTACTTTTGGGATCAACACAATATTTCAGAATGTGTGCTTGGTCATTTCTAGTTAGCAAGCCTTGGTCCAGTCCAGCAAGAATAAAACCTTCCATTTCAGCTTTTAATCTTGCACGACGTAGCCATTGTTGAGAACGGGGTTTGTCCACATCAGCTTGTTTGGTTATGGCAGCGTATTGACAATGAAGAGGCTTATCTTGCCATCGTTGTTGTTGTTGTTGTTGTTGTTATTATTATTATTATTATTATTATTATTCTTCTTCTTATTATTATTATTATTATTATTATTATTATTATTATTCCGCTAACCCTACATTAGTAAGTAAAACGTTAGCTACGCCTTTAAGTATTTTAATTAATTTATTATTTAATTTATAATTAATTTCTTTTAAAATATCGTCTATTTATATTTAAATTTATTTGAATTTACGTCATTCATTAAAATGAAATTAATTTTATTCGAACTTATAAATCGAAAATACAAAAATTAAAATAAACTTTAGTATAACTTACTGCGACAATCCCCAAAATCAAGGTCAGGTAACTCGTGAAAATGTATTAATCAAAACGTATGCAGTTGTTAAATTTATGAAAAACAGGAGTAAGATGTATATGTCAATACCATTTTTAGGTGTTTCCTTATTCAAATACGAGTCATGGTCTCCCCTTCTATGTGTCTATCGAAACCATTTACAACCAATCCGAGGAAACCAAATACAACTGGAATTATTGATATTCTCATGCACCACATTTTTGAGATTTCCACTTCAATGTTTTTTTTAAGATATTCAAAGACACATTATAATCTGCAGGGACATTCGTTTTTGTAGTCTTTGATCACGATGTCTGGGCAAATTAGCTGTCATTGTTCTGTTGGTGTGTCTGTGTTGTTAGGTCCCATAAAATTGTTACAGGCCCTGTTTTTGTGAACGGGTCTGGGAGATGTTCATACCAGTTTCTTACTATTTCCTTCCCGTAAAAATTGCCTACCCTCCAGTGTATATATTGTCCCCCCCATTCTCTCATGTCAGTTTATACGTTCAGTTGCTGCTGCTTTTATCATCATCATCAGCATCAGCAGCATCATTGGCATCATCGTCATTATCATTCATGCACTTGAATGTTCATACGAAGTGCATCCCTTTTATCAGTGCAGATTATTCTTGAGAGAGGAATGATTCCATCCTTTCTTCCCTGAAAAAGGTTTAATGTATCTATGAAGAGACATGATCACACGTGATAAAAACAAAATCACTAAACACAATTTTCTTTCTTGTGTCGGGTGTGTTTTTAGTGTTTTTGTATTTCTTGCAAGAAAGACTTATGATGTGATTTAATGTAGCACTTTAATATTTTCAAAGCTATATACATTGTTATATTTGAGGTTTCGTCTATTTTAAATGACACACTGATATCGGATTCTTCCAATGTAAATATTTCCGCCGGGTCTTTACAATATTTCACTTTTCTGAACAAATCTGTTTCGCAGTATGGAATAATTTAAAATCTACATGGATAAAAACGAATTGTAGGAAATAAAATGAAAACAAGCTGATTTGTTGCGTCTAGACACACTGGACCCCAGAAATGTCAAAATGGAATAATTAATATCCCTACATATTCAGCTGTCTGTATCGGTCAATAATTATAATTGTTTATTATTCATACTTCTCCTTGCTTAGATTTAATTCCATCAATGAGAACAATAGTTTATTCTGATGAAGTCGTTTTAAAAGACGAGACGCGTTAAAATTGTTTCTTTATCTATCATCAAATTACCCATGCATTGATATATCTTCCGATATGAATCTGATTTCCGGGATCTCTATGTGGCTTTATTTAATGTCCACAGTGTATTGAGGGCAACAAGTCGATACTGTGTTCTTTATCAAATGGTTTGTGTTTTGGAGCAAATTCTTGTGTGAAACATATCGACCTGCAAGCAAATACCTGGCACTGCTACTTCAACACCTCCACTGGAACGGCGGTACACCCAGATTCCTCAATCCAAGGAGCATTTCACTGCACACATCCTCTAATATGACGCTTAGCATGCATAAGCTTCTTTCGCTATTTTTTTCATGTCATTAAGGTTTCTGCCTAAATTCTTTTAAAATGATTGATCACTTTGACGACTGGCTGTCTGTTGTACTTGTCTCGGATTTAATTATGTCGTCTGTCTGTACGGATGTCTGGATGTAAATCTAATCCGCTCTTTTAAAGGCTGGACTTAAGTAACAAACAGAGCAACTTAAAAGTGAGCCATTAGCGGCGTTAATCTCGTTGTTTGCGCTTTGTTTTCATTGCCTCATTGCTGGTCATCTTTTATTCTCTTTCTATTTTCATCTCATTCTCCCCAATTAAATTTTCTTTTTATCCGCATCGTTCTTCCTCTTTTTTTTGTTATACTTACCACCCTTTAAACAGTTTTTCTTTTTCTTTTTTCTTTTTCGTAATATAATGAATTTCTGTTAACGAGCACGTTTTATTTCTTTCGTTTCCTCTTCTTCTTCTCATTCGGGTTCCATTCTTGCTCTCGATTCTTTGTTTTCCTTTGTAAAGTTTTCATTTTTCTGTTTCTTTTCGCTTTTTTATCGCACCATTCTTTTTAATCATTTCA
>OZ038482.1:136065779-136115779 GCA_964036315.1 Acanthosepion esculentum
CGCCATGTTTATTACAACGTTTCGGCCTTTTAGTATCTGTCTATATTTCTGAGATGAGGTATTATGTACATTATTTACATTATTCGCACTATTCTCCTCATCTTTGTTGCCATATTTTAAAACGTTTCGGTCGTTGTACGCTCCGGCCTTCTTCACGTGGTTGGAATGTCGAACTGAAACTTTTATTTCGCTCACTGGTGTAGACTGTTCTAGTTCCACGTGCCATGTCTAATGAATGTCAGTTATCCGTTATCTCCGACTAATTCCCCTCTCCAATTTCTCCACCGTCTTAACCAGGTATTGTACTCACACTCTATGGGTCCTGTCACTGGATTTAACCAACGCCTTTATCCACTGTTCGAACGAATATTGTACAAAATGATATTTTCTGCTCGCCATTCAGAAATTCAAAATATCTCTACATCCATTTTCACTTCTTCTTACCTACATTTCTCGTTTACAGTCGTTAGTAATATTTACTTACAGATAGAGGATTTTCACTCCTGACACCGACATGAGGGTTAAACTTATGGAAATGAGGCCCAAATTAAATGTAGTTTAAGACAACTGATTTAAATAAAATTCTTCAACAACGTTTTTTATATTTCTGTTAGAAAAGGCATTTGAAGTAACTCATTTTATATTTTGGGAATTGTAATTTCACATAGTATTTTTCCAGTCATCAACTTGAAAACAAGAATTAAAATTACTAAGGTTTCACACAAAGCGTATAAATGACCTTGTTTACCGAGAAATAATCATTTTGTATTCATTTTTAACCTTGTATTAAACTTGTTTTCTTCCCGGCTTAAAACCAAATCAGCACATACTGTACGGTTCATTCCTTGTCTATGTTGCTTTAAATTTTCGTACTAATGCAACATTACTCATAATTTCTATCCACTAACTCTCAGCCTTTTCTTGTCAACACTTCCATCATCTCTGACAGCAAACACCGACAATTCAATAAAACAGCGTATAGTGTCGATAACCCATGCTGCTGATCTTTCATCTCGTTTTCCTACAACTCAAAACGGGGCTCGATTGATCGGGAACCAATATGTCAACTGACGATCAGATATACATAAGCCGTGGCCAGCAAGCGGTTATGGCGAATAAAATATCTTTCCGTCGAGCAGACGTAATATGATCGGCTGTAGATAATGGAGGTATCCTCCGGACAAGTGCAGAGAATATCCATTTTAATCTGAGGGACAATCGGTTCATTTAGTTATCGTATAGAGGCAGAGGATATGAGGGGAAATTAGGCACAGATCAACATCAGGTACCCTTCAATATGACACGCAACTTAATATTCAAGACAATAGGAGTTATCTTTCCTGACCAGTCTATCAGAGAAAACCATTTTAATATTTTTTCCCTCGGATCTTAACATTTTTGGATGGTTCTGTGATTCGAATGAAGAATTATTCAATTGTAACCTCTCTAGATAATCATAGAAGTCTAATCCGATGAATTAAGTTGTCAGGAGATGCATTAGGATTTTAGAAAACAGCGCAAATAAAGTTTTGACCACTTCTTATAAATTCGTATATATCTATTACAATAATCTACACTTAAGACATTTAAGATATCGGCAGTTAAATTTTGGCTTAAAAACAAGAAAATGCTACAGGGGAACTATTATTTTCAGTGAGATGGGAGACTCGCAGACCAGTACTAGTATTCTGACATGTTTAATCATTTTGAGAATGGCGTTTATATATATATATATATATATATATATATATATATATATATATATATATATATATATATATATATATATATAAAATAAAGGGTTTATAATTGTTCCGACGAGAGAAAAGTGTGTATATTAAAAAGAAGAGAGGTACCGCAAACTTTTTGGGTTGTAATG
The DNA here is from genome assembly GCA_964036315.1 of Acanthosepion esculentum. Lineage (NCBI taxonomy): Eukaryota > Metazoa > Mollusca > Cephalopoda > Sepiida > Sepiidae > Acanthosepion > Acanthosepion esculentum. The sequence goes on from OZ038482.1 coordinate 136,067,659, forward strand.
TGGATTTAAAAAAAAAAATTCTCCTTTATTTTTCATAATTTTACAACACGTGTTTCTGGTCACGCGACCGTCTTCATGTAAAGGGTGGAGATTCCCACATATTATTAAAAAATATTAATTTTTTCTTTATGTTTATCAATGTTAAATATTCTCGATATGAGACATTCTCCGTTTTTGTGTTAGTAATCCGAATGTCTTTCTTGAAATGGCAGTGAAGAGTTCTGCGCGAAGGGTCATAAAACAATTAAGGTTGGTTTGAGAAATCATGAATTAGTTGTCGGTATCTTATCTTTTAATGTTATATATATATATATATATATATATATATATATATATATATATATATATATATATATATATATAGCTCATTCTAGAGTGTATAAGTTTTAGTGTAATTATATAATGAAGTTAATGGAAGGCGGAATGAACCACGAAGCACTTACTGTTATCGTACAACACCAACCCCAGTCTTCCAAGACTTCTTACACCGCGGCTGGTCGCTGAAGTGACCGCTTCAATCCAGAGCAAACCTTATCCAACGTTGTAATTTGTTTGATCATAAGGCAGTCAAGATTGAATCATAGCAGGACGATGGCGTAGAGGAAAAAAATAACACTCGAATAAACTGAACAAAATAAATACTAACTTTATATCACTTCTCCGTATAATAATCGATTTATATCAGAGTTCGCATGCAATTAATTATCAGCCCAACCCGTGTCTAAAGTCGGAAGTGATATTATTGTTGACCTGGCACAATCTGATTTGCTGTTGTTGATAAGGTTCGGCACAAGGCTGAAATCGGGGCTTCGTCGGCAGATAATCACGTGGGCCTCTCTCCTGTCTCTGGTCTCGTCTCTGTTTCTTCTGCCTCACCTCTCTCTTTTGCCTAATTCGTTTCGCGTATTCGTATTTATTGACATTCGCCCAAACAGGCGAACTAATAAAATTCAATAATTGTGGGAAATTCCCTTCTTCCACTCATATTATTACCTCTCACTAAATCTCCTCAGTGAGCGTGGGTGGCATATCCACCCACGCCTTGTATTTGAATTCAACTTTCCACCAGGAGAATAAACTCCGAAATCATTGTTTACAAAAAATACAATTTTCACTTTACAGCTTGCATTTGCAGCTGTATGTCAATCAACATTACCATCTAATTCTGAGAAGAATTTGTAAGAGAATATATGACGAATTAAAAATAATAAAATCTAGTAATTTTTTATATATACCTTATGATATATATATATATATATATATATATATATATATATATATATATATATATATATATATGTATGTATGTATTTATGTATATTATCTTTCTTGAAGAGTTAGTATTTTTAGTAGATAACCGTAATTCAGTAGAAGCTGTGTTTTGTTGTAAAAATCATTTATGTCCTCTAGCCGACTAGACGGCATAAATAGCGTTTCGAAGAAAACGAAACGTCTATAAAACTACGGCTATCCAGTAAAATTAACATTTGAAGTAACAGAAATATGTCCGATTAAAAAAATTCCTTAATTCTTTATATTTTCCTTTAAAGTATTTAAAATTAGGTATATATATATATATATATATATATATATATATATATATATATATATATGTGTGTGTGTGTGTGTGTGTGTGTGTGTGTGTGTGTAATTTGGCAGCAACTTTTCTTTTAAACATGTAGTATTGAATGTTAAAGACAACATAGTCTTGCATATTTTCTTTTGAATTTTCTCATATTCTCTAATGAGACTTTTTATTTGAAAATGATTTCGAAATAAGTATTGTCCGTACGATGACCTAGCGGTTTCGAACATCATTGTTCATCTTCAGGGTCAATATTTTTAGTCAAACATTTTTTAAACAAACATTTGCCAATAATCTTGTAGCGGAATCATGTTGCTACTTTTTTACAAACTAAATAAACGTTAAAATCCTTTTAAATTCAAAAGACGCGATGATGTTATCACGTGCATGGCGAAGATTTTTATCATGTGACAGCGTGAAAAATATATATATATATATATATGCTTGTGTACGTGTATTCTTGTAATTGGAAACGAAAGAATATATTGATTAAATCACTGTTGTCCCTGTTATAAAATATGACAATGACATACTTACTTATCTCTCTCTGTGTCTCTCTCTCTCTCTACACACACACACACACACACACACACACACACACACATATATATATATATATATATATATATATATATATATATATATATATATATATATAGACATAGTATAGTTGTACTGTTATTAGTTTGCAACCCTAGGTTTCACGATTTTGCGATCATTAGTGTTTTTCTGATGACCGCAAAAGCGGAAGAACCAGGATTACAATCTAATGTCCATACAACAGAATATGTTAGCTCTGTTACAGATATTGAGCACTTTCCACTAAGTGCAGTGACTAGCTCTTCTGTAAAATTAATGGAGCACTTTGGCTGATGGCATTTGTTTACATTTGTAAAAACAATACGCTTGATTTAGTTGTGTAACTCTACCGAGTGAAGATAGCTCTGGCTGGCACCAAATTAGTTGTGTTTCAATCCTGGCTTGAGGCATTCGGAAGTCTAGTCGCAGTGAGGAGCTGTGATACAGCGAAACAGTACTGTCTGTGAATGACATATATATATATATATATATATATATATATATATATATATATATATATATATATATATATATATATTTAGATAGATAGATAGATAATTGAAGTCATATAAGTCGTCGTGAGAACGGATGAGTGGATATTTTTGAAATAATTAAAGCGAAACTAACGAGGCTAATGTGGATGACTTTAAATTAGCACTAATTGGAAAGAATTGGCTGTTCATTCAATCATTATGCGTTCTTTACATGTTCTTTTTTCACGTCTTCACCAATGCAGATATTTCTATCCCGTAATTCTCAATGGAGTTCTTTATTTAAGCCAGCAACCCGTTTTTAACTCGGAGCTGAAGATGCAATTTTCAAAATTTCTAAAATTTCACTGACCAGTTTTATTAATAACGTTTATTCTTATCGATTTGTCCAGAATCATGCGTATTGGATTCTTTGAAATAAAAATGGCTTTTCTTAACGAAAAAAAAAGTATTTTATCACGATACTCTTGAAAATGACACAACTCAGCTCACCGATTTAGAAAAGAATCGCTGATATATTGTCTCTGTATATAATCAATGTATTGTAATATTAGTAATACCGTATTTAGTACAGTGCAAATTTACATGATAGAAGAATGTTTAAGTGTCTACAAAAAGTATCAGAGATGCGAAAAGCTAGCTTAAGTATCAGTAAAGAGTAAAATTTCGTTAAAATGAATGGAAAATCTGTCGAACTCCGATTTAATATAAATCCTCAAGGAGATCTGAGGCAACAAAAATATGGTTTTACAGCAGTATCCAGAGAATAGCATGGCCGTGATTCTAACATGCCGAACTTCACAAATTTGAACTATAATTTCAAATATAATCCAGAGATAATTTGTCTTGTATGTAAATAATACGTTTTAGGTTATTTTTTTCAAAATGTCTACATTTCGGTCCTGAACAAAATAATTGCGAAATGATACATACAAAGATATACCATTTGATATTTGATATACTACGCCAAATATTTATATATATATATATATATATATATATATATATATATATATATATATATATATATATATATATAATATAAAAGTGAACATAGAGGTCAACACTTAGAGGCGACAGTCTGTTTCATGCTAGATGCAATCGTCGTGGGCCGACGATTGCATCTAGCATGAAACAGACCGTCGCCTCTAAGTGTATATTTACACACGCTCTATCTCTGATATTGAGCACTTTATCCCATAATATAGCACACTTTAAGACTATATTTCTTCATATATATATATATATATATATATATAATTTTACATTGGTCACACAAACTTCACAATCTCTTACCGGTTAATCAGTCTTTGAAATGTAGTGTAGTATTTGCACAATTCGATCATCACAGAACAAACAAATAAAAAATATTAATGTAAGTCGATAATTGTAGAAAATACAAAAATAATGTACAACACTCACCGTATTCAAAATACTCTAAATTATTCTTATAGAAGAAGAGCAACCTGCATAGAATAAAATAACCTTCACTACAGAGGATGGCATTTGAAATGTGTATAAAATGTTGGAAATGCGTACAGACATATCTAAATATGCGTCATACGCATAAAATATTTCATATATTATGTTTCTGGTGCAGTCAAGCTATATGTAATCCATATTCACATGACGTCAAACATACGATAATCCTCCACCTCCTCCTCCACCTCATCATCATCAGCTTCTCGACGGCTTTAATCTTCAGAGGAACTTTTGCGAGTACAAAAAAAACAGAATAATTCTTCTTCCTCGGAACAATTTCAGTTGGCTCTCAGATTAGTTCGACAATGCTCATATCCTCTCCATGTTCTTGACCGACAGTCGAAGGCCACGGAATATGATGTAGGTCGCCCTCTGTCCGTACACGAGGCCCTCAGTCTTGAATTCAGAGTTGCCCTTTTCCTAGATCGGTTGTCACACAAGGCTACTGGAAACAGTTTTTCCTGCTAATTAACCCATATCTGGGGGTAACAAGAGATGGATTCATCCATTTCCAGACGGTATTTTCCCGCAAGTGAATGTCATTAATTCAACTGAAATATACGACTCATGTATATTTAAATTTAAAACATAACGTTTCATAAATACCAGGATAGTATTAAGAAAATCTTGTCTACGATATTGACAACATTTAGTTATTGATAATAACCGAGACTGCGGAAGGTACTAGAAGAAATCAGAACAAAATATGGACTTTGGACTATTAATCCTCAATTCTGAATGGGAATGAATCGACATATAACAAGAATACAACAATAGGTGAAACACATTTAACATTTTGGTTGAATTTAATACAACTTGATTATATATATATATATATATATATATATATATATATATATATATATATATATATGCAGAAATATAGTCTTAAAGTGTGCTATATTTATGGGGTAAAGTGCTCAATATCAGAGATAGAGCGTGTGTAAATATAAAAGTGGACATGGAAGTCAGCACTTAGAGGCGACAGTCTGTTTCATGCTAGTGCAATCGTCAGGCGACTAGTGCTGTTATTTTTCTCGGCTGTTTATATAAGGGTCAGTGGTGCATTATGGGTAGTATATTTTGGCGGGTACTTTTACCGGAAGTCGCTTATTTGTTTATTTATTTATGTCAAATTATTTTGCTTGTTTTTTTGTTTGTTTTTTTATTTTTATTTTTATTTTTTATCTTATATATTTATTTATTTATTCTTTTATTTTGATCGGTGTTTTTGGTTAACGTAGTAAAAAAATTTGTTTATATAGCTTATTGTTGGTAGTCTATAATGGCCGCCATTTACCGGAAATCGCTTGTTCGCTTATTTATTTGGGTCAAATTGTTTTGCTTATTATTTTTATTTTTATTTGTATAACAGTTATAACTTTCGTCCGTTCTTTTGTTTTGATTTTATTTCGCATATTCTAACAGGTGTGGTTTTGTGATTTGTTTGGAGTAGTTTATTTTGCTTATTTTATTGTTGTTTGTTTATATATTTATTTATTTTTCTATTTTAAGTTACGTAGTAAAAATTTGTTTTCATGTCTACATTTTGAGATTAGCTCGGATCTTTTATTTAATAATTTATTTTGATCTGGGAAGGTAATGATAGCTATTTTTTCCTCCAAGCAAAGTTTGCAAGTTTTTGATAGGTTGTTGTAGGCTGATGAGTTTTTCCTTATTTTCCAAGATATTTTTGGTGTGGTGTGTGTTTTGTTTTTTATTTCCCAGATATACTTAGAAAGCATTGTGCTGTTCGCATATTTACTATTTGTGAAAGACATTTTGTGTACATAATTTCTTTGTTTCCATGGTCCTTCGGTTACTCCTATGTATACTTTTTCTTCATTATCTGCTGATTTTGTCGTGGCTTGGTAGATTACGTTGTTTTGTAAACAATTACCGTTTAAGGGACATTCGTTTTTTATTCTGCAGTTGCACGTGGGTTTAATTTGTTCGTGTGGTTTGTTAATAATTTTTCTGTTGTGCTTTTTTATTATTTGTGCCATGTTCTCGGTGCAACTGTAGCTGATTTTTACTGTGTTTTTGTTGAATATTTTGTGTAGTGTGCTTGATTCCGGGAAGTGTTTGTGTAAAAGCTTGAAGAATATTTTTCCTATGTTTGTTTTTACGTTTTTGCTGTACGGTGGGTTGAACCATATGATATTTCTTTTTCTGTTGGTCTTATATATATATATATATATATATATATCAGTATTTTACCCCAAGCAAGGAGGGGGTGCAACTATCATGCACGGAGTAACAGCGAGTGAGAGCAAGAGTAAAGAGGCTGTTTGAGGAAATGGTATAGAGAAGGACGGGGTTCAGGACGTCTCTTCTACTCCAATAGCTTCATCTCTCGCACATCTCGCCTGTGGAACTCCCTTCCCTATTACTGTTTCCCTGACAAATACAATCTCCAACGGTTTAAGTGTAGCGTCAATCGACATCTCCAGTTGCCTTGATCTATCCACTTCCCTTCTCCACATCCTTTCATTTTTCATTCCTATCTGCTCTCGCTCCAAATCTTCTGTAACTCCCTTGCCTTGATCGACCCACTGTCTTTCTCTTTCACCACATCCTCTCCTTTACCACTCCTATCTGCTCTTCCTCCAACCCTTCTTTAACCCCTTGGGTGGTAGTGGCCTCCAGCCTTGCTTGGGGTGATACGCTTAAAAAAAAAAAAAAGACATCGGAAGATATCGATTGACATTATATTTGAGTTTTAGAAGATTAAAGCTATCAGTGAACCGAGTAAGAGGGAGTGGGTTCCGCTGCCGGGAAGTACGAGAGAAGAAGCTCTTGGAGTAGAAGAGCCAGTTACATTTAACTGCTTCGACAGTAAAAGGGTGGGACTGAGATGCCAACCCAGTAGCACGCTTAAATTCATGCAGTTGAGGTACCAGTGAAAGTATCTCCTCAGAGCAGTTTCCATGGAAATATTTGCAGAGTGAATCTATATTATGTCTGTGAAAAAGTCACTGTAGTCGAGATGCCAGATGAGGACATATCGCATTGCATATCCGTTTGTGTATTTTGTCTAGGACCTCGAGATGAACAGTGGGAGCAATCAGGCCATATGCATTATTTCCACCTAAATATACACCATTTAATATTTGTTTACGCACAAACACTTAATTTGAACTTAATGTAGACCATTCCAGTTGATTGAAATGAGTAACAACAAACCACATCCTGCAACCATCTTCACTCTATTTTTTTCTTACTCTTTTTCTTCTTTTTTTCACGTGAAAAGAGGGTGTATTTTTGTTTTTTAAATCTCAATAAATTTTCTACTCACCAGTTTTTTACTATCGCCTGATGAGATGTGTTAATACGCATCGAAACATGATTGCATTTGTGTAGCGTTGTTTTTACATGTTTTGATGTAATATCCTAAAATAAAGTATATATATATATATATATATATATATATATATATATATATAATAAGGAATATGTCATTGTGATATTTTAAAACAATGACAATAGTGATATAATCAATATATTATTTTGCTTTCAATTATGAGCTTTCAGAAAAACACAGACTGATATATTATTTGAAAGCAAGTAATTATTTTTCGCCATTGGATACACATATGCTGTACATGACGAAATATATTTCTATTAAAACATTTTAACTCCATTTTGAAAATATTCATGTGAAACGTGCCTAAAATGCAGCCACATTTTTGTCTCGGTTTGGGGTAAAAATAATCCATTTAATTTGTGCATTATGCTTTTTCTATTAAGAAGCCAATCAATAATGTCCCATGAAATCAATATTAGTAAATCGATGAAAGCGAAAAGCAACCAAAAAGTGAGGTAATCCTGAACATTCTAATATTCTTCTCCATCCACCTAACCATCTTGAAAGTTTTACAGAAGTGGAAATGCAGACTTGACAAAATGTAGTCGTTATTTGTTTTCTTTTCTCATAGCGATATATAAATCAATCGATTGTGTATAGTTGTCTCTACATGTCATATAGATATTAATGGTGATATTATTCATTTCCCTATAAGGAAACATTCAACATTCATCAATCGAGTAACCACGGATTCTTTCGTTTTAAATCTATAAAATCTTTCTCTTAAAACAATTATTTCTCTTGGAATACGATTAACTCTCGTTCCCGTATTGACGGTAGTTTTCTTTCTAGCGTTTTGTTTGAAGAAGTGTGGAACGTCAACATCTTCATTATGCAATTTATTTCTATTATAGTTACATATGCTATATATTTTAGCTATTGCAGCCTTTTAAAGCACTGAATGGTTGCAATTTCTTCTGTTTTTTATACAACTTTGTGATTTTGTGGTGCCACTTTACAAGCTTCGAAGAAGGGTGGTACTCGCTAAGAGCTAGTATCTTCATTCGTTTCAAGTCATTTTTAACCACTGATCTGATAAAGCACTTGTATATAGATAACAGTTTAGATATTTCTGAGTTTTTAACGCCATGCCTAACATTTATAGTAAAGTCTTAATCTGACGCGCGGAGTTAAACAGATGACATGAAATTTTAGGGTAATGTTTTCGAATTGTAACAACTTGTGTTGTTCGTCGAAACTACCTATAGAACAGCTTATTCTATGTTCAATTCCCTTATATCTTATACTATTTTATGAAGGTGCAAGGGTTATATATTAAACTTTATATAGGCTTTATATATTTCTACCCAATCTGTTTATAATTGATGTGTGAAATCATTCAATTAGGAACTAATTTAAAACATTATAAAATTTAATTTCTAACCATGGAAAATTTTATAGGTAGTGTCAATACGGAATTTAATTAAAATAAAGATTAGATAAAAATGATTATTGAGACAAATTTATCTTTACTGTTAAAATGCATCTTTCTCAATAATGCAAAAGTTTTTAAATTCAGATTTCTGTTTTACGTTGGTTCATCTTAAAATGAATCACAAGTTTGGTGAAAAAGAATCTTCTATAAAAGTTAAACTTGAAATTATAAAGTAATTTAAAAAAACTCAATATAGTTCCCAATTCAAGTTAAAATTCTGGATGAAAATGACACTTTTCTACGTGCCGTTATAGAAATCAGCATAACACATGTTTTTAAATAATTGAATTCTTAAATTAAATTCTAGGATCATCCGCAACATGAGAAAACTTATTTTGCTTATTTTGTCAGCATTTAAGTCAAGTATGTACTGTTGAATTTTATTCCCTGTATATATATATATATATATATATATATATATATATATATATATATATATATATATATATATATATATATATATATATATATATATATATATTACTGAGTGAGAATGAGAAGACTACAGTGCGAGAAAGGAGAATAAAAGAACAAAATTTATGAACATAAAAGATGGCGATTGATGTTGTATTTAATTGTTTCAAGACCGCAGGTAGCAAGTAACCAAGGAAACGCTGGTGATTCCACAGTGTGAGAAAAGAAACTACTAGAATATAAATTATGGTTATATCTTTCTATTTCAAAAGCAAAAACATAAGACCTACTGGTCAATCTAGTATTGCACTTAAATCCATGCGGTTAAGGTACCAAGAACATCAGAACAAAGTGCGATTAAATTATTTATAGAAAAGACAGAGGGAGGCCACATCACGGTGGTGGAAAAATGACTGAAGTCTAAAAGCCAAGTGATAATATTACAGACACTTCCATAATCTTAGCTGTAGTAGGCCAAATATGGCAACAGCATACAATGCATGGACGAATGGTAGATTTATAACTATGCAAAAACGATTCTGGAGTGATAAATTTTCTGGAAAGACGGAGGGAACGGATTCTTTTCAGTGGCAGATCTAGCAATTAATTATATACAATCCCTCCACGTTATATCAGTAGAAAACGTAAGGCCAATGAAGGTGCAATGAGTTGCTCTCCTGGAGAGATTTGATGTTTGGTTAATATGTAAAACCAAAATAGATCTCTTTTAGGATTAAAAAATAGCAGTTTCGTTTTGGAGAGGCCTTAGATTTTACTAGTTGTTTCTTCTCCAGTTTTACAACGGATTTCGAGAGTAGCTGCCAGTTGTACTTTGTCCGGGAGATCAGAATTACTATTAAGACAGAAGTAAATAGATGTGTCTTCATAATAAATACTTGGTTTGGAATTGATGACATCAGGAAGGTTGTTGCTGAAGATAAAGACAAGGTATGCTCAAGGATTCCTGGGCGATTCCCGCATTAATGTGAAATTATCTAGAAGTGGTGTCGTTGAAAACCATTTTCATTACAAGAGTTGATTGGATTAGGTCAAATATTCGGCCAGAGAAACCATAATACTTGTGAACTCGTGAAGAAGGCAAACATGCAAAATCCTGACAGACGCCTTTTAGATATCTAAAGCCACAACCCGAGCCAAGCCGTTCTTATCAAAAGCTTAGATAATTCTAATGAGATTGTTTGCTAATTTTAAAATATACAACCGCAACAACAGAAATTGAAGGCTATTGCAAAACAATATAACTCCCAAGAAAAGTTACCGATTGGTTTTGCAGAGTAGTAAACTAAACATGGTGAATAGCAAAATTTAATTTCAGTCATTCTTCTCAAGGTTGACAATAGGTAAACTACATTTAGAAATGAAGAATTAACAAGCTTTGATGTTTTGTTATTTGACTTAACAATATCATTTGACAAAAAAGTGAAGTGATACAAATTAGAATACATATGAGGTTGAATTGTTATGAAATATCAATAATCTTGCATAGCACGATGCAAACAATATAATATTTGGACTGAATAAAGGTTCCTTTTAAAATTCCCAGAAGTTTACCAAGTACAAAGCCAGACTTCTGATGAATGTGGGAGAACGGAATGAGCTCAAGCGTGTGAATATAACAATCTAGTTTGCATGCTGGTTTGAATAAGAATTAATAATACATGAAGTTTTAAATTTAACTGAAGACGTGGTATGTAAGTAAGATGTTGTGGTATTGTTTAGCAATGCTCTATACAATCTTCCCTTCGTCAGTTATCGTAGCATACCAGCAACCAGCGATGAGGCAAATTTGTTAAGATGACTGGTGAAAGAGAAGAAACAAATAAACGGATGCTGTTCCAAAATACATTAAGGCTAAGTGAATTCGAACAAGTTTCTGTCTATATTTCTGAGATGAGGTATTATGTACACTATTTACATTATTCGGACTATTGTCCTCATCTTTTTCGCCATATTTATAACAACGTTTCGGCCTTTCAGTATCTGTTTATATTTCTGAAATGAGGTATTATGTATACTATTTATATTATTCGGACTATTGTCCTCATCTTTTTCGTCATATTTATTACAACGTTTCGGCCTTTCAGTATCTGTCTATATTTCTGAGATGAGGAATTATGTACACTATTTACATTATTCGGACTATTGTCCATCTTTTTCGCCATATTTATTACAACGTTTCGGCCTTTCAGTATCTGCCTATATTTCTGAGATGAGGTATTATGTATACTATTTACATTATTCGGACTATTGTTCTAATCTTTGTCGCCATATTTATTACAACGTTTCGGCCCTTCAGTATCTGTCTATATTTCTGAGATGAGGTATTCTGTACACTATTTACACCAGTGAGCGAAATAAAAGGTTCAGTTCGACATTCCAACCGCCTGAAGATGGCCGGAGCGTACAACGGCCGAAACATTGTAATAAATATGGCGACCAAGTTGAGGACAATAGTCCGAATAATGTAAATAGTGAATTCGAACTAGTTTCTTATATTCATCTTTCTCATTTATAATCATTAGCTTACCTACCAGTTAAAGATACAATATAAGAACGACATGTATCTATCGCAACAAGATATAATTCATAGCCTAATAGACGATGTTGGAATTGCTAAATTACGTTTTTTTCTTTTGAAAAATAAACAGATATTGTCCTTAGCAAGAAGAGGCAATTATTGGAAAGAAATGCCGATTCAATGAATAAAATATGAAAAAAATATATCCCGTAACTAAATGAGTTATAAAATCTGGGGTTGTACTAATTCCACCACACTAGCATTCCACAGAAGAGAACACATTGAGTAATTTAACCTTCTTTTTGGGGTGAAAGCAGTTTCAAAATTTGGGATTCTGAGTGCAATTGTTGCCAATCCTAATATACCTGCGTTAAACCAATTAATAATCTTCTGTGGAAACTAATTTAGATAATTGATTTGAAATTCACAATTCATCTGCCGTCCTTTTAAATTTTAAATGTTATTAGTTAAAAAGAGATTTATTATTTAAATGATTATTTTAACATAATGCCGCTACATACAGTCTTTGAGATATTTCAGCCTTTATTATTTAAATATCTTGCGAACCATATTTGTTCTTTACATAACAATATCAGTGGTAGTTGAAGAAACACCAGCGTTGAACCACTCAGTGTATATATATATATATATATATATATATATATATATATATATATGTGTGTGTGTGTGTGTGTGTGTGTGTGTGTGTGTGTGTGTGTGTGTGTGTGTGTTTGCATGAGTGTGTGTGATGAAATATGATTTTAATGTGTGCTATATTTATCGGATAAAGTGCTCAATATCTCAATATATATATATATATATATATATATATATATATATATATATATATATATATATATATATATATAATATGTAAATGGTGGTACTCGATTGGAAAAACCTTGGATATTTTGACTTGTAGTGGAACAAATCGGTACCCAAGGAAAAATGAGGAGTAACAAAAGAAAGAACCAAAAACATTAAACTAAGGCGAAAACAATCGTCCAGAGTTCAAACTCAAAGAAGAAAAAAAACTCCAACGCAAGTAAAAGGTAATTACGTAAAGTACTCAATACACGACGTAGGGCAAACCTAAGATAATCCTACCTACCTAGGTTTCACTTAAATGGATCGCCCTGATGATGAGTTTAGTTGAAACCTAGGTAGGTTTGCCTGGTTCCTTAGGATTATCTTATATATATATATATATATATATATATATATATATATTTGTGTGTGCGTGTGTGAGTAATAAATTGGAATTTTTATTATTTTTCAGTAGGAAATTATTTTTTTATTTCTGTAAGCGTAATTTTTACTGGGTAAATGTTTTTAATTGCTTTCAGCTTTTTTCTTATTTTCTAAATAGTGAAAAAAATTACAACTGGCGTAAATCAAGAAGTGTTTGAAGAAAATATGCCACGCGGTAGGAACAGGAACTGTATACGATTTTCTATCAGGAAAAACGCTCCTATAGGCAAAGTATATCGTTATAAATTTTGTCCTCGGGTGACCGCCTCGGCATCAACTGAGAAACTGGTAAGGGACACCTCAACACCGCCAATTCAACACCGTCAAGTGAGCCCCGGGGCGACTCAGTACCGAGACAACTCAGCGCCATTAAAACATAACATTTTTTATAACCGAATAAAAGTAATGTATTAAGGATTAAAAACTTAATTAGTGAATATTTTTCTTGCAATTAAGCTTTTGAAAGGGCGTTATGTGAAATACAAACCATTTTTTTTTAATTTTAATTATTTTTTATAAATTAAATCTTAAAGAAATTTATTTGAACCTCCAGCTCCTGTATGAAGCGATATAAGAATAGTTTATCCCCCAAAATTACATCCGAAAACATTTAAATAAATTGACGATTAAAAATGTAAAAACAATACAATTTAATGTATATTTTGTTAGAAAGCTGCTGATATATACTGTCTTCGTATATTTCTGTTATTTTCTATTAATATATCTGGTGGGAAGACATTGAGAAGTTCTTTTCTGTTTCATATTTTAATGAAGTGAATCGACGTAATAAAATATAATTTAATAAAGCACTGAAATTAAGAAAAATAGTTTAGAAAAAATAGTTGCTTTATATGTCACATTTTTTTAAAAAAATGCGAATAAAATTTGTTGTATTTGATAATAGTTGATAGCCAAATAATTTCAATGATTCACAATATTAAATGTTATATATATATATATATATATATATATATATATATATATATATATATATATATATATTTATATATATATATACACATATATATATACACATATAAATATATATATATATATATATAACATATATATATATATATATATTTATATATATATATACACATATAAATATATATATATATATATATATATATATATATATAACATTTAATATTGTGAATCATTGATATATATATATATATATATATATATATATATATATATATATATATATATATATATATATATATATATATGTATTCTTCGGCAGAATTGAGTCACTGTCAGTCACTGTGTGTTTATCTAAATCTAAAAAATAAACACGCTAAAATTAACCTTCATCCCTGCCGTGTGCCAACGGCTTAGTGGTAGAAGTTCCGACTGACGCCAATTCAGTTGGCTTTCGATCCTAGCTAGAGGCAACCGGACGTCTATCCATACTGATGAGCTGTGAAACAGCGAAACAGTCTGTCTGTGGATGACATATATATATATATATATATATATATATTAGAATTTCGATTTACTTTATTAAAGAAGAAATTACATTGCAATTTACATTATTAAATAGAAAGATTGGTTCGGATTTTCCATAACGCCTTTTTACATGCTTGATTTGAAGAAAAACTTTCACTAATTAAGGTTTAAATTCTTAATAAATTACTTTTATATGGTGTTAATAAAAGTTATATGTTTCTGCTACTTAGCTGTCTTGGTTCTGTCTCAATGTTCTCACTAAAAATAACGTTTATAAATAGGGAGGGAGATATGTGGAGAGAATATGATAGATAGATAGATAGATAGAGAAACAGACAGACATGCATAGATAGATAGATAGATAGATATGTACACATTGATATAGGCTGATAAACTGATTCATGTGAACAGAATGTAGATAGATAGATAGATAGATAGATAGATAGATAGATAGATAGATAAACAGACAGACAGACAAACAGACAGGCAGATAGATAGATAGATAGATAGACAGATAGACAGACAGGCAAATAGATAGATAGATAGATAGATAGATAGATAGATAGACAGCCAGACAGACAGGGAGATAGATAGACAGACAGACATGCAGATAGATAGATAGATAGATAGATAGATAGATAGATAGATATGTACACATTGATATAGGCTGATAAACTGATTCGTGTGAACAGAATGTAGATAGATAGATAGATAGATAGATAGATAGATAGATAGATAGATAGATAGATAGATAAACAGACAGACAGACAAACAGACAGGCAGATAGATAGATAGATAGATAGATAGATAGATAGATAGATAGATAAACAGACAGACAGACAAACAGACAGGCAGATAGATAGATAGATAGATAGATAGATAGATAGATAGATAGATAGATAGATAGACAGACAGGCAAATATATATATATATATATATATATATAGATAGATAGATAGATAGATAGATAGACTGAGAGACAGGCAGATAGATAGACAGACAGACATACAGATAGATAGACATGTAGATAGAGAGATAGATAAATAGACAGACAGACAGGCAAATAGATAGATAGATAGATAGATAGATAGATAGATAGATAGATAGATAGATAGATAGATAGATAGATTTTAATGCCGAAATTTAGTTTTCTTTGGAGCTTTGAAGTAATACAAATATTATATATGCTATTCTGCTTCTAGGATAGATGATACTCAGCTTTTGTGCACATACATTTTTGTGTGGACAGAATTACTAGAGGCGCTGTTATGTGTGTTCTATGTTCTTGCTTTATTGCTGCTTTAGTTTGGAATACAGTTTGATTTCTGTAAGAAATTGTAGTGCATTATATTGATTATCATGACAGAGTTCTTTCATTTTGCATCATACTGCTTAGTTGCATATCAACCTCTTGTGGTTATTTAATCTAAAGTCTAAAAAATTTGGACACAATTATATGAGTTCAATTAAATATATTTGCAACGTAATTGTATAAGTTACAGATAAAATATATTGTTGGTCATTTTGCTATAAAATATTTTATTGGAAATTCTCCAATAAATTTGTATGTTTTATTAGAAATTCTCCTATCGCTGATCATTTTGTATTAAAATTGTATTATTGGTCATTTTACTATAGGCATTGTCGGTAAATTTTGATATAAAATGTATTGCTGGTAAGTTTACGATAAAAATGAATTTTTTATGGTTTGATAGTGTTTTGCTTTTGC
This sequence comes from Acanthosepion esculentum, assembly GCA_964036315.1. Classification (NCBI taxonomy): domain Eukaryota; kingdom Metazoa; phylum Mollusca; class Cephalopoda; order Sepiida; family Sepiidae; genus Acanthosepion; species Acanthosepion esculentum. The sequence continues at coordinate 136,083,986 of OZ038482.1, forward strand.
TTGTGGCTTTACTATTTGCCTATAGCTGTGACACTAACAGGCGCTGCCACCCCAAGTCAAGATGAGGGGATGTCAGGGAACATCAGCAAATAAGAGGTGGTTCCAAGGTCCTCACACCCTCAATGAGGCCTTGCTGCCATATATATTTTAGATAGATAAACATGAACATAATGAGAGCGAAAGAAATCAAGAGGTATATATGAAGAGAATAGTTAGATCAATAAACAGATATAAACATGCTGACATAGATAGATAGATAGATAGATAGATAGATAGATAGATAGATAGATAGATATTATAAAGAATAGATAGCAAACAATTCGTGAAAAAACAAGCCAGAAAAATCTGACGAATTTAATTCAAGAATATTTCCTTAACTTTAATAAAAATAATTATCTCACTGACTTTATTGGAAGTAATTCGCATAAAATACTCGATGTCAAATCTGTATCTAAATTTGCTGGCCAAACCATATTAAAATCAGCTTTACAGAATCAATCGTAAGGTAAATTTAACTTTAGCTGATCCATCACAATCCACAGAAGACTGACTTTTAAGATCCCTGATGTGTGCCCGGTTTCCATCTCAATTCATGCGGAAAAAGGGATATTTTCATTTCTTGAAACCGGAGTGGCAGACACGAATTGAAATATGGTTTGCCCAATCGCAGAATAAAAGATTAAAGTAAAGATTACCGTAAACAGTTTATTAAAGCTCAAATATTGACACATGATATTTGGGAATATTTGGATAAAAGAAAAATTCATTAAATCTTCCTGAAAAATCTGTAAAAGTATTATTTAAGGCATTGATTAATTGATTGAATGGGAATGATGTGGCAAGTCATTCAGTTTATATGAACATATCTGAGAGCGTATCTTTCGGGCAGTAATAGGCTAAAATGTATAAAACAGAAAAATACATTTCAGCAATATATATATATATATATATATATGTATGTGTGTGTGTGTGTGTGTGTGTGTGTGTGTGTGTGTGTGTGTGTGTGTAATTTGGCAGCAACTTTTCTTTTAAACATGTGTTAAAGACAACATAGTTCTGCATATTTTCTTTTGAATTTTCTCATATTTTCTAATGAGACTTTTTATTTGAAAATTATATCGACAATATTTATTTCCATATAATTTTCAAATGAAAAGTCTCATTAGAAAATATGAGAAAATTCAAAAGAAAATATGCAGGACTATGTTGTCTTTAACATTCAACACAACATGTTTAATATATACATACATATATATATATATATATATATATATATATATATATATATATATATATATATATATATATATATATATATAGGATTGATATATACGGAATAAATTCCAATAACCAACAATTACTATTCTTAAAAGAGTGATCAATGCAGAGTAGAGCAAATATAATTATTTATTTGAAAATTATAACATAAATATGTTATAAAATCACTACAAAAATAGACATTTTGTTTCAACACCTCTGTTGTCTTATCAAGTGATTATGTTGAATGTAGAATAATGGGTTTTAACAGATTCAAATAAATTAAACACCCCTCGCAATGGGAAACGCTGTTATATAAGCTGGAATGACCAATCAAAATAGAAGTATACGGGAATTCAAAAAACTTCACAACGAAGTAAAGTTATAATAACTATTAAATGCTTTAAAGATGGGGTTATACTAAAATTGAATTAATTCTAACTAATAAGTATGAAATTATACGATAAAATTTGAAATTAAAATTAAAAATTACCCATTTTAAAATCTAAATTTAATCTCTATTAAGTTTAAAATTATAAAATTACTGAGGAAAAAAGAAAAAATACATATGTTATTCTATTTATTTTGTTTTTATTGAAATGAAGTTGGAATAAACGTTAAGATCAACTGCTCTTAACTTCATGACAACATGGATACATTTGAATTCTAAGCAGAGGCAGGGGATAATGACATCTCGCGAACGACAATACATACACAATCAGATTATTATACACGAGCAGGCAGACATATTCAGATATATACACACACAAAAAAGTAACGAGACAGGAAATATCTTCACGGCCCTTTACAAAAAAAAAGAAAAAAAAATTACATACACAATTAAATGTGCATGCAATTTACCATACACTTAGTCACCGATAAAGACACGTACATAAACCCACATACATTGACATAGACACTCCGATGCAACAACTAAGAAATATTCAAGATTGAAAGTGTTATTAAACGAATTCTAACCACTTATAAAAATATAATTTATACGGGCAAATATACAGAGATAAAAATGGTCTAATAGAACAGAGAAACAAACAATAGGGAAAGAAAGAACATTGTAACAGATGCGTATGCGTATATGTATGTGTGTATATCTGTTGATATATATGTGTATGTGTGTATGCGTGTATATGTATATATGTGTGTATATGTTAGTCTATAGGTAGGCTTTTCTGTACTTATGTCTGTAGTGAAGAATGCGTGTACATTGTACACATATATCAGTAGGTAGATTTTATTTTCTAACACCTAATGTACAGGAGGGCGGACATAGAAATATATGAAATATATATTTTTATATATATTTGTGGGTTTGGAATTTTCGTTTTTATATATTAGATGGTGTTATTTTTATACGTATGCATATATATCTAAATATATCTATATATCGAAATAGCTGTATATATCAGTCGGGTTTCGTTCCTAGCTAGAGGCAACCGGACGTCTAGCCACATTGTGGATGACAAATATATATATATATATATATATATATATATATATATATATATATATATATATATATATATATATATATGAAGAAATATAGTCTTCAAGTGTGCTATATTTATGGGATAAAGTGCTCAATATCAGAGATAGAGCGTGTGTAAATATAAAAGTGGACATGGAAGTCAGGCCTGACGACTGCACTAACATGAAACAGACTGTCGCCTCTAAGTGCTGACTTCCATGTCCACTTTATATATATATATATATATATATATATATATATATATATATATATATATATATATATATATATATCCTCTTACTATTCCCCATGTCTAGATATTAGTACCCTCTATATAACTACTTTCTCCTTCTCTTTCATTTCCTATCTTGTACTGACACAAATTTTTTTCTCTAATTTTCTTTTCTTCCGTTTTTCTATCTTTTTTTGCCTCTGTCTGGCTTTTAAAATTTGTTATTAAGCCCGTTTCATTTTATTTCTTTTTATTAACATGATGGGCTTGGAAATCCCCCAAATTAATTTTATTTGTTGGGGTAAAAAGATCAAAATCTAAAAGTAATCTTAATTCTTATTGTGTGTAATTTTATATGCTCTGTTTGAATAAAACATCGAGCTCTCTATGTGAATCAGTTTTAATATTTTTATATTATATTAGTAGGATTCGCTCAGATTATATACTAACGGATTATCAACTGTATATATATATATATATATATATATATATATATATATATATATATATATATATATATATATATATATATATATATATATATATATATATATATATATGATGAAAAGGCTTAAACACTAATATTCCATATTCTTAATTTATTCCACTGGAATCGTAAATACAATCCAATTCATCAGACCTACAAATCTACCTGGATTCTATCATCTTGGAATTATTTTGTATACCTATATATATATATATATATATATATATATATATATATATATATATATATATATATATATATATGTATGTGTATGTATGTATGTATATGTATTTATATATTTTTACCACTAATATTATCTATCTATCTATCTATCTACCTTTATATATATAAAATTATATATATATATATATATATATATATATATATATATATATATATATATATATATATATATATATATATATATATATATGGGAGAGAGAGAGAGAAACACACATATGTTAATATATATATATATATATAATATAAAACTATATTAAGACTATATTTCTTCATATATATATATATATATATATATATATATATATATATATATATATATATATATATATATATATGTATATATATATATATATATATATATATGTATATATATATATATATATATAATGGATAGAGCGGATATTCGATTGCCGGGGATGTTTATTTCAAATTATTCTAACGACTGTTGAATTGAACTACAGATGAGCAGGAAAAGAAAAATGATTATTTTGTAGCTATTATCCAAAACAACTTACCCTGAAAATTGCGTTCCCGAATGAAATAGATTACGACCATTCGTAACTGATGTCTGTTTCTCCACGTTTTACAAATACACTCATATTTATATGTTTGTGTGTGTGAGTGTGTGTCTTTTGATCTACCATCTTTCCAAAGATAGACTTTTGATTAACGAACGATTTTTTCTTGACGCTTTTTAAAAATACCTTTACTTTTGTACATGCGGTTGTGTCGTTGGAGGCATGGTGGAGTAATGGCTAGCTGCTCGTGCTAAGTAATGGAAGAGCCGAGTTCGAATTCCGGTCGAATCCGTTACGTGCTAATAACCTTCGGAAAGTTATGAATCCTCTTTTTCTCCCCCAATCTATGGCTAAATAGCAGGTTAGATCGGATTCTATAGCCTTGGATTGCAACTGGTCTACCGGAGAAAGAAATGGCAACCTACAGCGAGAAAAAGTATATGCCAATGCGAGTTGATGCCAAGAGTGCATTTATTGAAAAAATTTCCCCTTTAATATTTCAAGATATTTTTGTTTAATTTTCGTAAATAAATCAGTTAAAAAGAGATGTCCATATTCATTTTTGCCTAATTTAGACGACAATTTATCCATCCAGCCCTGTATATAAATAGTCAAGAAAAAGCACAACGTACATGGCGTACATTGCATTTAGCATAAAACAAACTCTGGGAGTCACTTCATATATATATATATATATATATATATATATATATATATATATATATATATATATATATATATATACATATATACGAGGGTCATTCAATAAATAAGGTGAATTTTTCGGTATAAGGACTTCAAATACAGATAGAAGCTTACTCTTTTTTTTCTTTTTTTTGTCTTACTTCTTTTTCACATGGATTTAATTTCTGTTGCAGATTAAAAAAAAACTTTCAGAGTTTTGGTGATTAACAAAGATGGCCGACCAAGAAGCATGCTCCAGGATTGAAGACCGGTTAGTTATCAAGTTTTTGGTTGCTGAAGGGTACAAACCAGTTGAAATTCATAGGAGTATGTCAACTGTGTATGGTACCACATGTTTTAGCAAAAAGATTTCTACAAGTGGCCTAAATGTTTTAACAAAGGACGGAGCAGTGTTGAGGATGAAGACAGGCCTGGGGGGCCTACAGAAGTGAGGTCTCCTGAGGTGATCGAATCAGTCAATGACCTCATTCAGTCTGACAGAAGGGTGACAGTGGATGACATTGCAAGGACTTTGAGCTTATCTGTTGGGACAAACGCAGGAGTCGTCAGTCAGAAGGAGTCATCTTGCATCATGACAACGCAAGGCCTCACACAGCAGCCCAAACGGTGCAGACCATCAACGGGAACTGCTCCCTCATTCCCCTTACAGCCCAGACCTTGCCCCTTCAGACTTTTAACTGTTTGGTCCCTTGAAAGCGTTCATGAGAGGCACGAAGTTTAAAAGTGACAATGAAGTCAAAAGTGTTGTGAACGACTGGCTGAGACATCAGTCCAAAGATTTTTAAGGTGAGGGAATACGGAAGCTTGTACACATATGGTAAAGGTGTGTGACAGTGCTGGGAGACTACGTTGAAAAAAAAGTAAGCTTATATCTGTATTAGAAGTCCTTGTACCGAAAAATTCACCTTATTTATTGAATGACCCTCGTATATATAATCTAAATACTGGCACACTTCTTAAAAGAGAAAGTAACTTACTTAGAAGGAATTTGCCGAGAAATATAAGTCTGTCCACACACAGGGATTTTTCAAATAGCTCCATTTCGGAAAGAATTTTTGCTTTCCCAAGCCAGCATACTAGAAATAAAACGGTTAAATTGATAACTTTGTGTTATTGGAAAAAAATAACAGAAATTAATCTTAATGTAAACTAATTGAAATACTAATTTACATAAAAAAAAAACAATAAAAGGAAAGCATTTACTCATTTTCGTGTATTAGCCATTTAATTGTATCATTTGGTGTCCTCCATAGCATGCATAGACTTTTCAGCTAACCCGAGGAATAATTGATCATATATTTGAACATCTTGAAAAAACGAGTAACATTTTTGCTCTCGTCTATAAATACTTGTTCGAAAATAAATTCCTTATATTTCCCTTGATAAAATCTCTCAGGGGACGAAACACACACACACATCTGATCCTTTCTAACTATTGGTCTATTAGACTTCTACCTTCTTTTGGCAATATACTGGAGGCTCTAATGAACTCTGAATTGTTTAAGTATCTCACATCGGAGGGTCTTTTTTCAGATAATATGGCTTTCATTTCTCTAGGTCAAATGATTATGTTGTAATCGTCATAGCTGAAAGAGCCTACCTACCAAGCTTTAGATAAGAATCGTGAAGCTCGGGATGTTGCTTCGGCTATCTTTTGCATATTCGTCTTCATCATAAGTTGAAAGATTATAATATTTCTGGACGAATTTTTCTTTTCAAATCGCAAATGAAGGTTGTCTTGAACGGCCACTCTTCTAGTTCTATTCGTATTAATGAAGGGGGGCATCAGGGCGCTATCCTTGTTCCTAGATTGTTTCTAACTTTCATAAATTACCTTCCTTGTATCATCAGTTCTCAATTTGATATCTCTGCTGATGACACAAATATTTACACCTGGCTTAATAATAAGTCTGATTAGTTCGATAAGATCGAATTAGCAGCTGAGCTAAAAGATGACCTACAATATGTTGTTAAACAAGGTAAGTGGTGGCTTGTTAATTGCAACACTTCAAAAACGAAACTACCTTTTTTTTAATCATCTGACATAAACATTCTTATCTTCCATCACCATAGCTGATGCTACCCACCAGAATGACTCATTGCGGCTTTCCGTATTAACGTTTTCAGCTGACATGAAGTGGAAAGATTATATTGAATCAATTACTCAGTCTGCAGCTGTGTTCACTATATCGTTCTGGGCAGTTTTTTCTCACCAGAATCTATTTTACATATTTATAAGTTTACCTTTCGTCCTTGATTCGAATTTTGCTTTCACATTAGGTTTCGTGCTCCACTTGTAGATTATTCATAAAATCGAAAGAAGAATCTACAATTTCATTGGACTTGACCTGGCATCTCTGCTTCAGTCTCTTTCCCACCGACGTAATATAGCTTCACTGTGTCTGATGAAATTTCCTATGTGATATTTAGATTTCATGATTTAAAACATAGTACTAGATTGGCGGCAAGCTCTCATCATTTTCCAGTTAAAATGGCTGTGCTAACATTTGTGTCTTTGGCACTTCTCTCTGGTGAAATCCTCTTCTGGCTTCTTGCTTCAAAGTCAACTTTCATCTTCAAATATTTAAATGCAACATCAATCGTCATCTTCTGACTTCTTAATTCATATTCTTTTATTATCCCCTCTCTTGGAAGCTACCCATGGTCAACCCTGACCGACGGAGGACTAACCCTCTCTCTTTAATAGAGGTTTTATCATATTCTTCAACACTCAGTAACCTCTTGCATCCTAGTGGCTTTATTGCCTTTGATATTCAAAAATATAATTGCAATATCAATCATTATATTCTGTCTTCTTAATTCTTATCCTTTCATTGGCCTCTCTCCCTGATAGTAGTTTTTTCTCATATTATCTAACAGTCAGTAACCCACTTGCGTTCTAGTGGCTTTATTGCCTTTGATCTTCAAATATTTAAATGCAACCGTTATACTCAGTCTAACAATTTCTTATTACTTAATGCCCAGTGGACAACATACAGATTATATTACTCATAGTTTTCAGACTTATTTTAACAGCATTTCTCAAACAAGCGATTTAATAATTACCAAAAGTATTAAATTAATGAGTCAAGAAAATTACTGCTATTAATCTCAAGTGAAACCTGCTAAATTATACAACCTGGCAACCTAAACACTATTGTACAATTTAAATAACCTTCTTTGACTTTACCAGTAAATGACAAAGTTAATGCTAGTCCTTGTTGTTTTCTTGTACTTCTCTTCTTGAGCTGGCATATTGACAATTCATATTTCTATCAGTCTCTCTACGCCCTTAAAATGTTGGTGGATATCTGTATGCTGAAGCCATTCCTTATTTTTAAAACAATGCTATCCTGCCAATGTAACGCTCGAGTAACAAATGATATTTACGCTAACATAAAAATATTATTGTTTTATTTTCGTCCCTATTATTAGATTTTCCGTAACACACTGATTATTTGAGTGCAAGAAACGTTTGCGTCATTTTCATGAAAATAATATATATATATATATATATATATATATATATATATATATATATATATATATATATATATATATTTATGAAAATAATATATTTATATATATTTATGAAAATAATATGTATATATATAAATTTTTGAAAATAATATATATTTATGAAAATAATACATATATATATATATATTATTTTCATGAAAATGACGCAAACGTTTCTTGCACTCTGATAATCAATGTGTTACAAATAAGGACGAAAATAAATGCAATAATATATATATATATATATATATATATATATATATATATATATATATATATATATATATATATAAAGAAATATAGTCTTAAAGTGTGCTATATTTATGGGATAAAGTGCTCAATATCAGAGATAGAGCGTGTGAAAATATAAAAGTGGACATGGAAGTCAGCACACAGAGGCGACTGACGATTGCACTAGCATGAAACAGACTGTCGCCTCTAAGTGCCGACTTCCATGTCCACTTTTATATTTATATATATATATAAATATATATATATATATATATATATATATATATATATATATATATATATATATATATATATATAATATGGATAAAACAACTGAAAAAAATTGGTTGTTTTTTGGCGAAAGTATTTATTTATATGTTATATATATATATATATATATATATATATATATATATATATATATATACATATATATATATATATATATATATATATATATATATATATATATATATGAAGAAATATACTTTTAATTGTGCTATATTAGGAGATAAATTGCTCAATATCAGGGATAGAGAGTATGTAAAAATAAAAGAGAACATTGAAGTCAATATTCAGAGGTGTCAGATTATTTCATGCTAGACGTAATCGTCAGGCCTGATGATTGCGTCTAGCATAAAACAGTCTATTGCTTCAATTTCAATATGTTCTCTCTCTCTCTCTCTCTCTGTATACATACATACATACATATATATATATACATATATATATATATATATATGTATATATGTATATATATATATAATGAATATATGTATATATATATATATATATATATATATATATATAATGAATTGTAGGAAAAGGATATGTAATTTTTTAGATATCAAGAACTGTTTTAGGCAAAACTATGCGAAAATGGCAAAATGATTTCGTGTGCTGTATTTCGCAATTTAACTCTTCATTCATTTAAAGTAATATTTACTTTGATGCAACTCCATACAAAAACGACTATAATGTCTTATAAATATACAATGTTTGTCATGCTGACGTATACGGGATTTCTTCTGAATTAATTGAATACATTGAACTGTAAGTATATTTATATTTTCCCCCAAATAAAATGATTTGGAAATCAAATGATAGAGACTCCTGAATTAAAAAAAAGATGGATCAGTAGATTCGTTGGTTAGTTTAGTGTTCGATTTTTTCTGACCTTCAGCCTCGTTTCCGAAAAGAATTTTCTTTTTTAATGTGTCAATGTTTCATCTTCATGATATTTGAATGAATGAATGAATGAATGAAGACACACCCTGATGCGAACTGCCTTTGAAAGTGCAACCTGGGAAAGCAGTTCGCATCAGGGTGTCAAGTCGAAACGGAAGCAGGATATGCAGGGGAAGGTGCTAAGGAATGCAAAAGGAAAATAAGAAATGCTGAATGAAATGAAACGAAAGAAAACCTGGCGATAAAAAAGAAAATGAAAAAATGAGATAAGAAAAAAAAATCAAATAATCTCGCCTGATATATTTGAGTGGATGAATAATTTTGTGGCTAAAAGAGAACACATTCATATTAAGTTGATTTGTTAGGCTTTACTCTTTGAACTCTTATTAATATTCAATACGGAAAGAAAGGCATCGATTAGAAAGAAATTATTTTCAAAACCAATTATTTGATGTGAAAAATAAACGTGTTATTTCATTATTTGTCTTACTAAAATATTTTTGGTTTAGCATATTGTTCTGTATTTACTATTTACATTGAGAACAGTCCAATTGGGTCTGTCTTTGATAATTTTATTGTTATAAATTGATATATACATATATATATATATATATATATATATATATATATATATATATATATATATATATATATATATATATAGAGAGAGAGAGAGAGAGAGAGAGAGAGAGAGACAGAGAGAAATATATAAGAGAGAAATCACAAAGGTTTTTTATTTGTAATGTGGAGTTTTTACATATATATTATGGTTTATTTTCCATAATGGGAAATAAAGCATAATATATGGTTTTAAAAAAATTCACATTACAAGCAAAAACCTTTGCGGTTTTCCCTTCTTTTTAAAATATACACTTTTCTCTCGTTGGAACAACCATAACCTATTCCCTATAATATTAATTTATATATATATATATATATATATATATATATATATATATATATATATATATATATATATATATATATATATATATATATATATATATATAAGCATGCATGTATATATATATATATATATATATAATATAGGAAAAACAACTGAAAAGTTACAAATTTAAAAACATTGTATGTTTTTTGTGAAAGTATTTATTTATATTTTTTATATATATATATATTTGATATTTCAGATCGACCCCGATCTTTCATTAGAAATGGCTGTTTTCAGAAGTTTGTTTACATTAAGTAGCGTCCGTCGCGAGACGCGGACATCACGTGATATGGAATGCAACTGTGTTTGAATATTTCTAACGTAAATCTAACTGTTGTAATATTTTAGATGTTGTTTAGAAATTTTTTTTAACTATATCTAAAAAAAAATTTTGTTTAACTATTGAAATATTTATAAAGTTTTTATTTTAAAATCTAGTATTTTCTTTTTTTTCTGCGTGTGTATGTAGAACTGAAATCAGAATCTATCAATACACATTTACAGTTTTCTAATGAGTGTCCTGATTTATTAAAATGTTCACCTATGGAGGAATAAGGATTGTTTTGATATATGGTTGTTGAAGCGAAATCTAAAATTATTTCCAGATTCACCAATATATCCACTATTGGGACATATTGTGCAGAATAAATAGTAGATTATGTTATGGCTATCACAGGTGAGGCGAGGTGGGTGTATCTTGATATTGGTGTTGGGTACAGAAAAAAAAATATATATAATACATATATATATATATATATACATATATATATATATATATATATATATATATATATATATATATATATATATATAAAAATGGTCATCCACGGACAGCTGCATCTCAACACTTCAGCGTGGTTAGACATCCGATTGCTTCAAGCCGTGATCAAAACCCGACTGATTTGACATCAGTCATCGTGTTGGTGCATAATTATCAGGCGTTTTTAAACAATAATTAATATGAAAAAAGAAATACAACCATTCAACAATAAAATTTTTAAATAGCTATTTCGGAGCGTATGATTATCGACCTCATTTTTTATGATCTGAAAATAAAATTATATTTTCATGAAAATAGCAAACAAAACTGCAATTTTATTAACAAATAACTCGTCTAAAAAACGCCATTTTGAATTCATTTATTTTTAAACGTATTTTGGTTATATAATATTTAAACACTTTTTATTTAGTTTTAAATATCTCACACCGGAAATAGACAATAAGCCAAGTAAGAACCTGCTGGTAAATTTATTATAAACTAGCAGCATTGCCTGGGTTTATTCAAAAAAAAGATCACGGACCTCATCCAATTTGTAAAGGGAAAATAAAGAAGATTTTTCTTTAGTGCCTCTTATCTATATGGCGAAAAATTATAATGACATGAAGTGTGAAAACATTTATAACAGGAGAAAGTTGTTTTTTACAGAAGCACAGAAGATACAAAAAATATTTGTCAGCAAATAAAGAGTACATTAATTACAATCGATCTTCGAAAATTGTTGAGGAGAAATGCTTTGTTGACTGCTTTTGCTCAAACTACATCGAATGAACAACATGCATTGGAAGGAGAAGAAATTCAAAAAAGATTTCTCGGTGGGTTTAATTGATGCGTTTCAGTTTGTTATCACGTGATGAAAGAACTTTATCTCTAGTATTATTGTGTTGGTGACCATGAATAATAGCAGCAATTTCATTGCAAACAGGTGAATTACAACGTACCACATATTCACCACCTGGTCACTGGTCAGCGTTGATGATGACATAAAGATTTGACGTGTCCGTTGTTTCTAAAGCGTATTTGAACTCTCGCACATAATTGTTCCTGGTGTGTAGCATTTCCTGAAGCTCAAGAATGATATCCATTTCAGTTCCAGGTGAAATAGAGTTGCGCCTAGTTGCCTGTTCCTGAGAGTTACCTACAAAGTAAAGCTGAAGAAATTGTGGCTCCTCGTTTACGATAGGTTGCATAGAGCCAGTTGTATGATATACTTGTCCTTGTACATTAAAAGTAGGCATAAATCCACCCTCTTTAATAATATTGACCCCAAAAGATGTCCTCTGAAAAGCACAATTATACTTTCTAATAGTGCGTAGGAAATTATTAGATCTAACAGTGGTACCAGTTAATAGCATTTTCAATGGTCGGGGTGGATCTTCAATGATAGTTAACGAGGAAGTACCGCTTGAGCAGCACATGCTATTAATTTCCCCTACCGACCTTTTAGCTCTGCAGTTGTGAACAGAAAATTGACATACTGCCATCAGGATGGTTCGAATAATTGGCACGAGGGTTATAATAGAATGCTGCCATTAACCATATTTGACTAGGGGGTCTTGAAATCCCCTGTTGAGCAGCCAATCTTTGCACATTATTTTCCAAACGATCTTGGCGATCCTCAACAGCCTCCACTGCCCGTGCAGAAGCTGTTCTAGAGGCATTCCTGCTCTGTCGTCTCGTACGCTGCTCTTGGGTCTCCAAATCTCTTGCTGTTTCAGTTACTGAAGCATTTCTAGACAATCTTTCTGAACGTTGATCCTCATTCTCTGCACGTCTGGTAGCAGCAGTAGTTGATGAATGTCTTATTTACCTAGCAATACGCTGTTGCTCACTCTCAGAATTTCGAGCAGCAGCATTTCTCGTAGCGTTTCTTGTATATTGAACTGTTCTTCCCTCCTCATTTTCGACAGCTCGAGTAGCAGCAGTTCCGGTAGCGTTTCTTCCTCGTCTAGTTAACCGTTGCTCATTAGTTTCTGCTGACCTCGCATTAGCTGTACGAATAGCATTTTGTGTCATTCAAATTTGAGTTTCTTTTTGCGAAGCGTTTCTTCTCCGTGTTTTCGTGCGTTTTGCTGCAGTAGTAGCACGTTCAAGTGAAGGATTTTGCTTTCTGGGCATTACTGTCAGGCTATAGTTGGAGGGGTTTGTCTAAGCTTTTTGAATAACAATGAAGGAATCAATTAAAAAGCAAGAATATTATACACATTAATGGAAATATAGCCACAATAAATGCATACACTTATCAAGTTTCATTAGAATCGGCCTTAGGGTTTAGACTTCAAGTCTGAAAGTTTACAAACACCCGAACTAATGGAAATTCCCATTTAAACATTAAATTTATCGATTATCGGTTATTGATTTTTGAAAAATGACTAATTTTATTTTGCCTAGAAAGATCCAGTATCGAGCACAATCTCTGTGCCAAATTTGGCGGGAATATGCCTTATGGTTCTCGAGTAGTTCACGAACTCACACACACACACACACACACACACACACGCGCGCGCGCACACACACACACACATACAGACACACACGCACACACACATAGTTATATATATATAGATAGACGAACTAGCAATTAAAGTAATTTTTGATATTTTTGTCTTAGTAATTTTTATCTCTTTTCATTAGAGTAGCATTTTTAAAAAATTGAAATAGTGATCAGCCTTGCTACGGTGAACAACTTATTCAATTATTGCATTGTTTTGTTAAAGGTTCCATTTGTGTTCATATGGTTTTTTTATTTTAATGCCTTGGGCTAAAAAGAAACCGCATTCAGATCCTCAATTATTTCTAGTTCTTATAATAATTTGAAATATAAACGTTGTTACCTTCAACATAATCGGAAATACATAATGCTACAAGACGTAATAGTCCATTAACTAGTATATATAAATAGCAGAGACACAACACAACACACATGGCCTGATGATTGCGTTCACGCATGAAAAACATAGTTATCACTCGGTGTTAACAAAAGTGTTCATTTATATTTACACACGCTCTATCCCCGATATTAAGCACTTTTACTCGTAAATATGGCATGGCTTCAAACTATATTTTTTATCACATATATATATATATATATATATATATATATATATATATACTGACAGCATGGCCCGGCGTTTCCCGTGCTTGATTCAAAAATCGTACGACTCATACAGCAATCGCTATCACTTGACTTAAAATATGTTTGCCCTTCCTTGCCTTTAAAGGAGTGCCCTTTGCCGTGTTGATGCTGCTACATGCCTTACTTATTGCCTCACTGCAAATTTTTTCTAAGCTCTATACTAAACATTAAATCTGTTATGAAAAAAGAACTAAACAAATGAACACAAAACTGTCAGCTTTAAAAAAGGACTCGTAACTGGAAAAACCGAAGGAAAAAAGAATGTTAACAACAAATACTTTTTCACACCCAACCCAGTTCTGCGAAATCAGAATCAACGTTGAGTTTAAACAAGTGAATGAGCCAATTGGAGTAAAGTGCCATGCAGATTTAAATTTTTCCAATTTCTGACGAATGCAGCTATCGATTTTTTTTCTGCATGGTAGCATGCTAGTTAACATTCGTGTCAGTCAGCTGTTGGCTTTCACGCTGGAATCTTCCTGCCTATTCGTAGCAGCCAGCTATAGGGTCTCACTCTGGCCAGTAGAAAATGGCCGGAAACTACATGAAACCTGCCGTAGAAGCATGAAAAAATCGATTATTTCCATTATCGATGGGAGTTGAGAAATGCAAAGTCAGTCTTGGCCTTCCGCTAAGTTGGAGCATGTGCATGTAAATTCTGGTGCAAATCCGCCGAAAACTGCGGCCGTGCATTCGTTACACACACACACACACACACACACACACACACACACACACACACACATCCTGCCTCATATATATATATATATATATATATATATATATATATATATATATATATATATATATATGCTTTGTGTGTATGCATGCGTGCGTGCGTGTGCGCATGTCTGTGAGTGGTAACAATCCTTATTTTATACATGTTTCATATAAGGAACAATGCACATCTTGCACATTTATGCAATTTAAAAAAAATGTTCTTGTGTCCTTAGAAGTCTTCTATTTTGAGCAAAGCGCGTGTGGATAAAGTATTTAAAATCTTTATATCTAGAATTGATCAATAAATCGTAGCATGACATGCAATGATTTATTGAAAATTGTTTCACTATATATATTTTCTTATTTTCTCAGAAATATTAACCACATAATTATGTACACCTATATGAAAGTAATATTCTGAAAATTAACTTTTGTTTTTTAATATGATTTTTTTTATATCAATACAGGCACACCTTCGTGTACCAATATATATGCAACATGAGTTTTCAAAACTAAAACATTTGGTACAAATTAAAGTGTGTCATCCTATTAAAGAGTAATCGTTTCGTTATATTGAAATCGATATTTAGATGCTCAGAAGCAGGAGATCGGATATAAAATTAATATTATCCAATAGGGTAAATAAAATGTTCTGCTTGAATATTCATGAAGATTATCAACTACGACAAACACTTGCGGAAGATTGCGAAATACCGATTTTAAAATGTTGCGATAAGAAAAACAACGATAAGCAAATTAATTCAAATTAATGTATAAATTAACTTAGAAAATAACTTTAAAATGCGTCAGGTAATTAATTTAATCGCCAAATACACTATGGGTTTATTAAGAACTACCTAAAAAGTGCATGAAAGTCTCTTCCCTATTAAAAAAAGCATCACGAGTCAAATCTGTGCGTTGGCCGTCAACGTTGCGTAATTGAATCAAACTGACTTGAGGTAGAGACTTAATTAGTTGGTTCCGTGAAGTAAATCTGATCACAGAAACAACTGCAAGTCGTTTGATTCGTTTAATTTAGACTTAAGCACTGATTAACTGAAAATGGGCCTAAAATCTAAACAAATAATGAGGGTAGTAATTTTCTTTCGGCATATTTCTCTTAACCTTCGATTAATTTCGTACAACCGCAAACTGCTGCTGCAAAGGCATACGCATTTTCTCCTTCAAACGAACAGATATTATTATTCCGTATTCTTTGAGGTTTCAGAGAATTTGCATCTCCGAGTTCTCGCTGTCAATCAGTTGACAAGAATTCTTCTAGCTGTATTATTGCTGATTTTAGTAATGCCGTTTTCAACATATTCTGAAGGCTAGTCAGAACTACAAGAATGGCTGAAAAAGTTCATAGGCTGACTATGAAGGACCGATGCTAGAGTTGGGAAATCTTGCATGCAATACTGCATTGTTTCTTTCCAAATAAACTGATATCTGACTATTCTAAGTAGATTTTTCATCCTGTTGGTAAAAAAAAAAGACGTCAACAGAAGATATGACGTCATCACCACTGCGAGAATAATTTCAGCCATAGGTTTTTTAATGTTGAGGAACATATGTCAGTCAAATCAGGAGAATAGAGAAGGTGATCAACCAGTTCAAATCCACAGTCACGCCGAGCAGCCATTGAAATCAAGGATTTTACTACTGGAGCATTGTCCTGAGGAAACAATTCCCCTCTCGCTAGTTTTCTTGGGAGTTTGGTTTTGGTAGCCTTTCGGAACGGCCTCAGCAATTTGGCATAGTGCTCTCCGTTGATGGTGTGTCCCTTTAGCATTTCGCCACCACTTCCCTAAAGATGAAACGAACTTGGCCTTTATGAAGCGGGTGCATAGGGCTGTTTCCACTGCATGGATTGTCTCTTTGTCTCTGGTTCAAAATTGGGGATCCCAACACTCATCTTGGATTAGGAAATGTTCAAGGAAACCAGCTGGATTTACCTCAAGCAATGTCAGATTTTCCCGTGACATAATAAGTCTCTGCGCTTTTGATCAGGTTTCAAAATATGTGACACCCACTTGACAGAAACTTTCGTCATGCCAAGTTCATTGTTATTTCATTTATAGTCAATCGACTGTCATCCTTTACCATGTATTGAACACGATCAAGTTTTTCCTCGCTAATGGCAGTTGCAGTACCTACAGACATAGGGTTCACTTCAAACCTCTTCTTTCCCCTGTACAGTTGCCCAATTTTGTACTACTGATAAAGTTGGGGCGCCAAACCATGTCACACTGAATGTTCGTGAAGGCTGAACCCATTTTTTCTGCAGGTATTTGATAACACCATGATGCCAAAGGTTGGCCATTTTTAAGAGAAATTGCTACTTGATACTTTTAAGTCTTCTTTCAACAGTCAGATGCCGGTTTATCTAGAAAGATACAATACAGTTATTAATAAGAATTGAAATTAATGCATGCAAGATTTGCCATCACAGAAACATAGTTAGTCTATGAATTTTTCAACCCGTCCTCGCATACACTACTCACCTTATTTGGTGCATGGTATTTTCTCAAGGTGTTTTGGGGGTTCTACAAATAATGTTATGAAAACATCTGGAATCTTAGCATTTAAATATAACGTCTTAATTTATGTTCTCCAAATCGGCCACAACATAATACGAACGTGGATCTTTTAGACCAAGTGATTCTCGGGAATTTTGCCACATAGTTTAATCGTAAATGGTTATTCGTTTTTGTCATTTCAGATAATATAGAAAAGATGTACTTTTATGAATTGTTTAACTAGAATTTGTAATCAATTCTAATATATATTTGTCCCATGCTACTCTTTCATTTCCCACCGAAAACACCTTTAACACAAATAAGACTTTGTCTTTTCGTCTGTGACTCATTATATTTTTCTATTAAAATTTTGTTACGTTTGTTTTCATTTCAGTTTTATTTTTGTTTTGCTGATTTCACATCCAACGTAATTCCTTCTGCAAATTTTCACATCCAACGTTACTCCTTCTGCAAATTTTCACATCCAACGTTATTCTTCTGCAAAATTTCACATCCAAAGTTACTCCTTCTGGACATTTTCACATCCAACGTTACTCCTTCTCTTAATTTTCACATCCAAAGTTACTCCTGCAAATTTTCAGCGTTACTCCTTCTGCCAATTTTAGCAGCAAAAATTATTCTTCATTCTCAGCCTTGTATCGTCTTCAATTTTAATTTATTCTGAGTCCACGATATATTTAATTTTGACCATTTTCTCAGTTTCATGTCTTTTCATATTAAATATATCAATATAATCTCCAGAGTATCCGACTTTATGCATAACCAGCAATTCACTTGTTCGTTTTGATTCATAGATTTGTTTCTTACGAGTTTGACAACAGATATGAATCCAGACCTCTGGTGATAAATCTCATGTACGAACTCCTTTAGTATTTCATTTTTTGTTCTCTTGGAAAATTGATCTTGAATATAAACGATTCATTTCTATGAATTATTCAGCTTCTCAAGTCGATCACGTTAATTTTTGTAACAATATTCTATATTCGTTGTTTTTATAATTGATTGATTATTTTCTAACGTCGAGCGGGTGTTAATTACTTTTAAATATCTTATCAATTTTATGAAATATACAGTTTTAAGGAATGTGCCAACTGATGTACTATTTTTATATTTCGATACTTATGCCCCGATTTCAAAATGATTCTTTGACTTCGATATATTACTTTCATTTATACTTCCCCTTGTTCAATCGAATGAAGATATTTCAAGATATCTCTACACTTCTCCGCCGAAAAGCTTCACAATTTCGTTCGCTAGTTGAATCCCTTTTATATTTTCTTGTCTAATAAAGTAACTAATAATAACAAAACAAAAGTCATTGAAACAAAGCAAGTTCAGTCGACCATTGATGACAATTCCAGAACAACGTAACTATAAACAATTTTTTCTATCCTCTGCCAGCCGAAATGATGGAGAAAGCATTACCTCGAACCATCTCCAGTGAGACACGCTGCAAGAGCCACTCCGTTTCGCGAGGCTCGTTCCTTAATCGAGACGCAATCGCGCCAATCCTCCGAAGGAACACCATCGAACGAGGGCCAATAACCCCTGAAGTCTCCACTGCCACAGGAGTAAAAAATTCTATCAGCAAGAGAAGAGTAACTATTTTTTTCATCTCTGCCTCCCGGGCGACGGACCCCGGCTCAACCGCGGACCTGATCAAATTACCGACCGAAAATATATCCGCACAGGTCGCATCCCAAATCAACGACGTACCCATTTTAAAAGGGAAGATGTTAATGCTACCCGACCGCTTTCCATCACCACGGTCGAGGCCTACGGGTTCGATGTGGAAAGGGAACCCAGCTGCATCCAAACCTCTTTTGATGATGTCGTTAATTGCTGCATGCCGTGGAAAGCAGCCGGCACTACGACGACAGGAGAGAGGATGCAAATCAAACTCATCGATGGAGGCTCCACATCTGCATCTGTGACGCTCACATAATTTGAGTCCAAGACGGATCACGATGCCGACCCGAGTGCACTCATCATCTAGAAGGGTACCGGTAGATAAAGAGGGCACTGCGTGGAGCCAGGCGTCACTATTCGGTTGTGAAGCAGATATCAGACAGGCGAGGGGATGCTGATCGAGAGAGAGCCTCAAATTAGTAAAATTGGCCTCGCATTTTATTTTATCCCAGCTTTTTTGCTTTGATGTGTCTAGTGGGATAGAAAGTAATTCTTGGTTCAAGTAACGAACTTGTAAATTCCGCATTTCGATGACGTATTAAAATATTAAGAATAAAAAAACAATTCTTTTTATTTTTTATTAATCCTACTTTCTTCTACGAAAATATAAGCAGTTCTTTCTAGTGATTTAGCAAAATTCTACACAGGTTTACAAAATCGCAAGTAGCGATTAAGATGTTTATTAGCGATGTAAAATAATAAGGGGAATGAACACTATGGGTATTTCTTTCCCTTCATCGAAACATTTCCTTTTGTTTTTCCTTTTATTTCTTTTCCTTTGTTGCAAA
Organism: Acanthosepion esculentum; assembly: GCA_964036315.1. Classification (NCBI taxonomy): domain Eukaryota; kingdom Metazoa; phylum Mollusca; class Cephalopoda; order Sepiida; family Sepiidae; genus Acanthosepion; species Acanthosepion esculentum. The sequence goes on from OZ038482.1 coordinate 136,104,449, forward strand.
TCTCAACACGCATATCGACGTTTTCAGCACATGTAAGCGTTAATATCAGTTATGTTGTAAGCAATTGCATCTTACACATCGATCACTTTGTGGTTTATCGATGGAGGCTGAGTGATAGCAAGTATGTTATCCTCCCAAAAACATTTTCACAATAAACAACTTTTTCCGGATAAGCTTTTAACTCTTTGCCATAATTCTAATTTATTTAATCCGCAATCTGATATTTTGGACAGACTTCAAATTACGCCCGCTATTTTAAAAACGGTTCTAAAATTTCTGCATCTCACTTTCCATAACTCCAGCAAGATATCAAGATATTTTTCCTATTTTCTTATTTCCACTCTTTTGTCAAAGTCACGTCTCCGAACATCTGCGTTCTCTTGACCTTGCTCGCGTCAATCAGAACCAATTCTTTTCAAGCTTATATCAACTGAGCGGACTGGATCTGATCCCAAGTTATTTTATTCTGTTTGTTTTCTACGACAGTTTCTGGCTTGTGCTTTTCGGGTAGTTAACGTAGGCGGTGTTAATTTCTAGATTATTATTATGGTTATTATTTTATAGATATGCAGACATATCATGATAACGAATTCCGTGACCCTTGAAGCCGTGGAGTCAACGCATCTACTGAATCACATCAGCAGTGTCTCCTGAGCAAAACGACCTGAAGGAGCCCATCTCTGTCCAGGCTGGTTTGAATTCAGAGCTTTCGTTCTCCTAGACTGATTTTCAAACAACGCTGTAGGATTTTGGTATTTACGCATACCTGCGGAAGAGAGTGTCTCATACCTTTCCTGATGGTATTTGCACGTAAGTAAATGCAATGGCCTTGACGAGAATTCAAACACTGATCTCCGATACTTCAATCCGAGCTGCTACCTAACCGTGAATCTGGCTCGTGTTTACCGCTAGAGATTGACAGCAAATATCACATTTGATGCAAACATTTCAACACCTTCATAAAGTCGATAATCTCATTAGTTTCAGACATCTAAATTCTTCGAATTTCGAAACGCATCCAAATTTGATTCTAGATTCTCGGTATGTTTATATTATTTCTTGTTTCAAACTTTGTTGTTGTTTCTTTTTACATTTCAGCTGAAGTTTTGTTATTTATTTCTTACAATTTTTCAATATCTTTATTATTTATTCTCCAAATTCCAATGAGACATCTACGCCTAAAAAACTGACAGGTTCCAATTTAATTGTTTCTACCTGTCAGTTTCGGTTTCCTTGTTGTAATGGCTTCTTTGACGGGATTCTCAATTTTTATTTTTCCTTCTACTGACGAGGGTTAGTACTGATAAAGTTTGATTGCATGGACAAACCAATTATCATTACTCTTTCGTGCATGTCGTTGTATTTATTCTGAATCATCTTACGCCATTCACTTACGACGTTTTATGCTCCTATCTCGAAGCCTAATATTTATCGTTTACTATCATTTCACTATTTTCTACCTCATATCTAATACACTGGTTTAGCAAAGTTGAGAAATTAATTTTCCTTTTTAACCTACAATTAGTATTACTGGGGTCATGTCAGTACGTATGTATTTAAAGTAACTTGTGAACCTGTCTATATTTCTGAGATGAGGTATTATGTACACTATTTACATTATTCGGACTATTGTCCTCATCTTTGTCGCCATATTTATTACAACGTTTCGGCCCTTCAGTATCTGTCTATATTTCTGAGATGAGGTATTATGTACACTATTTACATTATTCTGACTATTGTCCTCATATTTGTTGCCGTATTTATCACAACGTTTCGGCCCTTCAGTATCTGTCTATATTTCTGAGATGAGGTATTATGTACACTATTTACATTATTCGAACTATTGTCCTCATCTTTGTTGCCGTATTTATTACAACGTTTCGGCCTTTCAATATCTGTCTATATTTCTGAGATGAGGTATTATGTACACTATTTACATTATTCGGACTATTGTCCTCATCTTTGTCGCCATATTTATTACAACGTTTCGGCCCTTCAGTATCTGTCTATATTTCTGAGATGAGGTATTATGTACACTATTTACATTATTCTGACTATTGTCCTCATCTTTGTTGCCGTATTTATCACAACGTTTCGGCCCTTCAGTATCTGTCTATATTTCTGAGATGAGGTATTATGTACACTATTTACATTATTCGAACTATTGTCCTCATCTTTGTTGCCGTATTTATTACAACGTTTCGGCCTTTCAATATCTGTCTATATTTCTGAGATGAGGTATTATGTACACTAATTTACATTATTCGGACTATTGTCCTCATCTTTGTCGCCGTATTTATCACAACGTTTCGGCCCTTCAGTATCTGTCTATATTTCTGAGATGAGGTATTATGTACACTATTTACATTATTCTGACTATTGTCCTCATCTTTGTTGCCGTATTTATTACAACGTTTCGGCCTTTCAATATCTGTCTATATTTCTGAGATGAGGTATTATATACACTATTTACATTATTCGGACTATTGTCCTCATCTTTGTCGCCATATTAATTAAAACGTTTCGGCCGTTGTACGCTCCGGCCTTCTACAGGCGATTAGAATGTCGAACTGAACCCTTTATTTCGCTCACTGTATTAGACTGTTCTAGTTCCACGTGTCATGTTTAATGGATGTCAGTTATCAGTTATCGCCTGTTAATTCTGCCCTCCAAGTTCTTCACAGCTTTAACCGGGTATTGAACTCACACTCTTTGGGCCCTGTCACTGGATCTAAGCAACGCTTTTATTCACTGTGCCATGTGTCCTGAAGGACACATGGCACAGTGAGTCCGAATCATATAAATAGTGAACTTGTGGACCATTATTTTGCCGTCTGCACTTCTTTCTTTATCATAATCCCTGTGAGGACATTCTTTTATCATATTCCTCATTGTTTAGTGCAGTTATGTTATTTTAATATTTGTTATCACTTTCTGTGCCGCGTCACCTCAGCGTGCGATCGGTCCATTGCTCTCCACAACCTCCCACCCGTTGTAAACTTTATCCCCTTTTGTGTCTTTTTCAAGCTTTCTATCCGTCGTTCCACCATCCATTCACACAATCTCGTCTCTCGATACGCCTTTTGAGGGTAAAGTATTCCAAGCCTACCTTTCTTATTGTGTGTCCAAGAAATTTCAACTTTTTGTTTTGTTTCTGAGTATGTGTTCTTTACGTCACCAATTTCATTAAGACTTTTTCGTTGCTTACTCGATCCGTTCATGAAATTCTCACTATCCTTCTGTAGAACATAATTTCTGTGGCCTCTATTTCCCTCGTCATTTGTGGAGACATTATCCAGCATTCTCTGCCATACATATGAGTTGATATTACATAACAGTTCAGCACTCTTTCCTTTGCTTCTAAGAGAATTGTCTTTTTTTCCTCGTAATTTACTGAGCATTAGGACTGAATCCTTGGCTAAGACAATGCGCGTTTGGACTTTGGTGTCGAATTGTCCATTCTCTGTTTATACAATTATCAGATATTTTAATTTAAACAATTATCAAATATTTTAATTTATACACTTGTATAATATTGATATCAATTACTTGTTGACATCTGAGTCTTTTTCTGTAGCTGACAACCATACCTTTTTTCTTCTTAATATTGAGGACTATCCTTTCTTCTTGTTTGCCCTTTCTACTTTGTCTTCGAGGTTCTGCAGTTTTATTCATGTTTGTCATCGATACACTGTAATCTGCGCATGTTATATTAAGATTACCCTTGGCAATAATTACTCATGGTAAGGCTTCCAGCTCCGTTAGCTCGCCGTATAGGTTGAAAAAGTCCGGTGATAAGATGCATCCTTGTCTCACATCCCTTTCTATTTTTGTATCCATACTATATTTAAACCTACGCAGGCGCTATGCTCCCAGTATCCGTTTTGATTATTCTAAAATTCCTTCAAATGTGGCGTACCTTGTCAGATACTTTGCATAATCTATAAAACATAAGTCTACATGTTTTACATTTTTTCCTCCCCCTGATTTCATTCCCATGATAAATATTTGTTTTTTTTCCCATTAATCTTGAGAATGCATCACTATTCTTCTTCAATTCCTGGTCTAATTCTACTTAGCGCTGTATCCAACAGGATTTTGATTTTTAGTTTTCATGTAACTCATTATGTTGATCGTCCGATGGAGCTCGCATTCATTTGTACCTGGATTCTTAATTACTGCTACTAACATGGATATTTTTGCTGAGTTCTTCCGATAAGTCGCCATTACTTCGAAAATCTTATTTTAGTTATTTGTAGTAAAGGTACTTACAAATGTTACATCTCTTTCGGGAAGAGATATTAAATAAAGAAAATGTATATTTAAAGAAAATACTTAGTAATATTTTATTAAAATATTCTTGCATTTGTAATTTTCAAAATAAATATTAAAGTAGATAAAAAGGTAGAATTATACAAATATTATATTGAACGAATATATTTTTAAACGCAATGATATTTAAATTAAAATTCTGAAAGAAAATTTGGATATTTTTATTTAGTAATTATTTTAGACATTTAAATGAGAGTCTATTTAAATGTCACATTAGTTCGAAAGTTTAGTTTCTTTCTTTAAATTGGAAAACTCATTGCCTTAAGGCTTTACGCGTGTTGTTTATAGAATTGTCTGTGGAATTCTTTTCCCAGTCAATCTGGTTTATATTTGATTTCTTTTTTGTCACTTTGCTGCATTCATTTACTACATAACATATAGTAACATATCTTCTCTTATAGGATTTAATTCCTATATATATATATATATATATATATATATATATATATATATATATATATATATATATTTGTCAACCAATAAAAGCACATCAAGTGGTTTGTTTGATAAACAATCTTTACTCGGTTCAATATTGACAAAATACTTGGAGGATATTTGGTAGACCAAAACAATAATAACTCCTTTCACCACTCCAGAAAATTCGAGAAAAAATTTTTCGCGAGCCAGTATGAAATTATTTTTTAACTAATGAAAACTTTGTATTCAAAACATTCACTGCTCTATATGAAATTAGATTTTGGATCTCACTTACAAATATAAAATAGAAGCATACTGCTTCTCGCGGTTCAAACTAATTAGGGCGACCAGTTTGATCCACACATGCGTACACACACACACACACACACACACACACACACACACACACACAGCGTGCGCGCTAACACAGACACACGCCCACACAGAGATGCATACAATGGAAAAGACCATTGCAGCAATCACCGACTAAGGACTTGTCCATGCACACAATAGAAGGGATTAACCAACACCGCATCCAATGAACGAAATAACAGCAGGGGCCGCCGTTTAATCGTTTGTATACCAATTCCCAAACACATGAGGCTGACTGTCCGTCTGTTAACACATTTCACACCTAAGAACGCTTACTTCCTAAAACAAAATTCACAGCAGGAGAAAATGAACATTTTATTTCGATTGTATATTTCTGAAAAGAATTTATAAATGTTATTTCAACTGACGTTCAGCTTCTATTTTTCTTTTAGACAATAATATTTTTTTTACGTTTCATTTAAAAATGTGTTGTTGTTGTTGTTGTTAAATGTTTGGAATGCTGACATCCATATAAAATTTTAAAAAAAAAAACCTGAGCAGTCTGGTTCTCTAATACTCTAATGCTAATATTTGGATCCGAATCTCTATATCCCTAGGTTCCTTGCTGTTCCATTTTCTCATGGAGTCGCTCAATGTGACAAATTGGATTCCCCCTGATTTATCTTGCTATTATTTCCTTCGTAAGGTTCTTTGGATCTTTTCATAAGATTCCACAGATTATCTCAAATTACTCAATTTTGCATACTGCCTCTAATGTTGTGCCAGTTGTCTGTTGGCTTTTAGTTATCTATTATCTGCTTTTTGTCTGTCGCAAAGTCTATCTCGAATATTTGATAGATATTTACAATGTTAGATCAAACCATGTGGCTTTCTGGCAACGTACTATGTTGTGATTTCAGTTAAATTATTTTGCTCGCACGCCAAGAAAATTGAATGTTGACAAAAACATTTGCAAATTAGTTCTAACCATCTCCAATATTTGAAGAAAATGCGTAAACGACAGATATTGACCTCGTTATTTTACTGTTCGTCAGAGGAGAATCTCTTCCATCAAAAACCGAATCGATCGAAATGCTGAAATGTACTTTAGTAGAGTATTCTGTCAGTATTTTCGAGATGGTATATAAATGTATTTGTGTCTCTTTGTATGTAAATGTGTTGTGTATATGTTTGTATGTAAATGTATTTGTGTATATGTTTGTATGTAAATGAGTTTATGTATATATTTGTATGTAAATGTGTTTGTGTATATGTTTGTATGTAAATGCGTTTGTGTATGTTTGTATATAAATGTATTTGTCTATATATTTATATGTAAATATATTTGTGTATATGCTTTTATGTAAAGGTGTTTGTATATATGTTTATATGTAAATGTGTTTGTGTATATGTTTGTCAGTAAATGTTTTTGTGTATATATTGTAAGTAAATCTGTTTGTGTATATGTTTGTTAGTAAATCTGTTTGTGTCTGTATGTAAATGTGTTTGTGTATATGTTTGTATGTAAATGTGTTTGTGTATATGATTATATGTAAAGGTGTGTATATGTTTGTATATAAATGTGTTTGTGTATATGTTTGTAAGTAAATGTGTTTGTGTATATGTTTGTATGTAAATGTGTTTGTGTATATGTTTTTTAGTAATTGTTTTGTGTATATGTTTTTATGTAAATATGTTTATGTATATGTTTTTATGTAAATGTGATGTGTATATGTTAGTATGTAAATATGTGTATATGTTTGTATGTAAATGTGTTTGTGTATATGATTTTTAGTATATGTGTATGTGTATGTGTCTGTATGTAAATGTGCTTGCGAATATGTTTATATTTAAAGGTTTGTCTATATGTTTGTTAGAAAATGTGTTTGTGTTTTTGTTTGTATATAAATATGTGTGTGTGTGTATGTTTATAAGTACATGTGTTTGTGTAGCTGTTTTATATGTGAATGTGTTTGTGTATATGTTTGTGAGTAAATGTGTTTCTGTATATGTTTGTATGTAAATGTGTTTGTGTATATGTTCTTAGTAAATGTGTTTATGTATATGTTTGTATGTAAATACGTTTGTGTATACGTTTATAAGTAAATGTGTTTGTGTAGCTGTTTTATATGTGAATGTGTTTGTGTATATGTTTCTGAGTAAATGTGTTTGTATATATGTTTGTATGTAAATGTGTTTGCGTAGATGTTTATATGTAAATGTGTTTTGTATATGTGTGTTAGTAAATATGTTTCTGTATATGTTTGTATGTAAATATGTTTGTGTATATGTTTGTATGTAAATGTGTTTGTATCTGTTTGTATGTAAATGAGTTTATGTATATATTTGTATGTAAATGTGTTTGTGTATATGTTTGTATGTAAATGCGTTTGTGTATGTTTGTATATAAATATATTTGTGTATATATTTGTATGTAAATGTGTTTGTGTATATGCTTGTATGTTGAGGTGTTTGTATATATGTTTATAAGTAAATGTGTTTGTGTATATGTTTGTCAGTAAATGAGTTTGTGTATATATTGTAAGTAAATCTGTTTGTGTATATGTTTGATAGTAAATCTATTTGTGTCTCTATGTAAATGTGTTTGTGTATATGATTATATGTAAAGGTGTGTATATGTTTGTATATAAATGTGTGTCTGCGTATATGTTTGTAAGTAAATGTGTTTGTGTATATGTTTGTATGTAAATGTGTTTGTGCATATGTTTTTTAGCAATTGTTTTGTGTATATGTTTTTATGTAAATGTGTTTATGTATATGTTTTTATGTAAATGTGATGTGTATATGTTGGTATGTAAATATGTGTATATGTTTGTATATAAATGTGTTTGTGTATATGTTTATATGTAAATGTGTTTGTGTATATGTTTGTATGTAAATGTGTTTGTGTATATGATTTTCAGTAAATGTGTATGTGTATGTGTTTGTATGTAAATGTTCTTGTGAATATGTTTATATTTAAAGGTTTGTCTATATGTTTATTAGAAAATGTGTTTGTGTTTATGTTTGTATGCAAATGTGTTTGTGTGTATGTTTGTATGTAAATGTGTTTGTGTATATGTTTGTATATAAATATGTTTATGTATATGTTTATAAGTAAACGTGTTTGTGTATATGTTTTATATGTGAATGTGTTTGTGTATATGTTTGTGAGTAAATGTGTTTGTGTATATGTTTGAATGTGAATGTGTTTTGAATATGTTTGGTAGTAAATGTGTTTCTGTATATGTTTGTATGTAAATATGTTTGTGTATATGTTTGTTATTAGTAAATGTGTTTGTGTATATGTTTGAATGTGAATGTGTTTGTGTGTATGTTTGTATGTAAATGTGTTTGTGTATATGATTGTAACTAAAGGTGCTTGTGTATATGTTTATAAGTAAATGTGTTTGTGTATATGTTTGAATGTAAATGTGTTTGTGTATATGTTTGTATATATATATATCTGTTTGTGTATATGATTGTATGTAAATGTGTTTTGTGCATATGTTTATACGTAAATGTGTTTGTGTATATGTTTGTATGTAAATGTGTTTGTGTATATGTTTGTATGTAAATGTGTTTGTATATATGGTTGTATGTAAATGTGTTTGTTTATATGTTTTTATGTAAATGTGTTTGTGTATATGTTTATACGTAAATGTGTTTGTGTATATGTTTGTATGTAAATGTGTTTGTGCTTATGTTTTTATGTAAATATGTTTTTGTATATGTTTGTTAGTAAATGTGTTTGTGTATATGTTTATATTCAAATGTGCTTGTGTCTGTTTGTATGTAAATATGTTTGTGTATATGATTATATGTAAATGTGTTTGTGTATATGTTTGTATGTAAATGTGTTTGTGTCTCTTTGTATTTAAATGTGTTTGTGTATATGTTTATATGTAAATGTTTTTTTATGTATATGTTTTAGTAAATGTGTTTGTGTATAAGTTTGTATGTAAATGTGTTTTTGTATATATTTATAAGTAAATGTGTTTGTGTATATATTTGCATGTAAATGTGTTTGTATATATATATATATATATATATATATATATATATATATATATATATATATATATATATATATATGTCATTTCCTCGTTAGAAACCTCTCGTGAATTCCATATTATCACTAATCGGTGACTGTGTCTTCATTTTTCCAGTCTCGACAGAGTCCAAAAACTTCTCCGCTTCCTTGTTGGTGACTAATAATTTCTCACCCTCCATTTCTCGCACGAAATGTTTCAAGCCTCCCATTGGGCTGTCTTTTTTCAATGGCAAATGTTCAGACGAACTCCATTCTTCCTTTCCGCAAGTTCTAACCCCCACGGCTAGAAACCACCCTGCCGCGCTCATTGTATCGAACCACCTCCATTCCCTTCGTATCTCATTGGTGAGATGTAAGTTCCACTCGAGCAGTGTCTTCCCACAACCCGCTTCTCTGCGGAGACCATCTCCCAAGAAAATACTTCCCCGATCATTACAATCTTAACTTTTTCAAGTCTAGGGTTAACCGTTTCTATCCCCACATATCCATACAAACTGGCTCTTGCACTGTAACACTCTACCTCGAATGGCTCCTGGGCTTTGTACAGGTTGAACATCACTTAAAAAATATCTCTCTCATTGGATTCCTTGATGTCCACATATATACAATACTTTTATCCATTACCTGTCCCTCTTTCCAAATATCAGCGCGTTGACAGAAATCAAGTGAAACAAACTAACGTTCTTTGCATATATGATGTCACTAGGATGATATTCTAACTTTCCGTCTGTTTTATTGTATCTCCTTAAAGATTGTAGATGAATTTTTTGTCTATACAATCTATAATGTTTCTTACTACGAGTGTTGCAATCTTTGTCGCAATGTCGATAAAGATTATCGCTCAGTTTCGTGGCACTGTTAAATGTATGTAAAACATTATTAAATAATATTCGTTAACCGCAGTAAACCCAGTGTTAGTTCTTGTAGAGGTGGTAATATTAACAATGCGAAACGAATTAATTGTTACAGGCGCTGAATGAAGAACAGAGAAGGGAAATTTTAATGTGGGGTAGATGATTGTTGTTTCGCCACGGCTGCTACGACCGCTCGGATATTCATTAATTAATGATATTGTGTAGCGTAATTAGGATGGCTGCTGGCAATTCTCATTGAGAAAAAAATACATTTGCTGTTAGAATCAGAAACAAGAAGAAAAGAAAATAGGAACGAGGAAAAGGGAATAGAAGTGAAAGAAGGGAAATCAAAAAGAGAAAACCTTGTCGAATGCTGTCAAAGAAATAACGGAAAGTAAACTGAATTCCAAATACAAAGGAAAGGGGCATATAGATATATTAGGGTGTGTATTATTAGTAGTATTAGTAATAGTAAGAGGAATTGAAGAAGACGAAGAAGAATAGCTGGAAGAAGAATACGAAGCGGCCAATGTGAACGGCGATAGAAAAAAAAGGAATTTCAAAAAACTCAATAAAAGACGTATAAAAAAAATTTGGAGAATAAATTTGAAGGAAAAGATGAAACGATAACTTTAGGGAACAGACAAAAATAGCAATGATAAAACATATGAAGGAGAAAAGATGAATAAGAAAACGTATCAAGTAAGATAATGTAAATATGGAAGAGAATTAATAGAAAAAGAGCTACGAAAGATAACCTGCTAAGTAAACGTGTAAGAAGCCAGGATATTCATGAAGGGGAGGTAACCCGAAAGAGGAAGAAGGGAATATAATCAAAGAGATAGGGGGGAAAGCCTAAAAGTTAATGAAAAGAGAGAGAGAGGCAGACAGACAGACAGACAGACAGACAGACAGACAGACAGAGAAACAGAGAGAATAAATGACGGCAGGAGAAGCGGGAAATAAATAAATAAAATTAGCAAAGTTGTCTTATATGAAAACGAAGCAAACAATAAAATCAAAATAAGGAAACACGAAATTAAAAAAAGACAGGAAAAGTGAGGATAAAAAAGCAGAGAAAAGACAGAAATGAAATATAAAAAAAAAATAAAGGAAGAAGAATAACAAGATTAACAAAAGATGATAAATCAAAATATATCTCCAGGCCTACCTAATATCTTCCGACCGCTACACGTAATCGGTTTGAGGCCCTGAAGTTTCATTTTTAGTTTAGAGACTAACATGACGGCTTTCGTGTTTCCATTTCCTAATCTTTCAACTTTTCTATTCATTATTTCACTGTAACCTAGGCAATAAAGCCACTAAGATGCAGCGGATTACTGAGTGTGATAGAATATAAGA
>OZ038482.1:136118279-136135779 GCA_964036315.1 Acanthosepion esculentum
AGACAATTTTATTTTGAAATACTGTAATTTGAGAATAGATTTTTTTTTTAATTTGCTATGTGCTAATGAAAGTTAGGGAGTTGTTTCCCTTTAAGTTGAAAAAGTGTGACACAGTGACACACTGAGATTCGTATTTTTATATAGTAGTGGACATTGAAGTCAACTCCGAGGGGCGAAAATCTGTTTCATGCTTAGATGCAGTCGTCAGGCCATATGCGTTGTATTTTTGCCCCACTATTTATATATACACGTAAGTGTTGCATTCAGGAGAGTCTAGTGTATTGTTCTAACCGTATACACACACACACACACACATACACACACGCATATATATATATATATATATATATATATATATATATATATATATATATATATATACACACGTACCATTCTCTTACCATCACGGTTAAACAAATTTTATTAAATTTAACCAAAAGTTGTGTAAATCTTTTCTGCATTTTCCTAACAAATCAGTTTTTATCTTCAAAAATGTAAAATCAATGTCAATCGTTATCTTTTCTCTCTTAAATTCCTGTTCAGTTATTTTTCTTTCTACTTAATAATGTCTATTTTCCCTCATATTCTTTCACAGTAATCCTTTCGGTTTCACTGGCTTTATTACTTTGCTTGGGGTGAAATGATAAACATTTCGGTTTATTTAATGTGTTTTGTTATGATTTGTTCGTTTCTTTTTTAATAACCCTAATTATTATGAAGAACAGAATGTTTCTAATATCGTAGACAAAAGATTTCTCAGCTCCATCCAGACATGCGTTAGAACGGAGTATTTCAGATCAAAATAAATCATTATATGTGTTCAACGAATTCATATTTTGAAAGAACCTTAAATCGAATATATTAAATATTTTACATGTATTAAAATTAATTTATGCACAGTTGAAATACATTAAACCCATTTTTAAACTGCGTTCTCTTGCGGACAATGACATTTTATTTTCTATAGTTTGTTTCGTTTTATTATTCTAAAGTTCACCTAAAAAGGTCCAAGTGTCACTCAAATTAGAGGATTATTGCGTGGTGTTGTATGAGCATCAAAAAGTCAAGAAGCGAAGTTAATGGAGTTATGTAAGATAACAATTAACATAATTAAGCAATTCATCGAGTCTAGAAGAAACCTCAACAGAAGCTCTGGACAGCCATTTCGTCTTATATTTGGGACACATCAGCAGTGCGCATCCGCTATCGAGAATTGAAACCAGGACAGTTACGATATGAGGCAAACCTCGTACCAACTGTACCAACGGGCCTCGGTGACGAAGTTGTGATTATTTTCTTATGTTAAGATGCTTGTTTATCTTGTCCTATAATATTAGAAGTTAATTTTACTTGCTTGTCGACACCAATGTTGAGGAAATTATAGTTGATATCATTTCTTATATGTTAGTCGAAATTTTATAAAATAAATTGTGCCAAGAATTTCTTTCTGGCTTGTTGTTTATATCACAGCATGTTAAGGAAGTCTAGAACGATTTTTTTTCTCTAATATCAATTAATCTTATTTCGATTTTCATTATGTTTTTCTCATCACCGACACATCGAAAATATCGTATTTTTTACAAAAACGTTAAAGAACTGGTAATCTCAATGCAAAAATGAGACAAAATAAGACCAGGATGCAAACCCATATGATGTGAATGGAACCATAAAGAGCATAACATATATTTATGCTTTGCAGAATAGAAGTTTACAGAATATTGTTCTTGTCGGGACTGAAGAATATGTATTTACGTCTGAATTACTGTATCTATAGAACATCCCCACTTTAAAAAGGACATTGTCTTTAAAAGGGACATTGTCTTTAAAAGTTAAATTGTCTAAGCGACTTTCAAAATCGTATGAGACCAGTGGGCCTTTATTATGTTTATATTAGTGCAGGATTTCAAGGAATAGAATAGAAATAGATTTAACATTATATTTAATAAGTGACTCTAGAAGGATCGATTTGTTTAAAGATTTCGGTAAATGGTATACAATTGTAAGGATCTATGAAATGTTTAGATTTTACAGCGAAATATGTTTGTAAGATGTATATTTTTATGGGTGTACCTGAGGATAATGAACACACATACCTTTTGTGGAGTTTGATGGAAAATAAACAGTGCCAATTTTAAATACATTACCAGCACATCCAAACTGAAGAAAATAACCCTAAAGCTGTTTACACGTCAGATTAAAATAAAATAGGTCATTATATTGTTCTTTCTACAATAATACACTCGTCATTAGGTTGCAAATGTGACGCAAACATGCTATTGGATAGGAAAAGATTCTACAGTCTACATTACGTTCTAGATATGTGACTTCCTCGAAAATTCGTTTTGTATCTGGCAGCTCATGCGGACATGTGTTCAGAATATCGGTACATTTGTCCAGCATCACACAGCGAGAATAAGAAACTTACAAGCACAGCTGGCTATTTTTTAACACAGACTTTTACCTAGATTTTACAAATATTTAAACATAAAAATTACATTGTCAACATTATTCTACAATCAATGATTAATGATTAATAATAGTTTTAAGATATTTTTCTCCGTGCAATAGACATTTCTACAAGTACTGAAATATCATATGTGCGTAAGTTTATGCTTGCGCTCTTGTAAGAGTGTGTGTGTGTGTGTGTGTGTATGTGTGTGCGTGTGTGTGTGTGTGTGCTAGTAAGCGTTTGAATGTTAATACGGTGGTGAAATGAAACGTCTGGTTTGATTATGCTTCAAAATGCGTCACATAATTTACATATGTACGACATGATTTCTGTTCCAATTTTTTTCATTATTGTTTTTCTTTAATTCTTTTCAATTTCGAAAATTATTCTTTCATTCTACGCTCAAATGAATTTTCATTCCAATAATTTAAGATTTATCCCGTTTTTAGTTTGTTTTTTTTTTGCTTTTTCGTTTTTCCCCTTTTTTAAACAACACGTTTGAAAACATTTCCTGTTCATTTATCACGAACATTAATAACTTTTCAAAGATTTAGTTTTAATTATAAGAAACAAAATGTTTCTAAAAATAAAACTACTTGTAAAGTATAAAATAAAAAATAGCAAATTCTTCACGAACTAATACATTTCAGTTAATAAAATATCCTGCTATATATATATATATATATATATATATATATATATATATATATATATATATATATATATTTTAAGACTATTAAATTGTAAGACTATATTTCTTCATATATATATATATATATATATATATATATATATATATATATATGTATGTATGTGTGTGTATATATATATATATATATATATAAATATTATTTAGACATCATATATTATATACTAGTTTATCCTTATAGTATAAAGATTGTACTAATATTTAAGTATTTTTCAATACATTTTCCTATAGTTTCGTTTGTTCTTTGTTTATTTTACTTCTTAAGTTATGCACTTAAAGACATTGTTGTATGTAAAACAAATCCGGATCTTTGATATATCAATAGAAATCTAACAGTTTATGGGCCAATCTCAACGACATTTTAATGACAGAATCATTTTTTTAAACATTTCACCACAAGAAGGCAATAAAGCCACTCAGACACAAAAGGTTACTGAATTTTAGAAAATATGGGGAAAACACTATTGGAGATAGAAGAAATAAAAAACAGGAATTTAGAAGATAACGATTGGCATTACATTTCCCAATTTGTAGATCAAATTTGACTGGGACTAAGACAAATCAATATTAGAAGCAATTGCTTCTTATCTGACAGTAACTATAATGTCATCTCTCTTTACTAATAAAGGGAGAAAGTTTTGTAGTTGATAAATATTTAAAGTTATATCAGATTGCTCGATCAGTGCTACTGCTAACATGTATCCCAGTACATCCCGTCGCGTGAGCGGGTCATCAGCGACTAAACCGGGTTACCGACAAGGAATTTCTGCTACGGAAAGTAGCTGAAGACACAGATGGATTAAAACAAAACCTGTCGAAAGATGGATCAGTATTTCCTGTGTGGTCAACGGCTATCTAGAACAATGGGGTAGACCGGGGCTCCATAGACTTGCATAGGTGCAGCCTGTATATCTGTGAACGAAAGGATTCTTAATCTGAATTCAACAGCCTGGCCGGACGGTTCCCCACGACGGAATCATTTGTCACGAAGAAATAACCAAGCTAAGTCTTCAAATTCAGGAATTCAGCTGCAGTTTTTGCCCAGAGGAAGATGGGCTCCGTCTGAACTACTTACCCATTTCAGACTATGCCCGAATGAATAGTCCCAAGGCTTGAAACCCAGGTATGTGAAAGGAACTGATTTTTTGCACAGCTGTCCCACGACCATAACCCGTCGTCATGTGATTGATGGAGATGATGATGATGATGACGAAATTTATAAAGATATTTAATTTTACATTACTGTTTATACTATACGCTTCTATATCATAAAAAAGCTCAAATAAATCTTAATGGACTTATTTTTAGTTAAATAATGAGGAAATAAATCTAATTAAAAGTGAAATGGTATTTTGCTTATGAAATATCAAAATTGGGCATTTTTATTTGTTTACTAAACTCGAAATGCATATGAAACATGCAAAATTCTATTCTACATTTAATGATTTCAATGTCACCAGAAAAATAATGAGGAAAATTTGTCACGTAAGATTCTTTTCAACACTAAGCAATTCAAATTTAACTGCTAGTTAAATTCCTATACACAGTTACATTGTTTAACACAGACTCACGCAAAAACATTCTCTCACACACATACGTTTATTATTACTGTTATTAATTGTAATGCATTTAATATTTATGCTAATTTCTTTATCAAATCATTACTATTTTAGCATTTCTTAATAACAGAATACACTCTTAAGTAAAGTTCTAGTTTGCACTCACCCCATCGTCCTATTTATTTGTCTTTTTCTGAAATTAATTTACTTAACTTTGATTTCAGCGGCGCAGACTGTGGATCTTTCAGTTACGAGTTGGATGCCACCCTGTGCCATGTTCCGATGTTACTCCTCTCCAAAGCCTGTTGGATGCTATTTGACAGCTGCAGCCAACATTTATTTACCCAAACAACATGCATGTTGCTTGACCTAGTGGAGGCAGCCTTCAAACCCTGCAGATTTTGTTGGCTAGTGTCACTTTACGTAATGTGTAGATTTTAACTTCAAACCAGTTTTAGTTCTTGTATATATTCTTTCCATAAATCGAGACTGTAGCATTGTTGATGGTGTTCCGAATTAAAATCTATCTGTCTTTCACACTCAGTGAGGAGTCACTGAGAAGGGTCTTCACAAGCCTCTCCAAGAACTTCTTTTTTATATCTGGAATGGCGTTTTTTCTAGTGTTAATTCTCAACTGGCATTTCCTCTTTTAATGGTGGAGATTCTTAGATTTTAATATGACCTTTGACGTTATTTATGGTGTCACGTCTGGTGATGACAAGGTTCAGATGTTGTCAATGATTCAGGATAAATTATGGCAACTCTTGTTCTGGAAATTGGTGTTTGTCACACACAATTTGAAATAGCTGCAGAAATGTAGGGGTTTTTGGACCATTCTCATTTATTTTCTCTATGACTTGTTGACCTAACACGTCTGGCCAAGTCTCTTGAGCGGCACCCTCGCACTGATGACTCCTAGAAGGGAAATATGTTCATATGATGGGTTATGACGTTAAGTTGAGCGTAGAACTAGTCTTTGATTACGGACCTGGTTTGGCGTGTGGGTGCATAGACGTAAACAATGTTTTCGAACGGCGAGAATTCTCTCTGTGCCTGCGACCTGCTCGTGTTCAATTATACAGAGGACTGTTTTTCTGGTCGCAAATTCAACTCAGTGTTGCCTACATTCATCGACTCATTTTCCCTGACATACGATCTAATGCCAGGTATTTGCGTTTGATGTACAATAGCCACGTCAATGTTCAGCTAACGATCGATCACTACAGTCTTGCGTACGCCATTAATTTCCTAATGCGGTATGCATGTTTCGTACAATCCAGCTTTCGCCAGGAAGAATTGGATTCTTTTCTCTTTTCCTTTTTAATGTCTGCGTGTTAAGATAGCAGCTATAAGATTCAGGTGCCCACTGAGGCAGGCAAACCATAGCAGGAGAACAGTGATTCTTACCACGATCGAAGACATCTCGTGGTGCCCATATCTGCGCCAAGTAAGTATGGACACTTATAACCTGTAACATTCTATCTCAGATGAACTCTCAGCATGTAGGGAGATTGTGGTAACCTCTACAGAACGTATGTCTGGACAATGTACCAACAAGATCCAAAGGAATACGGGGCATTAATTTGGGGGGGGGGGCTTAGCTACATCAGTTGTCGGTAGGTTGTTGAAGGCAACCACCTTCGAAGGCCCACTTCAAATTTTCTGTCTGCATTTACTTTCACGGATATTTCTGTATTTGGATATGGACGCAAGGTAGCTGAGGTTTAAAATCAGGGTTATCCTTCCCCTAGATAAACTGCTTTCCCAGGTTTATGAATTATATGTACGAGAAGGGTCCGGTTATAAGACTCTAGATGTCTGGCTTCACCACGTTTCCGACTTCGAGATTGACTTATTTTCAGAGGCAATTTGAGATTCATGCCACTGGAGTATTTTATAGACAGTGAAATCTTGTCCCCATTAATACTCCCGGCTATAACACTATTGAAACATATATAATGTACATATATGACCTTTAGATACATTAGAAGTTCGAAAAGAATTTGAGTTTTATTTTTAAATATAAACACAAGAAAGGAATTTAAGTTACAAAATATTTGCACATAATTTAAACAAACATAAATTTTGAATGTTGGATAGCTGTGAAAAAGATAACCGAAAGAAAAAGAAATATATTATTCGGATTTAAACTCGAAATACTCACAGATTATTAAATTATTAATTCTTAGTTTCTCGTACAATCATTAAAATAAAGATAAGTTGATCCCGGTGAATAATTAAATTGGGAATACCAGTTAGTGTGAGGTTGAATTTGCGTTTTAGGGTTATTAATAACGGCTTGGAAATGGAAAACAGCGAGACGACTTTCGATATCCAGCCGGGTTCGTTATATTTACTTACGTGCAAATATCCTTGGGAAGGGTTTAAATCTACCTATACTAACCTTAGTTATGGGTTAATTACTAGAAATTGTGTCAGTAAAAATCATTCTTATCTCCAGAAAATTCATACAAACTAAATTATTTTCTAGCTTTAAATAACTGCAAAATGAGATAAAGCCGAGAAAAATCGATCAATCAATATGAAGTCATTATTTATAACATTAAAAAATAATCCATACACAATTTCTGACAGTAATAATATCTAACCGTCCTGGGTAAGACGATAAACTACATCCGCGTCCTGTGTAAGACGATAAACTACATCCGCGTCCTGGGTAAGTCGTTAAACTACATCCGCGTCCTGGGTATGACGATAAACTACATCCGCGTCCTGGGTAAGACGATAAACAACATCCACGTCCTGGGTATGACGATAAACTATATCCAACAGCAAGGACTTTGATCGAAGGTTTTGGGGAGCATGGAACCACCTATTAAATGCTAGTGCTCCCAGGTCCATCCTGACTCTGGGTGATAAAACCTGTTGGCGTCCCAGCTATATGAAAATAGTTAACCCCCACAATGGAGTCAAAACACTATGAAAGTGTAAAGATATGTTTTATTACCAGCAATACATTTTTGTAAAAGCTTATTGCCGGCAATGAATTTTTGAAGAAAAAATTATTACCAGCAATACATTTTTGAAAAAATATTATCAGCAATAATACTCTTGCCAGCATTAAGTGACTCATTGAGGTGGATATGCCGTAAAATAAGCCAAACAAAAGCCAAACAAAACTAATAACTAAATTGTCAATTGAAAAAGAATAAATGAGAGTAGAAAAGGCAACCATTTTAAATATAAATTTATATTGGCAAAGAAAGAACGTAAGAGTTATACAAAACATCTTTAAGATAGTTATTAAAAAACAAAATAATAGAAAAAAACCGGTAACCGTAGATAAAGTTGAAAGATGCTATTATAATTAATACATATGTAAACGGAAATGAATATAATATTCAGAATATATTCATATATATATATATATATATATATATATATATATATATATATATATATATATATATATATATATATGAATATATTCTGAATATTATATTAACTTATTTTTAGATTTATATATACATAATTAAATATAAAAATTTACATTGAGGTCAACAGCCAGTGGCGACAGTCTGTTTAAACGCAATCTTCAGGTAATAAATTCATGATATTGTGTACTTTGACCCATGAATATTGAATAACTTAAAATAAGATTTTATATATACAAACACTTATCATTTGTACCACTACCTCGCAAAAAAATTCATTTTTATAATAGGTGGAAAAATCTACTCTTTTCTTGAAAAGGTCGCGAAAACAGAAACCCGTGTAGTAGAATTATCGAAAATAGAGTATCATATATATTTGAAAATAAAAACTCCATATTTCAGCCAAAAACATTTGCGGTTTATCTTCTTTTTAAAATACACACTTTTCTCTGGTTGGAACAACTATAATCTCTTCCCTATATATATATATATATATATATATATATATATATATATATATATATATATATATATATATATATATATATATATAAAGTGCTCAAACACTAATACTCCATGGTTATAATTTATTACATTGGAATCGTAATCACGATTCAAATCTTCAGACCTACAAATTCAAAAAGAAATCGGTAAATCTTTTATATTCTTCCTCTGTCCTGGACATTGAGTTCTACGTGGATTCTCTCCTCTTGAGAATTTACATATATATATATATATATATATATATATATATATATATATATATATAGATAGATAGATAGATAGATAGATAGATAGATAGTCTTAAGATGTGCTATATTTATGGGATAAAGTGCTCAATATCAGAGATAGAACGTGTGTAAATATAAAAGTGAACATAGAAGTCAACACTTGGAGGCGACCGTCTGTTTCATGCTAGATGCAATCGTCAGGCCACGATTCATCTAGCATGAAACAGTCTGTCAGCTCTAAGTGTTGACTTCTATGTTCACTTTTATATTGATATATATATATATATATATATATATATAGATAGATAGATAGATAGATATAGATATAGATATATATATACCACTAATATCATATATATATATATATATATATATATATATATATATATATATATATATATATATATATATATATACACATACAAAAAATGAAATCCTTAGTACTTCTACATACTACTGCCACACAAAGTTAAGAAGGAAACCTCATGCCAAAATTTGTTAGTCGGAATCGTAACAACTGGCACAATTTATATTCTGAATATTACTATTGATGGTAGAAAATATTTTATTCCGTATTTTCTTCTCTACTTAGTGATCAACATCAGTTCATTGCTTTTATCTAGGGTCCTGCCATTCCCAATAATATTATTAATTATTCTGTCAAACTCAGGTCACATCTTGTTCTTCTTCCCTTGTAAGATTGTTATCTAGCCAATATGTCCACCCCCTTTATCTTTAGGGCTTCATTGTTATACACTTCTCCACTCCAACAATACGGAGAGGGCCGTATTGTTCTTATATTTGTTTATTGCTTCAAACATATTTTATCATTGGAATACCGCTTTCTTCATACTCAGTTTTTCCACAGAGGCTCTTATAGATTATTTGATTTTGTCTTCATTCTATTGTGTGATGTGTCGTTTTTGGTTTAGATTCTCCAGACCCCCGACGCTCTAGTATAGACTGCATCAAAGACGGACAATATTCTATTGTGTTTCGTAGTTTTATTTTATGAGGGACAATAGTTTTAGCATCGTTCATTGAAAGATGCAACAGAGAAACAGAGGTAGAAATAGCGATAGAACGCATATGAACCAACTGGCCAAGATCTCATCGCCGCATCCTGGCTTGCCTCACTAAAGTATATGTATATGGGAGGTATATCTTGACCCTTCTAATGCTTGATGCTATCTCGGTTACTTTGCGACATTTAGTATTATATCAAAACCATAAACAAATGCAATCCTTCACGGTTAGAATACCTCGGCCATGAGGTGTCAACCGCTACTCACCACTCACTTCGTATCATCATCGTAATGAGTGGTTTCCCTTGTTTGAGTCAACCGACACATACTGTAACAACTTAAAATTTGATCCTCCTCCTTTATCCCACGATTTTTCGTCACGTGAACCCCCTTTCTTTATTCGGCAGTTGCTTTTTTCACTTCCATTGTTCATTTTCTAATTATTTGCAAGGAATTGTTTCCAGATAAAAGGTAGCCGATATCAAGAAAGGCATGGTACGTGGAACTAGAAAAATTTACGCTCGTGGACTAAATAAAAAGTTCGGTTCAAAATTCCATCGTATATTACCCGAAGAAGGCTATAACGTAAAACCGTCGAAACGTCGTGAATATGACAAGAAAGATGAGTTCAACAGTCCGAACGAGGCTTTTCGAAATATTTTGAGTAAAATTCCGCCGGTTTGACGTGCAAAGAATTTGAACGATAAATTGAATCTGGTTTTCATTTGAGGGGGTTTTAACAATCAGATCGTTTTGCAGTAAAACAGTAATAATTGGCATGCGTAAGATCAGGTGAATATGGCAAGTCGCGGAGAGTACAGACCAGTCTAGTAGCAACATTTTTTGTATTATTCTGGTGAATGCGTCATGGCGTTGATAGATAGCACAGCATTTTCATCTAATCGTCTAATGTTGACTGCCACAGACGTGTACTTCAAATTGATTATTAACACACACCTATGAATATCAGCTGGGGTGATAGATTCATCAAAGTAATTTCCCGAGACGACACAGTACGCAACACTTCATGGGTAGTGATTATTTTCATGCAACCACCTCTTTCCGGAACATTGCTAGCCTCACGCGACACAATCGCTAAGTCCTTGCTTCCCCAATCCAAATATAGGAATCGCCATGGCACGTACACAGAGTTGACTCATCCTCATCCCCATTATTTAGTGAGGAGGAATTTAAATTCAGACAGCTTAATTCCTTGAGCTATTGCGTTGTGGAACAGACTACAGAGGGGATGCTTGTCCTGTTGACAAAATCTTAACCTAGATTATTCGACATATCCTCATAATATTCATCCCATAACCCCCTCCATGCACAGCCTGACACCAATGTAAGTTAATAAATGCCCTCTGCCTTGAGGAGCTCTTGGGCTTTTTATTGTGTGATCAATAGTAACAAAAAAGTGAGAGAAAGAGAAATATGAAAATTATTTGAAGATCGATAGAGGTACCTTTGAACAACACGTGACTGAAATGATAGAGAGATAAGCTTGAGGGTTCAGTGAGTTCTGTCCTATTATGTGCCGCATATCCGTGACCTTTTGTCAGACTAAGCTGTGCTTTGAAATGAATATGAGGGAGTGCCTTGTACAGCACTTAAATTAAAATCAAGGACAGAAAAGATTTGATCAAATGCAATTGCAAATCATCACGGTTTATTTGATCGGCCGAAAGAAAAGTGAGGTCAACATTTTGCCAGTCGGAGAAGTCAAAAATTGATGGGTAAAACTAACATGTCTTCATACGATATTTTGCAAAATAAAAAAATAATAAAACACATGCGATATTTCACTGATCTCATTCACTATGCCATCGGGATGAGATTATAAAATGATAAGAGAAGGCTGGTCCCAGGGTTTCCAACACGACCCACAGCTCTTCCCTCATAGCATTAAAGAAGGAACATAAGTGGATACTGACCCCAGCACGTGACTGGCCACGAGGACGACAATTTCTTTCTCATCTCATATACACTAAGTGAAAATCATTGAAAACGACATTGTGTAGCATCTTAACCTCGCCGGGAAGTGTGGGAATACTTTCATCATTATGTGGGTCAGCTTGGTGTGTATAAAATTATTAAGTATAACCCCATGAAGACATTAACCCAGTCATTACGTATTCTTCCTGAAGCGTTTCCAAAACAGGAAGTAACGCGGTAGTGTGTGTGTATAGGGGGTGGGGCTCTGAAAAAATTTCGGCGGCTGATCGAAATTCCATTTTAAAATTTTATCATATTGTATGCGAGGGGACGCATTGTTACATATACCTCTGCCTGGTTTTCGAGATGGCATCAAAGGGCGGTAGCTGTCCTCACTTCCTCTTAAAATTAATAGGGCAAGCGATTCAAACCCTACGGTAACACCTTCCTCATGGCTCTAAAGAAGTGTGACAATTTTCACGGCGTCAGTTTGTGTCCTTGATCCATAACTCCGTGTATGGAAACCCACATAAAAAACGACAGTGTAGTAAATAGCGAATCAGTGGTTAATGTCTGTTCTATACTTTAAATTATGTGCGACAGAGGGATTTTACTTCTACGGTAGCACCATTAGTATTGCATTAAATGTAGGATAGTCGGGCGGGAAAATCATTGTCTTTGGCCTCCGTTACCCCATAATAAACTGACCTAAACTCACATCCTTTTACTGCAGGAAATGGTCAAATGTTCATTTACCCGACCTTGCAGCTCGGATCAGAGTAGAGAAGATGTGCTCTTTTCTGTCGTATTTCTCCTTCACGGAGATCGTGGGTTTGTAGCGAGGGCAGCTAGGTACCGGGAATTCGAATCGTACATTATACCCTTGTTCCTTGCACTAAAGTCCAATAGTTAGTAGATATAATCGAAAGCGTATGACTGGTCGCGCTGACTAGGAATGTTTGTCCTTAACAAGTATCTACCTGTCTGGATACTCCACATTAAACAGATCCGGTGTCAACATCCTGTCATTGCCGGTAGGTAGGCCAGTACCGGTTTTACATATTGGTCATTGTGAATGTGACGATCATACAGAATCGGTGCTTATCCTAACCCTGTCTTACTACTGAATGAGTAACCATACGGAAGACTGTCTCTTCTTTCTTCAATGGGGGCGGTAAAAACCGACCAAATATTTTTGCAGGCGAGGACGCATACATTTTTGCGTAAGGAGATGTAAAGATTTCTCAGTTATTCCGGTACTGTCTCAGGCATTAGATTATGCTCACAGACTATGCCGCTTTTAATACAATTGGGAGGTATTCATTGCGAGATCGATATCCAAGAAACAGGCTTTTATAATTTCTGGTTTTCTTCATGCAAAAAAAAAAAACAGCAAAAAACAAAATTGATAGCAATACTAATTTGTCTGGGAAAATATCAACCAGGAATTGGTTGCTATTTTAAAATCTTTAATTTGGAGGTAAATTTGACACACTTACGAATCATATCAGCTTTCATTCCAAATGGAAGGAACCCTGCCAGAAAACATAAAACTCTTAAGACTCGTGATTTTTGTATTTGTTCTTTCATTATATACTAACCGAAAATGAATTTACAACACCTCAAATATTTCTTTTAATTGTCTCAAAATTCAATGTACTGTCAATTTAAATGCATTACTATAAATGAACAAGCATATCGTTCAATAAAAGATGTTCTAAAATTAAGGGTTTATCAAGTGCATACAAAGACCCTAATTCAATTATTCCATTGTGTGTGCTCGGGCAATGGAGCATTAGTCGGAAATGTTCAACCTGAACAAATCAGTCATCGCCAAATCATGTCTAGAGCGTGTTCCGTGAAGAAAAGTTTTGGAAATCCCATCAGTGTTATGGTCCAATATCCTCGTCGCCACTGTTATGGTCCAATATCCTCGTCGCCACTGTTATGGTCCAAGGTTAGGACCAAGGAAGAACAACACGAACACAAGAGTAGAAATAACAAATATATATTACACAGAATAATAATACAAGATGTTGAAGGTGTTAGTATGACTGTCAGTCTGGTTTGGAGTGAACTACTATAGGCTCGACTCGATTCCGTCTCGACTCCTTCCCGCCAGATGTAAGGGGTGATGTGTTCGTAGAAATTGCCTGACAGTCATTACTGTGTTCTCCTGCTTGTGTGGCATGGTGCAGATTCCTGTTGCCAGACATAGCGTCTTCCAGCAGCCACCCTCTTGACCATCTTCAGCATTACTCCCTCAAGACATTTGAAATAGGCCACAGATTTGAATTTGGAATTGTAAACACAAATATTTATTTAAAAAAGTGTTTCACTTGTTTCAACCGCATCTGTTTGATTTTTTGCGCTCATCTTTTCAGAAGTGAAAGTTATATTACCAAAATCGTATTTCTTAATCTGCCATCACGTCTATAATTAGCTTCATTTTTTCGCAAGGAAGAAGAAGAAGAAGAAGAAGAAGAAGAAGAAGAAGAAGAAGAAGAAGAAGAAGAAGAAGAAGAAGAAGAAGAAGAAGAAGAAACAATAAAGGACAACGGTCTGAAAGGGAATGGCGATCAGATTTCAAATACCAACTGAGTTCACATTCGAACAAATATTGTGAGCATAGGCATGAAAAGATCTCTTCTCCCCACTTCACCGGATGTGAATTAAATAGCAGGGTAGTTTGGATATTATACTCATATGTAACTAGTCTATTTAGAGCCTGCAAATATTTTTTAGTTTGTACGAATATTTGTGGGGAGATAATAATGATTTAGCGATACAAGGTTTACTAATTAACCCACAGCTGGGGAGAGAAGAGGTGGATTCATTTCTTTAACAAGGGTATTTCCGTATAAGTGAATATAACGAACCCAACGAGAATTGGAACTGATTAATTTTCAATTCCGAGACATTATCTATTACACCACCCGTAAATCCATGCTTACAGCACCTGATATTTCCATGCGGCCACTCATCTAGGTACTGACCAGGCTCGTCGGTGCTTAACTTCAGTGATCATACGTGAATCGAAGTTTCACCGTGTTATGGCCGTAAACCTTAACCAGTGTAGAACAACAACAACTTTATATTCCAATCCGCAAGGAAAATAAAGCGAAAACTCTCCATCTTTTCAAGAAAGTTATGGCAATTCACAGATAAAAAGTAAAGGTATAAGTTGTCAATCATAGTCGGCTACATCTCTATAAGTCTTCGTAAGGACCAATATTATTTTGCAAATTTTTTCTGTCGTCTTCCATTGCTCCTGAGTAATGAGTTCATTCTTCTCTGGGTGTCGCATTCTTCTGACATTAGACTAAATAAACTTAGTAAGCAGTAATTACTTACTGTGTTTCGTTATGAAAATTGTTTCAAGTTGCTGTTATATAAAAATATTCACATCGATTCATATATAAAAAACGAAACATATTTGTTCATCTAAAATGAGACACGCATTTAAAATACTTATCTACTTTGGTTTTCAGGTCTTTTATTCTTTCTTACAAAGTCGTCTAGCAAAGGGATTAGCACACTAGACTTGGGCGGATTATTAATACCCTAATGTTCCGTCTTTGGCTACTTTGATAATACTATCCGTTCTAGGCGACGTCAATCCTCAGTGGGTAAGGCAATTTAATATAAGTTTAGTATACACCGGGTCTGAAATTATTAAGCAAATTATATAAACTTCAATAATTCAAATTTGGCTTTAGAAAAAAAAGTCAAATTTTAAACAATTCCTTTCGAGATCAAAACAAAGCCTGAGTTAAATTTTTATATATTATCAATAAGTTTTATTGAAGTTATTTTACGTATTCTAAAATCTGCCGTCAGAAGTTAGTCGACCAAACCAAGTACTCATATTGTACTTCAATAAAAAAGGTATAAATATTGTATAATAGACTAAATAGTATTTATTTGATAAGACTTTGAATCCTTTACATTTTAAAATAGTGACCTTTCTTCCTAATAATAGCCAGTAATTTATTATCCATGGATTTTGTTAATTTGAGCAGGTTCACTTTCCGACATGGTAGTTTTAATTCCTCCCCATAGTTCTGTCACCCTAATATAATTTCATCTTCACAATTAACCATAGATTTTCGATCGGATTCAGATCAGGATAAGATAGTGAGCTTTATATTATCTTATCTCCTGTAAATCTTTTATGCTCAAAGAATCCTTGGGTGAGCTTAGATGCATGAGAAGGTGCATTGTTGTGCATAAATACAGACTTTGACACTGCAAGAATGGGACTTATACAATGTAAGGAAAATCGTGTTCATAAAATCACAATAGTTCACTGTTCAATGTTCTCTGTTCAGTTTAACGGCTTAATCGAATATATCAGTAATGGTTTGATCAACTATTCGAGCCCATATCATAAGGCTACGGCCTCTTTGCAGCCTTCTTTTGGACACGGGCCTGTCTGAATTGTATGGATCAATCCTTTAGCTATTCATCGAGTCCATCAAATATCACTCGAGATTCGGACGTGAGAATTCCTTTAGAAAAGTCAATTATCGTGTATTATTTGGCCCTATTTTCAAACTTTAATATCTACTTTAGTAAGACGAGATTGCCTAGACGATTTTTTGTACAGATCCCAATTCAAAGTATTCAACAATTTTGTTCATCTTGACTCCCTCAGTTTCAGCATTTTTCAAGTATATCAGCGCTTTAGTTTGCGTTCATCTCGAGGAAGCAAGTTCTCAAAGCCTATTCCTACACTTCGAGTTCTCAACTTACATTTTCAGCCGCCATCTTTACCGTTGGATGGCCTCTACAAAGCTTTCCAGTATAGACATCCCTTTCTCAATAACTTTGTTATTTTCTGTTTTTCCAGCAGATGTTAGATAGGTTCTTCCCTTTACCCATGTTTTATTATGGACAAAAAGAAAAAGACATGTACATTAGATTCCAGACTTCATAAGCTAATATAAGTTTAAACTGCATCATAACATCAGTCAGTCCATTTTTGGAAATTCCAAACATCTCAAAAGCCAGACATTAAATACGACAGAAAATTGTATTAAACATGTTATCAAAGTTATAAAAGGACGAGTTTAAACTTGACGAATATTGGTTCAGAATCTTTTGTGTTATTGAGCTTTATTTGATCTGCATAATAACTTCAGACAATTTGTAGGCCATCAGTGTTAGCGACAATACGATAGGGAATAAACCTGTCTTGCAGATCAGTTCGTTGTTTTATTGAATTATGTTCTCAGTGAATATCTATTTAACAAAATACTCAACGCAAAATCCAAATGTTAATTATACAAATTAAAATATAAAACCGGATTTAAATTACAGGTTTCTAAAAGACGAAACTACGGTCCTGCAGGTCTTTTTCATGCAAACGTCTCTCAATTCCCTTCTTATTCTTCGGATATCCATATCTCAATGTGTTTGTCCTTGTTGTATGCATTTGTCTTGTTTCTCCTCTTTCCCTACACTGCGTGTGTGAGCTAGCGGTCATACAAGAAGACAAACGACTTCGTTTTCATCTTCAATTTGACAGTGTCATATCAGTTTGAATTGTGCGACATGACAATGTTAGTTCAGACTGCGACATTGGAAATCACGTCATACGGTTCCATCAAGAACGCAAACAGACGTGTGTGAACATGTTTAGCAAGCTACCCAGGTTCACTATTGCTACAAAATTCTTAACGACTTAAGTGAGTG
>OZ038482.1:136140779-136143279 GCA_964036315.1 Acanthosepion esculentum
TTGTTATATATATATATATATATATATATATATATATATATATATATATATATATATATGAGTGATTAGTAATTAGGCGATTTGTATAATTTTATAATGATTCATAATGTCTAGAACCGGAATCCTCAACGTACACACATGCAGAAATGTGACCGTTTCGTCCTTTTAGGGATTCATCAGCAGTGCGCATCTTCTACCGACTTGGAAAGTCAAACTTAATATATACACGTATATAAGTCGCACCATTAGATAGGTCGCACTCTAGTTTGGTGTTATCATAGTGGGTAGGTGCGGTTGACTCGCATACAGGTCGCTCTATTATTTGCGATGTTGTAGGGGGGGCCCTTTTTAACGTAAATATAACTAATATTTTTTAAATATTTTCAAATGTTTTGAAATATTCACCTTTATTTCAAAACTTTGCTTAAATATGAAAACATAATAGAAATTATTACTTGTAATTGCGTGTTATTTAACTATCGAGTGTCGGTGGCTCTCTTTAGGCGGAATGTGGATACAGGTAATCGCTTCAGTCCTAAAATCACTTGAAAATGATAGTCGTTCGTCGTATATCTGATAATAAATGGTAAACATGAGCAGCGCAGATCGATCGCTTTTATTTGATGTGTGACTCGTCACTGCTATAAGAGGTTTGCGTAAAATCGAAATGTCGAGAAAAATACATATCACCCCTTGCTCTCGCTTATGCTCGAGCCCTTGTTACTCATCTGGGCTACACATACGCTACAGTCTACTTCGGATTCTCTATGGTATCGCGTGGATAGGTCGCACCCTTGATTTTTATTGAAATTTTGTTAAAGAATTTAGACCGATTTTCGGGTAGATGTGTACATATAGTTCTAGTTTCATCTTCTCTGTTCGTGTCAAATAGTAGAAACTAGAGTTAACTATATTTATGTAGAAATGAGTTGAGGATGAAATGCAGATCAAATACGGATCAGAATCCGACGTGTCATGTTCATTAAAACCGTGGATAATTCTAGGTGTATGTAGATTTGTAAAGAAATTTGTATATTTATATAGACAACGAATGGTAATGTATATTTGTAATTGTGTGTGTTTGTCTGTATAGTAAGTTTTTTTTTATCATGCCATATGTACTAGCCACCCTCGCAGGGGAAATCACAGGGTTCTGATTTTATGGCTTGCTTCTTTAAGAATGTGTTCTTTGTATTAGATATAAGTTAGATTCTTTAAGAATGGATTCAAAGAAAGATGCCGATGTAATATAATGGGTAGATGTATGTTTATATTTGTATCGATATTTTGAGGGTTTTTAAGAAATTAATTTTTTGGTCTTTAACTGTAATGAATGTTTGTTCTTTGTAGAATTTTAAAATCTAATGGCTGTCATGAACTTATAAATTTAATGTTTGCCATAAATTTAGCAAAGAATTATTGTCCTATTAGCGATCGCGATCGCGAAATTAAAATCATGAAGGAAAGACAAAAATCTATATTATTTCATAATGGTTACTTGTGGACCAAAAGAAATAATAAAGAATTTAACATTGCTATGCGAGCATAGGATTCAGCAGAGGCATGTAAAGTTGTTAGAAACTTATTATTGTGTCGACTAAGATTTATTTTCGACATTAAAGACACCGGACATTACAGAAATGACGGTGTCAATCTCCTCCGTAAAACAAGTTCAAGGCGATAAATGTAATGTATGCCTTGTTGAAAAATTAGTTAACTTAAAACATTTAAATAATCCTAGCTTATTAAACAAGAGAATTGTATTGATAGTTACGTGTAGGCATAAAAATAAATATCTGTTGCAATACATTGACCCAGATTAATATACAGTGTAAATTATAAATCTTCTCTTTCTTAGGTTTTAACTAAGATTTTAAAAGAAAACCTTTCTGCTTAATATAAAAATTAATATTCACAACTGTAAAAATTAAATTTTCCTTTCTTTTCTATATAGAATAAAAATTATGTCTATTTGAAATGCCAAATAGAATTTTAAATAAAAACAAAAACTGTAATCATATTATTATATAGAGTGTGCCAACATTACGTTAAACCTTTTATTTTTATTAAAGTTTAAATTGCGTAATTGCCAGTACCTGAAGATTGTGTTGTGCATGAAACTTAAAGTCGGGCTACCGGTGAAGGGTAATGTATAATGGATATTTATTAATATATGATTAATAGCCCTGTTATATTACATTGAGTCATTGTTTTATTAGCACCCGCACTCTATGAGTGATATATATATATATATATATATATATATGTGTGTGTGTGTGTGTGTATGTATTATGATATAAATTTGTGTTCTCTGACATTATTTGTCTTTCACCAAATTACTTTGTTAACTTTACTATTGTCTCGACATTATCAACATTCTCAGCAAAACCCTTTCCGATTCCTACAGATTTACTTTTCTATACTCATATATAACGTGTAATGAGGAACAAGAAGTGTTTTCTTGTCTCCTTGTCTAGAGAATATGGAGACCAGTCTCTTA
>OZ038482.1:136150779-136320779 GCA_964036315.1 Acanthosepion esculentum
GTGGACCATTATCTCCTCATAAAATAATGGCTATACAATTATAATACGTAAATATTTATGAAAAAAATTTAACTCTATTTTAATGTGAAAGGTAGACAATGGCGGCATAGCACCGTTAATTCATTTCTTTGGTTTAACAGGTTTTTATTGTTACAAAACTTTATAATATGCAATTTTACTTGTAAACTTAGAGGACATGGATCTAGTTATGTTTAATATTTTCCATATTACCTTGGGAATTTTGTTAACTTCTTGCCAAAAATATTTCGAAAGGGACGTTCTGTTACGATACGCAATGTTGTTGAAAGATGATATGTGTTGATAACGCAGAAATTTAAAGGAATTTTTTATACTACCTATATAACATTTTTTATCAGCTGGATTTTCTCTTGATGAGATAGTAATTAGGGAAACAACTGAATCAGTTAGACATTTATTTTGTAGTGGATAGTCGTTAGGATTTCTACAATTACAGAAGTTGGTAACATTACTGTTTGTTGCTTTGGAATGGGTATTGTTACATAAGGTTTAAGTGTTGATTTAAAATTTTATTATTGTGTTTTTTATTAATTTTTTCAAGGTTTGGTTTATACATATTAATTATCTTGCATCGTCTGAACGATCTTAGTACCAAAAAATGAATGTTTTTGTGTAGCGATTTAAAATATTATATTGTAATTTATTACAATAATAATAATATATATATATATATATATATATAAGTTACAAAAGATTTGGTAATCCGTATAAGTAGTCCCAAGGAGGATGAAATCCTGAGAGCTCAATGTAAATTCAGAGCTAATAATTTAAAGAGAAACTGACCACTTTAAGGCTCCATGTAATAATTTAATAAATTATTACATGGAGCGTTAAAGTGGTCTGTTTTTCTTTAAATTTATATATATATATATATATATATATATATATATATATATATATATATATATACAACAATTCGAAAGTTTGAAACCAATGTCAGAATTAGCATAGGGTGAACTAGACAGAAGAGTGAAAATAAATGAAGAAGAAGTATTAGTGTCATTGAAAAAAGAACAGGATCAATTACCATATATAATTTTCGAAACTTTTGCAAGGCTAAACGGGAAAATACTGACTAGAGAAATATTTAATCTCTAAAATAATTTTTATTTTTGTCATAAAATTTCTAATAAAAATAGATTTCTCACTTTGTTTAACCACCTGTGATAATTTTTGCTTAATTGAAGTACAAAAATACTTTATAAGCCAATTTAAATAAAATACCATATATCTATATGTGTGTGTGTAAAACAGAGTGTATGTATGAGGTAGGAAGGTAAGGCAATTTCGAAAAATATTATTTGAAATGTTTCGCTGATCAGTCGGTTTTGTAAACAAAAATTAATTTATTTCGACTGAATTTACATGAACGACGCAAAACAGCATTTCACGTTAAGCGAATGAACACTTGAGATTTCTTTGCTTGAAAAGGAAATTAAATTTAAGTAAAAGAATAATAATAATAAACACTGAATTGAAATTAGTTTAAATCTAATTTCTTTAACGATAGACTTATAATAAAGTTAAAGTTGAGCTTTCGTCCTCTTTACAACAATTACGTGTTTTTTTAATATTGATTGTTCTCCTGTGAAATAATTTTTTTTTTTATAACACCGGTTCAGCAGTGAAACTTTGTCAAAGTCAGGGTTTAACAGTTTTTTTATACATACATACACAAATACAACGATGCACAGGCACCCCCATATATATATATATATATATATATATATATATATATATATATATATATATATATATATATATATATATAATTATGTATTTGGGCAACAATCCCCCTTTTATACAAGTTTCATTAAAGACGACTGACAGGGTTCCATGATTAACCTTGTTATTCGTTTGTTTCTGTTGTGTTCGCATACATGTTTTCTATCTGGACTTATAGTGTGTAAAAACTATCCGAATATACTATGTATCAAAACGCTTTCGACTATTCTATTAGTCATTATCCATCCACAA
Source organism: Acanthosepion esculentum (assembly GCA_964036315.1). Classification (NCBI taxonomy): domain Eukaryota; kingdom Metazoa; phylum Mollusca; class Cephalopoda; order Sepiida; family Sepiidae; genus Acanthosepion; species Acanthosepion esculentum. The sequence goes on from OZ038482.1 coordinate 136,152,796, forward strand.
CATACTTGTAGAAAAGACAACAATACTGACTCATCCAAGATATAAAAAAATTGGCTAAAAGTAATGGAAGTATTAATAAAATAGAAAAAGCCAATACTCAATAGCAACAATTATAAACACGGTCACAATGAGCTGACCGTGTTTGGAAAATAAAAAAACACGTCGCATCACTCGAGATAAATATATAAAATTATCAGTTAAAATATAAAAATAAAAACAGTCTTGATAACGGCTAAAAGAATAGCCGAAAGCGCTTGGATATATAGAATATTTGGACAGTTTTTATACACTTTATGTCCAGAAAAGAAGCCTTTATGGCAACAAAAGAAAAACTGATTAACAAGTTTAATCGCACAAACAAGTAGCTCCTGATGTAGTATAATAAATAGGTTTTTCTCTCAGTAGGGTCTCGTTTTTTGTGCACTAGACTGGTGGCCAACCAAGGCTATAGGACCCAGTCTTCTCTGCTATTCTACACAAAGCTGTCGGGAGTTACATGGATTCATACCTTTCGCAATTGTATTTAGGTGTAAGTGAATGTAACGTAACTGATTGTTTTCCGAATTCGACTTGCTGATTTCGCATACAGAGAGTCAGTGTTCCTTACACAACAACGCAGCATTTCAAGCCTCGTTTTCATGTCGACCCGAATATTACCATTTATTACACTTTAATTATTTCTGTTATATAAACAAAACGTTGTTCATTTTTTAAATTCCTTTTAAGAATTTGTAATTATTAATAAATTAATTGTTTTATGATAATTTTTATTCTGGGTGTTTACCTTTTCACATATACCTTCATACGCCACCTCCCTTTTAGTTGCTGTGAAAACGAATTCACATACAGGGATATATCTATCTTCATCTCCCCCTCTCTCTCCATCTATCTCAGTCTCTTCATATCTCTCTATCAATCCATCTCAGTCTCTTCATATCTAAGTTTATTTCTTTCTATCTATCTATCTATCTATCTATATATATATATATATATATATATATATATATATATATATATATATATATATATACATATATATATATATTTATTTATTTATCTCAATTTGTTGATCTCTATCTATCAATGTATATCAATTTCTCATTATCTATCAATCTCAATCTCTTCATATCTATCTATCTATCTATCTCAGTGTCTTCACACCTACCTATTTATTTCATTTTCTTCATATCTATCTATCTATCTATCTATCTATCTATCTATCTATCTATCTCTATATATATCTATCAATTTGTTCATCTCTATCTATCAATGTATCTCAGTTTCTCAATATCTATCAATCTCACTCTCTTCCTATCTATCTATGTCTCTTCATATCTATCTATCTATCTATCTATCTATCTATCTATCTATCTATCTATCTATCTATCTATCTGTCTCTTCTTATCTATCTGTCTCTTCTTATCTATCTATCTATCTATCTATCTATCTCAATAATTTCTGTTCAATCTGTTTCCTGTCAGACTTCGAAGGTCTTAAACATTTGTCGATGATTGCAAATTAAACTATTAAAAATAACTTGACACTAAATACTTGAGGCTTGGAATTAATTCGTAATTGAGTCAACATTCTAAATGTGTTAATGACCAGCAATAAAGGCGGATCAAGAGGATTTCTGTTTATGATCTCCTATCGATCGTTTGACTAATTAATGTTCAGCATTTATGCGCGTTCATCGTGCGTGTTGAGACTTGTCAACACTGCAAAATCCCCGCTCAAATAATTATGTAAGAATGAGACGCGCCATCTCAACTCATATAGCGACGACTTATGATTAACTCTTAAGCCTTTATTTATTTTTCTTTCTCATTTGCTTTGAATTAATGTCTCGTTTCTTGTCTAACTCGTTTTACCTTTTACTTGTTACGATCTTCTTCTTTTTTCTCTCTTTTCAGCCGCTACTTGTCCAGCATTTATGGAGATGCTATTTTCTTTTCCTATTCAGTCGCATACTAATTCGTTAATTTGCCTGTCTTTCAACATTACTGGACCTAAAGGAGGCGGCTGGCGGGGTCCACTTCTAGCAGAATGTTTATTCTCCTTTCTTAGTGAAGGTGCCATTTAGGTGTGTTAGTATAATAAGGTAGCATCCAAAATTAGTTGTACCATTTTTCCTCTCAATCCATTTGTGCCATTTATACATGAAATAATTTTGTAGTTAAGTAATACAACATATTTAATTCATGAATTAGCTACACTGACGAGAATGTTTGGTAAAGTCTGTATTGATATATATATATATAAATACATCTTATGGTCATTATTATTTACAAGAACAAAATATTTCTAATTATTTTTAAATATGTTTTTCCATCTTATTTTTACCTGGTGTGGAGACAAAATAAATGGCTGTAATCAAATAGTTATTTATTTTTTAAAGCTTGTCCAATTTTGGAAAGCTCTTTAGAAAATCAAAAATGTCTGAGACCGCCTCTGGCAGGATAAATGCTAAGGCACGCCGATGTATTTTATTTAAGGATATAACAGCTATTATGGAACAGAAGTATTCTTTTAAAACAATCTAAGATGATAATGTTTCCGTTTTCTCTTTATCATATTATGTCAATGATAATGGGGATTAGATAAAATCTGCAGTCGTTTGTCTATCACCAAAATAAAATTAAATCATCAACTTATCTTCCTGACTCTGTGTTTCGCAGATAGGGTATCCATTCGCTGATGGGGACTTATAGTAAAATTTGCTTACCCCTTTTGTAATTGATCCCTTTCTAAATTCACTGTAGTTAGTCGCAAAGATAAATAATTCAAAAGCGATGGTGAAAACTAGCATTCAAGGTGTGTATAGATTTTCATTCTTAAATTTCACGAACTTTTCGTTGTCACCTCCGATATATATTCAATGTCTGTCTGACTGTACAAGCGTGAGTCAAAGGAAAGAAATATATTTTATTACATAACAAATAAAGAACATATCGCGCAACAAGATATAAAAATAGATCCCAGATTCACATCCATACTTCTCAACATAGTCAACTCCTTTTTCAATGACAGTGTTCCAACTCTGAATGAGAGCATATATCCCATCTTCGTAAAAGCTCATCTGGCTGCTGATGTAGACAATTCCTTACAGCAGGTTTCACGTCCATCACCACCATAACTTTTGCTTTCGTTGGACCAAAGAGATGGAAGTCTGAGGGTGATAAGTAAGGTGAGTAGAGAAGATCTGACGGAGTTATCCAATCAAAAGAGGCGATGGTTCCACTTGTTATGAGATTCGAGTTTTGTTTTGAGAAACAACTTTATTCATCTCTAAATTTACTCGGTGGGATTTTGATCTAAGACAATTACTGATTTTCCTTTTTGCTTCGGGTTTAACGAGCAATAAAATAAGAATTTAAAAAAATGAGCATTCAAAAAGACAGTCGCCAAGATATTTCCAACTGACTTTTCTGCCTTGAACTTGTTTCTTTCAATACGTCGAACGACGCCATTCCATTGGTTGTCGTGTTGATTTGAAGCATCATCACCAGTTATGAGTCGTTGCAATAAGTTTTTGCTCGTTCACTGACTTGAAGGAGTTCAGTGCAACAGTTAACACTTTCAGTCCTGTGTTCACCTTACCGTTGTCTTGGTACCTAGCTGGCACTCACATTTAAATATCCAAGTGCCTCAATAATGTTGCCAGCCTTAACATGGCTATCTCCGAGTTCTGATGCCTGGTCATCAAAGGTTACGAGTCTTTCAGTTCGGATTAAGGCGTCTGCTTGCTTTTTGTAGACAGGGTTGACGGGAGGCCACTACGAGATATGTTTGTAAAATCTGAATTTCCCAATTCTTCTTGGTTTATTGGATCCTCATAGAGACACCGGTGCCATCTACTCAATTTGCAGTATCTTCGGATGTTTTTCAGTCTTTTGTGAATGTTGAAAAGTTATCCAATTCGGTGCAAATATAGTTTCTCCTTCGGCAACAAAGAATACTTTGCTTCTGATGGATAGACCAGCAAGGAATTACATTCTCATATCAGATCATTTATTCATATCTCTGAAGAGAAAATCTAACGAAAATAGATAAAGAATATATCTACTTTTATATTTGCACCGAATTCAGAATACTTTCATTGAGAAATGCGCTTCATATGATAACAATTGCATTACATTTTGTCTCCTCGTTGGATATTTGTCTTAACAAAATCCCAAAATATGCGAACACAGCGAATAACATAAATAATAATAATAATAATAATAATAATAATAATAATAATAATAATAATAATAATAATGGAGTTTCAAATGGGCACAGAAATACAAGTACAGCACGGTGCACCAGCTGAAGCTGCAAAATAGTTAAAAAAGAAAGCAAAGACAGATGCAACCGACCAGATACAGAAACAATGGCAAGATAAACCGCTTCATGGCCAATACTCTGCCCGTACCAAACAAGCTGACGTAGACAAAAACCGTACCCATCAGTGGCTACGTAGTGCAGGGTTGAAAGCTGAAATTGAAGGTTCTATCCTTGCTGCACAGGACCAATGCTTGTTAACTAGAGATTGTCAAGCACATATACTAAAATGTGGTGTTACTCCAAAATGCAGATTCTGTGATAAATATGCAGAAACCATTGATCATCTTGCATCAGGCTGCATGATATTGGCACCCACTGAGTATAAAAACCGGCATGACAGAGTGGGCCAATATCTGCACTGGAAAATCTGCAACTTCTACAGGAAGGGAACTGAAAGAAATTGGTATGAACGCCACCCAGACCCGGTTACGGAGACAGGACCTGTTGCAATTCTATGGGGCTACAATAATAATAATAATAATAATAATAATAATAATAATAATAATAATAATAATAAGTTTACTGGCAGTGTCCCAGGTAAAATCAACATTCAAGTTTCCCAGAAAACTGTCCTACTACGAACTTAGGACCATATTCTGCACCCGTCACTACAGGATACAAAGCCGGAAACATGACACACAAACAACAGTAATAGTAAAGATTAAACAAGAAATCTCAAGACAAGTAAAGCGCTAAACAACGGACAGAAGGAAGCCACTTGGAAGGCCAAATTAAATCTCGAAGAATTGAGGAAATCAGATATGAATTAGCGATAGTAGATGCGGTTTCAAGAAATCTATTTTGTTTCAATAGGGAAAAGCATGAAAATCAAGCCTAACTAAAGTAAATGAAATTCCACCAATCAAGGAAATACTTAAAGAGAAACTGCAAATAAAGGCACAGAGAATCAGACGATATGAAAAGCGTCGTTGGTTCTATATTCAAAATAAGATATTCCAAACGGACCTGAGGAAGATTTACAGGGAAATTGGAAAAGAAGTAATCGAAATCAAAAAGCCAACATCTATTGAAGAAGTGTAAAAGTTTTATAAGGATATTTGGTAGAAGATGAAGGAATATAATCCAAATACAGTGCAGATAAAAAAAATGGATGAAGATTGCAAAATATAACCAAGAATAATTTTCACAAAATCGCCAAAATGAAAACACTCAGGAAATTACAAGGTACATCTGTCATCAATTCATAAGAATCTGAAGATGACTTTATCAATGCTAATTAATAAATCCAATGAAACTCCAGTATGGATCATTGAAGGTATGACCAAAAACGGGTGAAACAGATTTTCCAAAACATTAAAGGCCAATAACATGTCTTTCACCACATATAAATTGATCAGGTATGTCCTGACGAACTGTACATTTTTTTTGATGAAACCAACTGGAATAGAAGGAGAGTTGAAGAGGTTCATATGTTTGCGAAGATCAACTACTAATAAATAAAATCATCCTGGGAAATTGCAGGAAAAAAGGTAAAAATCTCCGAATAGCTTTGATAGATTACCGTAAAGCCATTAATAGTGTACCACCTTATTGGATCATTAATGATTTGGTAATGTAGAAAGTCTCCTTGGGATAGTAAATCTCCTTAATTATAGCATGGAACTGTGGGAAACCACTTTATACCTAAATCACACTAAAGGTACTGAAACGTCCAATTTTGGAATATCCGACGAGGAATCTTTCAAGGAGATTCCTTGTTTCCAATTCTGTACTTTAAGTCATTAATCCCCTTTCGCATGATCTACACAGTAATAACTATGGATACAAAGTAAAGAAGAAAGTGTTTAATCCCCTATTCTACATGGATGATCTCAAACTCTTTGCCAAAGCCGTCATGGGTTGAACGGTCTCCTCAATACTGTAAAATGGTTCAGTGACGACATAGATATGGTTTTTGAATTAGATAAATGTGCAAAAGTAAGTCAAGAAAGGGAAACAAACTCAATAGATGTAGATTTTGTCACAAAGATTAGGGAACAGGAACAAGTAGAAGCCGATAAATAATTAGGAGTCAGCGAATGAAATAGAATACAGCAGATCCCAAACGAAGTAGAAAGTAAAAAAAGAATATTACATGCGGTACTTCTGTTGTTAAATACCGAGTTAAACTGATGAAAAAGAATATCAGTTATAAACAGTGTCTCGGTGCAATACAGATTCAACATCTTAAAGCTGTTCATAGCAGATATTAAACGAATGGATGTCAAAATGAGAAATCTTTTCACTTGCCATCGCATGCATCATCCCAAAGCTGATGTTGATCGTTGGTATGTGCTCAGATCCGAAGGAGGCAGAGGATTAGTTCAACTCAAACTGCCTTCCAAAAAATCGGCCTGCAAATATATCTGGAAACTGCAGAAGTCTGGATGATGATCTGTATCAAAGAACATAAAACAAATTAAAACTTTATTCATTGATAATGGACTTCAACAATTTAAAAGGAATTTCAATTGGGTGAGGAAGGGCAAATAAACAATAATATACCAACTGCAGCGGCACAAAAAACAAAAAGGAAGCAAAAGCAAATGCAATGTACAAAATATTGAAACGATGGCAAGAAAAGATTTTTCATGGTCAATACTTTGCCCGTGCCAAGCAAACTGATGTAGACAAATCTCGTACCGATCAGTGGTTACATAGCGCAGAATTAAAAGCTGAAACTGAGGGTGTCATTCCTGTTGCACAGGACCAATGTACGATAACTAGAAATTACCAAGCGTAGATATAAATCTCGTTGAGCTGGCTCAATTCTGCATTGGAAAATATGCAACTTTTACGGCGAATTGCAAGAAATGGGTATGACCATGACCCAGACTCGATTACAGAAATATGATCTGTAACAATTTTAGATATACTTTTACAACATACAGATAGAACAATCAAAGTGAATCACCAAGACATCCTGATCAAGGCCAGAAAACAATGCTTTCTTATTGACATGACAGCCCCTGCTTATTTTAATGTATCATTGAAGATCTTAAAAAGGCTATCAAAATACAAGTGTCTTGAATTGGAAAAAATGTGGCACGTGAGAACATCAATAATTCCAGGTGTAGTTGGAGCCCTCGGATTGATTGACTCATTGAGGGGATTTTTAGTTGTCCAAGCCTTAAAGAAATACAAAGAAATTTTATCGCAAGTAGAGCTCACAGATTAAAATGAGCTTTATCTATGGAACATGTATGTATAATTTTACAAAAATGATCAGTGGAAAAATATCGTGAAGCCATTTTGACCGTAGGTTTCTGGTTGAGACCCGGAAGTAAATATGTATGCAACAGAAATCAAAGGAAGTAATAATAATATTCAATATTTCCCACACTTACTTACAAGCCATTACCTCACAATCTTGTCAATCTTTCGCAGTATATAGATAACGAACTGAATCATCAAAAATAATATCGTATTGCTTAAGAGTCATGCAATTTTTAACATGCTAGCATCACTATTATTTCCACAAGTTGTTTGAGTTTTATTTATTGACTGTTGATTCTTAGTATAAAATTACAGGCCAACAACAAATTATAATTCTTGCTTGAAGTCTTTTTAATTTCAGTTATTGCTAACGTATATGAAAAATATCAGCATATCTCTGATATTTTCAGATGGTGAAAGACGAAAATGACGCGATAAGAAAGATAATATAAACGAGAATAGATTTTAACTTTCTTCCCGTTTCTATAGCCTCATTGGCTGTGCGCTGAATTAGTCAAGTATAAGGCTCTGCACAAAGTCTTGATTAAAATAAAATAATGCGTAACGCAAATACGAACTTTACATGATCATTATTATCCTTGAGACTATAAAAGACCTTTAGTCATATGGTATCAGTATAAAACCAATTGAAATGATCGCACTTAAACCGACCAAAACGCTGAAATTGAAATTGTATGACTGGGAAACCTGGATATCATTACATATGTGGTTGTCTCCCACATTAGTGAGAATAATGCTCTACGTTTGAACCGAATTTCTATAACATTATCTTCAACGAAAATGAACAGATATTTGGATTGATTTCGTTTTCTATTTTACTTTTTTACGGCTTATCAACATTTTGTGGGTTATTGAAAGTCAAAACATATTTTGTAGTACGAGAAAATTATTTACAAGTGAATATGGCAATTAGAGTTTTTTTGGCGATAATGATTTTTTCAAGTTGCAAGTCATACTATTTAACCCGTAGCTAGGAAGACAAGAGATGGATTCATGCGTTTCGCAAAGAGATTTGATCGTTAATGAAAGACATTAATTGAAATCGAAATCAGTTTTCTGATTATACCGTGAATTTCATGACATTATCAAAATAGTTGTTACTACTATTACTGCTACTACTACAAATAATAATAATAATAATAATAATAATAATAATAATAATAATAATAATAATAATAATAATAATTGATTTATTGACTTCGAAGATAAATGACACGTTTTCGAGCTCTGAAAATGTCAGTTCTGTAAATGGAAAGAGAATCGTTGGTCAGTTTTAATACAAGAACCAATAGAATATTTTTGTTTAATTAAAAGTAAAAGGACGTCAAGCGTTAGATAATAACGCCCCCCAAAATGTCATATAGCACAAGAAAACAATTTCAAACTGTGTGGGAAATGAGTGGGAAAGGTTTTTGTATAATTTTTGTATAATTGAAAACTGTGCACGTATTCAAATATAAAGGGAGTAGTATTCTATGTAAGCAAGAGTGTTGAGAGCGACAAATATGCTTCCTCACATTTACATTCGGGTGAGTGTAAATTACCCGTGAATTGTGTTCTCATGTCTCGTCAATTTCCATTGGTGTAAGAGTTGATTTCACCTGAATTTCCTTCCTATAATTGGATCAGTAACATGTTTTTTTTATTTTCATTTCTGCCCTGAAATAACATGATTGATTGACTGAAATAGACGAAAAATTATCATACAATCTTAAGTATATTTGAATGAAAAATTGTGTGTGGAGTCTCCTGCGAAGTCATTACATTTTGCTATTAGAGTGTTTATATCCTTTCAGGTGTTTTCATTCAATTCTAAATGCAAATAAAGAATTGAAACATTATTTCTTAGAAATTAAAAAAGATAATAAATTAGACTTATATTTAGAAACATTATGAATCCTTTTCTGCAAGTTTCTAATTAGTATTATTTTCACTAATGAATGATACTAATCTATACATTTTTCTCATTGCATTTTATAAAGATTTAAATGATTAAAATATTTTAAATTCATATTAATTAAAATAACGAGCCATTTTAGATTTTTATTATATAGGAATAAAGTGTCGCTGTCGACACTTGTGTTTGAACATAGATCGCCACTGAGCAAACACAGGCGATCCCATTATTGAATTAAATAGACCACGTGGCCATAGGAGAAACACATAAGTAGGTAGTAGCTTCGCATCTAATTGATCGTCATACAGTATATCCTCTATATCGTCATTATAGTCTATCCTCTATTACTATACGGATCGCTATTTCTATTCTATCCTCTATTACTATAGGGAGCGCTATTCTTTACTCTATTTAATATACTATTTCTCTCTACGGATTACTGTTCGAGCAAGTATTGTCGAGCAAGTACTATTAGTGCGATTGCTATTCGAAGGCGTCTGACACCAGTATTGTTCAACGGCGTTACTCTAGTTGTATCTGTGATTACATAATCTCTGCTACAACGTTGTTGTTTATAATGTTGTTTATAATAAATATGATGAATTGTATTTAAAATTTAATTGTATTTGAAAACATAAACGTGTATTATCGCGAACACGTCGGGTAGAATGTAAAATTGCAAATAATAATGAGATTAAAAAGCCTCATTGCTTTAGCAACATTCGCGTGTTTAATGACGAAACCAGTCAGTGATCAAAATTATTACGGGTAGTGTTGATCACAATCTAAACTTGCTGTAGGGGTGATTCAAAATGATAATCCATCCTATAGACAGATTAATAATCAAAAGGATGAAAATGATGTAAAGATGACGATAGATGATTACAAAGAAGTTAGGCGATTATACTACTACTGTATACAAAGCATAAAAAAACACGAATAGCAATGCAACAGGAAATGAAAAAGAAATTGATACAAATAAACTAATATTAATAAACTAATAGACATTTAAGTTAATTCAATAAATCGTTTGTGTAATGCAGACTTCACCGAGTCAAATTAGAATGTTAAAACTGAATCAGATAAGGATTTAGAATTGGCGAATATTAGTATTAGATATTCTTGAGAATGACGTAAACGAATTGATATAGTAAAGAATAGTGAAAGCAAAAGACTAATAAACGATGATAAAACAGAGACATGGACGGCGAATGAAAACACGAAAAGTTAAATGATAATTGAGGAAAACTATGTAATTAAATAAGAAATGAAACGTAAGAACCAATTTCTTCTCATCCAGGCACGGGGTAAATAATAGAATGCGTATCATTGTTAACTATAAAATATTAATTATGCAATATTTACACGCAAAAAAGAATTACAATCCAAATAATACGTGTAGGCTTTAAATAATTCACATGGTGTTGATAAGTCGTAAAAAATAATTAAATCCGGTAAAAAACGTAAATGAATGGAAACATCATTCGAGAACTATGGAAAGTGATTAAGTTAAAAAAAAAATTGACAAAAAGAAAACAGAAAAGCGTTACCAGTTTAACTGCTGAGAAAAAAAATATAGTAAAAATATTGACTTGAATTATGTCACACAAAAAAGAATATAGGATGATGTAGTCATCACGACATCAATGCAAAGAGAAATAAGACTATAAAAGTTAACGCAAGAAAGAAACAGAAATGAACTGTGTGAAAAGTAAATATAGAACAAGAGAGAAATTTTTTCTGACAAGAACTGTTAGTTTTAGATAAAATATGAAAGGAAATAAACGTCAAGTAAAAATGAAATATAATATAAAAGAAATATAGCTTACCAAATGCACAAAAAAGATCCTAAAACAATTCATCCAACTAAAAGAAGAAGGAAAGAGACGATTGGATGAAGTAAATAAGTTTTCTAGATAAAAAACAAGATCAAAAGAATTAAGAAACGTTCTATAGATAAATGGAGAGATCAACGGAGAAAACACAACCCAATGAAGAAGTGAAAACGTTTTGGAAGAAGACATCGGGAAATGAAAGGATCTATAATAATGGCGTAGAATAGACTAAGAAAACCAAGCAGGATTATAAGTATAGAGAAATAGAGCAACGAAAATTTAGCCGGCATTGTGGTTAAAAAATACAACGAACTGTTAAAAATGGAGAAAAAGAAATAGAAAAAAATGTAATTCCTTCTTACAGATAATTTATCAATATTCCCGTTAAAACATTTCTCCATCTTTGCACAAAAAACATTAGCAGATCTGCTTGTGAATATTATCAATATGCCTGAGCAAAACTAAGTATGGCTAACTCAAGGTATGTCTTATTTAATCCCCAGAATTGTTGAAATTGATAAATCCAAAACTTATTGATAATTCGAATAATCAAGTGCAATAGATAAAATAATCTGTATTTCTTTTTAGTGAAAGACTTTATAAATTCCTTGAAACTAATAGAATTAACTCTGAAAAGAGAAAATGACGCAAAAGAGGTTTTTCTTATTGCAAAGACTTATTGCTTATAATGATAATGTTACTGAAATAGTTTCGAAGAAAAAGGAATTTCAACAATGCGTGAACCGATGATAAAAATGTTTTGATAATGCCCCACGCGGTTAGGTAATAACATTAGGGGAATTACTGAAAAGAATCAGTATAAAAAATGTTATATTACCTTAATCCTCAAGCAGCTTAATATTAAAAGTAAATACAATACTGTACATTCCCCGAGTGAAACTTTAAAGCAGATACTTCACTTCAGAGGTTCTATATTTCTTTAATAGTCTTCTTAAAAGACGAAAATAGGACAGGTAATTGATTTCAAGCGTAATAATCATATTAGAAGGTAACCAAAAATGAACACAAAACGATCAGCTTTGTCCGTTTTTAAAGGAAAAAAAGAAATCACTTCACAGTATCCGTAACTTATATTTAGTCTTCGAAGTAATCGCCATCGGCATCCAGCACCTTCTGCCAACGTGTCTCCAGCTGTTCAAAGCCCTTGCGGGAGAACTCGGGGGTTTTTGACGCAAAAAAGTCCGTGAGGGCTTTGTGCAAGTCTGCTTCATTGGTGAAGGATTTCCCATGAAGATGATTATCCAGGGAGTGGAAGAGGTTGGAATCGGATGGCGCAAGGTCAGGTGAATAAGGTGGATGGCATAAAGTCTCCCACCCAATTTGCTGTATGGTATCCCTGACCACTCGCGCGACATGCGGCCTGGCGTTGTCATGGAGGGAAATCACACCTTTGAGATTCACCAGTGCTGGCTCCTTCTGGCGCAATGCCTGTTGCACACGTTTCATTTGCTGCGAGTATAGGTCTCCAGTGACCGTTTGGCCCGTTGGTAGCAGTTTATAATCAATCACTTGACAACCTGGCAACCAGACACAAAGCATAATCTTGCGTGGGTGCATAGGCGGTCTTGCGGTGTGAGGGACAGCATCCTGAGGAGACAACCAATGTCTGGAACGCTTGGGAGTTTCGTACAGAACCCACTTTTCATCACTGGTAAGCATTTGATTGAATAAGGATGCGGTACGGTGGCGAGAAAGCAGCGATACGCAGGCTGCCACTCGTTGTCCCTTGCGGAACCCACTTGCTCAGTTTGTACGTCTTACCTAGGCGGTGCAGGTGAAGTTTAACTGTTTTATCGGAAACGTTGAACTGTCTTGCAAGTTCACCACACGTTAGACTACTGTCCTGTTCAATGGCCGCCTTCAGGACTCCGTCATTCAAGACCTGTGGTCGTCCACTGCGAGGCTCATCATGGAGAGACAAATCTCCCGACTTGGATTTTCGAAACCAACGCCTTGCAGTACGTTCAGTCACAGTACTATCCATAAACGCTTGACATATGTGGCGACTTGATGCAGCTGCTGATAAGCCCACTTTGAAGTCGTAAAGCAAACAGCCCCGAACGAGATCTCTAGACACTTCCATCCTTCTCACAGCTGTCTGGATTATAACTGATGGCCGGGTATGCCGAGCGTGTTTTTTATAACGTCTGATGTTCCTACTTCCGGCTGTCCGAATTTGAAAACAATTGCTACACGCATTTCGTATATATTTCAACTTCATTCAATGACTAATCAAAAAACGGACAGAACTTTTTTGGTTACCTTATAATTACATTTTCGTTGTGTTAGTGACCTATAAAGTAAATCATGGAAGATATCACAACTGACTTAGACTTAAGCACTTATGGTAAGACAACATTTAAATGATGGGATTTTGTACAGACAGCAGCTATGGAATTTGATAGTGTAATCATGATTCGCGAGTTGGATCAGAAAATTATTTTCCAAGTAATTCGTAATTAATTTAAAAAGACGATGAAACTGACATTGTCAAATAACAAATCTGTTAAGGGTTCTCCCCTTTTCACACAAATGGACTCAACCGAGGTATACATATACTACCACCAGTGAATACCTGGGAGCACGTTAAGAGTGTCGAGAAGTCTGTATCAGAGTAGTATTAGAGGAGGGTAACACAAGAGTCACCGTCACAGCAACTAGACTCAGTAAGAAGTCATACCGCGATAGCAAGACTGTATATATATTATTGCTACTAACCCGCATTTCTGGATCTACTAACCCGTATTACCAGTTTGTATTATTACGTTAATACATTCATTTTCCTTATCTATTCCTGGCGTTTGTTATTTATTGATATCGGATTTCATCTCGGAATCCACAACAAAATCAGACAGGAAAGTCATAGGTGAATGATAGCTGAAACTTAAATTCACAAAATAGGATTGAAGCTAGTAACACGTTTGCATAATATATTCTAACATATTCGTTTAATGCCATAAATCATAATCACGATATATATATTATATCTATCTATAAAAGGCAGGATGTGTTTTTATGTGTAACGAATGCACGGCCGTAATTTTCGACGGATTTGCACCAAAATTTACATTCACATGCTCCAAGTTAGCGGGAAGGCCAAGACCGACTTTGCATTTTCCAATTCCCATCAGTAGTGGAAATAATCGATTTTTTCATGCTTCTGTGGTAGTTTTCATGTAGTTTGTGGCCATTTTCTACTGGCCAGATTGAGAGCTGTCTGCCACGAATGGGCAGGAGAATTCTATTGGTCAACGTGAGAGCCAACAGCTGACTGACACGAATGTTAAATAGCTGCATTCGTCACCAGTGGGAAATAAATTAAATCTGCATAGCACTTTACTCCAATTGACTCATTCACTTACTTAAACTTAACGTTGATTCTGATTCCACAGAACTGGGTTGGGTGTGAAAAGTATTTGTTGTTAACATTCTTTTTACATTCGGTTTTTCCAGTTACGAGTCCTTTTTTAAAGCTGATCGTTTTGTGTTCATTTTGTTTAGTTCTTTTTTCGTAACAGATTTAATGTTTAGTTATGGAGTTTAGAAAAAAATCGCAGTGTGAGATAGGCAAGAAGTAAGCCATGTAGCAACATCAGCACGGCAAAGGGAACTCCTTTAAAGGCGAGGGAGGTCAAAAATATTTTAAGTGATAGCGATTGCTGTATGAGTTGTACGATTTTTGATCAAGCACTGGCAACGCCGGACCATGCTGCTAGTATATATATATATATATATATATATATATATATATATATATATATATGTGTGTGTGTGTGTGTGTGTGTGTGTGTGTGTGTGTGTTTGTGTGTGTATGTATGTGTGTGTGTCTGTGTGTATATATATATATATATATATATATATATATATATATATATATATATATATATATATATATGGTCAAAATAGAGTTGTAAGGTTAAATGTATGCTATAATTATGAGTTAAAAAACTCGATATGAGGGAAATAGCATATGTAAATATTAAAGTTGATAGTAAGGTCTACACTCAGCGGCGACAGTCTGTTTCATGCCTAAGCGTAATCGGCATCCCATCATAACGGCATATATATTTACTTTAAAAAAATCTAACCAGCAAAACATCATTCAAATTTCACCATTTTAATATATTTTCTTCTTGTTTTCTACGACGCCGCAGACTGTTTTTCGTTTACTGGACAATCATATCATAACTCCGCTTGTTCATTTGTCCCTTAGTTAGTTAGACCGTTACGCCTTGCCAATACTCCACAAATAATGCAATGTTCCCTTTTGATCGTGAGATAATACGGAAATAGCATATCAGAGACACTGTTTGGCTACAGTGAGAAAAAGGAAAGACACACGAGACAGAAGAGGCGATAACGCTCTCATGTGTTTAGCGTCTGCTTAAGTGAACTGGAAAATTTGTTAATTTCAAATCTTCACATTTGTACCCTCTTATTTCTGAAAAATAATGACCTGCAATCATATTTATGTTCTTTATTACAATATTTTGTTAAATCTGTAAGGCTCAAATATGTAACGATACAATTGGCTTAATTAGTCGAAGAATAGGCAAAGATCTTATTCAATCATTAATTTAAGAATTAGGATTTCTCAGAAAATTCACATAGTGAAACCGTTAAATTTTTACGGTTACTTTTATTTTTTATTTTATTTCGATGCACGTTCCTCTCATAATCTTGTCCATTATAGCGTATCTTTACCTCAAATAAATAATTCACAGATCTGTTTTCGCTGTAAGGGAAACAGTGAAAATGAAAAGAGACGCTATCTGATTTTAGTGAGAAAGATAGCAAGAAAGAAAGAAAGAAAGAAAGAAAGAAACATCGATAGATAGATAAAATAGATAGATTGAAAATGAATACAAAGAAACAAAAATTACTGTAACATAGATAGATAGATAGATAGATAGATAGATAGATAGATAACGCTATTAGCCACTGAATGTTTGCTTCTTGGAAATGCAAGTAAAAAAGGAAGAAGGAAGAAATTAGGGACATGGAAATATGGAAAGGTACGATATATATTGTTTGTAACGTTAAAATGGACATATAATATTTTTGTCTTTTATAATTCTTCTTTCTATGTGTCTAATGTTTATTCTTCAATATAATTCAAGAGTCTTTCATAATTATCCTTAAAATGCGACACCAAAATACTAAAGCGCATTAGGATAGGGAATATGCCTTCAAAAAGCTAAGTAAAATATTAAGATAAATGAAAAAGGAGAACTTAACTGTTATGTAATATCGGTCCTCTAATATGGCAGTGAGTGCTGGACAAGCTCGCTACAGATGGACTAGAGACTTGGGGCAAGAAAAATGTGTTTCTGCAGGAGGAGAAGGAGGAGAATACAATGGATACAGTATGTGAGCAATAATAAAGTTTTAAAGAAACTGTAAACAAAAAGAACATTTACACTTAACATCAGAATGAGAAAGTGAGAATTTCTAGGGCTCATAATGAAGAAAGAGGGCTTGGAAAATCTGATGCTCACATGAAATGATGAAGACAATACAAAAAAGAAAGTCAGTCTGACAAAAATGATAATAAAATTGCAGAAAGAAAAATACCAGGAAAAAACAAACAAACAACACCTGAAGTCATGTTTTGCTTGCGGCGAACTACACTGTTACAGATATTGCAATTTTAGAATTAAAAAATGTTTCAACTGTGGAAGAGTTGGGCACAAACACTCGAATTGCCATTCAAAAAATAAGGGCAATAAAATAAGGAAATTAAAATCCAACGAGTTAAACGATGAAGTAACTAGAAAATTCGTTACCGTCGAAATAAATAATAAAAAAATAAAAATGCAACTTGACACTGGTTTGGATCATCTCTATCATAAATTTGCATACGTGGAAGAAGTTGGGAAATGAAGACAAAGAAAATCGCGAAGTCAGTGTCGGGAGAAAAAATACAATTTATTGGAGAAATTTTTACAAACGTCACGTTAAATAAAAAAACGCGAAAAGTCAAGCTATTTGTCATGGAAAATGCCACGAATTTAATCGGTACGAACTGGATAACAGACTTTCAGTTGTGGGATCTACCGATAAATTCTTTCTGTTACAACGTAAAAAGCATAAACTCCGAAGCCGAAAAATTAATAGAGAAACTAAAGGAAACATTTCCTACTGTTTTTTCTCCGGGCTTGGGAACGTGTACCAAGATGGAGGCAAAATTCATTTTAAAAGAAAACGCTCAGGCGGTATTCAAAAAGAAAAGCAGTGTTCCGTTTGCCTCAATTGAACAGATTGATAAAGAATTGGACAGATTAGAGAAATCCGGTGTACTCAAAAAAGTTGACTATAGTGATTGGGCAGCTCCTACGGTATACGTGAAAAAAAGTCTAAAGACATTCGTGTTTGCGAAGATTTTTCAACGGGGTTAAACGCGGCACCCAAAGACTATAATTATCCTCTACCAACAGCAGAAGAAATATTTGCAAAGCTTAATGGAGGCACTGTATTTTCGAAAATAGACCTCAGTAATGCATATCTGCAAATACCGGTAGAGGAAGAAACGTCTAAACTTTTGTGTATTAACACACATCGGGGTCTGTATAAATTTAACAGACTACCTCTTGGGATTAAGGTCGCCCCCGCCATTTTCCAACAAGTAATGGATTCGATGTTGGGTGGTCTGGATTTCGCAGTAGCGTATCTGGACGACATCCTCATGAGAAGTACAAGTATTGCAGAACACGTGAAACATGTCAATGCAGGAGTTTCCAGAATACAGGAGTTTGGATTTAAACTCAAGGAAACTAAATGCGAGTTTTTCATGGACAAAGTGAAATATCTGGGGCAGATCATCGATAAGAATGGTAGAAGGCCAGACCCAGAGCGAACAGTGGCTATAAAAGACATGCCGGCTTCGAAGGATATTACAACTTTACAAAGTTTTTGGGGACTAGCTAATTATTACCAAATTTACATCCCTAAAATGTATGATCTGCGGCAACCATTAAATGAACTTTTAAAGAAAGGAAAACCCTGGAAGTGGACTAATGAATGCCAGAAAGCATTTGAAAAGATAAAGGAAGCATTAACCTCGGAATAATTTATAACCCACTACAACCCGGATTTAGAAATCATAGTAGCTTGCGAAGCTAGTGTGTATAGAATAGGAGCGTGCATTTTACACAAAATGGCAGATGGTCAAGTAAAACAAATTGCTCATGCTTCTAGAGCACTACTTCCGGCTGAGAAGAATTACTCTCAGATAGAGAAAGAGGCGATCGGAATAATATTTGAGGTGCGAAATTTCACCGTCTTCTCCACGGTCGACATTTTAAGCTACAAACCGATCATAAGCCTCTAATTTCGATTTTTGGATCGAAAAAAGGTTTGCCGAAGCCTACAGCAAACCGACTACAAAGATGGGCAACTATATAATTATAACTTCAGCATGGAGTACATACCATCGAACAAATTTGGGTATGCTGATGAGTTGTCCAGGTTAATTCCTAAAATGAGCGAACCGTTAGAAGACACGGTAATTGCTTCACTGAAATCGGAAGAAGACCTGAAATTTACCGTGTGTAATGCAGTTCGGGAACTTCCGGTAACTCTAGAAAAAATAAAAGAAGAAGTCACCAGGGACGAATATATCTTGAAAGTTGAAGAGAAAATAGCCAAGAGGGACCAGTACATAACAAATGTGTTTTCGCTTTGCGATTCAGTATTGATATATCGGGAACGTGTGGTAATTCCATACACACTCCAGAAACAAATACTAAAAGATTTCCATACTGGTCATCCAGGCAGCACTAGGATGAAGAGCCTAATGCGAAGTTTTGTATATTGGCCGAATATGGTCAGGGACATTGAGAACGCAGTAGCAAAATGTAAAGGCTGTGCTTTAGCTGCAAAGGCACCACCTGTAAAATTTAATCCCTGGCCAAAAACAGACCTACCATGGTCTAGGTTGCATGTGGATTTTGCATGTCCACTGAATGGATACCATTACATCATAGTAGTGGATAGTTTCTCAAAATGGCCTGAAATACAAAGGATAAGAAATCCTACGACGCAAAGTACGAAAAACTTCCTGCTGGAATTGTTCGCAAGGTTTGGCGTTGAGGACACAATTGTGACGTACAACGGAAGTCAATTTACGTCGAAACAATTCAAAGATTTCTGCAAGGAATATAATGTCGAGCACATTACCACAGCTCCATATCACCCAAGATCTAACGGGTTAGCTGAAAAAATTGTTGACACCCTTAAAAGAACTTTAAAGAAAGCTAGAAAAATACCTGCAGATGTTTCTACAGGTATACAGACTTACCCCACAAAACGCAACACCAGCGTCACAATTGCCTGCCGAGATGATGTTTGCACGTCGGGTAAGAACTGTCTTCGACAAATTATTACCAAAAAAGGCAAAGCCAGGTACAGGAAAATTTATTCCAGTTAAGAAATACAATCCTGGTGAAAAAGTATACTTTAAGGTATATAAACAGAATAAATCATTCTGGGAGAGTGGAAAAATAGAAAAGCGGATTGGCAACATGATGTACTTCGTGAAAGGTGAAAAATTCACATGCAGACGGCACATTAACCAGATCAGACGACGCTCTTCAGACGTGGTTGACAGCGCTCCAGTTGAGGATACACCTATGGAGGTGATTTTTTATACGTTTGATCTTCCAACGCCAGCAACGATGTTACCTGAGATACGCCGATCCAAGAGAAAAAGAAAGCAACTGACCATTTAAAAATGGATCCAAAACGTAGGAGATACGCTACGATGTTGCTAAAAAAATGAAGTTATTTTTCTTTTGTTCTGTAAAAAAAAAAATTAAATAAAATAAAAAAAATTAAAACCTTTACTCCTACGGAGTAACGCTTTAGGAGGGGGTGTTATAGTGGAAGACACCTTGTCTAGGTAATAGACTCTCCCACCTATTATAAGTAGGAGTCAGTAGTAGTCGAGAGAAGGAGTAGTGTTCAGCGACCACAACTCGATTACTAGGCGTAACACTTTATTACAAGTTCCTAACGTTTCTGTACGTTTACCCCATTTAGGGCGCAATTAGTCCGACTACAAGTTCTATTGTGGAAATAACTCCCCAACAAATAGAGAGATGCTTATGTCGTATTGTCTGTGGAAAAGACTTTGTAGAAAAGGAATAATTCATCACTCAAAAGGATGAGTAGATGCTTTTGAAATCAGTCCAGTCTGGAAAGTGAAGATTGGTGCGATTATTGTCATTTCCTTTTTATATGTATTATCATAAGAGCTTAATGGCAGGCACAAAGAATGATACTCAGAAAACCTGATTATGATTTACTATTCGATTAAAGAAAGGCAGTAAAGAAATTCTCACTAATTTAATATTTATTAATAATATCCAGATGTTGTTATGAATAATAAGATGGCACGCAAATATATCACTTACCTACATCTCAGGTATAGATGCTTAATTTTATCTCCAGGTATACAAACAGAATTATGTGCGCACACATTGATGTAGCAATGAAGCTTTTAAAAGATGGTGTTGCCAGCCTCAATCATAAAAGGTTTTAAGTACTTTTAGACTGTTTTTTATACAAATGAAGAGAGGTTAGATTTCTCTGCTATTTAATTCCTATGGGGTGATGAGGGAGAAACCAAGGTGTCATATCATTCCAGAGGATATATGTGTGTAAGAGAACACAACAGACAAGAACGGAATGTGAATTGGACATGCCGATTCCAATTCACGGTAACTCTTATCCACACATTATGCACACACACATACACACACACACACACACACACACACACACACACACACACACACACACACACACACACACACACACACATATATATATATATTATTTTCGCTTCTTCGCTTAGTTTAAATTTAATGTAGGTCATATTTGATTGGTTGATCATAGTAAAGCCCACAAACCTTATAACCCCCTCTTTTTTCGTAAAAAAAGGTTGTATTTTGCTTTTAAATCTAAATAAATCTTTCACTCGCAAGTAATTTAGAATGGCTTGATGAGCTGCATTGATACGCATCGAAACACAACTGCAGTTGTGTAGCGATTTTGGCATGTTTTCTATGTAATATCCTAAAATAATATATATATATATATATATATATATATATATATATATATATATATATATATATATATACTCGTTTAAATATACATGAATATGTACAAAACCTCGGTATGCAACTCGCCGTGAAAATATGATAATCACATGAAAATGCAAAAATTGTCTAAAAATAATTAAAAGATGAACTGCCATCATCAATAATTGGAAAAAATGAGTTAAATACATGCGGGTTAGCATCAGCCATGCTGATCAAAGGCATAAAAGTTTTCTCTGAGACACAGTACCCTATCAATCATTTTAATGAAATATATATTCTGTAGTGATTGGTGCCTATATAAACATATATAAACATATATATATGTATATATAAATAAAAAGGAAAGAACAGTAAGATATAATATCCGGTGTTCTTATAGATATTTTTAATTTTACACAATAGTGCTCAATGTAAATTTACAGAGCATTAATATTATAAAATAATAAACATATATATATATATATATATATATATATATATATATATATGGAGAGAGAGAGTGATAGAGAGAGAGAGAGAGATTTCGTACATTCATGAGTAATCTGAATAAAACTCTGATACTCTGTTACATCATGACGCAAAATTGATCATACATCAAGATGTCGTTAAATATACTCATTAATGAGAAATTCAGCTTAATTACTAGTTGGTAATTATCTTTTGTCCACATCAAAATTAAGCTGTCTATATATGGCAGATTTTTTCATTGTATTTTATCATCCTATTATATACAATTAAACGTGATAAATGTATTAGTTTGTTGCCAATAAAGTGTTATTATCGAAAGTACATTTATAAAATAGGCGAAATATTGGAAAACTGTGAATAAAGAATTAAAGTTATTTCTTTTTAATCCCATTCAACTAATTGCTGATCAGTTTTCAAATGACTACTGGATGGGATTAAGTAATGAGAATTCTGATAAATTCGAGCTTTACAAATATCCGTCAAATTATTTCAGTCTATTTTTTTAAATATACAATTAATACTTACAATAAATAAAACAGTGGTATAAGAAAATATACGCTAGGAAACTTAAAAAAAATCTCCTAATCAGGGTATCGATTAAGAGTTCGATAAATATTTCTACTTCTATACAGAACTTCGTTTTTCTATGCTAGAGACATGTTAAAATACGTTAACATACCCCAAAGATTTATTATGGAAATAACACTATCATTTGTTAAAAGGTATTCGCTGTAACAATGGAGCCTTCCTAGGAAAAATGGTAAGAAGTTAATTAAAACTGTAGTTTTATGAGTCGTCGTTGATTCTAAGCCAATGTCATGACCATGAGAGATCTCCTCCCGTCGGATCTCATTTAGATTTAATCGATTAACACTCGTCTTAGACAAAAAAGATAAAAACCGGCTTATAATATCAAAGCACTACCAATGCCTCAAGGTATATTAATCTCTCTTTTATTCTGAAAAGGAAGGTTGCTATTCTATTTCCACAGATTTCTTTCTTTCTTTTTTTTTTACTTAACCCTCTACTGATTTCGTTATTGGCAAGATTGGAATATGGAATTGCCTCGAGTGTAACATTTATCCGCGTTGAGAGTTTGAATCGACGAATCAACTTCAAATTCCGGCTGGGCGTTTATGTTCACGCTTGCTTTAATGCGGAGGCATAAATCAGACTCTTCTCCCCCTCATCCAGTTTGTGGTTAAACTAAACTCTATGACCTTGGATATCACTTTGTCTAGAAGGACGACTCTGAATTCAAAACCGTCTAGTATTCTACCATATGTCCTAAGAAACCATGACAATTTACAGATAAGAAACGGCGTAAAAGAGTCACGGTCGAGTAATGGATATAGTGGCTCGGATTGAGGAATCAAATTCCAGTCAAATACGTTACAATCACTTACATGTTAATACCTTTAGCAAAGGTAAAATTTTCTTCGTCTCCCCACTCCATCTATGGGTACATAACAAGACAGACAGTGTTCTATAATCTTGGATGGCAACTGCGTGAAAAAATCTGCCTCATCAGTCATGTATCGAAAGATACATGATCGCCTAAGCGTGTATCACGCATGGCACATAACTGACTGAAATCAGCAATGGTCTATCGTCATTAGGTGACGAAATATCTTTACTGATACCGTTACCACAGGGAACTCGATATAAAAAATAAACAAAATTCTTGAACAGAATTGATTGTATTAGTTAATATATAAAATTTGGAAAAGGTTACCCTTGCAGTAAAACTTATGCAACATAGTTTTCGCCATAGTTTGGTGGTGGTGGTGGTGTTGGTGGTGGGTGTTTATTTTGCACACATAATCTAAATTTATTCGGCTGACATTGACTATTTAAATATATCTTCATCGAAGAATCAATCAGTTATGAAATGTTCGTATTTTCTTGTTAAAAATTACAATAAAACATTTATTATTTATTAACTTGGCTTTCTGGATACGCATTTGGGACGACGATCAACAAAGAAATGTGATACATAGAAATAAATATATCATAGCTACATATGCACTATGTTTGCTTGTAAATATTTTGATATTATTTAATTCTGCTTTTAGCTGATTCAGAAAGGATATGTGTCCACTATAAAATAAAAGATTTTCTAAATTCACTTCAATTCTGTGACGTTATTTTGTTTTTTGGCTGTAGCGCCCATTTTAGCTGAAGTGGATTGAAAACTTAATAAATAACTGATATCGGTCGAGTACAAAAACGTCGATCATTTTTGTTTAAGCTGTCTCCATAACAGAGGCCAGGCATTGACAGCTCTAACTTAAGTTATCTACAACGGTAATTATTTGCGCTTTGGTCATTAGATCAAGGGGGCTCAATCACAAGCCGGCGCCCTCTTAATAAGCATGATACTCCTGCTATCACAGTGACGCTTTTATAGCCAATTGGTGTAAGGATAGACATGTGTTATTAAGCGAGTTGATTGCTTTTATGAGGCGACCATGATGAGACACATTTCCAATCTGGTGTAAATGTCCCGCCAATTTTGTATCGTAATAAGGAAAATTGAAGTAAAGAGATGTGGGAATTGGTGTTTGTCTATGTGTTTAGATAAAGAAAAGAAATGAAAGAAAGAGATGAGAAGGAAAGAAAAAGGAAGCGGGTTTGAAGACGGAAAGCAAGAAAATGGAAAAGGTGATTAAAAAAAGAAATAAATAGGAGAGAATAAAACAAATACAATAATGCATAAATGAAAACGGATGAATGTAAAAAGAGGTGAAATGAAAGGAGATATGAGCTAAAAGAGGAAATAAACAGAAAGTAATAGAAATAAAGAAGAATTTAAAGATGGTAGAGAAAATAGTGAAAACTGAAGAGAGGAAAACAGAAAATGAAAGGGAAAAGCAGAAAGAGAAAATTAATTTGAAAAAGAATAGAAAGAAAAAGAAAAATGATAAAGTATAAATTAATGTACGACGGAATTAATCAAGTAAAAAAATCTATATCTTAAAAACAATAGAAATAAAAGAAAAAGAAAAGTACACAAAGAGATGCAAAACTTAAATAATGTTATGGTCCAGGTTAGTTAACACGAACACAAGAGAAATAAAAATAAAAGATGTGGAATCTGTTCGTATGACTTTCAGTTTGATTTGGAGTGAACTACTATCGGCTCGACTCGATTCGTCTCTCTCTCTCTCTTGAGAGGCGTAGTATACATAGTGTTAGGAAGAGTTCATTCTGTAGTTATAGGTTACAAATAGATAAAAAGAAATTAAAAAAATAACAAACATAAAAAAACTGATAAGCAAATAGTATGAAAGAAAATCTGTTAATGAACCATTTTTGCTAAAGAAAATAAGGAAGAAAATACTAAAAACCAAGTCGTTTAATAAAGAACCATTGACACGAATCAATAAATTTTACGCTACATATTTGCACTTTTAATGGATCAATGAAGTGAAATCAGGAACCATATTACTTAGTAAAGATTCGGAACAAGTGAATTCTTGTCAAATTATCCTGAAACTACACTAATTTTAAGACATCTTTATCATTTCCTCACCTTTCCCTTCATCCATATATTACCTCTTTAAATGGATTTAAATGTCAAAATGAGGACTTCATGTATTTGCCAACTTTAGTTACCATTAACGCGGCTTTTGTGAGTATTGTTGATGCTACGAGATTTTTCGTAGAGAAAAATAAGGTATTTTGTATATAGTCTGCAGTGTTGTAACATATTTCTAGCAATTCTTTTCAAGATCGCATTTTAAATAGAAGTTCAGTATCACGTGTCTAACTCAATAACTGACAGATTAACAAATCATAAGAAAGAAATAAGAGGAAGAAACTTGAAAAAGTTAATTTGTTTTATTTTCAATCTGCAGAACAGGCTTAAAAGATCATTTTGTTTTCTTAAACATGATTTTCTTTTAATTCAAATCCGGGAACAAATTGAAAATATTAATACAAAAACACCGACAAAATCGTTTCAAACAAAGAGCTCTAGCACTAAAGGTTATAAGACGTAATTGATAGCAAAACGCTGCTAGAAAATACAAATTATCGTTTTATTATTGCTATTAAGAGCACATTGCTTGCAAAAATTGTTTGCATGATATTTACCTATTTCTGGCTAGGGCTGAAAAATCTGTGAGAACTGGCAACTTGGCAAGACAATAGGGTCCATTTTACCGAGTTATTTAATTCATGGATCCATGTATAAGTCGACAAGAGATAGAAGCAGATTCTGATTTATTCTCGCCAAATTTACTTTTCCCAACGAGAAGAAATTTTACATATTGATCTCGAAAAGAAGAGAGAAAAAAGAATCCGTTTATATACGTAGATTTATTTATCACACACGAACCTTTTGTAGTCCAACGGGTAGAGCGGCTGTCACGAAGAAAACAAAAACTTCCAGCACCAACAGAGATGAGAGTTCAAATTTAAACGTGTTTTTATTTCCGATAGGTGCTGTATTCTCAAAGCTGTCAAATGAAGGTTTCAGTTGTTGTGGCAAAAGCAACTAAAATAAAAAGGGGATATTATTAGAAAGTAAAGAATATCTGACAAATATTCGTCCAATAAAAAATCAGAATAATAAATCTGGAAGGATTTTAATGATAAAGATGTTAGTGCCCAACAATATGGCGTCCATTTCAAATTATTTCGTCAGCTTGAGATTTTAGCTCCTGTAATGTTAGCAAGAGGAACTGAAAGGAGACAATGCATTAATGAAGATGAAGGAATGACCTGAGCCATGCTGTTGCCATTTAATCGACTTCCTGTCCATTTCTCTACAATAAAATGGATTGCTGTCATTGCAAAAGAAATTGAAAATTAGTGGGAAATAGCTTTTAGTGATGACGCAATCGAAGTCAAATCTTAAACCCCACCCCAAGTTTTCTCTCTCTGTGCTTCATCCTGTCCCCCTCGTCCCTGCCCCAATAGCCCATCTGTTGGTTACGAACAAAATGTCATTGTTTTGACAATTTCATCTAAGGAATTTCAGCTTGCAACCGATCGACTAGAAATTTAATCGGGATAAAATTGGGTGGGTAAAGAAGTGTATCGCTTCAATTATTCCCCATTTTATTTTTTAATAATTTTTCTAGAGCTTTTTAAAAGCATGACGAAATTTCTATTTCTCTGAACCAAAAACCATCATTCTCTTTATTCTTCACTGGACTTTGAGCTGCACAATTATTGATAACCTCGTAGGTTAAACAAAATTTCAATTCCGATATCGGCATTATATTACAAAAAATATTTTCTTATATTTCTCGCATTTTTTTTTTCTTATAAAGTTGTGTATATAAGTTCTCATGGAAGTGTGAAGTTTTATTTCACAATATTTTAGTAATCCATGCCTGAACATGTAATGTTTAGTGATAAAAACAATCTATTGCTCATTGTTAAATTTTATTTTGCGATGGAATATTTAAAAATAGATAATGGTTAACGAGCTATTTCGGTTGACCATTATTCCTTAATTCCTTCCTAAGTGTACCCCATTCATTTGGTCATGCGATAATAAGCTAAACTTATATAAGAATATCGGAATATAAGTATAATAAATTTCCTGGTTAGAACAATTGCAGGCCAGCTCTTGTTGAATAGTTGAGAACTTTTATCTACGGTATATTTTACAACTCTCTAATCATCCACAAAACCTAAAACCTTCAAGTATTTGCGTATTTATCTATTCGGCGAGGATCTTTTTGCACGCTCTAATCTTACAAAAAATTCAGTTGTACACAACAATGCAGGAATTCAAAATCCCTTATTCACTTAAGAAAATTCCAGTACAATGCAGGTGCGAGTACATGCTAAGCAAAATTGAAAGCTAGTTTGCTCGGATGAGGTGGAAAGCATTGTTTGGACTGAGGATTTTCCAGATATTACAAGAATGCACCGGCTTTATACATTGAACACATCAACAAAGAGGCTAAAGACAGCGCGGTCAAATTGACAAGTTCAATACAATGGACGCAAAGCATGTTTTTACTGACGGTTAAGGACAATAAAGATGACTTTGTTCGGCCATATAACCCAACTGAATTTCAAAGTCTAGGCCCTGGAAGGGTTTAAAGAGAATTTTCCTGATATTATCGTTTTCCCTTTGGTTGCCATATACTATTATTAACCCATCATCTCTATAAAGGCCGTGACATTCAACATGAACAATTCTGTTAACTTTGTTCAGTATAAATAGGCCCATCGGCTCCGAAACCTCGACACTTGTTGGACATCGAAGGCACATTGCTAGATTTCTTAAACCATGCATGGCTATTATGAAATAAAATAGATTTACGACAATGGATGATTAAATACATCTGCTTGGGTGAAGTATTAATAAAACCCTTATTAATGCTTCATGCAAACCCTATCCAATGCTTGAGACAGACCCTTATTTGATATGGAGGTATAGAGGTCTTTTATGTCGTATTTAATAAATACACACTTATCATTGTTTTTAATAACATTTAACTAGGAGGTGCATTCCTTTGTTCTCTTCCATTGGTTAGCGTGTGTAGCTATTCATAATAAGTCGCATTCCTTTTGTAAAATTCTCTGGCTTACAATACCAAATTCAGTTGGGTTATATGAAAGGACAGGGATTTCATTTACACTCCCAACAACTGTGTGGTGAATTGAAGTTTACATGCTTCAGCACAGTGTTCGGTTTCGTGTATGGAGAGATTGTGACTGTTTGACCACACGTAGTAGGACGGGTCTTGGGGGTATATCAATGCATTGGCAAAAGCATCTGTTGAGCATAATTTAAAGAAAGCCGTTAGGGTTGTGTCTTTAGGGTTTTCCGCAACCTGCTGGGCGTTTTGTTCGGTGAATTACATCCTCTGTCTATTTTCTAAGTGAAAAGCAAGCTGCACAATGGCTGGAGTTCTTTGGTGTATGGGGAATCCAAAAATTCGCCAAAAGGCCTCGCTACTGCTGAGGTAGCGTCCAGCCACATAATCGGCCACCTCGTCAACGCAATTGTCGTGTCGGATACCGAAAACGGCAGCATCGCTGCCTTTATTAATGTACTTGCAGATGTACTTTATTGACTTAACCGAGTGGCAGCATTCAACGTTTATGTGGGCTCCAAAAGTCTTGGACAGCATAGGGTAATGAGGCACCACCCAACGATTGTCCAGTGTGTGCCCCTTAATTGTCACAGTTCTGCCGCCCTCAGCGGGGCTTCTACGTCTGTACAGTGGGTAACCACCCGTCGCAGTCTGCGTTTCTGAGATAAACTTACGGGGGTAACCCTTTGCGCAAGTGGGGTCGCTTGACCAACATGACCTTTTTTCGTAATTCGCGCCACAGGGGCCATTTATCATATTGTTTTTAATGATTTCGTGGAGCAAAATATCCAGCGCAGGATTCAGAATTTCAGCAGAAATAAAATCGTCTATTTTGTTTGCGTCAACCCTATCGTTGAGCCGCAGCAGAATGTGGGCATGAGGTAAACCGCGTTTCTTCCATTCCACTGTCTACATATGACACTTAACGCGTCCGAAGACTTGCCCTTTAAGGATTAAATCCATATGCTTACACAGCTGTAACCGGAAAACGCGGGCAATTAGGTTAGGGCGGTGTGAGTACTGCTGACCTGGAAAAAGTTCGCGTGTGATATCAACCCATTTCGGATTGCACGTGAACGTGACGAACAAATCAGGCCTCCCGTAATGACGGACATAGGTCATTGCGTCTTGTGTCCTTTCATGCATGTATCGAGGGCCACCAGTGTAAGAGGAAGGCAAAATGCACGGTTTGCCGAGATTGCGGGAGTCACCATCAGAACACAGACCATCACGAAGGTGAATGTAGGAGTCGGTTCTAAGTTTGGATTGGTTTAACTTGATGAATCCTAACCTCTCCGACTCCATTTTTGCAGCCATGTCAACAGCGAATTGAAGAAAGAGTTGACGACACCTGTGCAAGTGGTTAAATTCACCCTCCCTGACCATAAACATGTAAGCGTAGTAAGCCCTACAGGAGACCTTCTTTGAGGTCGACATGGAATCGCTGCTTGCCTTGTATATTGGGATTTTGAAGTGGTACCCATCTCTTCAGTATGGAAAAAGAAGGGGGTACTGGAGACAGTCATATGAACGGTGGATTTCACTGATGAGGCGCAGACCACCGCTCCGGTACCTTATGACAATGTTACGGCTGTTATGCTCCTCAACGTGGATGACTGCGGCGAGCATTGAAGCCGTGAGGCCGTCTGTCTGCTTCGATGACAACGCTGAAAGAGGGCGAAGAGTTGTTTTGCTACGCAAACTTTAAGCTTCAGATGTAACTGTTAGTTTCGTGAAGCATATCTTGTAGACGGAACAGAATGTCTCTACGGGGATCGACGGAAATATCGCTAGGCAGAATGCCGAGACGCGCACCAACCTGCTCGTTGTAGTCAGCGAGAAAGTAAATTTGTAGGAATTGAGGTGGCTCTCCCTGATCAGCCAAAAGAAGGAGGTTCCTAAGCGGCTGGGGAGGTTTGTCTAAAGAAGAGTTTGATTTTGCCCCCAGAGCAACAAAGTCCAGGTTGTTCACCGGTCCACTTTTTTGCGTTGCAAAAAGGGCAAACTTTATCCATGGCCCCTATTTGTACGTCTAGCGGAATAGTTGACAGTGCACTCATAATTGTATGCGGCATTTGACCAAAATGATGCAGACGGCGAAGTTACGCCATTCAATGAAGGTCGAAGTTGACTAATGTTTTCGAGCCGTTGATGGCGTACTTCAGAGTTTTCTGCAGCCCTGGCAGACGCAGTAGAACGGGCATTTCTAACGCGACAAACAGTGGTTTGTGCAGGGCTTTCTAGGTCTCTAGCAGATGCAGTAGAGCGGGCATTTCTAACGCGACAAACAGTGGTTTGTGCAGGGCTTTCTAGGTCTCTAGCAGATGCAGTAGAGCGGGCATTTCTAACGCGACAAACAGTGGTTTGTGCAGGGCTTTCTAGGTCTCTAGCAGATGCAGTGGAGCGGGCATTTCTAACGCGACGAACAGTGGTCTGTGCAGGGCTTTCTAAGGCTCTGGCAGACGCTGTGGATAGGGCATTTCTAAAGCGACGATGAGCGGTTTCTTGGGGTTGTTCCGAAGCTCTAGAGGCGGCTGTAGCCCTAGTTCGTAAAATGACGTGAAGTTGTTTCTTCAGGGCTTTCTAAACCCCTGGAAAAAGCTTTGGCGGTGGCATCCCGCAAACGACGAAGGGTTTTCTGTGCTGGGGACAGTGAAGCCATCAACCTAGCCACACGGACTGCGTTCTGTGAATTCTGAAGTGAACGTTTTTCAACTGAAAGCATGGCGAGATGTGCGGAAATGATTGAAGCCGCTGAAGTCAACCTTTCGGTCAGCGCAGCGGCGCTTTCCGTAGATAAGCGAGCAGCTGAGCTCGAGGCCATCCGTGAAAGACGTGAAAGACGCAAAGAAGTCTGTTAAGGGGTTTCACTCGCCCTCGCTGCTCTAGCAGCGGAGGCAGCTGCCGTGCGCCGTCCCAAAAGTTTCCTCCTTTTAGGTGGCATCCAAACAGTAAAAACGTCAAAGAGGGTAAAGCTTAAAAAGAGATTTCGACAAATCCAAAACGAAAAAACGTGCACTGCTAACGTAGACCCAGTAAAATGAGTTCAGATGTTACTGAAGAGGAACTCGAAACTAAAAAAGTGGAAATTTAAAAAGGTAAACCAAAAAGGAAATGGGTTTTTAGTACAATTGGCTAACATGTGTGGGGTTGGTTTGGAAATATAAAAAAAAAGCAGCTAGAACACGTAATCAACAACTTGCGGTGTCCGAAGTAGGCGAATAAATTAAGCCAAGTGCGTGCACGCGGGCAACTATAAACGCAAAAGTGTGAAAGCACGCCCAAGTCACGCAATAGAGGTGGTTGACCTTGAGCGCACTTGCACATAAGCTGACGAGCGATCACGCGGGCGCTATAACGTGTGAGAAATCATGCGCGATGATTGGACAGGCCCCAAGGTCAAGCTCTGTGAAAGCGACCAATGGGCTTGCAGCAGTCGGACTCGGTTGTATGCAGCTGTGTGTGTGTAAGGAAGTTACAAAACAGATTGATCCGCGTGCAGCTACGGTTATTTTGGCCGAAAGTTTTCTGAAATTTGACACACATAAAGGCGATAGTAAGCCGCAAGTGTATCGTAAATTTCATTTGAATCAAACCAAAACTGTACATACTATGTGAGTGAATGTGTGTTCAGAGGGTTAAATCCTGTCCCTTGGTACCCAACGTTTATGGTTCCCTGGTCAAGCGGCTTTGACAGTCTTGCAGACAATTTGGTACTTGTTGGATAGCCAAGCGTTAGGGCTATCAGAAACTGGACGATTTGCTTTGTTTTGGTGGCTCAAAAACACCATCCAAAGACAGCGAAAAGTCTGCATAAATGTCCCTTACCTGGGCTTTCAAATTGATTTCGTGCAAAAACAATTGAGTTTTTCCAATTTTAGGCGCTGTCAGAACCACCGCCGGGTAATTTTACGTAGTCTGGTGAAGTTTTGTTGAAATCGGTTGAAAAATGTAGGAAATCCGATCCCATATATAAACGAACAGACACACACACACACACGCACATCACACACACACACGCACACGCAAACTGGGTTTTATAATAAGTATGATATATAAAACTATTGCTATTATAATGTCGGATAAAAAAAGAGAATTTCCTAATATTAAAAGTCGAAAGGACATATACGAACAAGCCGGAAACTCAAGAGACAATTCTCTTACTTCTTGGTGAGTTTCATGAACACAGACACAGATGCCGTGTACCTGGACACTAGATAACTTTCGATAACTTTCGATAGAGAGGTAGATAACCAGGAAAAGAGAATTAGGATATCTGATGAACATTGCAAAAGAACAATTCTCTAATGCAGAAAATGGTAGGAATAGCACCAATTCTGTAAAAATAAATGTTGTGGCGGAGGTAGGTGTTTTGTGCAAATTGGTTTAGTTTTAGTTTATAATATAGAAGTGCATGCAGGGGCACCTATCCATACGCGTCATGACATTGCAAGAACCCCATATATATATGCAACTGTTGACCAGAGCAGACTTTCAAAGCGCTAACAAACATTCCGGGCTCTTTACTGTCAATCAGGATACAGTAACGAAAAAACTGCCAACCCGCTAACATCAATCATAAAGCCAAAAATGTTTGACAGCCACCCTGAAAACTGAAAACCACATTCCCAAACAGGAAAGAAGTGTTAAACTCCTATATCTGATAAAATGAATTGAAAACGTGTTAGCTGGGCGATAGGCAAACACATCTACTCATAATATATGTGTGTCTAGTGGTATGACTTATCAGAAAAGTATAAGAATATTTCAAAAGAAGAGTTACAATATTTAATATTTCAGGTTAATATTTGATTGTGCCGAAAAGCCGAAAAAATGTATGACATTTTAGATAGAGATAAGATTTACTTGAAAGGAGACGTTGACGTTTTCGGTTTTGGTTTTAAGAGAATCGGCTTTCCGTCAACATCTTTTATATATTAAAACTAGATACTTATTTTTCTTTTTGGTGTGTTCTTCCTGCCATTCCCTCACCCACGGGACACAGCTGAGAAAGTTGAAACCCTTAATTGGGTTTTGATTCTCTGCTGATGCCAAGATGACTAGAAATACATTATGGAAACTAAAATAGAATTTTCGATGATGATTTTTCTTTACCTTCATTTCAATTATGGGTTGAAATACACAAGAATATACAAAATTTTTAAATCGCTAAGCAGTAAACCGTTCCTGGCTTTGTTCCAACGAGTCAACCAGAAGATTTCAGGAGAAAGAATCATTAATTAATAAGACGAGTGCAACTAACTGAAGTTTACTAATATGACTAATTAAAACTCAATCTAATCGATTGATAAACTCTAATAAAGAGACACTATATTATTTGTAACCACAGATAACTGAGAATGGAGAGACAGGTACACAGCCACACGAATATATATATATATATATATATATATATATATATATATATATATATATATATATATATATATATATATATATATATATATATATATATATAATTCTTAACTGAAAACACCACACACAAACACACACACATATACACATATATATATATTAGATGCTGTTTATAATGTAGTAATCCTATAAGTTCAGTCTAATTAAATTTATTTTATTTTTCTGTTTGCGTATAAGTTGTCGTACAGTGCCATTGGAGGCACGGTGCAGTAATGGATAGCGCCTCGAATTGAGGAATCGGGGAGCCGAGTTCGAATTCCATTTGAATCCATTGCATTCACTTACGTGTTAATACCCTTGGGAAAGATATGAATCCTCTTTTTCTCTCCCCCCCCCCCCAACAAGCTATAGGTAAATAGCAGAACAGACTGGGTTCTATAGCCTTGGATGGAAACTGGTCTACATCAGAATGAAATGGCAAACTACTGAGAGAAAATCTCCCTCGTCAGTCATATATCGAAAGATACATGATCGCCTACGCGTGTATCACGCATGGCACATAACTAACTGACTGACATCGATATTAAATTTGACATTCTTTTTGAATCATTAAGGGCGACTGTGAGTAGAAAAGAATTCGTTTTTAAATTAGTGAAGAGAAAGGACAATAAACGAACTGAAATTAAGGTTGAACTGACACTTTGACTTGTTTCAGGGAGGCAATAATTCAGATGAGAGATCCACATGTGAGAAGTGCGTGGAAAGAAATTACAGTTACACTAAAAAGATAAAAATGAACTTTTCAAGTTCATA
The DNA here is from genome assembly GCA_964036315.1 of Acanthosepion esculentum. Classification (NCBI taxonomy): domain Eukaryota; kingdom Metazoa; phylum Mollusca; class Cephalopoda; order Sepiida; family Sepiidae; genus Acanthosepion; species Acanthosepion esculentum. Next base: position 136,187,441 of record OZ038482.1, read on the forward strand.
CTCCCTGTACAAATACACACACGAACACACACATACACACACGCACGCACACACACACACACACACACACACACAGATATATATATATATATATATATATAGTCAAACCTAATGAGCCAGACACACCTACCAAGGTTTCACTTAGGCAGATCGTCAGGGTCAGCTAGGTTTGCTCTACGCTTGTATTGAGCTCTTTAGTTAGTTGTTTACTCGTATCGGGGTTTTTTCTTTGGGCCTTGAACCTGTATCTGTGCGATTATTTTCGACAGACTTTCATGTTCCTGGCTCTTTCTTTTTTTAAAACCTTTTTTTCCTTCGTGATTGATTTGGCTATTCTTAAATCAAGAGTTCGAAGGTTTTTCGACACGAGTATAGTTACCTATATTATATATATATATATATATATATATATATATATATATATATATATATATATATATATATATATATATATATATGAATACATATAGTCTTAAGATGTGCTATGTTTATGGGATAAAGTGCTCAATGTCAGAGATAGAGCGTGTGTAAATATAAAAGTGAACATAGAAGTCAACACTTAGAGGCGACAGTCTGATTCATGCAAGATGCAATTGTCAGGCCTGACGATTGCATCTATGTGTTGACTTCTATGTTCACTTTTATATTTATATATATATATTAGGAAAATGGATTAAAACTGACATGAAGTCAATTATTTGTTTAGACGCTATTTTTGAAATCGATACTCATATTTGAGTAGAAGTTTTCTTTTTTATTTATTTATTTACTAAACAGTATATTTAGTTAGTTAGTTACATCTACCGGAATGACTATTCAGAGGGCGCATATTTTGTAACAAGATTTCTCAAATATCCAGTTGGATTTAAGTTTCTGAAGATCAAAATTGACTATATTGCAAGAAACTGAGTTCCACAAGCGAGAAGTGCAACAAAATAAGTTGTTAACATAGAACTGACGTTTACACCTTGTCATTTCAACTGTAAATGAATGAGACTTTAATACATAAAGACTAGGAACCATAGAAGAAAGTTAATGAGAGCAATTACCATGAAAGTATTTATAAAAATAGGTCCAGAGTAGCTACGTTAAGGCGAGGAGAAAGGAACTGAAACAAAATTGCTAGATGAGGACCAATGACGCGATAGTTTCTTTATTGCATTTTATCAAGGATCTTTAAAAATATAACAGGAGCACCAGGCCATATATAAAATCAATATTCTAAGCATAGATGAATAATAGACTTACATGTAAGATAAATTCTGGCGAACAAAGTTGTGTCTAAAACAACATAGTAAAACAACTTTCCTAGCAGCAGACGCAGCAATTGATTCAGTATAATCTTTCCAAGTGAGAAAACGTTCGCCTGAGAGGGCGCAACTATTCACCCTCCTGGAGGTAAACATCAACCATACTGATGGAAAGCAGGAAATGTTCTATCAGGCAGTTATTAGAGAGCAGTTTCATTTTGAAGGCGATAAAATTAACAAGCTATTCGCTGTCCCTGTTAACAACAGAGTGGGAGTCATTTTTGAGATAAACTGATATTCTGTCTTACGGCCACCTTTAGACAGGAATTCGAGAAGACAAAACACCTATTCTTAGACGTAAAGATAAAAAGAAAAAATATCAAACATATTGTAATGCAAGCATCAAACTTTGAGGAATATGCTGCTTGTTGTAGCATTTGGAAAAAAATGGCAAAGAGGCATTCGGGGATGCATCCACATAAGGATTGGGCACATAAGTAATGTTAGAAAAATTCAGGAGAATACTGTCTCTGCTGAATATTTTATGCCGTAAAGTTGCTTTGTGGTTTGTAAAAGCAAGACGGGTATAAAGTGTCTCGGAGGAAGCACAAACATTAAAATGTCGAGTAAAGCAAAAAGTACATTTTTGGCTCTCATGCGTCAGAAACGATGTTTGAATCCATTATATATATATATATATATATATATATATATATATATATATATATATATATATATATATATATATATATATATGTGTGTGTGTGTGTGTGTGTGTGTGTTTGTTTGTGTACGTATGTTTAAAAAGTGAATGCTGACCAGAACACTACCGTGGTTTTGACCACTTCGGTGTCCTCAGGTGGTTGGTTCAGCAAATCAACGAAATGGAGCTCAACAACTTAAGCAATTTCCTTCGAAACCGGAAGTAGTGGGGGAGAGACGCAAAAATAATTCCAACTTTATCCGGGTTCAAATAACCCCAAGCTGAACTTCTTAACGTGTCTACACATGTTCAGGATTTCTGAAAATTTCGTTCAGTCGTTGATTTGCTGAACAAATATCTGAGGAGACCTTAGTGGTTGAAACCGCGGTAATGTTCTGGTTAGCATTCATTTCTATAAACATTAAACAGCTCTGCAAATCTGGTCTTCCAACTTGATATTAAGAACTTTTAATGCGTAGGATTAGAAAACAAATATTTTACTGTTTGTTTACTCTGGTGTATATATGTATGTATGTATATTTATATCGCTCTGACGTGTACAGATTGTGGTAGAGAGTCTTTGTGGAAGGTTGGTCTAAGGATTCACTTGAAAGCGCACCGACGGAGGGTGTCAATTGAATTTAAAGCAGTAGACGTCCACCAACTGAAATGTGATATTTGCGGTAAGACATGTGTGTCCAGAAGCGGTTTCATGCGACATTTTAAATTGCATGATAATATAACCCCCGCTGTTGCAACTCTTAAGTGCCCTGTTATTATGTGTGTATGTGTGTGTCTCTCTCGATATATATATATATATATATATATATATATATATATATATATATATATATCTGCATGTGTGTGTGTGTGTGATTGTTGATTTTAGATCATCAGTGTTACTCAGGTACAGACTGATCGACAGGAAAAACTGATCCCAACGAAACTCAATATCACCAGATTTTAATGTGCTACTTCTTAGACGTAAATCTTATGGTTCAAAGGTCAAATTAGCACCAAAAAACCAGTCAACCGACATATTCCGGATTATGATATTTATTAGCAAATATGATATGTGTGGAATTTGGGTTCTAAGAAGAATTTTAGTATCTTAATAAAATTTATTCTAGATCTAAGTTTCCCCAAATTTTCATAGTGGACATTTGATACTTGAGTAAAAAAATAAATCTATGAAATATTTAAAAAACTATGATGATGAATTTTTTTTGCTGTTTGACAAATTAGTGCTTTCAGATAATTTTCTTCAAACTCAAGATAAATTAGACACAATTAATAATTGCATATAAAAGCAATTTAATTCTGTCGGAATCTCTAGTTATGCTTTTTTTTTCTTTGTGTATGTCTGTGTGTTACTGTGTGTTACTGTGTGCTTCTGTATGCCTGTGTGTTACTGTGTGTTCGTGTATGTCTGTGTGTTAGCACCTGTCATTTTGTACAGCCTCGAGCGCCGAGCGATGACTTCAAACATTTTATTGCAGTTATTCCTTCCATATTTCTTTCTAGCAGAATCGCGAGTAATCAATCGCATGGAACTTGGCGACACACACACACACACATACATACACACACAGACACGCACGCAGACACACACACACGGACACACACACATACATACACACACACAGAGACACACACGCAGACACACACACGGACACACAGGCACACACACGGACACACACGGACACACACGGACACACACGCACACACACACACACACCATTAAAACGTTTTTTTCATTTGAGCAGTTAATTTCAGTCCAAATTTCTATCTGTGTTTTTTTTTTGTCAATATCTCATTTAACATTATAAACAACGGAAATATGAATTCAAATTCAGGGTTTAAATTTATGAAGTCCTAACGCAGAGATATTCTTTGAATTACCGATGTAAATTTCCCTTTTCCTTCTCTGATTGAATCGCGACAACACATAATACCAAACACAAGTATGCACGCGCGCACACACACACACACACACACACATACCAAACACATACCTGAAGGCTCCAACCCCTACACACACTATGAGAAGTTTTTTCAGCACGACTTTGTCGATGTACATTTTGCGATGGGGAGGGTCTACCTCATTTAATATTGTAATGAGCAGAAAAAGGAACTAAAATTATAATTTGAATCCATCAAGTTGAAATTTTAAAAAAGGATTTTAATTATTTCCCGTTGATCTTATCTGGCCTTTTGTTTCTCGTTGGCCTTATCTGGCTAGAATTTATCTGTTTTATTATCATTTTTTTTCAAATCCTGGAAGTTTCGATATTTATATAAGACGACCCCATTTCCTATTTTGTTATTGTCGTTCGTCAATGGTTTAATGTCCACATACATACATGCATATATATGTGTGTGTGTGCGTATATATATATATATATATATATATATATATATATACATATATATATATATATATATATATATATATATATATAGATAGATAGATAGATAGATAGATAGATAGATAGATAGATAGATATAGATATATATAGATATAATAACAACAATTACCTCTAGATGATATAGTCTATGTCAAGCCGTTTTGTACGCGGCTATCATCAGCCCCTTAGTGTCTGTCTCTGAGCATGGTTTGAAATTTATTTTCAATGTCAGTCCCCCTTTGGTAGAGGCCTTTTTAATGAGATTGGTTATGTGTTACCGACTGGTGGTGGCATTAAGTATCTTATCCCGCGGGGAAAGATCTGTTGTTGGAGTTTATTTATGGCTAGAACCTTTTGTTGTTTGTTGTTTAATATCAGTGGCATTTCTTATACGAGACCCAAGTGTGTGTTTTCTGGTATTCACAGTAATTACTTTTGTACTACAGGTGTCCAATATTATTAATAAGCGATGGGGGATTTAAACTTAAATCCCTTAATATTAATATAAATTACTTTGACTTATACATTTATAGATTGTGGTTAATACCAGAGCACCCAATGGAATAAGTCATGCTGCCCAAAACACTTATATGCGTATATATCTCCATACATACATATATATACATTTACACGTCCATACATATATTCCACTATACGCACACGTACAGCCTCAGATATATACAAATGTATTCTTATGTACTTTCAATGTATTTCTATGTCTACATTTTGTGATTAGTTTCCTCTGTTGATTTAACAGTTTGCATTGATCTTTATATGTTGTTATCCTGATTAAACATAGCTTGCACCTATACCTGAAACTAATTGGGGTGTTCGCGAAAGAATAAACTTTGCAATTTATTCGATGATCCAGACCCTTTTCCTTCATTTCCTATATTTTTTTCGAAAGGGGGCTGTTTGGTGTTTAATTTTGGATTAGTGAAAAAATTTCGAAGGAAAAGTGTCTGAATCCTCCAATAAATATATACATTATGTGTATGTGTATGTGTGTGTGTTTCTGCCTCTATGTGCATAGTATATGTAGAACTATAGAAAAATACATAAGGATATGTTTCTACATTCTTTACCTGTAGAATATACTTAAACTCCCATTTATCGCAGGTATGCATATACAAAAATATTCCTTTCAGTGTGCTAAATATCGGCATTCCTGAACAAATACACGAGTATATATATATATATATATATATATATATATATATATATATATATATATATATATATATATCAAGTAGGTGGTGCAGTTCAATTTACATGACATGAATCATTCATACAAAAACAGATATTGAAGTTAATGATATAAATGGCGAGAATACATCTTCGCAAACAAATTTAATAAATGACATTAACCCCGAACCTGTAAATGAATGTTATGCAACTGGAATTTATAAACAGGGATCGTAACATTCATTTACAGGTTCGGGGATAATGTCATGTATTAAATTTGTTTACGAAGATGTATTCTCGCCATTTATATCATTAACTTCAATATCTGTTTTTTGGATGAATGATTCATGTCATATATATATATATATAAATATATATATATATATATATATATATATATATATATATATATATATATATATATATATATATATATATATATATATATAAACAAATAAAGATAATCAATCCAAATAAATAAAATAAAAACTGTTCCCGCCAAAATAATCACAACAATCAACCCCAAAATTCAACAAATAGCTTTATCTTCACAAACAAAAACAAAACTATTAAATAAGCTATATAAACAAACTTTTATTACGACAATAAAAACACCGATCAGAATAAAAATAATAAATAAATAAATATATAAGATAAAGAATAAAAATAAAATAAATAAAAACAAGCAAAATAATTTGACCCAAATAAATAAACAAATAAACGATTTCCGGTAAAATAGCCGCCATAATAAACTACCCACAATAAGCTATATAAACAATTTTTTACTACGTTAATAAAAAAACCGATCAAAATAAAAAATAAAAATAAAATAAATATAAAGGATAGAAAAAATAAATAAATTAAATAAAAACAAGCAAAGTAATTTGACACAAATAAACAAATAAACTACTTCCGGTAAAATATCTGCCAAAATAGACTACCCACAATGCACCACTGACCCGTATATATAAATAGCCGAGAAAAATAACAGCACTCGTGGCCCGACGATTGCATCTAGCATGAAACAGACTGTCGCCTCTAAGTGTTGACTTCTATGTTCACTTTTATATTTATATATATATATATATATATATATATATATATATATATATATATATAAAGAGCCAGAAGCTATATAACTTGGTTTTACCTAACGGATCCTCAGCATAAAGTACACTTGTGTGTGTTTGTATTATATTATATGTGTATATTAGAGCGTTTCAACTGAATATATACCTAGAATATAGTGAGAAATACGAAGAATGCATGTGCGGCCATTTATATAAACTTATTGATGTTTAAAGCAGCTGAGTCATGTGACGGTCATAGGAAATTCTCTGAAGATTTAGCGTTTTTCAGTTGGAAATGTGCCTGAGATGTTTAAATAATTCTCCAGCCATTTTCCAGTTATATCTTAAAGGAACATCTCATACATTGGCGCACGGTGGGCGGGAATAAGTAGGAGGGTTGATGGGAAATGGAAGGAAAGGAAAACGAGAGAACGTACAAATGAGAAATATGGGGGAACACACATTAAACAGTTGGAAATTATTTAAGAAGAAATGAAGTATAAAACAAATAAGAGGAGGAAGAAATGCAACGACACAGAAGAAATGTAGAAAGGAAAATAGAGAGGTAGAAAGACTAGTAGGAGGTGAAATATAAAGAAACTGGTCATAACAAGAAAGCTAAATTAATTATTTACTATAAAATGCTTATAAGTTATTTTAACAACTCACCTGTATGATCCCAAATTACAGAGAACCAATATTATTTATGAATTCATATATTGCTTAGGAAAATATTCATAATTATATTGGGCATACCACTACATGCCTATCAAGAAGACTAACGTTACATCTCACTGATCATAGGTCAATTAAGAATCATTTAAAGATGTATGGAATCCTACGAAACTCCATTCGCATTTTTGGAAAATAATTTCTTAATTTTTGCTTCTTCACTTTAAATTTAACGTAGGCCATATTCGATTGGTTGATATGGCTAAAGCCCACAAACCATATAAACCCACTTCTTTCAGCTCTCTCTATCTCACTCTCTTTCTGTATATATATATATATATATATATATATATATATATATATATATATATATATATATATATAAAAGTGAACATTGAAGTCATCACTTAAAGGCGTAAGGCTCTTTCATGCTAGACGCAATCTGGGTCTAGCATGAAACAGCCTGTCACCTCTAAGTTTTGACTTCAATGTTCACTTTTAAATTTACATACGCTCAATCTCTGATATTGAGCACTTTATCCCATAAATATAGCACACCTTAAGGTTATATTTCTTCATATATATATATATATATATATATATATATATATATATATATATATATATATAATGAAACTTGATACGTATTCATAAAAATATTCAAGTAAATGGTCTACTCATAATAAATTGTATTAACAACATTTACCGGCCTGAAAGTACGTGAAATCTCAAAGAAAATACGTGTCCCTGCACAGGAATCAAAATTGTATCCTACACGGAACTGTCATATAGCCTGACGTGCAATACCATTTAGATACAGAGGAAGCGTCTGGTTAGCAAGTAATTCAACTTTGCTAACCAAATGTTTTCTCTGTAGTATAATTGTCCATTTCATAATATATATATATATATATATATATATATATATATATATATATATTGAAGTGAAAATGTTTCATTAACAAAATATATCTTGTTCATTTTCAACAAGAATTTCTATGACTTTTATTACATATATCTCTCCAATTTATTTTACCATTTTATATCCATTGCTGTTTAGTGTATATCGTCTTAGAACATTCTTTCTCCTAGTTCCTTAGATTTTGAAAAGATTTACACAGACGGAGGCCACTTTGCACAATATTATAATTTTTGTATATATCTAGATATTGATTTAACCTTTCTGCTGTCAATTTATATTTCAGTATTGAAGAATTTAGAAATATCTTCGATGCTTAAGCACATGGGATTTAATTTCAGGTTTAATACCCTAAATAGCTTGCCTTGTGCCACATTCGACATCCAGAAGTAGATGCAGAATCGTATATTACATTTCTGTTGACAAAACGATACGATCTATGCAAGAAATCGCTTGAAACATATTAAGATAGAAAGATACATTTACAATGTCTTATATATTTATTTTTCTCCATTTTGTTTTTAATTTAAACTTCAAGGCATGATGTATATATTTATTCATTTGTTTATCATTTTGCGCGCCCAGAAGACACAATTTATGATCAACTAAAATATTCATTAATTTGCGTGAGAATTTGGTTTTGTAAAGTATCGGATGGAAATCATAAATAATTGATGAGGTGCAATTGCCAAGTAAATTTCTCACTGCTTTACAGTTTATATTAAAAAATAACATAAAATTTAAGCGTTTAATCTCACTATTTTTTGGCCTTAGGTCTCTTCGCATTCATTAAAAATGTTGCTGGTCATTTGAGTCGATTAACTTTCATTCAATATGCAGCCATCGTTCCTTAACATGCAAAATGAAAATCTAAAGTGAGAAATTGAATTGCATTCAAAGACAAGAAACAAATCATAGAAGAATTCCATCAGGGAAGGATAGTAAATGAAGGCTGAGATGAAGTTCATAATTTGAAAATGTATAGAATTCGTTTAGAAAAAAATATAACAGACTCGATTTAATAGGAAAAATGTTCTTCTAGCAAAATGACTGTTATTGTATATTTCAATCAAATGGTATACACTCCTGATCAAAAATTTAAGACCACTTGAAATTTTTTTAAAAAGACTGTTTTTAATGGAAAAATTTTAAACATTTCTTACTTAAGGTTACTAATTTTATAATCTAAAATGTTATGCAGACAAAAGATTATAAACTGAACATTTTATTTAGATATTGACATTTTTATAAAATGAGGCATTTTACACTTGATCAAAATTATAAGACCAGAGACAAAAATTCTACGAAAAGTGTAAGAAAACATTCAACAACGACTGGTTTTGATGACTTCAAAAATTATTTGGGGCATGCTAGAAATTAGTGTTTCCGTTAAGCTGCGAGAATAAGATAACTTCACAAAGTTCATTTTTTGTTGGATATTGTTTGCCATTTTGATAAACATCTCTTGCCATCCATCCCCAAACATTTTCAATTGGGTTCAAGTCCGGTGAGCATACAGGATATCTCAAGAGATGGACCCCATTTTTTGTAGAAAGGTCAAGGTCCGGCATGCAGCGTGGATTGCAGCATTATCCTGTTGGAATAACCATCCATCCCCACACAAACGATGGCCCTCCGTCACCAACGATGCTTTTTGTAGCATGCTAACATAACCAGCCGCTGTCTGACGACCCTGCACCACCTGGAGCTCCACCGTCTCTCTGTAAGAAAAGGCACCCCAAACCATTAAGGACCCTCCACCACTATGATGTGTGGAGAAATTTTCAGGAAGCATGTTTTTGTTATGCCAATATCGTTGGAAGTCATCAGGACCATCGAGATTGAATTTTTTCTTCTCAATGTCTCATGTTTGGTATTCACGACTAAACCTTAAACGGTTCACTTTGTGACGTGGAAGCAGCCGAGGTATTTGTGTGTGCTTTTAATTTACCATGCCTTTTGTCGTAAATGTCATCTGGTGGTTACTGGACTGCAATCAGCATCTGTGGTTGCTTTAATTTGACTAGAAGAAAGTCCACTGTCTTTCACAACAACCCGTCTTATTCTCCTACTCAATGCCGGAGAAATTTGGGAGAGCTTACCAGTAGACTTTGTGTTTCCATAATTCGCACTGTCCTTTAGAAAGTTGCAAATCACAGTTTTACTGCGATTTACCTCAGATGCGATCGCCCGCTGAGACAAACCTTGATTATGGAAATCTAGAATTCGAGCACGCTCAACTTCGGTAAGTTTCCTTGCTTGAGGCATGGTGTCACCTTTACGCAGTGATTGCTAATCTCCAACTGAACTAAAAGCATTGGATTTACCCTAGATCTAACAATTTATACCCCCTGGTATTATAATTTTGATCAAGTGTAAAACGCCTCATTTTATAAAAATGTCCATTTCTGAATAAATTGATTGGATTATAACTTTTTGTCTACATAACCTTTTAGATTATAGAATTAGTAACCTTAAGTAAGAAAAAGTTTATAATGTATATGTTATGAGAACTTACCCATAATAATAATGGACTATTCCGGACATCATAAATACTGCGCCTTAAGAAGGAGCAGGGTGAAGGGTCAGACAGACACGTTCAGAGTTCAGGATCAGAGTCAGTCAGAGACAGAGTCAAGAGTCAGACGATTACTGTAAGACAGTGGAATAGTGATACTTGTCGAGACAACATAGTTCATTCTAATCAAATCTGATATTCATTACTAATACTTCTACTTCTTTGTACATATTTCTGTTTCTAATATATCTGTGTTACTCCATACCTGTGTTCGAGTTATACTTCATTGGTTCTACCTTGGACCATCACTGTGGTACAAAGGAACTTGGACCATAACATGTGGCGATGAGGAAACCGCTAAATGAAAACGAACTTTATACGCAGAGGACATACTTTTTTTGCTATATGGTCCTGTTATGGTCCAAGTTCCTTGTACCACGGTGATTGTCCAAGGTAGAACCAATGAAGAATAACTAGAACACAGGTATGGAATAACACAGATATATTACAAACAGAAATATGTACAAAGAAGTAGAAGTATTAGTAATGACAATCAGGTTTGGTTAGAGTGAACTATGTTGTCTCGACAAGTATCACTATTCCAATGTCTTACAGTAATCGTCTGACTCTTGACTCTGTCTTTGACTGACTCTGAACGTGTATGTCTGACTCTTCACCCTGCTCCCTCTTTAGACGCAGTATTTATGATGTCCGGAATAATCCATTATTATTATGGGTAAGTTACCATAACACCCCCCTTCCGAAGCTTTTACGTAGCAGGGGTGTTTAATATCTTTTTTTTAAATCTATTTCCAAAGGTTCTGTGAACTTCCTTTTTCTGGACGATTTTCTTGGTTCCGGCATTGTTTGCGCTCTTTTTATATCAAATGTATCGAAAATCGTGTCTATTACCTCTTCCTGGGGTGGACCGTTAGCATCCTGTAAAAACTGATAAATTGGCAGATATAACTATAGAGTATCTATGTCAGATTTTATCATGCAGATTATTTTTTCATATAAAATTAGTACTAACCTATTAAAGATGATAAAAGTCTCCAGATATATTTATATATATTAGTGGATCATAGCCATATGAAAAACCACTCCAATCCAAAAAATATAAAACAGATAATTTGATTATTACGTCTGTATTAATTTACATATTATTTGCGGATCCTTGACATTATATAACGTTCGTAAGTCATTCATTCATTGATTATTTTTTATATTTTCTTGTTTCGACTCTACTATTTACTCACAGCATTTCTGATGACTTCCCTTTGGGTTGTATATTTGCTGCCTAATTTCTCTATTGTCATTGAAATCTTTTTGGTACGGTGGACAACAGCTATTTTTCAAAATGCAGTGAAACATTGTCGTGAATGAAATAGTAAAATCTAAACTTAAATGCACCTATGTATAACTTGTAATACTCAGAAAGCATGAACTTAATTCTTTGCATTTATCTTGACACAATTATAAATCTTGAACGAATCTCTAACTTTACAGATAACAAAACTATCCCAAGATTCCTGCTATTAATATTTCTTAGATCGTTTTATTCGTGTTCATATTTTGTGAATACTTTCAGTATCTTTTTCAATATCGGTTCAACATTTTTTTTCTTTTTGCATTTTCCAACATTATGTTATCAATATCCACATCAATTAAATAATATAATATTTTATTTTTTGGTTTAAACTTTTTACGAAAGATGACATCTGAAAGAAATTGAAGAATAAGAAGATACGATTTATTAAGCAGTCACATGCCTGCTTTCTTGCTAAGAACATTTATTTCTCTTTTGATATTCGAAATCCTCATTTTGCCAAGGAAGTGTTCAGACAGACCAGTGCGGCCATTTTCGTAAAGTTTGTATTAAATAATTATTCTTAAGTCTCACGAAACACAGAAAACTGCTTGTCCAGTCAATTCCACTTTTGTTAAACGCTGTATTGTATGTAGCCATAGTTTTTGGTTTAATTAGTGTTAGTGATTTTATGTTCGATTTTTTAAAATCTTTGTTGTCCGTTTAGGATATCTTTTTACATATTTTAATTTTTTTTTTAATTCTGAAATTTCTCATTTTGGTTGTTCAAACTAACACCGGGTCACTTGCTGACCCTACGTGTTTCATTATTCTAACCCTTATCCTTGTTCCTGTATTGTTACTGCTTTTTCCCAGAATTCTTCTTTTCACTTCATAGAATCTCTCAATTTAGTCCGTATTATTTCATACCTCGCCTCTTTTCACGTCTACAACATAGACCATGACAGGATTGTTTCGACAGAATGTATTTTTCGCAAAAGCTTCTTTCGAGCAATGCCACAATAGCTGTCATCTGTAGGAACAGATAATTAGAACCGAGCATCACAGTACACTTAAAAAGTGTACGCGAGACAAATTGTAAAAGATGAGAAAATAATAAAGAGAAAAAAAAACAGATAAGGGCAAATAAGGCGAAGTTTCAAATCAATATTCAATAACATTGCATCTTCCTGTTTGTTTCCATTATTCATATTACCCAGGAGAGTTGAAATAATTAATTTCTCATGTTTTGCAAGCGCACGTCAATATGCCATTTTTATTTGCTTTGCAATAAAAGCGCTTCGCTGTCTCTGACAAATGGCGCATCGACAAAATGCAGAATGAAAAAGCAGTCATGTTCTGGTTTGTAATATATTTGCCTCGGATGCAAAAATGGTAACTCAATAAATTTAGCAAAATATTGTGGATATTAAATTCTTCTTTATACTTTTTGTTTTCATTTTTACCTTAGATTTTCGACATTTTCCATTCGTTGATTTTTTATTCGCTTCATTCAAATTGAGTCAAGTGAGAATTATCATAGCAGACGCCATGTTTACGGACGTGTTTAGGAATAAAAGATGTATGTAAAATCCACCTGGAGGTCAAAAAACGTGGGAAAAAAGTTGTTTTATCTTGCTTGAACGAGGTTAGGCTAGATATTGATGCAGATGTTCGGACGAGAATTCCGCATTAAAAAAGAAAACAAAAAACTTGAAAAAAAAGAAGAGACACTTTATATTTAACACAGAATATCAGTTAACTAAATTGATATTTCAGGACCAGATCCATCCATATAAATGTCAAACTAAATAAAGGGAGAAATTACCAAAGACGAAATTGTAAAATAATAATCAAAGTATAGCCAAAAGAGAACGTTAAATGCGATAAGATTTATACAATATTTCCTCGAATCCAAGGCTCGAAGACGACTCAAAGTAGAGAGTTACTGTCTCAAGGTTAATAATGAATGTGCTTTTTAACAACTGGCAGATAGATAATTAGGAAATTTCTCTTATGAGGATAGGGAGGAAATACAACAATTGAATCTTGAACCTTCCCGTGAAGAAGACAAATTTCAAGTGTACAGAGAAGCATCCATGGAAATGTCTGTTCTACAAATCGGAAATTCTTTGGAAAAATCTGTCTTGGCGGAACTTTGTATTTACCTGTGGAATACAACAATAATAATCATTAGGTTTAGTTAAATTTTCGAATTGTATTGTTTTTAATATTTTAGAACAAATCGAAAATCGTTCAATTTTAACGCTTACCACCTACGGGTGAGACGGCTGCGGAGACGATCGTCACACGCAGGACCGTACAGAGGAATCTGAACATTAGCCACGAAAAGAGTAATAGAGTAACGAGATGCTCGCAAAGTTATATTCCTTTGTTCTTCTAAAGGAAGAATTAAAAATGTCAAACAAAGCTAACAGGAAAGGGTGAAAAAGGAAATACACAAAAATAAAGAAAGAAAGAAAGAAAAAAGCGAGAAAGAAAGAAAGTATTGAGGGGTCTCCCCTTTTCACACAAATGGACTCAACCAAGGTATATATATATACTACTACCAGTTAATAGCCGTAGAGAGAAGGAGTCGAAACTCTCTGTCTCTGGGCAGAGAGGAACCCGGACGAGGCTCCGCCGATGGGTAGAGCCTCGTTCGGAGAGGTTGACCAACCCGATCCCGTTTATACGGGTTTTACGGGCAATTTTTGCCCGAGCCTACGGGTAGGGAAAGTCTACATTAAACCGGCCTTGTGCCACATTTGACACACGTGGGCGTGTTAATGAACATAGAGAAGGAGTCGAGACGGAACGACAGAACAGTAGTAGTAGTAGAGTAAGTCACACACAGAGACGGCGGCAAGCGTCACAGTTAGCGAGCCCGTAGACTCAGTAAGGAGTCATACCGCGATACTTCAATACCAAGACTGTATATATATTATTGCTACTAACCCGCATTATTGGATCTACTAACTCGTATTACCAGTTTGTATTATTACGTTAATACATTTATTTTCCTTATCTATTCCTGGCGTTTGTTTTTCATTGATATCGGATTTCATCCCGGAATCCACAACAGAAAGAAAGCGAGAAAAATGAAAAAAAAGAAAAAAGTCATTTGCAAAGAAAATTTAAACAATGAAAGAATTAATAAGGAAAGAAAATCCAATGAAGAAAAAAGAAGTATAAAAATGAGGGAGAATTAAAAAGAGGAAAAGAAATACAGAAATAGATGAAGAAGGGTAGTCGGAAAAGAGCATCAAGAAGAATGGAGTCTAGCAATGGGAGAGAAAAAAGGAGAAAGAAAAAGAAAACGAAAAGAAGATATACGAAAAATAAAAAAGGAATGGTGAAAGAAAAGTAAAAGAAGGAAGGGAAAAGAAAAAATAAAAGAGAGAAGGGAAAAGAAAGAGAAGGAAAATAATGAAGGGAAATGAAAAAGAAGGGAAAGAAAGAAGTTAAAATAAGGAAGCAAAAAGGGAAAAGAAAGGAGATAAAAGAAAGAAAGGAAAATTGAGAAAAGAAAAGGAAAATAGAGAAGAGAAGAGAAAAAGTAGGGAAAAGAAAGAAGGAAAATAAAAAATAATGGAAAAGAAAGAAAGGAAAAAAGCGAAGGGAAATGAAAAAGAGGGTAAAAGAAAGAAGGGAAAAGAAAAAGTAACGAAAGGAAGAAGGAAAAAGAAAGTAGCGAATAGAAAAAGAAAGCAAATGAAAGATAGGAAAAGAATGAAAGGAAAAGAAAGATAGGAAAAAAGATGGGAAAAGAAAGATAGGAAACAAGAAGGGAAAAGAAAGAAGGGAAAAGAAAGATAGGAAAAGAAAGAAGGGAAAAGTACCAGAAGGGGGAAAGAAAGAAATAGCTAAAGTTCAAAATAAATAATAACAAGACAAATATATATAAAGAAAAATGAAAAGCAAGCAAAACAACAGGAAAAAACATTTTAAAGTTTGAAAATGAAAGAAAATGCGGGAAAAATAAACCAAAAATAACGAAAAAAACTGATATGAGAATTACAAAAAGAAAGAAAGAAGAAAGAAGAAAGAAAGAAGAAAGAAAGAAGAATTCTAAAACTTTTAAATAAAAGAAAAACTAAGAAAAATAAGATAATAAATCAAAGGTTTGAAAAAGAAAAGTGAAATAAGGAAAGTATTTAAAAGAATGAGAAAAAGAGAAAAAATGAAAATACATAAACAATTACAAGATAAAAGGTAATGGTGTAAGAATGAGATTAAATGAAGGAAAACAACAGAAAGCCTCGTTGTAATTGGTAGAATCAATAAAAATTGAATATTTTTATTTGATGATTGTAAGAATTAGAGAGGCTATAAAAACCAACCACTTGAAATAAAAAAGACGAATGGCTAAACATTTAATCTCCTTCTTCATCCATTGTGAACAAATAAGCGATTAGCTTTGCTAATAAAAATTATATCCATATATAATTCAGTCTAGAATTTGTATGTTTTTGTTTTACTCCCGACAGAAGTTAATACCACCGTCGATAATATTTTATTTCAATGTATACAGCTCTCTTCCTCATTCATCTATTCTTCTTCTTCTTCTTCTTCTTCTTCTTCTTCTTCTTCTTCTTCTTCTTCTTCTTCTTCTTCTACTAATACTACTACTACTACTACTGCTTCTCCTTCTAACTTTCCTTCTTTCTCACGGTCATATCACGTTGAAACACCGATTCCTGTACGATTACCGAAGTAAAGCAACATCAATCTTGGTCAGTACCTAGATGGAGGACCGCTTTGGAATACCTGGTGCTTTAAATTTGGGTGCCTGTGTTGTGTGATGGATAATGGCTCTGAAATTTTAATCAGAGAGCGGAGTTCCAATTCCAGTTGGGTTCATTATATTCACTTACGCGCAAATAACTTCTAATACCCCAGGCTATGGGTTAATTAACAAGACTTGTATCACTAAATCATTAATATTTCCCTGCAAAATTCTTACAATATAAACAATATATACTGACCTTAAATAATCTGCAAAGGGTTAATAAGCCCTTAAAAACAATCAATATTCTGGTTTATATAAATATGTCTGCAGACGAGAAGTTTAGGAAGGCACTTCCCAAAATCAAGATGTTCGTAGCCTGTCAGCTGATCTCACCTCAGGCCTAACTCAGTGGTGAAAAATTGACGTACTCCTGGATTATGCCTTGGCTCGAACATCGATTTTGGTAAGGAAATACGCAAATATCTCCATCACGTCTTTCATTCTTTCAGTCATTCTGCCTAGATGCTATGGAGTGTGGGAAGGGAGTTTGGTTCTGTACAGCTACCTGCAATTTTTGGACTTAGAACCGCTTTCAATTTGTGATATTTTTCTCCAACTAAATATTGAGCTCTGTAGAGTTCCAGTTCTTTCTCCATATCTCAAATCATCCAAAATTGTTTAACAAGTTATTCATGCGCTCCAGAAATATAGCCCCCAAATCTTCTTGATTTAAAATCTTTCTTTTGCAAGATTTTACTATTCATTACAATGTGCAATTTCTGTCATTTTCTCAGCATTTCTTCTGGAATAACAGCACTGTCTTTCTCTTTCACCACATCCCCTCCCTTGACACTCCTATCTGCTCTTCCTCCAACCCTTCTTTAACCCCTTGCGTGATAGTGGCCTCCGGCCTTGCTTGGGGTGATACGATTAAAAAAAAAAAAATTGTATCCTGGAGTTGACCGGGTAATCTACTTCAAATTCAAACGTATAGTGAAATTTACAATGTTTAATCTCTAGACTGTGCCTTTTGTTCGCGTCGTATACGTGTATCATCAAATATGAGACATTTTGTGCAATTCTTAATGAAGCACTCGTCGTAATCAGCCTCAATTGTACTCATTTGAACTCACTTGTTTCTATCTTGGTTTAGACGTAAGATATTCAATAAAGTTGATCTCTTATGAATTCAGAGTCATTTTTGATTTTGAAGTTTCCTTTTCGTACATTTGATTACTTTTGATTGTTTAATCATTCTCTATTGATTTTTCTTGTTTCTTTCGGCCTTTTGTGAGTTTTCTTGGAGTTTGTTCTGGCTACTATGTTGATTTCGTCTTATCTCTTCATAGATTAACTTGCTAACCCTTTAATGTTCGACAGAAGATATCTATGAATATTGATGAATCTTCCTCGTCTGGTTTGTTCTATTAGATTCTGTTAATAACAAATCACAAATACTCAATTTTCTGTCATAGATTTAATTTCCGAATCTTTCGATCTCATTTTTTTCTGACATAGATTTTATAAGTTTTATACGATTTCCGCTGGTCAGCATTATCGACAATAATTTCCTCTTTTTCCTTCTTTTTATTTAAATTTCCGACTATTTACTTAACTCTTTTTCAGTATTGAATTATAATTATTTTAATTTCATCTTTATTTCCATAAACAGATGTTAAACTCCAGATTTTATTGTCAATGTGAATCGGGAAGACTGTCGATAATTCAAATCTAAATTCCGTTCTGGTATGTTCGATAAATCTATCAGCTGCTTTGCTTAATTCCTTCATTTACTTTTGTTTATAACTAAATTCAGATCGTCTTTTCAGGTGAAACGGTTAAGTCTTGTTGATAAATCAGTAAATCAAGAATCACATTTACAAATCCGCAAATATAGTGTGGTGCCAAATCTATCCATCAGTATTCTATTCTATATTCTTGATGTTGTTGTCTGCATAGTTTATTTATACAGATTTGCAATGTTATAAACGCGAAAATACAGCTACTACCTTCACTGAAAAAAATATTTCCTCAGCTTTTCACTTATAAACAATTTCAATACATTACGAACCTGGATTCCGCCTTTAGATTGGTTGACCTGCTTGAATTTCAAATTCACAGAACAAGAGTTTAATTCCAAAAGACAGAATCTGTTATCGGCATATATCACTTGAATGACCAAATCTTAATAATTTGCGCAATTCCTAAACAGTTCTTTTTAACCATATCGCCACCAGTAAGGTAATAAAGCCCCTAAGACGCAAAGGGTTACTGAGTGTAACAGCATATGAAGAAATGACAAACATTACTAAGGTGAGAAAACAAAACAGAGCAGAGCAGGAAAAAAGACCACCGAAAATAACGATCGATATGGCAAGTTTTGAAGATCAAAGTTGATTGAAAATCAAGATAACGGAACAGAGTTCCACATATGAGATGTGCGAAAGACGAGACTCTTATTATGGAAATTAGTTACAACTCGCTATGTCAAGTGTAAATGTATGAGACGAGGCCACCCATCTAGTACTTCGCTTTAATTCATAAAGTTTAGGTTTCAAAGAGAAAATATTCATTAAAACAATTTCTATTACACATTATTTCATATTAAAAGGTATCGATATCATCGTATTCTCTCTAAGCCATTTTTATACATTCGGTTATTGTATGAAAGCATTATCCGTTCATCTATGATATTTTCGCATTTTTTCGTTCTTTCACACTGAACCTTAACAGATATAAAGTTCGAACCTACTTCGTCCCCAATTATAAGGAAGTTACTTATTTCCTGCTAGCATCTTTTTGCCATCAATGGTTTTTCATTGTCTCTTGCCTTATTATTACTAGCAGTGAAATAATCATGTAGCCTTGCTGGTAATATTGATTTACAACTGTTTAGAAAAATATGCTCTTCGTCTTTATTCTACATCGTTGTTTTATTGCTATTTTTATTCAGTGTTATCTCTCAACGACAGCATATTCCCTTGATTATTTGCTCGTGAGCAACAGGGCTTATTCCCTTGAGTAGTTTGAATTATTTATCATCAACCGATGACAAATATCAATGCGTTTCATGCCATCAACGTCCACACAGAATGTAACTTACATTTTTTATGCCAACTCTTGCTTCTGCGTGACGCAAATCCCCTTAGCAATGTTTTCCAGTGTCATTCAGTTTAAATGACAAGATTCCGATCTGCTCTCAGTATTGAAGTATTCGTTCCTTTCGTTTTTAAAAGGTTCATAAAAATTATAATATTATCTGAAAATATATTTTGAAAGCAGCGAAATGTGAAATATTTCGATGTAATTTATTTGATTTATTTGCCTTTAGATTATATTATTCTCTTTCAGTAACATAGTAAATTTTCGTAAAGAATTGAACTCATGCCCACATTATATAACTTAGCTCCAACACTAACACTAATATATTAAATGGTAGAATAGCCAGGGATATCGATCCTGGGATAGCAGATAATCTGAATCCAATACCGTGGAGGAGCAACAAGAAAACCTTCTATAATTATTCAAAGAATGCATAGCAATTAATAAGGAAAAAATGAATATGTGGACAAATACGATCTCGTCAAACCTGGAGAGACAAAGATGTATTTTAATAACGTTTCGCGAAACTTTAGAATATTTCTATCCGTTGTAAGAGGAGAAGGTTCACCAACATTTTCCATCTTGGGCATATAGAGATAAACTGGCGGATTTTACTATGATTTTTTTCGCATACAACTTTTATTGTCACAAAATAAATGTCTTTCCAAGGGTTCGGAAAATGTCTGCTGTATGATTTTAAAT
This sequence comes from Acanthosepion esculentum, assembly GCA_964036315.1. Lineage (NCBI taxonomy): Eukaryota > Metazoa > Mollusca > Cephalopoda > Sepiida > Sepiidae > Acanthosepion > Acanthosepion esculentum. The sequence continues at coordinate 136,208,011 of OZ038482.1, forward strand.
TCGCCCTCATTTCACCGGAGTCGATGCTTGGTAGCAAGCAGATTATGAACGAAGGGAATGGTGAACGAATGACAATCTTAACAGTTGAATAAAAGGTAATGTCATGAAAATGGACAAGTTTAAAATTGGATGACAATAACATCTGTATCAGGAAGAATGGCGCCATGTTGTGGTCGCTAATGTAAAACTGACCAAGCAGGAAATGGTACAGCTGTTGAAATGCCCTCGCTCCATCATCCTCATTCAATGAACTGTGGGCGACTAAATTTCTAAATTTGGAAATGGATGGCTACATTGAATGACGACAATTGACATCACTATTTCACTGTGCGAAAACCTGTTAGATTTCTTAAGCACAGGATTACATGTGTAACGTAACGGGGAAGGCAGAGAAATGAAAAAGGAATTGGACACATAAGAATGCCACTAATATCGACAGGCGTGGGTGGTGTTAAGACGTGTGTGACATTCCTTACTGGAAACTGTTCATTCAGAAAAAATGGCTTAGATGAGATAAAAGGGAAGCTAGCCTTACCGAAAGCGCTCTCAGTTGTGTAAAATCTGTCTACTGCATGAAAATTGTAAACTGCCAATGGGACGTCTGAAAGCGACAGAGAAATTCAAGCTATTTTAAATTTAAAATTGATTTAATTCTGAACACACACATAGACACACACATAGAGAGAGAGAGAGAGAGAGAGAGAGAGAGACACACACACATATATATATATATATATATATATATATATATATATATATATATATATATATATGTGTGTGTGTGTGTGTGTGTGTGTGTGTGTATTATGGTTCGGTATCATCCTCGAATCTCACCAACAATGATGAGTATTTGTATTTCATCTCAACATCAAGAAACTAATGACACATGAAAAGAGCAATATAAAAATAATATAATATGATTATATTAGACACAATATGATTATATTATACAATGAAATATGTTTAAATGAAAATATATTGTCTAAATAGACACGCACACACACATACAAACACACACACACACATATATATATATATATATATATATATATATATATATATATATATGGGATTGTTTTGTGTGGGAGTGAACGAAGTACCATACGACATCACCAGGACGAAATTTAAAGCCCACAAGACGGTCGCAGGCGCAGATTCACGCCCATCATCCAGCATATCCCACCGAGATCAACTCGGAATACGATACAAAAAAGACACCAATATTCTACACATGAACTCTACCAGAAAGAAAATATAAACGTCAGGTCTACTTAATCACTGACAAACATCACAAAACTAAAAAAATGTCGACACCAATTCATCGGAATTAAAAAAGGCTGATATATTCCTCTAAAACGGATTTCTAAAACGTATTTTTCATGGTGTACTCTTAATTGTATTTTCATGGTGTACTCTTAATTTGTTCCATACATTAATAAAATTATCCAACCCATGATAATAGATGTAATTGAGGCTTTTAGAATTAATATACAATGTAGCAAAATAAATGAAATTTTCGATAAATAATTATTCTATGTAAGATTCACTTGCTTAACAGAGCAAAATATTTTAGTCCTTCCTTCTTATGTCGCGACTAAACAGAAAGGATCAGAAATAGAAATTCGAACAGAAATCGGTAAAGGCATCTGGCATTCTAAGCATACCTCTATGAATTCAGTAGAACAATGTTCAAAAGACACTTCATGAATGTTTATTATTTACACAAAAATAGAGCAATGAAGACAGAATCGTCACCATCAGAGCTGAGTATACGTAAAGGCAGAGTGAAATCACTGTACCTTCTAATCTATAACATGGATGTTGGTTCAAAAGCATACCCATAGTCTCAGACCAAGGCGATCAATTGTAACAGTAAATAATAATTACTAAAAACATTTTTAGCAAGAAACTTGCCAGTAGAGTCCAGTAATTAGTTAATTATCAAATATATATACATATATATATATATATATATATATATATATATAGATAGATAGATAGATAGATAGATAGATAGATAGATAGATAATATTATTGGTCAATATATATATATATATATATATATATATATATATATATATATATATATATATATATATATATATATATATATAAATTCCCAAGTGGATAGAATCCAGGTAGAACTCAATGTCCAGGACAGAGTAAGAATATAATCTAAAAGGCTTAAACACTAATATTCCATGGTTATAATTTATTACATTGGAATTACGATTCCATTGTAATAAATTATAATCATGAAATATTAGTATTTGATACTTTTATATTACATATATATATATATATATATATATATATATATATATATATATATATATATATATATATATATATATATATATATATATATATATATATAATATTATTAGTAGTAGTAATCTTATAAGTATAAGCAACTACACTCGTTTCGAAAAACCTTCGGTTTTTCATTTGCAAATGATCAAATCAATATCGAAGGTAAAAAAAGGTATAAAAAAAGAAAGAGCCGAGAACATGGACGCGTGTCGATAACAATCGTTCAGCATGCAGGTCCAAAGCCCAAAGAAAAAACCCTGATACCCGTACGCAACTAACTAAATAAAGTGCTCAATACAGTAAGTAGAGCAAACCTAGTTAAACCTAGAGAGCCAGACAAACCTACCAATGTTTCACCTACGCGGATCGTCAGGGAAGGCTGGCTCTTCTATGGAAATTATTGAATAATTGTAAGGTGCTTCACAATACATTGTATACATATATATATATATATATATATATATATATATATATATATATATATATATATATATATATATATATATATATATATATATATATATTGTGAAGCATCTTACAATTATTCAATCATTTCCATAAATGGAAATGTAAACAGAAAGAAAAAAAAATAACCTCATTTACCATAAAATAACTAAATGAACAAAATCACTTTATTCAACATAAATTAAACATTTTAGATGATATTGCAAAAATAAGGATTTAATTTATTTATGCCAATTGCTTATAGAAGATATAATTGCATAAGACAATCAGAAATCAATTCCAACATTTGAAAAAATCTGAATATACTTTTGAAAAAGTGAATAATGTTGATAATCTTTATAAAAGTTATTGTGATTTTGTTAAATTTACAATTTATTTTACATAAGATAAAGAAAATTCTGATTTCGCTTTGATGCAAGAATAGAGATAACCTGTATAAAATTTTAATAAGTAAATCAAATTGCATTAACAAGAACACAAAATTATTTAACAGGATAATTTTGGGAAATAACCAATTAAATATATGTAAAAAGGGAGGAAGCTGAAATGAAAAATAATATCCGGTAAATATTTCTCTGAATGGATAAGTATGGCATTCTAATGCAACTTCATGAATATATTTTTACGACTTGAACAAAATATTAATGTTTAATACTGATTATGTAGCCTTAACGAGGATTGTATAAACATTATTGACTTATATATAACATTTTACGAGTATTTCTAAACTTTTACTCCTGGTTCTTGAGTCGTCTTAGGTGAATCAAACAAACAATTTTTGAAGTATATATCTGACAATATAATCGCATGCTCTCTTTTCATATTAAAATGTTCCATATCGGAAAATAACTAAGATTTTTCTAAAAGAATTTCTGCAAGTCTTCCATTTAATAACACCAAAACTAATAAAAGAGAAAAAACATCCACTGAACTGTGGTAACCAGTAGAATTTTTTAAATTATCACAATCTATTTCTTAAAAATAATGTGTATATTCTTTAAAAAATTATTATGAAATATTTCATCTTCTGGGGGACAATCTTTTCTTGTGACATAGTCTGCTATATACAACATTGACAATTTAATATATTTAAGGATCCTAGTTTCAAGGTCTGTTAGGTTATCAAATATTTGACATCCCATCTCATCCAGAAATAGCAGGATTCAAAAGTTTTATTCTTTGACATCGATATTTCATTTAAGAAGTTGAATAGTTTTTATGATATGAAATCTTTCAATAACATGTGGAGCTTTTATAAATATGTACACCCAGAAGTAATTCATTTTCTAAACAAATTTCTGCGTAAAATTCACCAAACATAACAAAATTAAAGCCACTGCTTAGCAAATATTTTCTATGATATCCAAGAGTGTTTTTGCTAATCTCTTAAAATTTTCAGCCAAACCCAATAAACTTCACACATAATATTTTAGAGCAACATTTGACATACAACTCAACGAATACACATTTTCTGATTTTCAGAGATTTTGCTAAAACTATCACCAAGAATATTAAAAATTCATTTAATTTTGTCAATTTTAATGTTGAATCTGCTAATGTTTTCATACTGGGTAACTTAAAATCATCTTGATGTCTTTCATTTAATGACAGAGATGAAATAAAATATTCACTTGCCCTGGCAATAATATCAGAATCAGAATCAGAATCCTAATTGTTAGTTGTGACATAAAATTCACATGATTTTTTAAAATATTTTTTATTTTCAATTTATAAGTTACTAAGATAATAAATTGTTTCATTAGTTTGTGACCAGTGCTGAAACATCATGTTTGAAACATTATGTTTGAAAATATTATTCGAAAGAGAAAATATGTTGTATGTATACCAGCATGGTAGCATTCATATCTCAAATTTTAATTAAAAATATTGGAATACTACCAGTGAAAAAAAAATCAACAGATTGCATGAACAACTTACTGTTTGATTTATAGTATGTAACTGTTGACACAGAATTCTGTTGATCAATATCCAGATACATTTTTTCAAAAGTAAGGATTAGTCTTTTTCTAGAAACTGTGCCAACTCATCATTTTGCACATTTCACACAGAAACAAAAGTTTGTTTTTTGTTCTTGGTTTTGGTAGAGGACTTGGCAATACAATTGATGGCAAATGCTCAAATACTGATGATGGATTTTTGGTCGTATTTTTCGCTAATAGCAGTGTTTGTTTTTCCCGGTGTGTTGTCTCAAGTTATTGCCTTTAACGATGGTTCTCGCTCAATCTGATCTTGGGACAGACTAAATACTCGAACCATATTTTGTTCATCAGCGTTACATGATCAAATGACTTATCTTTAAGAGTTGATTTTTAAAATGGTGGTAACATAACTTAGATTTACAGAATCTAATTATGACATTAATTTTATCTGACAAGATTTTGAAATTTTACGAAGAGGCTCAGTTCACTATGCAAAATCAACGTAGATCGATCACTCACTTTAATAATGTATAATCATTACACGGTAACGAAAAATCGGGGTTACTTTCCCGTTTCCGTCTTCATCAAGGAATACAGTAGTTTCAAAGCATCTTCAAGTTGTTCCATTTTATGTTTAAGTTACAAAGTGAACTGAACCTCCCTCATTTTTGGATAATTTTACGTGGGGTGGGGATGCGGACAAACACCCCCTTCTCTATAAAATACGACTATCTAAAAAAATTAACTAGTTTAATGTTTTACCCTATTTTTTAAATTATTTTTATATATTTTTTAACAGAAATGCTAGTAAAATTCAACATACATTTTTGTAAATACTCGTAAATATTTTATTTTTAAATGTTAAGTCAATATTTCTGTTGTTATGTATGATAATATCATAGAAAAAAGTATTATTTTATTCCATTTTCTCAAATCAGCAGATTTATGCATAGTACTTTGGGATAATTAGCAGTGCAATGAATTAAAATAATTTCTGTAAACTTAAAATGGCAGTTATGAGGAAAACAAATTATTACTTAAAAAGTGATTTTTATAATCAAAATATTTGTTATTAAAAAAATAATAGCATAAAGAAAAAATTAAATAAACTATATTTGATAAAATGCTTAATATTGACGTTTTTTGTGAATTTCGCATTTATAAAATGCCAAAAAAAAGAAAGAGAGAAAGACGACAATGGCGAGACAATGAAAAATGCCTTCTCTTTTACATTTTTTGAAATATTTTTAAGAATAGTTGTAAAATATTAATATTTTTTTTTTTTTAATTTTTTGACATTACCTATGTGAAGATTACTTTAATAAGTGCCATTTTCCATTCACTTTTAGTTTTAGTTTTATTATTCATCAAAATAATTTTGTATTTAATATGTTTATTGTTGAAAAAATAGCATATTAAAGTTAAATTAACTTTAAGAATTCTTAATGACACGTATATATTTGTTTGAAAATAAAATATGCAAGTTTAAATAAAATAAATATTATAGTTAGTTCACTATCATAAATAATAAACTTATGCTATTCCAAAGGTAAAAATACAAATTTAAAAACAAAAATTAATTTCTTATTTCAATTCCAACGACGAACATTCACGTCTTTAAATGCTAGACCCCAGTCACTTACAGGTCTAAACACGGTGTAGTGGCCTGGGCTAACGATCGCCTTTGCTCATACACATTTCTGGTGTTCAACGCCCACATAGACAAACTTGTGGTTTAAGTTGAAACTTTGCTAAGCGGGACTTAGTTATAGTTCAAGTATGTACTTCACTATGTACACATACGGTTTTGCATATAGTGTTTTCCTTCTCCTATACTAGTTGCCGACCACAGTCAGAGAATCTAGTCTGCCCTACTATTTACCGCATAACTGAGGGAAGAATAGATGGATTCCTGCAATTTTCAGTATTATTTATGAATATAACGATCTCGACTGAAATTAGAACTCGGCTCTCCGATTTCAAGTCCCGAGGCTTTAACAATTACACCACCTGCACATCTACTTGAACACAGAATACCAATATTTTTTTTCAACTGTGTATTCAGTTTGCGGATTAGAAAGGATTGCGAACTTCCACAGGCAACACAGATATTCGTATGAGTCGAATCTTACACGCCAGTATAAACACAAATCATTAAAAAAAAAACAGAATAAACATAAGAACTTTGTTGTCGTTCTCTTCTAACCGATATAAATAGAGACTTAATATTGTTTGAATTTCATTGCTAAAATATTGAACACCTTTCAGGCTCGTAAGGAGCGGGAAAAACTCGATCGATTTAGGCACGAATAGGATGCATGTTCGCGTTGTTTTGTTGGATCCTGCTTACATTAAAGCGGAAAACACTGAAGGGAAACATCCTGTTATTTGTTAACCAATATATGTGAGGCCGTGTTTAGATAATTTACGGCTTCGAAAAACGACCGATTGAAAAAGACGAATGGATGACGTTTGAAGAGGTGATAATTGTAAATATAATTTTGGACAAAATAATCTTTAAGAGAAAATGATCGACAACAGAATATTGTCATACTTATAAGCTTTTAAAGCACTTCATTTTGGAAAAACAAACAGGGGAAAATTAGAATAAAACAATTAATTTTCATGGAAATTTCTGCTGTATTAGAATAATGTATCCAAAGCCTTTCTATTTTTACAAAGGGAAAGCCATGAATCAACTTTATCCGAGTTACTATAATGTTCGAAGATTATATTGACTGTCGCCATGCGGTTTTGATTCCTATATCTAGACACTCTTCGTATATATATATATATATATATATATATATATAAATATATATGAAGAAATATAGTCTTAAAGTATGCTCTATTTATGGGATAAAGTGCTCACTATCAGAGATAGAGCGTGTGTAAATATAAAAGTGAACATAGAAGTCAACACTTAGAGGCGACAGTCTGTTTCATGCTAGATGCAATCGTCAGGCCACGACTCCTGTTATTTTTCTCGGCTATTTATATATACGGGTCAGTGGTGCATTGTGGGTAGTCTATTTTGGCGATTATTTTACCGGAAGTCGTTTATTTGTTTATTTATTTATTTGGGTTAAATTATTTTGCTTGTTTTTATTTATTTTTATTTTTTATTTTTTATTTTATTTCTTATCTTATATATTTATTTATTTTTTATTATTATTTTATTTTTATTTTGATCGGTGTTTTTGTTAACGTAGTAAAAATTAGTTTATATAGCTTATTTAATAGTCTTGTTTTTGTTTGGGGAGAAAAATTAAAGCTATTTGTTCAATTTTGGGGTTGATTGTTGTAGTTTGTTCTAACTATTATTTTGGCGGGAACAGATTTTAATTTGTTTATTAATTCATGCATTTATTTGGGTTGATTGTCTTTATTTATTTTTTCTAACGGCTAGTTTATCGGTATCGGTTGTTACTTTATTTATATATTTGGATGTATTTAGATCAATTTAATATACTTGTTATTATTTATTTGTTACACTGTATATTTTCTCTTTTTGGTTTTCAATTTTTAAGTAACGTAGTATATTATTTTTTTATTTTTTATTCATTTATATATATATATATACATATATATATATATATATATATATATATATATATATATATATATATATACTTAGACCTAGAGAGCCAGACAAACCTACCACGGTGTCACCTAAACGGATCGTCAGGGAACGCTGGCTAACAAGGTAAGGGAGATCGGAAACTTATAGTCAATAAACAAAAAAAAAACATAACCACTTGACCCAAAAAAAAACAAAAAAACAACGGGGAGGTTTGGGGAGAACCATTTATTCTAAAAATAGACGAAAAAAGTAGGGGGTTAAAGAAAAACACAGACAAATAGGGGTACTAACTATTTATTCAATGGAAGTAAAAAAAAATAGTATTATTTTATATTATTATTACCCGGGAGAGAAGACCTAGTCTAACAACCAATGTTTTCTATGTCTACATTTGTTTAAAATTTCCGTTTCATATATATATATGGTCCGCTTATACATATGTGTTCGTGATTGATTGCGTAGTTAGCGCCTTTACACTTCTACAAATATTACTAAAGGCACCGGACATGAAATACATTGTTAAATATTTGTGTACCTACTCGTGTTTTTTGTCCAAGGGAAAAGAACGCGTTCATCTGCTTCATCTTTTTCGGAAATTGTACCTAGTCTTAGTCATCTTTTTTCTGGTGAATTCCCTTTTTATCCTCGGGAACAAAACATCAGTTCATTTGTTAGAAGATGAGATTGTGAATACAAATTGACGTCGTATGTTTGTTTATGCTAGGCAACGTATTGTTTTCAGAACTTCTACATCGAAGCCGACATTAGTAAAAGCAAGAAGGATGATCACAATAGCGACGTTTTTATCCCGTCAACATGATTACATCAAGCGCATTAAACCTGGCATTTTTTTAATTAACTGTCAACTATATTCAAAACCAGTTTAGTTTTATTTCATGTGTTTTGTTTAACTTTGTTATACGTACTTTAAGAATTAGGAGTTTGTATCCGTTATTCTTGTATAATTTTATTGTCGACAGTGATGTATATTATAGTGGTAGAAATATTATGGGATTTTATTGTACTTTGGTCAGATAAGTCTTACGTTAATCTACAAGAGAATGTTGTAGTATTACCAACATCAGAATAATTATGTTTATAGCTGTAGTCTACTACGAGCCATACATATTTTATATTTGGTTTAGTATTACGTCTTTTAGTTTTAATGTTATGACAGATGGTCTAATTTGGTGTTTTTAATTTTTAATAATAGATAACAGGATCCTTTTGTTAGACAAGACATGGGTAATGTTCCTTTGTATAATATTATATTTGATCCTTTTAATGTTATGACAGATGGTCTAATTTGGTGGTTTTAATTTTTAATAATAGATAGGAGGATCTGTTTCTTAGACAAGACATGGGTAATGTTCCTCTCTATAATATTATATTTGATCCTTTCTATAATTAAGCAGCATCTTTATAAATAAAATAGCAGTGTAGGTTTAGCATTCCGAATTTCTGAAATTCTGTAAAAAAAATTTGATATTTTATCATGGATTATTTGCAGAATTATTTTCATTGCATTGATTTATTCTTTTTAAGGCCTATTCATTAATACCCGAAATTCTGAGATTAATTATTGTCAATATTCTGAATTTTATAAAACTAGAATTATCCTCATTGAATTTATAAACATTGTGTTCCAGCCTTACTTATTACTTGTTATATAGTTAATCATTGTACTTGTCATACAGTTATTTATTCTACTTGTTATAGAGATAATAATTCTACTTGTTACATAGTTATTTAATCTACTTGTTATAATTAATCATTGTATTAGTTATATAGTTAATCATTCTACTTGTTATTTAGGTAATCATTCTAATTGTTATATAGTTAATCATACTACTGGTTATATGGTTATTTATTCTACTTGTTATGAATTTAATCATTCTACTTGTTATATAGTTAATAATTCTAGTTGTTATATATTTATTTTTCTATTTCTTATAATTAATCATTCTACTTGTTATATTTTTATTTATTCTCCTTGTTATATAGTTAATCATTCTACTTCTTGTATAGTTAATCGTTCTACTTTTTATATAGTTAATTATTCTACTTGTTATATAGTTAATCATTGTACTTGTTATATAGGTATCCATTCTATCTCATCAGAAAATCTTCTTTTATGAGTCATTACCCACATGAATCAATTCACAGATTCAACCTACAATCCAAAAACGTTTCTTGCAGTCTATTGTATCTATCATTAAGTAGCTGTTACATAGATGATTTTGGTTTCTTTACCTTCTGGCAATCGACAACTTGTTACATCCGAAACAAAAGACGAAGAATCATAACCAACTTGAGAGAATTTGCTTAACGATAATTAAAACAAATTTACATCGGTGAAGAAAAATGAATAACTAAAGAAATTAAAATATATTATCACCGCCAACAAAAACACATTCATTTTTGTTTAAGTATTTGATATAAACGACGTTAAGACAGCGTATGAATTTGATTTTTTATGACACATTTACAAATCAGGAACCATATTCTTTGAATTCTGCCAAAAACAGTTAGCTGAGGATTTCATTAAAATTAAATCTGTAACGAAAAAGAATCTCTATCAATTTGGTTATTTCAAGTACCAAAGAGAAGCTATGGTCGCTGGTTTTTATTGAGAGTCATGAATACTGACGTTTATTTAAATTTAACAGTGGCCCTCGTTTTTTTTTAAATATAGTTTTACGTGAATTTAATCTTGCAAAACTTTTTCATTAGAGTTCTTAGTTAATTAAATATTTGCAGACAAAGACTAATTAAATTGCATTGAAATTGATAATCGATTGAAAATATTAAGAAATATTTCAATTTTAATTCAACTCGATTAGAAATTTCAATTGAAAAATTAAATTAATATGTTCGGAAAGTATTTACGCATTTCGCTACTATGAATAATTAGTCACCCAACCAAGATAGAAATAAATAAACAGATTTATAATTCTTTTCTGAGATATAGTCTTTCATCAGGCATCTGAGAGTTTAAGCTTCTAGAGCATTATGATGTTAAAAAACAACATATACGCCATTTCATAATGCATGAATTCCAAAAGTATATTTCTGCTGCCGAGCCATTGAGAATACAAAGCATTGAAATACGAATGCAGTGAAGGTACGTTCATGTCAGCGGTAGTTTAAAAGATCAAAATGGGTATTGTGACATAATTGATAAACCTAGGTCACTTTTACACGGTGCACTTGTTAACAAGCTTATCTTGCTAGATCAATTTACGATTGTGTAGTGAGTGGGTTCCTCACAGTGTCGGCCTTGTGCTACATCTAAGATAAAATCATTAGGACACCTCGACGTGGAGTAATGGTCAGCAAGCTGGTCTTGACAGATCCATTCCGACTAAATAGTGAGTTCCATCCTCGCCTTGTGGCACTTTTAAGCTACAATGGAAAATTACTATAATCCATAAGCCGCATTCTGAAACACGAGAAATTCCGAATTAAGAATATTTGGGAAAAGACTGCTGTTTTGAATCCAACTTAAAGCACGAGAGAATATGATTAGTAACATAATATATTCACATGTCCTCAGACATGTGAAGCAGATTCTTAAAACGTGTTAAAAGGGATTTTAGGTCGCTTATACACGTTCGCTTGAAAATAAATACACCATTCTACCATCTGAACCAGTTTTCCACCAGAAATGGCATCTTTCATTGGTTCATTGTTTTGCCGGAAGTGATTAAAACTGTGATGGTTACATAAAAAACGATAAAACGGTGTCAGTAATAAAACCTGTCTTTGCTTTGTGTCTGATGGGATCTGAAGGTTGTCGGCCATCACGAACACTGGGAATATGGAAGGACTATGAATGCAAATGTTTATTACCGGCAACTTGATTGGTTACAGAATGCATTACGTCGAAATTGTCCTACTTTGATAAATAGAACCAGTGCCATGTTCCTTCATGATAATTGACACAACATATTATGGGGATCCGAAATAACAACAACATGGCTGCTCTGTTGACATAAGTGATACTCCTGCTTTTTATTCACACACAACAATATGGCCGACATGTTACTTCCCTGTTTGAACACTGCAACCGTTTCCTATGTCCACGTTTAAGATTGGCAAAAATGAACGCTGCAGAAAATGAAATCGTTAAAAAGTGTTGTTCCTCTACATCTACCATATTCAAAAGACAGAACCTACAGATCCCCACTTGTCTCCATCGCTAGAACATTTCGCATAATATTCAGAACAAAATAAAAAGAGTTAAAACGGTCTTTGAAATGTTTCAGGGGAAAAAAAAGCAATGTTTTTTTTAAAGCGAAGAATCAAAAATATGCCTATTCTTTGGTCTGCTGTCGTTGAAAACAAAGTGATTAAAATTTTCGTAAATAACATTTAAATTTAAATTACATTTGTTTCATATACTTTATTGTAAAAATAATTATTTTGCGAACAGCCTAAGTTTTAAATAAATTTATCTTGGAGTTGTTTTCATATTCTTTCTGGTAAAACGTAATTTATTTCCGAACAGACTAATACTTGTCGCTTTCATTAAATCTGAACAAATTTAATAATAAATATCTGTTGGCCCTGTTAGCGACACAACCTTTATGATCGTTGCGAGACGCTGAATTTCGAACAAGTGCTCTCTATATTCATAAAATATACAATATAAAAATATGTTGATTCAAAATATATCCGTCTTTCGGCATTGTTTACATTTTTTGAGAATATCGTGGTCAAACATACAAACGGTTCATTATTGTATTAAAGACATTTATATATAGAATCTCCTAAACATGTACTATTAATCTTTTGTTCAGGTTATGTCTTAACCTAGGGAAGTTTACCGAATAGAATAATCAGCGAAGGTTTTAAATAATAAATAGAATAATAAAAAGAACGATAATACTTTGGAGAAGAACAACACATATAAGATTGCGAGACGTAGAAGAAGTAATCAATCAGTTGTGAGTCAAGTGAATTCCACAATGAATCTCCAACTGCAGGATATCTACCAACCGCCCCACGCGGTCAGATGTGACACAAGGCCGAATTTAATGTGGGGTATCTGAGCACGTAGGCTCGGCCCAAAATTTCCCGTAGATCCCGTATAAAACGGGGTCGGTTAGCTGAGACTCTGCCCTACAGACAGAGCCTTGGCTGCCGAGAGCAGAATCTGCCCTACAGACAGAGCCTCAACTTCAGTTTGACCAGCACAGCAAATCATCATATAGTATTTACTACTGTATTTATGTGAATGGGGACATACACATAATCGTCCATAGGTATGTTACAACAGGTTAGTTAATTTAAGATTAAATAAACTTTAAAAATGAAAAGCAGTTAGCAGTTTGCTTTTAATGTCGAGTTTGTTGTTGTGACAATGATATCACGTGACAATGACATCATTTTGCAATGATATCGCATAATAAGCTGGGTAGACATGTTCTGTGACCATTTTTCACTCGAATAACTTTACCATGAAGTTGCTGGAAATGCATGATATGGTTATTTAAACAATCCTATATTATAAACGTATTTAATTCTATTTCAGTGGGTTATTAATGAAAATCGAGGGGTTATTAATGAAAAAATCGTGACCGTTTAGGAACATTCGAGACCAGGAATGATGATCATAGCATGCTTGTCTGTTTGAAATTTTCCATCGTTTATTGAGTGGCATATAAAGTTTTTTTTTAAATATTAACAAATCCAACAAATATTCTAAAAGATTCAGTTTCCTAAAATCTAAATTAACTGCGAATTGTAATCGTGCCACTACCTCCCCAGCCACACAAGACTACAAACACCGCGGCTGGTCGCTGAAGTGACAGCTTAAATCCTGAGCTAAACTTATGTTATTTATGGTTGATCATAAGGCAACCAAGATCGAATCTTCGCAGGTATCATCGTGTTGGGCTAATTCAAGCAGGGCGAAGACGTACAGAGAAAGAAATAACACTGGAATAAATTGAACAAATTAAATATTATCTTTATATCAGTCCTTCGTACAATAATTGATTTATATCAGAGTTCCCATGCAGTTAATTATCAGCCCAACCCGCCTCTAATGTGGTAAGTGATATTGTTGCTCTGGCAAAATCTGGTTCGCTGATGTTGGTAAGGTTCAGCACAAGTCTAAAGTCGGAAGCTTTCGTCGGCAGATAATCACGTGGGCCTCTCTCCAGTCTCTGGTATCGACTCTTCTCTTCTGCCTCTTTTCTCTCTTCTGATTAATTCGCATCGTGCATTTGTATTTATGGACATTCGCCCAAACTGGCATGGGGGTATGACAAGTTAGGAGCATTTAACTGAATTCACTTCGGCTTACGTCATAACTTTGGTGAGCGTGGCTGGTTCCTCCATCCTCCTTGATGTCTTATCTGCGCCTGCTACCTTGACTATTTCCTGTCCGGGAAAACTTACTTCCAAATTCAGTTGTTTAAAAATCTGCTTTTTCGTTTTCCAGCCCGCATTTGCAGCTGTGTGTCAATCAACATTGACCCCCTAAGTCTGGGTCACTTAACCATTGTTCAAACTGCTCGACATGGAATTCAAGTCGTTTATGTGGGAATTAAATCTTCAATTCTTGCCACAGATTTTTGGTATTGAATCTTGTCGTTTCAATGTCTCTCGGCACATAACACTTTCTTATGTTATAACAAAACTTTCTTCCGTTTTACCGTGGCAACGACAAAGAATATCGCAGTACAATTATAAATATTTAATGTAAGCTTTCAAAGAAAAATGTGAAGTTGATGTAGCACTGACAGCAATGTATTTTACACGTGCTTTTGTGAGCAGCAATATTAGTTGTAAGATTGTTTTCTGGTTCTTAAAAACTATTTTCCTGATTTACTCTTCCGTTTCTTTTTTCGTGTTCTTTTATTGTTCTTAGTATTTCTTTGGTAAGCTAAGTGTTGATAGGGATGACTGGCTTTTAGTGTTGATAGGCTGGATTGGCTTTTAGTGTTGAGAGGGTTGATTGGATTTTAGTATTGATAGGGTTGATTGGCTTTTAGTATTGATAGGGTTGATTGGGTTTTAGTGTTGATAGGGTTGATTGGCTTTTAGTATTGATAGGGTGGATTGGCTTCTAGTGTTGATAGGGTGGATTGGCTTTTAGTGTTGATAGGGTGGATTGGCTTTTAGTGTTGATATGTTTGTTTGGCTTTTAGTGTTGATAGGGTTGTTTGGCTTTTAGTGTTGATAGGGTTGTTATTAAAAACTTTATAATGGCGCATATAAAGTTTTTATCAAAATATTACAAATCGGAATGCGTAAAACATATATTTCAATATATATTTTATACGATATATATTACCAAAAGGTCAGACAGATGAGTGAAACAATGAACAAGAATTGATGAGAGAAATGTTCGATAGTTCAGTGTGTTCTGTATTCCTTATTTTGATTTGGTTACATTTTTCTTCAGACGTTTCTTTATATGTAGCGTTTTTTATGTTCATGTGCTTTTGATGTGTGTATGTGTGTATTTATGTGTATCTGTGTATGCGTGTGTAACCCTTTGTATTTATAAGTGTATATGAACAAATGTGTATTTTATTGTTTATTGAGCGGATATTTGCGCGTGTGTGACTCTCTCTGCGAATCTTCATACATGTGAAGTATTGTATGTCTAAGATTTTGAAACTTTCCATATTTATTTTTATATACCTTCGGACAAATGTCTTCCTGTTTTCGTTGCTATCAAAGCACTTCAGCCGTCTTCACAATCTTCGGCCTTCTTCAGCTGCATGTCGATCAGATTAACCATCAATGAATTTGGAATTGAACCCTTTGTTTAATCGTTCTCGGTTTGTTGTCCTTATTTTCAGTGATTTCCTTTTTCGTATTCTTCAGTTATTTCTCAGTCACTGAAAATAAGCAACGTCGGGCCAGGTCAGCACCTAGATGGGTGACCGTTTAGGAATACCGTGAGCTGTAGGCTTGGATCTGCCAGATGGTGTAATGTGTAATTGTTAATCAGAATGTCGAGTTAATATTTCAGTTGTGTTGGTTATATTCACTTCCGAGCAAATACTCTAACTTTCCCCCCAGCTATGGGTTAATTAGTTAATCACGAAATCTTTATTATCTCCGAACAAATATAATTCCTACAAACTGAAAACATTTTTTGACTTAAATATCATGCAATGGGTTGATTTGCTGTCAAAATGGAAGAACTCCAGCAATTATTGCTCATCTTCTTTTCACTGAGTCTGAGGCTGATATTGGATAGAAGAACGAACAAAAGTTCTTTCATAATTTCAAATGAATTCATTGTCCTTTACCATTCGTATTGTTTCTATTTCAGACATATCAAAGAATTAAAATCTGACGCGAAAAGAATATGGCCTTGACACTACCTTCAAACCAAAACGACTCGATGGCCGAATAATTTGAAAATGCTCCTGTTCTTCATGTTCAAGTTCAGGATTGAGTGGTGTCTAGTGGGCAGGTATCATTCGGGAACAAGATGATGAAACATTTCAAGCGATCATGCGTTTTAAATACAGACGCTTTCGCTCAGAACATCCCGTGAATTATAGACCACAAACCCCAGCAAGCCAAACAGCACATGTGAGTAATATTTTTGTTACAAGCTTAATGACTTCACATATATATATAACTAGCAGCATGGCCCGGCGTTGCCCGTGCTTAATTCAAAAATCGTACGACTCATACAGCAATCGCTATCACTTGACTTAAAATATTTTTGCACTTCCTTGCCTTTAAAGGAGTGCCCTTTGCCGTAATGATGTTGCTACATGCCTTACTTCTTGCCTATCTCACACTGCGAATTTTTTCTAAGCCCTATACTAAACATTAAATCTGTTACGAAAAAAGAATTAATCAAAATGAAGACAAAACGATCAGCTTTAAAAAAGGACTCGTAACTGGAAAAACCGAATGAAAAAGAATGTTAACAACAAATACTTTTTATACCCAACCAAGTTCTGTGGAATCAGAATAAACGTTGAGTTTAAGCAAACGAATGAGCCAATTGGAGTAAAGTGCCATGCAGATTTAAATTTTTCCCACTTGTGACGAATGCAGCAATCCATTTTTTTGCATGCTAGCATGCTAGTTAACATTCGTGTCAGTCAACTGTTGGCTCTCACGCTGGCCAATAGAATCTTCCTGTCTATTCGTGGCAGCCAGCTATATGCTCTCACTCTGGCCAGTAGAAAATGGCCGCAAACTACATGAAAACTGTCGTAGAAGCATGAAAAAATCGATTATTTCCACTATCGATGGGAGTTGGGAAATGCACAGTCGGTCTTGGCGTTTGAACTAACTTGGAGCATGTGCATGTAAATTTTGGTGCAAATCCGTCGTAAATTGCGGCTGTGCATTCGTTACACACACACACACACACACACACACACACACATATCCTACCTTTTATTGATAGAGATACAATCAACTGATTCATCTCTAGTCAAAATCTGTTGACAGAATAGTTTGTGATTCATTTATTCTGCGATCTAATGACAAGAGATTCCGTTTTTCTTTTCAGATGTCCTCATTAGAGTTCTTCTATGATAAATTTCCTTTGTAATTAAGATTTGTGCACAGGTTTATGTCCCTATTTTTCGGCAGTGGTTACGTTCCTTAATTTCGTCTTGGTTATCTTCATTTTTTAATCTCTGTTTGAGGTACCTCCATTGCACGTCATTTTAAAAATATATTAAACTATTTAGACCCAGTCGTCGATGCTAAAGCATTTGTCTTCCTTTTTTTCTATTTTCTTCCTTTTTTGTGTATCGTCCTTTGGATCAACTCTGAGAAATAGAGTTGTGTACCTATTTCCTTTCTACTCAGTCAACTCATCGATTTGAGGTTATCTTTTGCCCAGTGTAGAAAGTACCCTGTGAAAGTACCCTGGGAAAGTACTCTGTGGAGTGCACTACTGATTATTATCTCTGTGTGTGGTAGATCGAATGGCTTCTTCTATGTACCGCGTCCCTTCAAGAAGTTGATGTTCATGGCTCGCCACATCTTCCTGTCCTTTGTAGCTATTAATAAATTTTGCCATTTGGATATCTCTCACAAACTCCAATCCGTCATCCGTTCAATCAAGCTTACCTCCTGGGTTATGTGTTTACTTCCCAATGTCCTCTTGCATTTGATCTCTCCAAGCCCTCTTGCCTCACTATGTGCCCTAAAAATGAAAACGGTCCCTCCCTGATGTTAACTATATGTGTCATTTTTCTTTCCAATATCTCTAGAATTTCGTCATTCCTAAAATGTTTGGTCTAATGTATCCTAGACACCATTCTGTAGAACAACATATTTATAGCTTCCGGTCTCTTCTTCAGCTGTGAGATTGAGCAGCATTCACTTCCACATAAGAGGACTGATATTGCATAACAATTAAGTTCTCTTTTCTTTTTTTCTTATCAAACTCTTAGGTTTCTTAATACTTTGCTCAGGTTTTGGAAGGCATCTTTCACTATCCCAATTTGCCATCGGATGTCAGTGTCGTACTTTTCGACCCCTGTTAAAAAAACTTCCCAGTTCAAATACGACTCTAAATGTTTTCCTTCATATATAGTGATTTTGTCCGTATCTGTAACTAATTCATATCTCTGTAAGATTTAGACGTAAATATGAACGGGCCACGTAGATTGAAAGGGATAAGGGAGAGAATGAGAAGATACAATAGAAAGAATAAGAGAAGAGCAAAGTAAAAAATAATGATTAATTGTCAACACGTGTCCTACTGTTATTATGATAAGTAGTAGTTGCAGGATCATTTTTGGCAGCCTGTGCTGGAGATATTCAGTATTTTCGAATGTTCAACGGCTTTCCCGGGTCCCTAGAAAATCCATGCCGTTTTATCTTTAAATTGCTTGTTTTAGTTGGAAGCCAAGTAACTATTCTCTCATGTGCAAGAATAAAGGTTCCACATTTCCTGCAATTCCCGTTTAACGTTCTGTTGTATATAAATAGTTATATATTTTTTCTTCACCCCGTGGACCGTATGCACAACTAAGCCCTCTTTTCTACCATTACAAAAACCAGATCAGTTATCTGTTAATTATTTTTTGTTTATTTTCGAGGAGGGTTACTTGTTTGCATTGGTAACTTTCATTTACATATCAAACTGAAGTCATTTGCCTAGTTCCAATAATTTCACTGATTACAAATAGTAATTATATTTATTAATATTATTTTTATATTATCTTGTCGATTATATATACATATGTATATATAGCCTTATATTAGCATATATATATATATATATATATATATATATATATATATATATATAGTATTAATGTTTTATGAAAGGCATCACAATTTCATTTGACGCGTGAAATGAAACAATCGTTTTTACCATTGCTTTTTCATTTTACTTTCTTCCTCTCCTCTCCCTTCATCTACTTCTCTCACTTTCTCTATCTCTTTCTCTCTCTCTCTCTCTTTCTCTCTCTCTCTCTCCTCTTTTTAGGCTTCTTACTTCTCTCTAGAACTTCCCCTTCCTCTAACTCTATTTATATCCGGACATTAGCCATGTACAACGACGCAATCCGGGCTGGGCGCACTTACGACGAAGAGTTATTTGCGTGACGTAATTGCATTGCATTTTGAAATGGATTGCATGGTACAATTACCGCGGAATCAATCATCTGTGTAAATATAGATACAATCGATAAGCCAGAATTCTTTTTAGTACGTTCATTGTCGTGTGCGAATATCTTTGCCTTGATTCATGACTGAAATGTGTCCACGTCAAGTAAACTGAGTCGTCGATGTAAAATATCTTTCATGTTTGTGTTCAATGTGTAGGGTTGCCGCCACACTTAATCACATTTACATGGAAAGTGCTATCCAAATTTTCAGTGAAATATATGATAAAAGAACTTATTTACCCTAAGACCAAGTACTCAGCGCTCTATCAGATATGGCAGCAGTTTTCCATGCATTTCACTCAAAAGAGAGAAGTATATATATACATCTAGAACAGTTTCCGTATTTCAAAATTCTTATCAGTATAGATATGTGCAAAATACAAATCATATCAGAAAACATAGTTATTGAAATCGATCTCTTTTTATCTATTATTATTTTATTCATTTTTTTCCTCTAACGTGGTACGATCCTTCAGGACGTGGGGGATTCTGGATTTCCATAACTCAAGCAATATTTTTCCCCTTACTATATTTCTGAGTCTATATCTTGTCATCAATTATTATCTATTAATGCACCCCTCTCTCTCTCTCTATTTACACTACTTATATTGTTTGGACTGTTGTCCTCATCTTTATTGTCATATTCGCAACATTTCTGTCGGGGAACGCTCCGGCCTTCTCCCGGTGATATGTTGTAATTTTGAACCGAACCCTGTATTTCGTCCCTTGCGTATATTGTTCTAGTTCCACGTGCCATACCT
This sequence comes from Acanthosepion esculentum, assembly GCA_964036315.1. Taxonomy (NCBI): domain Eukaryota; kingdom Metazoa; phylum Mollusca; class Cephalopoda; order Sepiida; family Sepiidae; genus Acanthosepion; species Acanthosepion esculentum. The sequence continues at coordinate 136,228,697 of OZ038482.1, forward strand.
TTTCTGCATATTTCATTTTCAGTTATCTGTTTACCTCTACTGTTGCCAGGTATTAAATTCACAACATTTAGGGTCAAGTCACTGAATTACTTCAACCAACGGTTTAATCCACTGGGCTATGTGTCCTTGGGGAAATTCCAACGTATAACACATGAAGAAGGCAGGAGCGTACATCGGCCGAAACGTCGTTAATACGACAATAAAAATGCGGACAACAGTCCGAAGAATGTAAATTGTGTCATGGATTCTAACTTCCCAACTAGACCTGTGTCATTGAAAGACTGATGCCTAGATACATCTATATATATATATATATATATATATATATTGGCTCCTGAAAAAATTAATTTCGGTTGAGCTCTTTGGTTTGAGGTGTGAATTTGAAAACAGTGACTATTTAAGCTAATATTGCATGACTCTTCGGCAGAATTGAGTCACTGTCAGTCACTGTGTGTTTATCTAAATCTAAAAATAAACACGCTAAAATTCACCTTCACCTCTGCAGTCGGGTTTCGATCCTAGCTAGAGGCAACCGGAATCATTCTACACTGATGAGCTGTGAAACAGCGAAACGGTCTGTCTGTGGATGACATATATATATATATATATATATATATATATATATATATATATATATATATATATTAATGCATGTTTCATTAAATAATATAGACAAGTTTTATCTATTTATTTTAAGTAAGTTCCTTACATATTGTCTGATAAGCTTAATAACATTATCATTTAAATACGAAAGGAAAACACCATATTGATATATGTTTAAATCCTATCTAACCTTTCGCCTTACATCAGCCATTATCAAAAATGACAATTTCAATATATCAAACATATCGACAGGAATCGAACCTGTATCCTATACGGAACCGTCATATAGCCTGACCTGCTTTTACCGCTTGAGCCACAGACGAGCGTTCGGTTAGCAATGTCAATTTTACTGTTTTTAAACGACAACCCTCCACGATTTTCTCTCGTACATTCATATCTGCTCGCTGCGTATTCAAATGTATACAAATGATGTCACACATTATGAACTGGACAAAGTCCGACAATTATTTTAAGATATTTTTATAAAAAGTACGTATAAAAATTAAAAATGTCATAATATATATATATATATATATATATATATATATATATATGCGTATATATAATTATTTATTCGAAAATTATAACATAAATAGACATTCAGATTGAGAGACAGAATAATACAAATAGAAACAGGTCGTAATATACATTCTCACAAGAATATTGTAACACGCAAAATTATTGAACGCATACGAATAAAAATATGTGTTCTCGTTGCAAGTTTAGCTCAATATATTAAATACATAAAATGTAGTATACATCATGAAAATAAAAATATTTGCCCAAACATAAACCGATTGACAAAATAAAACAGAAAATTACACGCACATGTTTTGAAAACTTTAGGGAAAAATACATTTTAGAGAATAAAAATGAAATATGAATTATTTTCAATTAAAATTATTAATTTGTGAGCTTCTTTCGACAAATCAGAAAAAGTTATGCATCTTGACCGACAATGTTTGAACGGTCATTGAGATGTGACTGGCACATGCGAAAATATTCTCAGTCCTTGACAACGTCTTCTCTCTTCAATTATGTCAGGTTATAATTAGCAATCACAGTTTTTGAAAGACCCCCTAGATCCACATCCGTATCATTAATATCAGAGCCACCATAATAAATATATTCATTGAGAAAAAAAGTAAATCTAAAATAATATCGTGCTTAAGTAGGTGAACACACATCAGGTTCATTTGTTAGAAATTAACGCACATGACATTCCTATCCCAAAAATAAACATTTGTTAGAAACACAATGAAATGTGTCCATAGAAATGACACTTCATATGAGCCCAAAATAGCATCAAGAAAGATAAACATGGTTATGACATTTGAGGTTGTTTATCATCCACGACGATAGGCGCACTACTTTGAAAGAGAACACCGGATAATACTATTTATTGTTTAATAATAACACAGTGAAATAGAATACGGTTACAGAAGAACAAGAGGCATTTCCACAAGCCTAGTCAATCGACTGATGTGAATCATACATGAATTCTGTAGATGAAAGATAAAGGTCGATTTAATCGAAAAGGTGTGAATGAAAAGTCATTTCTACACTAATTTTATTCTAAGCATATGACAGCCTCCAGAGGGGATACACTAATGAATGCTAAATGCTACTTGTTGATATACTTCCAAACATGTTGTTGGTTAATTTCCATTGTATCTGCAATTATTTCGATATTTCTTGTTGTACAATTTCAACACCCGAAGCAAGGCGATAATGTCACCAAGATGCGGTGTGTTACAGGGTGTGAATGAGAATGACAAGTCTTTAGTGAGGAGTAATGAGGAAAATACAATAAAGAAGCAGGATTAACGAAGACAGAAGATGGCGATTGACATTGCGTTTACATTTATGCAAAATGTAGGGATAGGCAAGAAAGAAAACGGAAGATAGTTGCACGTGAGAAGTGCGAAAAAAGTACTGTCTAAATAGAACAGACTCTCGCATCGAGCTAGTTTAACAGTAAAAAACGTGATATCTACTTGCTAATCTCGTAGCACCCTTCAGTTCATGCTGACGAGGCACTAAGTGGAAATGATTGCCGGAACAACTGCCGTGAAATTATTTGTAAAGAAGGCACGTCATGTCGGTGGGAAAGTGACTGAAGTCGAGATGCCAAGACAGGACCGATTCTATTAAAGACTCTTTGAATTTTCTCGAAAATGTCGAGATATGCAGAGTGCGATGGATAACCTATCGTCTAAATGACGCAAAAATCAAAATATTACTGATATCTCACTTTAACAGATATATTGACCAAAATTATACAACAATATCTCGAAATACTGTTAGGCATGGTGCAGAATCCAGCGGACAACCTCTTGATCCAGGGCATAACTACATCCTCAAAGCACTTGAGGTTGGCCTCTCTGTTGAGCCTGAAGCCTTATGGGAAGATTCATGGAGACACAACGTTGCCATAATAAGTGATCATGGCAAACACACATTACAATTGTAATCACAATTAGACTCATCCAACTCTTTCCGAATCCTCTTTACTGTCCTCAGATTGACACCCAAATACACTGAAATGTTCGTATTGGAACTTCCGGTGCGAATGCCAAGCAGTAGAGCATGCCTTTTCCAAATTTCTCTCGGTTGTGGTATGCTGGGTTTTTTTTCACTGACGGCGCCCAACTACTATAGTACTGCAGGCGACAGTGAAAAAAAACAAAAAAGAACGAGCATGTGCAAAATTAAAAATATAATGCCAAAAATTTATCCATCGCACCCTATAAACAGTATTCAGACCAGTAAATGTAATTAATACTGCATTTACATAAATACATTATATCTACAAAAATAACGTATAGACAGAATATATATATATATATATATATATATATATATATATATATATATATATACACACATAATCAACAGACAGACTGTTTCGCTGTATCACAGCTCATCAGTGCAGCTAGACAAGTGATTACTCCAAGTCGGGATCGAAAGCAGATAGATTTGACATCAGTTGGAGTCTCTCAACCTCAGGCTATCAGCACACGCAGCGTACAAAGGGGAACTTTAACGCGTTATATACGCGACATAAGCATTACCGGCTACCAGAGTGCTCAATTCATAGGGCAGAGATTTTACCGTTAATTATCAGCAGCCGACGAATTCTCTTTCTTCCAAATTATACAATGTACGAGAGTGGATGTGTATATATATATATATATATATATATATATATATATATATATATATATATATATATATATATATGTAGTGCAATTTGTTTAGAGTAAAATGTCATCTCTTCAACGTTGAGCTGCTTGTATATATCAGTGTGAATCTTTGTGTCTGATTCAAAACAATTTGTTCATTTCGTCAAGATCTAATATTAACACAAATTTACTTCTTGGACTCTCGCTATTTTTAACAGCTAGGTATTTGTTTAATGTCAGAGAGCCATATTTTCGTTTCTAAAATAGACAAATTCTATCTATTTTAGAAGCTAACATTTTATCCGCGTATTTCTCCGCAGCCTGAGGCCATTCTTCTCACCTAGATAACCCGAGAATTCCACCTGGCAAATATTCAAGTCCGGACGATTTCTGATCTTTTCCTTGAAACACTGTTATTTTCTTTTCTAACTCGATATATGATGGATTAAATTGAAGAACAGAATGTATAGCTAATATCTCCGCGATGATAGGACAACTTACATCTTAGCTTATGAATGTTTTTGCCGTTTCTGTTAAACAACCAAACACAGTGAAATATATCCTCCCGGCGTTCTGCCTCAACTGGATCTCGTCCAAGTTATTGAACAACAGAATCATTTTATTTCGGCGTTTAGTTATCGTCTTGAGGGAATTACAGCATCGTGTCACTAAGAGTTGTTCAGTCGAAGACACGGCTTAAGTAAATGAAGAAGATATTGCTCATCAAATATGTCAAAATTGTAACACTTTGTTATGAGCTGAAGCAGTCAACATTCTATAGAGTTGTATTAAATAATATTATAATGTTTGTTTCAGTGACTTTAGGGATACTAAAATCAACAAATACAAAAATTTAAATATTTGGAAAGCTTTCTAACAGAGGTCGGAAAATGCGACATCGAGATCCGAAAACATTTGAGATGGTGAAAGGTGCAATCCAAAAGCTAAGCAGAGATAGAATTGTTTTTGAAAGCAAAAAAGAAAAGATTATTGAACTGTTACCCGAAATATGTCCTTCTGTATTTTAGAGAATGCTCGAAAATCTTCTCAAAGATAAAGAAGAGACTTGAAGCAAAAGAAATGTGGTTGTACAGAAAGATGCTGAGGATAGGTAGAACATGTGAGCAACGACGACATTTTGGAGAGAATAGAAACAAAACGGAGATTTATAATTATCATCGGGAAGAGGCAATTGAAATTTCTGGGGCATTTTATAAGGAAAGGCGGCGTGTGATAGTCACAGGGCAGATTGAAGGAAAGACGGATGAATAGAATTAACGTGTAACCTACTTGATCAGCTTGAGTAAATGGATGGAGGACAATGTTTGGAAGAAAACAAAGAAACCAAACTTATTAAGAGCTACAAGGAACATGCAGATGTAGAGCATCATAATCGCTTACGTATTGAAGGGATACGCAGCAAATAAACGGAGAAAGAAGATTATATTTCGAGTCTGTTTTACTCGCTTCGTTGTTTGATGTGTTGTGAGAACACGGCTTCTTGCAGGCCACTGAATTATTCTTACTCATATCACATACATTGCTGTTCCGACCCTTACTTAACCAGTTCTTACTTTGTTCATTGTCTCAAAATGTCACGATTCTTTGAGTTCATACGACCAATTCTCGATTTTTATTGTTTTTTATGACGATGGCTGACGTCTTCTCTCGTCCCCCTCATTGACTGAGGTGCGGCGATATTTTACTCTCCTTATTTCAGTCAGGGCCACCAGGTTAGGTTACTTTTGAAATCCATCTATAACAAATTCTGCTTTAAGCTACATGAGAATTTTGTGGATACATTTTAAAACAAAACTTGGGCGGTTCGATTTAGTAATGTGAAGTTACTTCATTATTTAATAACGCTTTCAAATTTACTATCTGCAATCTAGCCTGACAATCGCACATTCAGATATTAGTGGAAAAGTCAAGCGACTCTTTTAAAGACGGTTGAAATCTGATAAGTTTGCAACGAAACAAATTTCAGAAATGCTCGGCCATTAACTATGGCTTCTGCAACGTAAAATAACAGTATCACACATCTGAAAATATTATAAATATTTATGGAATTCTTTCATAGCTTAAAATATCTACAGTCATGAATTCTTATCAAAATATAACGATGATATTATAACAAAGACACATAACAATGAACCGTATTTTGACAGTAACAATTTGGAAAGATAGGTTAATTCTTTGATGAAGAAAGAGATTTTATAGAAAATGGCGTTTATTCCTTTCTAAATCTGTCATTCATATATAGTTGATAGGAAAAACATATCTGACTTACTTCAACAGCAAATTTGCATTCAGCCTTTGGAAATTTAATGCTTGTTTTATTCTTTCAAAGCATTTCGTTTCCCGCGTTATTAACTGTAATTCTTTGCTTTTGTCGATCGATAGTAACGAAACATTTTTTAAACAACGCAGTTATCTTCTCTTACTTGAATCTAAATAATCTTTTTCATTAAGACGTTATTTTTTTAAAATATTTTTTAACGTTTCAAATTACCTATTCGTTATTTCAAGCATCTTGTATATAAGTATCGTAGCAATTTTAGTTCACTGACACACATTTTCAAAATTTAACGTGAAGATCACAAACGTACCTTGCAAGAGGGTACTGTTATCACATAATAATAATAATTCTTATTATTTTACATCGAGATTTCAGAAGGCTACGATTGACGATTAAGTGACAAGTCTTCTCAAATTCTAAAAGTTTGCATAAGATTTTCTCTTAAGTTGATTGGATATATGACTCACAACATCACAGCAAATATAGCTCTTAGAAACCAATTGCTTTATTCTTTGTAAAATCTCCAATAGTGTATTCATTATATGCGTACTATGTTTTTTGTTATATAACAATCCTGTATCAACACTTGCATATTTTCTCACATACTTCTAGTTTAATTATAATGGTTGGTTGGCTGGCTTGACACTCGTGTCTGAGGAAGCCCGTCTACTAGGGTGGTTAGCTAATCCTTGTTGCAGACGCTTGCCCCAGCTTATTTGTTTGTTCAACACCCACAGAGCACACATATAGTTGATACTGCAACTGTGTTGAGCGGACCATGGATTTTGACAGCGTTACGTTATTTAATATTGTGTTAGATATTAAATGTTACAATATTTGTCGATTCCCGATGATCAAATGACTGCAAATGTACTCGTCTAGGCGGCAATATAACCATCGATTATTCTGTCATCTGTAATATTCTCTTATTTCCTTCGAAAGGTTTGCAAAGTTCATCAGGATTCTTCCAAACGTACCGATAATCTTATCAAATATTTGTATTAATTACATGTAGACTAATGCCGTTATTTTTTTGAAATTATTATCAGAATGTTTCAGTAAAAGCGTGACAACCGCAGCAGTAAAGAATAACTTTTCATTTAAGGTTCCAAATTCTAGGTTCATGATTGTTCTACGCGAAAAAAGCTTAGTGGAATAGATCATTGGTTTCTGAATTTGTGGCGCAGTACAAACGCTGGAGTGGGTGATACAGACTTAAATTCTGTGCAAACAAGAGAAGATATCAAGATACATGAATAGTAGTAAGATAATAATCTACCTACATCGATTAATTAAAACAAATTCTTTTATGATTTAGACACACCTGAAGAAGTTCGGAAGAGAAGACAACTAAAATAAGCAACAATAAAATTGAGGATATTATTAACATTGAAATTAGTGATATACGATCATTGGAGAAATTAATTGATCCCAAACCTTTTAAGCTGATTATATAAATTCCCTCATTTCAAATGTTTCGATTTTTCTTCCATTCCGAATCCTTCTAAATTTTGTAAGGCGCTTCATTATTATTCTTATGCTTCCAGTATTCTTCGCTGCAATCTTACATTTTTTTCAAGGTCTTCAGTTCTACATCAAGTTCTTGAGATGTTTTCTAACGTGTTAAATTATTTCCTGTTATTTTTGTTTTTGTTATTGCATTTTTAAATGGTGTCATCCACTGACAGATCTACGTTTCTTTGTTTACCCGGAAAACTATTTGAAATTCAATTTCTCAGCAACACATTACACTTAAAAGTGTTGATCTGCATAATTCATTTTCAAATTCCTAGTGGATTAGGGTTAGGGTTACTGTCGCTACGCAATAAGAAAAATAAAAGAAATACAATAAAAACAATATAAAATACTAAACAAAATCAACCAAACAAGAAACTCAGCTCTATGACTATTGATATTCTAAAGAAAAACCGTCCAGCCCTATACGAGCTTCCTACGAATTCGCAGAGATCTATATAAAGAGTTCACACAAAGGGGAGCAACACATGATCCGATAATCGCTTAAAATGGGAAATTGGTTGTCAGCACCCTCTATTGATGTGTCCTCCTGTAATCTTTATATCTACAAAACATTTATCTCTATATTCCCGATACTGAGCATTCTTCCCTATTAATAGAGCGGAATTTTATATATATATATATATATATATATATATATATATATATATATATATATATATATTGTTAAGGGGTCTCCCCTTTTTACACAAATGGACTCACCCAAGGTATACATATAATACTACCAGTGAATACCCGGGGAGTAGTATTAGAGGAGGTTAGCACAAGAGTCACCGTCATGAGCACCTAGACTCAGTAAGGAGTCATACCGCGATACTTCAATACCAAGACTGTATATATATTATTTCTACTAACCCGTATTACCAGTTTGTATTATTACGTTAATACATTTATTTTCCTTATCCATTCCTAGCGTTTGTTATTCCTTGATATCGGATTCATCTCGGAATTCACAACATATATATATATATATGTATGTATATATATATATATGGGGTCAAAAAGCAGTTACTCTTCCGAGTTTATCTGAATACTTGGATGAGTATCGCTGAGGAAATAAGTGAGTAGCGGCGCTATGTCGCGTCTGGTTTGTGTCTTCTTCGTCGCCGAGGCCCGGGGGTACAGTCGGTATGACGCGTTTGAGTTGTGTGTATCGAACCCCCGGTCCGTGTTCGCTCCTCGGTAGTTAATGCGCACTGTGCTGTTAAGTCCCAGATAGGACGAAACGGCCATCCAGTAATTTCTGCATTCTGTTTAGGATTCTTCAAGGCCCATTGACATGCTATATGATCAGCCTAAATCCTCAAGATGATCACACACGTATATATAATGTGTGTATTTCGGCAGCATGGTTTCACTCAGATAGCCATTAAGTGTCTGCGCTTATCATTAATAATTTCCCTTTATTTAGCATCTACTGAAGCACGGAACTTTTGTACAGCATACCTAGTTTCCTCTCCTTAAAGCGGTGTCTATCTACTAGCCATGATCCAGTCTTCCTGACTCCACATATAAATGATAATCTTCGGATGACCACAACGATTTTTATCCTTTACAACTATAAACACTAAATACTTATTCTATATTTAACAATAGCCTGATGATGACATTTTGTACTTGCTACTTGGAACATACGACTTCAAAGAAAATAGTGAAAAAATGCAGTAATATTTTTGGTTTTATAATGCAAGAAATAATTCTAAATCAAATCAAACTTAAATGAAATGATTATGAAAATAGAGTGAATAATTGTAATTTCTTAAAAAAAACTTTCTAGAGTGCGACAAGTGAAAACGTAAACGATTTTTATTAAATAGTATATTCATACAAGACACGGTTCCTTCATATTCTGCAAACCCGCCTATTACTTTACTAAAATAAGCTTTCAAGGATGTCATCACAGTCAATTTCCAGATGTTAATCTAACATCATTAAAAGAAATTAAAAAATCTCTTGCATGTAATAAAAGCTGCAGCATTTATTCGTAAATCCGGTATAACAGACGTGTGATCAAAATCAGTGGTTGAAATGCTGGTGAAGTTTATAGAATGTTAACAAGCTTATTGTGGCATGTATATAAACAAATTATAACTTATCTAAGTATATAAGAGAGTTTGTGTTAATAAAATATATGCTTATGTGTTTTACTGCATTTGAATTTATATAAGTATAATGTTAATTCCGTTTGTATAATAAACAGGACTTTCCGAAGTAAAGTTCGTCACCTGAGATTAAAAAGGTTCTTTCTGAAATTTTCGGGTACTTTGAGTTATAGCCGTGGTATCGTATCCCCGCAACACCCTTTCTGGCCATTTTGTATAAATTTAATCTCGAGAGTAGGCGAGGACATTGTCCTCATCTTTGTGGCCATATTTATTACAACGTTTCGGCAGTTGTACGCTCCGTCCTTCCTCAGGTGGTTGGAATGTCGAACTGAATCCTTTATTTCGCTCACTAGTGTAGATTGTTCTAGTTCCACGTGCCATGTTTTAATTGATGTCAGTTATCAGTTATCTCCTGTTAATTCCCGTCTCCAAGTTCTCCACTACCTCAACCGGGTATTGGGCTCACACTATAAAGGCCCTCTCACTAGATCTAACTAACGCCTTTATTCACTATGCCATACGCCTTGATAATGTAAATAGTGTAAATAATACTTCATCTCAGAAATATAGAAGAATTTTTCTGTTAATTTATGAAAATATTATGGTTAGACAAACCTTGAGGTCAAATATCTCAAACTACAAAATGTGCAGATAGAAGCTTTTATAATGTCGGGGGACGAGTTATTGACTATATCAGTTTAGGTGATGGGATATTATAAAATGAAATCCGCACAAAGTAAGGTTCATATATGTTATGGGTCCTTACTTATAACTACAGAATGAACTCTTACTAACACTATGTATACTACGCCTCTCAAGAGAGAGAGAGAGAGAGAGACGAATCGAGTCGAGCCGATAGTAGTTCACTCCAAACCAGACTGACAGTCATACTAACACCTTCCACATCTTGTATTATTATTCCGTGTAATATATCTTCGTTATTTCTGCTCTTGTGTTCGTGTTGTTCTTCCTTGGTCCTAACCTGGACCATACAGTGGCGACGAGGATATTGAAGAAACGAATTCTACGCGGATAATCTAAAAAAATAATTCCTTTTTGCTATCGGTCGTCCATAACAGATGCGACGGAGGTAATGAGAAAAAAAAAGTTCTGCGCGAAGATAAAAAAAAAAGGAAAAGATTTTTGGACACCAAACATAACAGTGGTATGGCAGACACGAATTTTACCTGTCAACCAGAACAGAATCGAATTGATATGGAGCTCTATCAAAGACTTCACTTATGCACCGGACGAAGACAAAACCTTCGCGGCTTACTTCAGAAGATATGAAAGTTCATATGAGTTTGATTGCGGGAATTGGTCAGACGCGAAAATAGTACGTCTACTACTGAGGAAACTAGGGTCAAGCGAATACACTAAATTCGTAGACTACATCCTACCGAGGAAAACGAATGAGTAGACTTTCAAGGAAGCCGTCAAACTTTTAACGGAATTATTTAGTCCGAACACTTCACTATTTCACAAAAGGTGGAAATGTTTAAATTTAACAAAAAAGGATAGCGATGACTATATAACATTAGCTTCCGTAGTAAACAAACTGAACTCAGCCCTGACAATTTTAAATGTTTGATATTCGTCCAAGGCCTGGTTTCGACTAAAGATGCGGAACTCAGACGGAGAATTCTAACAAAACTTGAGAGTGAACCAGAGTTGACGCTACAAAAATTGGCTGAGGACTGTCAGAGATGTATAAGCGTAAAAAAGGACTCGAAAGATATCGAAGAGTCTGGCGTCGCTCACATACGAAAAGTACAACTACAAACACGTTTTTCTCTCTCCTCAAAAACAAACCAAACAAATTATTTTACGACAAAAAGTCAAATGAAACCTCAGAAGAAACCACCACCCAGTCCATGCTATCGCTGTGGGACTTTGCATTGGTACAAAGATTGTCCATACCGCTATAAGACTTGTCTGTCTTGCAATAAAGTAGGACATAAAAGTTTGTAGTGTAGAACAAAAAAAGGAAACAAAAGCCGAGTAAGAGTCACTAGAATTGACCAAGCGGACGGGATAAATATACGAAAATACGTACAAGTAGAAATGTTAAACCAAAAAATCAGATTACAATTAGATTTCGGATCATATTTAAACATTATTAGCTTACAGACGTGGAAGAAATGAAACAAACGGAACATGTTGAGAGCAGATAAATAGCCAGGTCGGTAACAGGAAGAAAAATCAAATTTGAGGGGGAGATTATCACAAATGTGACGTTAAACGGGATGACCAAGAAATTAAAGGTGTATGTTCTAAAATATACGGAAAATTTATTTGGAACTGACTGGATGCAGAAATTTGTCCTCTGGGATTTACCGATAAATACGTTCTGCCAAAAAGTGGAAAGTTTATCGACCGATGCAGAGAAATTGAAGGAAAAATTAAAAGAGAGTTTCCCCGACGTATCTTCAGCCGGTCGCGGGGGGGGGGTAAAATGGCGGCAAAAATCGAACTAAAAGAAAATGTACAACTCATTTTCAAGAAGAAAAGAAATGTACTTTTCGCATCATTAGAAAAAATAGACGAAGAGTTGGATAGACTCGTGAAAACCGGTATATTGACAAAGGTGGAATATAGTCAATGGGCCGCACCTACGGTTTACGTGAAAAAGAAATCGGGTGATATACGAGTATGCGATGATTTCTCAAAGGGATTGAATGCAGCGATTAAGGATTATCACTATCCTCCCCCTAGTCAAGAGGAAGTTTTCACAAAGTTCAACGGAGGAAAATTTTTCTCAAAGATAGACTTGAGCGAAGCATACCTACAAGTACCAGTAGATGAGGACAGCTCGAGGTTGTTGTGCCTAAACACACATAAAGGGTTATATAAGTTCCAGAGATTATCATTCGGTATCAAGGTCGCGCCGGCAATATTTCAGCAAATAATGGACACTATGTTAGGCGGAGTGGATTTCCCGATCGCATACCTTGATGACATCCTGGTAAATAGCAAAAATATTGAACAACACTGGGAACACGTTCAAGAGGTTTTCAGGCAGATACAAAATTACGGTTTTAACGTAAAGAAAATTGAATGTGACTTCTTTATGAAGGAGATAAAATATCTGGGCCATATTATTGACGAAGAAGGAAGAAGACCAGACCCAGAAAGAGCCACGACGATAAAAAAATGCCGGCTGCAAAAAATTTAACCGAGCTTCTTGAGCTTACTAAATTATTATCAAGAATTTATTCCTAACATGCGCAGATTACGCGCACCCCTAAACAAACTGTTGAAGAACGAAAGAGTTTGGGAATGGTGATATGAATGTCAGAAAACTTTCGACAAAATCATTAAGACTCTAACAGCAGATTTATTTTTAGCGCATTATGATCCAAAATTGAAATAATAGTCGCGAGTTACGCGCGTGCCTATGGTGTTGGGGCATGTACACTTCATAAAATACCGGATGGGACACTAAAACCAGTCGCGCATGCGTCAAGCGTTACTACCAGCCAAACAAAATTACTCGCAAATCGAAAAAGAAGCACTGCGGATTATTTTTGCAGTACGAGATTCCCCATATATATTTACGGTAGATTTTTCACCTTACAGACGGATCACAAGCCGTTATTGACAATAATTGGATCAAAGAAAGGTCTACCTGTCTACACTGCTAATAGATTGCTAAGATGGGTGACGATTTTATTAAACTATAACTTTAAATTGGAGTATCTTCCATCAAACAAAATCGAGCATGCAGATGGTCTTTCGAGACTAATACCAAAGAAAACGGAGCCATTAGAAGATTCCGTAATTGCAGCTCTACAATATAAGGAAGATATTAGAACATCATTATGTAGTACAATTCGAGACCTCCCCGTCACATTACAGGAAATAAGAAACGAAGCAGTGAATGACAAATTTATAAAGGAAACAAAAACAAAAATTGTAGGAAAAGATAAGCATATATCAAACAGTTTTTCGTTATGTGATAATGTTATGCCCTATAATGAAAGAGTAGTAACCCCGAAAACGCTACAAACGCGAATCCTCAAGGATTTTCACATGGGCCACCCAGGAAAGAACAGGATGTAATTCCTAATGCGATCTTACGTGTACTGGCCAAACATGGATCAAGATATTATACATATGGTGGACGAATGCAAGGGCTGTACCTTAGCAGCCAAGGCACCTCCGATCACTCATAAGCCATGGCCTAAGACAGATCGACCGTGGTCGAGAATCCGTGTAGATTTCACAAGTCCATTAGAGGGTTTCTACTACTTGATTGTCGTAGACAGTTACAGCAAATGACCAGAAGTATTTCGTTGTAGAATACCTACTTCTGAGGCTAAAATAAATTGCCTTCACGAGCTGTTTGCTCGGTTCCGAGTGGTTGATTGTTTAGTCACCGATAATGGGACACAATTTACATCTGCGGATTTTCAAGAATTTTGTGAAATTTTCAGGTGAAACACATCAAATCCCCGCCATATCACCAAAGATCAAACGGGCAACCGGAGAGGTTTGTAGATACATTAAAAAGAGCACTAAGGAAAGCTTATGACGTACCAACAGAAAAGGCTTTACAATAATTCTTGCAAGTTTATAGAATTACACCAAACAGTACTACGCCATCGGCATTATCGCCGGCGGAAGTAATGTTCGCCCGAAAAATTATATCGGTATTCGACAAATTACTGCCAAAACAGACAAAGCAATCATCAACGTCTTTTGTACCAAAAAGAAAATTTAACGCAGGGGAGAAAGTTTTTTTTTAAATGTTCAAAAACAACACATCCTATTGGGAGCCAGAAACGAATCGGGAACGTGATTTACATAATTCAGGGTCCGAAGTTCTCGCATAAAAGGCACTTAAATCCGATCAGAAAGAGGCTGGTAGAGAATTCTAAGTCTACCTCAGGAAGAGGAGGAAGTAATGGACACAATATTTGACACATCCAATATGCAAAGGCCTCAAGAAAATTTACAGAGCCTTTGATGATTAATCCGAAGAGGAAAAATGTTAAAAACCCCTGCGAGGTAAAAGCGTATGAGGGGGGTGTTATGGGTCCTTACCTATAACTACAGAATGAACTCTTCCTAACACTATGTATACTACGCCTCTCAAGAGAGAGAGAGACCAATCGAGTCGAGCCGACAGTAGTCCACTCCAAATCAGACTGACAGTCATACTAACACCTTCCACATCTTGTATTATTATTCCGTGTAATATATCTTCGTTATTTCTACTCTTGTGTTCGTGTTGTTCTTCCTTGGTCCTGACCTGGACTATAACAATATAAATATGAGCATATCCGGATAATTGGTGAACATCTTTCGTTTAATATCTGTCTATAACTCTGAGATGAAGTATTATGATTATTTAAATTATTTACATATTCATTGCTGTATTAAAAGTGTTCCGGCCATTGTAGGCTCCAGGTGATTGGAATTTTTAACTGAACCCTTTATTTCGTCCATCGGTGTAGATTGTTTTAGTTCCACGTGTCATGCCTCTTCCGGATGTCTCAGTTATTTCCCTTTAACTGAACTCTCCGAGTTGTTTGGTTCACCACTTCTGTATTGAACTCACAACACTTTGGCTCTAGTACCTGTATCTAGCCAACATCTTTATCCACTGGGCCATGTGTGTATGAATTTCATTCGGTTAATATCACTTTATTATGTATTGGCATTGATCATATAATTTTGACATAATATATTTTACTTGATTTTATCAAACACTCTTCCGTATGTTCAAGTTCCGTTTAAAACGAATGAAAGTAAAGCTAACAGAATGATAAAAGTATCAAGTCGCTTCACAATTTTCACATCTACATGGCTATGAACAATATCCTTTCTTCTATATATTTTCAATCGTTCACGTAAATATTTTTAGGTCTGCAAATCTCAGCTGAAAAAGCTAAAAGCGTTAGAAAGTAGATAGACAAATTGAATTTCGATTTGTTGATGAAAGATGAGAGCTGTTTAAACCAGTAAGTAAAATGGCGGTATTTTTTTATGTTTTCTCAGTATCTGCCTCGACGAAACGTGACGGGAATTCGTGTCGGTGATGAAGTGATTATTAACGAGTTGAAATCGAGATCCGATCTTAACGCGTCTCTCAAGGCGCACAACGTCTGATACTTTCATTTATCATCATGAAATTAATTCCCTATTTAAAATGTTATTTATATGCAGCTCGATTTTCGGGAAGCTTTCAAGTTGGTCATGTGCCACGTTTCTCATTTTCACAATCAATCTATGCATCTATCTTCATTTTAAAATACATTATCTTTGCAATTAATCAGTCAATCTACCTGCCAATATCGATGATAAGCTAGATATTCGATTAGTGTTTATCTATAAAACTATCATTCATTTACTGTTAATGAACATATCAGATTTAGGTTCTAATCTGCTTTTAATTAGGTTTAAATATATGCAACATATATCATTAAGCATATACTCTCATATGAATACGTATCGTTCTCCCTCTCATTCATTCTATCTATCTATCTATCTATCTATCTATCTATCTATCTATCTATCTATCTATCTCTGCATATATATATATATATATATATATATATATATATATATATATATATATATATATATATGACATCCACAGAAAGATTGTTTCGTTGTATCACAGCTCCTCGGTGTGTCTAGACATCTTATCGCTTCATATATATAAAAGTGTCGTTAAAAGCGACTGCCAATGAACGTTTTTTATTTAGTTTTTGTTGTTGACTATTTTCCTTTCTTATTCTGGACATAAATTATGTAGAAATTCTTCGAATGTTATGGATTTCCCAGCGTTTTCGGCTCTTCTTTTATTCATTATAACTTTTTAAATATTTTGTTTTTAACATGAGACATGTAGTAGTTTGAGAAGCACGGTCTAACTGGCTTTTCCAAAATCTGTTAAGTTTGGGTATGAATATTGCAAGAGTTTTATAAATATATTTATAAATATTGCCAGATTTTTATAAATATATTTCACAAATATTGCAAGAGTTTTATAAATATATTTATAAATATTACCAGAGTTAATGAATAGAATATATCTTAGAAATATTGCCAGAGTTTTATGGATATATCTTATAAATATTGCCAGAGCAATGCTCGTAGAAAGGGACATTAGTTGAACAAGCGTACAGTAATTTTTTGAGAATATTAGGTTTAAAAAGATTGATGTAGAATCGAATATTGTTTATAAACAGTTACAGATTTTATCGATAGTTTCATCAACAAGGATTTTTGTAATGCCTTAGATTTGTTGTATTGTTTTGTCAATTTGGAGAAATTCGAGAGTAGATTTGATGCTATAATTGGTAGGCAAATATGGAGTAATAATATTATTTAAATAATTTAATAATTGTGTATTTCACCAGAAATCCATGTTTTACACAAGTTTTAGTAAAATCAACAGACAAGGTGCAGATGGCTGAAATCCATTAGATAAGAATAAAATGTGAGAGGTAACTAGCTTGATAGATAGATAGATAGATAGATAGATAGATAGATAGATAGATATGAGCAGACTGATATAGATATGAACAAACTGTGATAGTTAAATAGATAGATCGATCGATAGATAGATAGATCCAAACAGATTGATATAGATATGAACAGACTGTGATAGATAGATAGATATATAGATAGATAGATAGAAACAGATTGAGATAGATAGATAGATAGATATGAGCAGACTGATATAGTTATGAACAGAATGTGATAGATAGATAGATAGATAGATAGATAGATAGATAGATAGAAAGAAACAGATTGAGATAGATAGATAGATAGATAGATAGATAGATAGATAGAAAGAAACAGATTAAGATAGATAGATAGATAGATAGATAGATAGATAGATAGATAGATAGATAGATAGATAGATACCGAAACCGAATGATACAGATATATAGAAAGACAGTGTGCAGGAAGAGCTATATAAAAGAGGATACTTTTGAAAAACAGAAAACATATTATGCAATATATTCAAACACGAGAGCGCAAATAACGATAATGTATGTTTTGCATAACTATATACATGTAAGTATGCGTACACATGTTCTATATACATACATATTTGTATGTGTGTGTTTGTGTGTGTGTGTGTGTGTGTGTGTGTGTGTGTTTGATGTGCGTGATATTGATATTATATGTCAATTTGAATCTCGTCTGAATACGAAACAATGGCAGAACTGATAACGACCAAACTTAGAGCCGATTACAAAAAGACATTGAGAATTCTGCATTTACTTAAATTAACCCAACTTAACTTCGTCCGATCTCGTCGTAGTGCCAGGTTAGCATAGGATGAGCCATACTTTGACGTCAGTTTTCATTGTCTCCATTGTGCAGTGACCTGAGAAATATTGAGCAATATACGTAAGCGGACGTTCCCGGATGAAATCCAATGGTGGACTTATATTAATATTGCTACCAGAACGAAATTAAATTGAACTTTGCTGATTGGATAGAGATTTTTATTGTGACAGTCGTCCGCCACGAGGCTTAATGTTCGCCAGCTTTCAGAATATAGTCGTTTTCATCGGCATTATTTTAGGTGATTCTACTCTGCAGCCCTTTGAACTTTGTATTGGGGTCCAGATAGGCGGGCTTCTGATACGGGCTTCTTTTGAATTTATAAATGTTTACATATAAAATTTTATGACCCATGTCTTTTATTCATTTTCGTTTTTATTTACTTTATTTTTCACGTAATTTTTTGGTTGAGATTTTTGGTCTTTTTTAAATCTTTTTTATTAATATACACAGTTTTGATGTCTTCGTTCTTGCATCAAAGTTCTGTATTATTTACTCGTCAGGATTTCATCTTTGAATATTTCTTCTTCATTCTGAATAGATTTGCCGATTCCTTTCGTATTCCCATTCCCGATTCTTTCCGACATCTTTGATAAATTGCTTCATTGATCCTCAACATGTCCTTTTTCATTTTCTCATATTTTTATTCTTACGTTTACAATTCTTTCTTTTTTTTTCGAATTTCCTTCAGCCATCCTCTTTCTACTGCTGTAATATTTTTTCATTCATAGTTATCTTTCACAAATTCCTGCGTATATCGTCAGCATTCCATTTTTCATTCCCTAATATATTAATTTGTCATTCCCAAATCATCGTTTTACCTTTCACACACTCTTTTATACATCTTTCTTTCCCTTTTCATTCATTAATTTATATTTTCTTTTCTAATTCCTTCTTGGATCCTTCATCCTTCCTCATTATTTCTTCTTCCTTCTGTAATGTTTTTTTCAATTCTTTCGTTGTACAACTGCATTTTTTCGAATTGCAAAATCTTTCTTTTATCCAACTTCAAATTCTTATTTTTGGCCATCTGAATTCATTTCATTTTCCCCCGAATATTTATTTCCTTCTCGAATTCCACGTCTATCCGTCTATAATCTATTCTTGATTCGTTCTACAATCCTTTCATTCTCAATTTACTTTCATTTCCTTCTTTCCCAAAACCCCTTTTTCTATTTTCAAATTCTTTCTGTTTCCTTCTTAAATTATCCTTTCTTCCCTCTCTGTTTTCTTCTCCCGTATCATAAACTCTCCTCTTTTTCCATTTCTTTATTTCATTTATAATATTTTGTCTTTTTTCCCCTCTATTTACCGCTCTTTCTTTCTTTCTTTCTTTCTTTCTTTCTTTCTTTCTTTCTTTCTTTCGTTGTTCATTTTTCTTTCGTGGGTCATTTTGTTTTCTTCATTTATAATCTTTTCTCTATTTTACTTATTTTTTCTTCTTTTCCTTCTCTTTTCCTTCTTTCATAGTTTCCTTTCTTTCCATGTGTCTTTCCTTTTTATCACCTTTTATTTTATTTTCTTTCTTTCTTTCTTAATTGTCTCTTCTTTCTTTTCTTCGGCCTCCCTTAATTTCTATATCTTTATTCTTTCTCGAGTTTTTATTTTCATTTTCTTTCTATCTTGCTTAGTTTTCTTCTCTTCAATTGTACCTTTTCTTTCTTTCTTTCTCTCTTCCTTTTATTCTCCTTTCTTCGATTATTTTATTCTATCTGTATTTCTTTTTCTTGTGTTTATATTCTCTTCTTTCTCACTTTCCCTTTCAGCTCATTTTGTAAATATTTCTTCATATTATCTATGTGTCAAAATACCAAGATCTTCAAACCGGTTTGAAACTGTATTTTTTCCCAAAAGAATAGCGCTAGGAACTTTTATACTCATCCCACAAAATATTTCTCTTCCCTCGTACTTTTGCCTCCTCGTTTCGTTTCTAATTTAACATCCTTTATCCTGAAATACTTTTCTATTTTGATTCATAATATAGGCTCTATATATTTTTTAAAACAAGTTGCTTTTTTTTAAATGTCATGTTCTTTGAGAAAATAGGTGATCGTGGCTCCCATAGATTCCATTTCTGTATTATCATTGAATTACCATGAGTTCTTTTGGAAAATAATTGTGTAGTTTCCTGTTACCTTCCTGTTTTTGAATTGAGAATTGCTTCACTCCTGGGCTTGCTGTCACCTTGCTATTTAATCCATAGCTTGAGAGCGAAGTATGTTTTTCCTTAGAGCATTAGTAGGAAAGTCAACGTAGCAGACAAGGCCAGAATTGAACTCGGCTCTCTTATTTCGATTTCTGATTCGCTAAGCCTTAGACATTAACATCACACATCCAATTCAATGTTACACTGTTCGCACTTAAATGCCTATTCTTCTTCTTTGGTTTCATATATTCACATATGTGACCATAAACATATTATATAAACATCCAATTACTTACATGAGAATTTAACTTAGACTATAAAGAGAATCATGTGTGATGTTTGCATTCGAAGTCTAAGAGAGAATAACAATAAAAGATTGATATAATCATACCTGTCGCTATATTATTGAGAAATAATGGAAGTCTCTATCAATTTCACTATAACTTGGCCAAACACCGGACAATAGAAATTTGTTTGCAAATATTGGAAATCAAATCAGAATGTATGAAGAGGAAACGTAAAGGAAAGAACATTTTTCGTTGTTTAAATTTTTCACTTTCTTGTTTGTTAGATGCAATTATTCATCATTTGGAGACAACTTCCTCGATGGTTAGAAACATGAGTGTTTCTGATTATATAACCAAACAGACAATATTACATTCAGAGAAGATTTTTAACATTTCAATCTAAACTGAAATACCCCAAGGAAAATGATTCCATGCGTCCAGTGTGATTTTTTAAATCCTTGATTCCAGGTTTTTGTAACTTGGGTTTATTATTCGTAGACATCACGAGATCTCTCGCAATCATTTCCATTGAATGTTCGATTGTAGTTGAAAATGGTTGCTTCAATAAAACGCTCATCGTCGGATTGCTTATCCGACGAAGGCTTCTTGCCAACTTTCTTTGAGCTGCGTTATGCAGTGAGCTGCAAAACTGTACACATGTAGGCAAGAAAGGCGATTTAAAAAAGAAACACAGATCCTAATCACAACTCACCACAGGCAGGAAGGTTTCATACCATTGTGGGTACTGTAGAAGGAGACACCCTCTGACTTACATGCATCCGTCTTTAATCGTGATATATTTTTAACCACAATTAAATAGCTTTAAGTAAACTCATAGGTAATTCTTTAAATAAACTAGAATAGTCGTGATTTGTTTCTCAATATAATTTTGCTCTAAGAATTAATTTATGTTACTATTTATTGCAAGCCAAATTAGCAAATTCAACAAAACCAAACAAAAATAATTTTATAGCCGGCATTTTAACAATAACAAATCAAAGTAAATATTGGTTTGTCATATTGATATCTTTTCAGTTTACAATTATTGAGATGTTACAATATCTAGAAAATTAAAATCACTGCTTTAAAGATTTAAACATTCTGAATTAATATCAAACATCTACACGGAACACAATGACACAAGTTAAACATTCTTATCCGTGCTTTGCTTGCTACAAAATCAAATAAATATGAGTTTAACATAGCGATATTATTTAAATTCATGAAACTGTTTAGAAGATATAATATTAAACCATTATTTTATAAAGGTTTGATGGCTCCTAGTCTGTAGCCTATTCTAGCCTAAAGGATAACCCAGCCCTAATCATAGCTTTGGATGTATGCAATTGTTTGTTTGTCAATAGAAATAATATTGCTAATATTTTTACCGTAAACAAATTCAAAATATTTTTAAGTCTATACTGTATAAATGTTTAAACTCATAAAACAAAAAATGTAATTCTGGTTCACAGTACTATTAAACTGTATACTATTACTTCATCCCACGCCACCCCCACAGGTAGTTATACATTCAATGTAAGATGTTTGAGGTGAAATGTACGGTGGATTTATCTAATAAATATTGGCAAACATTATGCTGTGTAAAAGTCACACTCCTCATTAGTTAAACAGCAACTCTAACAATCGTAAATTCCAAAGAACTTTCAGAAGATTTGACATAAAATTATTGAGAACACCTTTAAATCAATATGCCTTTTATTAAACAATCCAAGTAGCAGTTTAATTTAAATTGAACTGCACCACGTATTTGATTTGAAAGAACTGATCCGACGTGCAAATTTTCGGGATAACAACTGAAACATTAATCTATTTATTTAACTATTTAGTTCTTGCCGCATTGACTGATAAACTATTACAAAAATAATTCTCAAATTGCCATATTATTAAAAAAAAACACACTCTCTTAAACTTTCAAAAATATTCAACCTTAGCGTAGCGACTGCACGCTTCAAAAGTTTGGATCCGTCAACAATAACACATTAAAAAAAACATATTTCGATACGCATTTAATTCTTTCGTCTCGGATGCTACCTGAATTTCAACAAAAACAAAATAATTTCCATGCATGAAAATGACTGAATATACAGTTGAAAGTACTTGCGTATTAAAGAAGGACTTTATACAACTTATAATTTTTAAAAACAAGGGACATAACATTCATCGAGTGATTTGTAGGTTAATCGACCTTTAAAATTTTGTTTGCGAAAGAATTTCACCATTTTATATCATTTACTTTACTAATCTACTTTTTGAATGAATGATTCAATGTAATATATATATATATATATATATATATATATATATATATATATATATATATATATATAATCTGGGGAAAACAACTGAAAAGTTGCAAATTAAAAAAATTGAATGTTTTTTTGTGAAAGTATTTATATATATATATATATATATATATATATATATATATATATATATATATATATATATATATATATATATATAGGGAGGCACGGTGGATTAATTAATATTTACGTGCTAATACCAGTGGGTAAATTAGTAATTCTCTTCTTCTCCCTCCAGCTATGGGTAAATAGCAGGACAGACTGGGTCTTATAGCCTCGGATGGTAACTGGTCTAGGAGAAGGCCAACTCTGTATTCAAAACATGCGGAGGCTCAGTTGGCGAACTTGTGGCACGTAGTGCACCAGGTTTCTGCATACGTCCCTTCAAAAAGTATGGTTGGTTCTGCATAAAGCCTTCACCACTATAATCAAATCATATGTGCTGGTTTTGGGGCTGTGGGCACCTAGGAACTGAGCTGCTTTTCTTGACCCTTATACGTCGAATGCGACGGGAAAGTCCACCATATATATATATTTATATATATATATTTATATATATATATATATATATATGTGTATATATATAAATGTATATATATAAATGTATATATATATATATATATATATATATATATATATGAAAGCTAACATTGAAGTCATCACACAGAGGCGACAGACCTGATGATGGTTTTTAGCATGAAACAGTCTGTTGCCTTTGAGTGTTGACTTCAATGTTCACTTTTATATTTACATACGCTCTATTATGATATTTAACACTTTATCCCATAAATATAGCATAACTAAAAATCTATTTATTCACATATATATATATATATATATATATATATATATATATATATATATATATATATATATATATATATATATATATATATTCATCTGTCAATATAACATATAACCCCCATAAGCGCTTAGCTTTGGAGTGGGTAGAATGGAGATCAACGTGTTTTCGTGGACTCAGCAGTTTTCAATATGCTTGTCTGAATTGTCTTCGAGAAGCGAGAGCAATATCTAAAAGGTCATCCAATCTTACAGTGATCTCATCCCACAAACTCTTGCTCCATATGTGTCCTCCTTTGTAAATCACTAGCGGGTCTAAAGTGCCACTTTCGATTGTCGCACAAAATTTCATAATTGAATCAATTAAGCTGTCAGATCCTCATACTTCGAAACCAACAGGTGGGTCCATTATATATATATATATATATATATATATATATATATATATATATATATATATATATATATATATATATATGTGTGTGTGTGTGCGTGTGCGTGTGTGTGTGTATTATTATAGTTTTATTTTTTTAAAGTATGATTTGCATGTTTCAAAACTCAAAGTAAATTTATAAATTTAATTATAAAAATTAAACTAATGGAAAATTTTTATCCATAGTCTCGTTCTATTGTCAAGTGATGTTAGGAATAACTTTCTAAGAAATATTTTTATTATGAGTTGTTAAGGTTAAGCAAAATTTATTTTAATTTATGGGTGATTGGGTTTTAATTTCCCTAGACAGCTTATGTATCCATCATATGTTATTTACAAAGTCCGGTTAAGTTTAGGTGGGCTGGAGGTGCATGCTAACAAAGGTATACTTCTGTTATTCAGAGAGTCGTTTGGGTTTTCAGTGACAAATATGGGCTTTGGCTTAATTCATATTTATATACACAAAGATTTTCTAAAAGGGTCATTTAAATGTGTAAGGCATATTTTTAATATTTAAATTTAATTAATTAAATTTTATTCTTACAGATGTAAAGTACCATTCGATTTCTAATGACTAATAGACTATACAGTATTTTACAAATAGATATATTAGAATTTAATTACTAATTAATGATCACATATAAAAATATATATTTCATATCTATTCTTTATTATTTTTTATTCAAAATTAATTATTACTTATGGAAAAGTTTTGCCAGGGCCTAAAAAAATTGCTATTTCATTTCTTTGATTTAGTAAATCTTTATTTTTCAGAAACTAAATAATGTATAATTTTTCATGTATGCACAAAAGACATGGGTCATTTAATGACCTACAAGTTCTAGCATTTCTTATCGAGCACTGCTTATTTTTTAATTAAAAATAATTACTAAGAGCACCGGATTATAAATCTTTATGTCCTTAATTTACAGTTGAATTGACTTGTTATAAACATCAGTTCTATATTAGAATTTCTTTTATTGCATTTTCTTGTTTGTGAAACTCTATTCCGGTTCTATGATTGATCTTCAAAAATTTAAATACAACGTCAATCGTTAATTTCGTCTTCCTCTTCTGTTTGTCTTGCATCTTGATAATGTTTCTGCTTTTTTTTAATTCTTTGAAACTCTTGTGTCTTTGTGTCTACTGCTTTGTTAGGGTTAAATTTGATTTTCAAAATAATGTAAAATAAATTACCATATCCATTAAACTGAACATTGTATTTCTTTTCATAGCGTTTCAACTAAACTTAATATAGATATTTCCATACACTTTGTAATATTATTTATTACAAATAGTAACATTTTACAGTAAAAGGATATTGTTTTGCGAATACCTTTTTGATTAAGTGTAGATTTAATCCAATATCCTATGTAACTGACATATGGTAGCTAACGTATTGTTACTTGTTCCTGGCATACTTGTTGTCGAAGGCCTGTTAAAAAAATCACTCCTTAATAATGCATTACTTCCATAAAACCCTTATCATATTTACTAGATTTTTTTCTGCAGTAGAGTTTAGCAGGTGATCTCCGTAATATATAGATTATACATATCATTGCATATTTATATACTACATGCATATATTTGTTTAAACTTATACACAACAATTTATGTTGTTCACACTTAATAAAAATCGAACCGGTGAAGGATATTTGATACTAAAACGATTTTTACTAATTATTAGGCTACAACTAGTATGTCGTAATCTTAGTTTAATCATCACTGTGTCATAAAACTGACACAGCAAAATGCCTACAACTGACAATAAAGAAAGTCAGCGATTATCCACGTATAGCATAGATGCTCTATCTTCCACTTTTTTTTAAAGTTTTCATTTGCTTCTCTCGTATATAGTTTCTTTTGAACAACATCAATTTCTATCTCTATATCAAGAAATCTCCATTTTCTGTTTTTCTGAGTTAACACAGCTTTTTTTCTTTTCCCGGTTTTGTTTCTTCAAAATTTCATTCGCTACTACTTTTGACACTTTTTAAGAAAGTCTGGCTATTGTCATTTGCAGTGCACCCCAACTGTTATTTGTTGTACACTACGAACAATACTTACAATTTTTACCACACACACACACGCGGGCGCGCACACACACACACACATACACACACACAGACGCACAAACACAATTGTTGCTATATTCGTAGTTCATTTTTTATTATTTTTCGCCGCAATTGAATTGTATAAAAAGCTTCTAGATTTTTTAGTTTTTGCATATTATTATTTTGTTGGAGTACTGTTATATTTTCGACTAATACCTGTCGAAAGTGTGAATGTGGGTATGAATATTCCTTTAAAAGCTCTGAGATTGAAATATGATAATTTAAATGAAATGTAAGCCTTCTTGTTATGGTCGTTGTAGTAAAACCAACATACATATTTAACACTTTTATCAGAAATGAACCCCTTCCAAAGTGCATTTAATTTGATATACGATGTAGGTCCTTTGTAAAATATAATTTAACAGACCAGAATTGTTATGACTAATTTGTTTGTATAAAATTTAGTATAATATATAACTAATTTTATATTTATTGTGATCAGTGGGGGATATATTAGTGTTTATGAAACATTTTTAGAATTGTTTCATCTTTTTTACATTTAGAATGCCTCACTGATGGTATTAAACAGAAAAAGTATCAGCAACATAAAGTACTTATATATACGGTTTCTGACACTTCTCAAACAATAAGCGTTCATAATATGCAACAAAAATGCTGACGAAAGCAGCAATCAAAGGGCTACCCATAGAGACCACATCAATTTGGGCATACATAACGTCTTCGGAACTAATCTACACCCCTTCCGTTGCCAAATACAGAAACTGAAATTGAATTTTTGTCAGAGAAATGTCAGAAGCCGTATATATATACGTACGTTAAGTTGATCATACTTTTTCTATGTTTGATACCATCAATGAAACAGTCTAACTATAAACAGGGTGAAACAACTGATACCATCGATGTCGTAGTTTATTTTCTCCGACAGTTGAATTATCTTCATCCCTCCTTAGTATTCACGATAGAAGTTGGAGGAGGGAAATTTCTTTCCTTTTCTTGATGTTTTGATGGAACGTAAAGACAACAAATTTATACCTAGTGCTTATCGTAAACCAACTTTTACTTGTTTATACACTAGTTGAAACTCTTCGGCGTTCTCGGAAGATCAACCTTTTTATCACATTAGTCCATCGTGCCATAATGATATGCTCTTCCTGCACTCTCCAGCAAGAGTTGGATAAGATTCATTACATTTTATGTAATAATGACTATCCTACTAATATCGTTAAGCGATTAATGGAACGTAAGATCGAACGCTTCAGTAGAACCTCCTCTGTTTAGTCCCAGTCTATGTCCAATTTACTTAAAATTGCCATGGCTTGGTGGAAAATGTCAAACTCTGATTGAAAGATTTTCTAACTCAATTTCTTCCACTTTTTTTACTGCCAAGTTACATGTTGTCTTCAGGATTGCCCTATTTTTCCTTCCTTTGTAACGGACTGTTTGCCTATTTGAATAAAAGCTTTGTAATTTATAAATTCAAATGTCAGTGAGCAGATGAATATTTAGGACGAACGTGTCTAAGTTTGGAAACTCGGTTGGATCAACACATACCTGCATTTATTAGATTTAATCATCATAATCGCATTCGTATTCCGCAATCTGCGCATGGATCTGCGATTGGACAACACCTTTTGGAGAATGAGCAATACTCTTCCAAATTGTCTATCAACTTCTTCTCTATTTTGCACAAGGCTTGTTCCAAAAACCATTTCCAAGTGTTAGAGATTATATGTATTAAATTACACCAAACTTTTTCTTCGGTCACTTCATTTATTTGGAGGATCGTGAGGATTAAATTCTTTCATATTTTACACTTACGCTAGAATATTTAAATGTTTGAATTTACGTATATTTTAATCGTTAATTGACGATTGTTTTATGGGTACTCCAAATCTTCTTCCATAATACCTATCTATTAATACCAATTTTGATACAATAAGTTTACCAAAAATGGTCCCTGAAGAAGTGTTGGGCAAAAAGAACCTTCGTTCAAAAAACAAAAAACAAAAACAATGCACATTAAACAATGTTTATTTAACACAAGATATATATCTATATATGTTTGGTTGAATAAATTGGACATATTAAGTGTATTTATTTTTATTTTAATCCCCTCGAATTTTCCGATCATCTTCTTGGGTGAGATTGAAAGTAATTGGGAAAATAAAGGATGAGAATTTAATATCAACATTAAGAAGTTGATCGGGGAATTCGAGAAGATTAAACGAAATATAAATTCCCAGATTAATCAGCCAAACATGCTTGAATGGAGATATATTGTCTAAATACATACATACACACACACACACACACACACACACACACACACACACACATATATATATATATATATATATATATATATATATATATATATATATATATATATATATATATACAAAATGTATAATTCCAAAATATTGCTGTGATCAGCTGACTACCCGCTAAAAGACCACCTCCTAAAAAACAAGCAATATATTAATAATAAAAACGAAGAAAAACTTTAGAGGGACAGAAGAAAAGGCAAACACCTAACTAAGCAGAAAATGAAAGTGGTCAATGCCCAGGGTATCCAAACAGAGCAAGCTTTGGTTCACATCTTCAACCTTCAGCTAGATAGAACTTGAGACGCTACTCAAGTTTAACGCTCTTCTCAATCTGCAAGCAGCCTAAACATCGAGAGGAGAGCGAAACTTTGGGTCGCTACATGATTTGCATAATACATTTTATATGAGTTTGTAAAACAGAAACAAAAGTTTAAAATGATACGTAAGAATTACAGGCCAATGATTCATTCCTTTCATTGGTTGTCGCTATTGATAGTAGCCTCGTTTTGAAGTGTGCCAATTTATTTCTTGAATGAAGAAAACTAGATTTGACTTTTCGTTAAGCTGTTTTGATTTAGAAATAGAAAACTAGATTTGTCTTTTCGTATTTGACTGTTTGATATATATATATTAGCTATATAAATATATATATATTAGCTATATATATATATATATATATATATATATATATATATATATATATATATATATTCTCACTCTCTCTCTCTCTCTCTATATATATATATATATATATATATATATATATTATTCATGCTAGACGCAATCGTCAGGCCTAACGATTGCGTCTAGCATGAAACAGCCTGTCGCCTCTCAGTCTTGACTTCAATATTCACTTTTTATTTACATACGCTCTATCTCTGATATTGAGCACTTATCCCATAAATGTAGCCCATTTTATATATATATATATATATATATATATATATATATATATATATATGAAGGAATATAGCCCATTTTAAATATATATATACATATATGAAGAAACATAGTCTTAAAATATGCTATATTTATGGGATAAAATGCTCAATATCGGAGATAGAACGTGTGTAAATTTACACACGCTCTATCACTAATACTGAGCACTTTATCCCATAAATATAGCACATTTTAAGACTATATTACTTCATATTAAGCTACTGATAATAAGTAGAGCACTTTCGCTACATTTATGTCACATTTATATACATATATATATATATATATATATATATATACACAGCCTTGGCCAAAATTATGGAGCACCAATGAAAAATCGAAATTATGATTCAAACTTATATATTTAAAGGTTAAGAATAGTGGCGTAAACATTAATAACAACAATCAATATTTGCTATGTCCTCCTTTTGCCTTAATAACAGCTTTTATTCGTTTTTGCAGATTATTGACTAAGTTGTTGCAGGTGGTAGGATCTATTTTCTGCCACTCTTCATGAAGTTTGGCCTCTAATTCTTTTTTTGATGAACATTTGTGCATTCTCACTCTTTTCCCTAAATGGGACCACAAAGTTTCAGTGGGATTTAGGTCTGGGGATTGAGGGGGCCACTTCATCACTGTAATTCCTTTTTTCTCAAGCCAACCTATTGAAACTTTTGATATATGGCATGGAACATTGTCTTGTTGGAAGATTACATCACTTGGAATGTTATTATTAAATATTTTAGTCAAAGAGGTTCGGTAAACCTGGTCCAGCATGTTAGTATAAATTGTGGAGTTCATTCTGCCCTCACATGTGTACAACATTCCAGTGCCTGAAGAAGCCATGCAGCCCCAAACCATTACGCTTCCTCCTCCAAATTTTACAGTTGGAACCACACAATCAGGATGAAATGCCTTCCCTACGGCGAATATAAACCGCTCCAGGAATGCCAAAAATCTGATGAAAATAAAATAATTTGTTACAATTTTTGAATAAATGTTATGGATGTGTATTCACATAAAAATTTAAATTATCACATCCAAAGTTTAGGAAAGAGAAGCTGTTAACTTACCTCAAAGTTACTTTCGTCAGACCAAACAATTTTGCCTCAATGGTCAGGTGTCAGATTTTCATGTTTTTTTGCAAATTCCAGTCGTTTTCTCTTGTTGGCCTGAGACAAGTATGGCTTCTTCCTGGCTTTGCATCCTTTTAATCCCACTTCTAATAACCTTCTTCTCACTGTTCGAGCTGATATGTTTTTGTTTGCACCCTCCCTAAGTTCAGCAGCAAGCTCTGAAGAACTTTTCCTCCTATCTGCAAGGGATGCTCTTTTCAAAGATCTGTCTTCCCTGGCGGTTTTAGACTTTTTACGGTCTTGTCCTTTTCTGTTTTTGAAAGACTTTGTTTCCTTGTACCTTTTAATCGTTGTTTGAACCCCCTTCCTTGAACATTCCATCTTCCTGGCAATTTCTACCTGAGAATATCCTTCATCAGGTAAAGCAACAATGTGTGCCCTTTTAATCTCTGAAAACTGCTTCTTTGGAGGTATTTTCAATTAAATATACTATTATAGCACCGGTAGGAATCAAATATTACCCGAAAATTACGAAACAACTTTTAGTATGACAATATATCATTTTGAATATTGGAATGAATTTAGTACGAAACTCAGCTAAAGCTCTTGAGAGAGGCTTTAAAGCAAAAAAATAATACTGTTAAATATTTTACATTTGCTCTCAATTGTTCACTGTACGATTCTTAACCTTTAAATACGTAGGTTTGAACTATTATCTCATTTTTTTTATAGGTGCTCCATAATTTTGGCCATGGCTGTATATATGTATATATATATATGGGGTGTATGTATTTATGCTTTTAGATTATGATTAACATACCTCAAATTGTATAATTAAGTAAAAGATCACAAAGATTATTTATTGGAAATATTTACAATAAAACACATACGTTTAAATTTTCACGGTGTATGTATCATGTAAATATAGATATTGGTTAGTTAATATCAATATTGTAGTGAACAAACCGTCTTGTATAATACAATCTGAAATAGACTATTATTATTATTAGGCACTTTGCTTAAGACTAGTTGATGTAACCGTTTCACCAAGATACAGCCCACCTGAAATCTTGTTTTATTTCCGAAAATACAAAAAGCATCATAGCACACTTTTACTTTGAACGGGAATCCAAAGTTCGGATCTAGCCATTACTCTTCTGCAGTACGTTATTGATGAAGTGATTGATGAAGTTTTCTCCACACTTAAGTGTTTTGGGTTATGTATTAAACTAATCTGTTGTCATATTTTTCCCCTTGTGATTTTGGGAATACTTAATAACACCGCAAGAGTCGAAACAGGAAAGTGCTTGCGTTGATGTGATGCTTTCGCGACACGAGACAGGGGCAGCAAATAAATTCTGCTTCTCCATACGTACACATCAGGATTCAACGACACTGTATTGTTTCTGTCCGCATATGTCATGATATAAATACAATTTTCGGGGTGTGTAAGATTATGTCGAGGTTGATATTGTTAAGATGCAAAAGAAAAGGAAAATGAATAAAGATCTCAACGGGGAGAGAGCTTTATTGGAAAACAATTTCATTAAAGAGAATCTGTCAAACATATGTCAATCTTAGGAGGTTCATGTAGATATCTGGCAAGATTAGCTTTGTCTAGCCAAAGACAATAACGATAGAGCACGTACTGACTATAGAAATCACTTTCAATAGCTTGTGAGATTTCTGTATATATATATATATATATATATATATATATATATATATATATATATATATATATATATATATATATATATATTTTAGTCATCCACAGACAGACTGTTTCGCTGTTTCACAGATCATCAGTTTAGCTAGACGTCCGGTTGCCTCTAGCTAGGATCGAAACCAGACTGAATTTGCGTCAGTCGGAACTTCTCCCACTAAGCCGTCAGCGCATGGTACGGGATGAAGGTGAATTTTAGCGTGTTTATTTTTAGATTTAGATAAACACACAGTGACTGACAGTGACCCAATTCTGCCGAAGAGTCGTGCAATATTAACTTAAATAGTCACTGTTTACAAATTCACACCTCATACCAGAGGGATCAACCGAAACTAATTTTTCAGGAGCCAATATTTATATATATATATATATATATATATATATATATATATATATATATATATATATATATATATATATATATATCCTGATTTGATTCCCCTGCTAATACTGGGTCTAGGCTGTCGTTAATAGCGAGACTAACCAGGAATAGAAGAATGCCAAATATGCAATCAATATCAACATGGACCACACGTCATAAAACCATGCACTCATTTAAGGTATCCTCCAAAGCCTGTCATCTAAATTGAGGGCAGTTTTATTGAAGAACCTGTTGTGAATATGAGTAAAAAGAAAAAAAAATACATTAAAAGCTATATACTATTTTTATTCAATAACTGGATTACTTTATATAATTCCCACTCAATTACATTACATATTTTGTGAAAGGATTTAGGCCAGTTGTTTTCAGTTTAACAAAATTTAAAACAACAGGGATAACGAAGCAAACAAGTTTATAATAAAATGTCGGATAAAAAAAATACTTTTAAAAATTACTGTTGTTTACGTTTCAGCTACGAAACTGAAGCTGGCAGATATAGATTCACCGATGTCCAAAGACCTTCATTTATAGGATTATTTAAACCTTTCTTTGTCAGTTTGGCACGATGGACAAAGTGGTTGAGGCATTATTTGGCTTAAAAAATAGTTTCTCTGGTGGAAACAATGGTTCGGTTCCTGTCGGGAAGAAAATTTCCTTTAGTAGGACATTGTTATAACCTAGAGAAGGTTACTGAAAAGGATAATTCCACAAATGGTGGTAATAAGTGATGGTGGTAATAAAATATACACAGATATCCAGATTCCCCGAATAAGTGAGTGAGTAGCGGCGCTATATCGGGTATACTTTATGCCTTCTTCGTCAGTGAGTCTCGTGGTACAGTTGGTATGATGATCGCGTTGTATCGAAGCGATCCGGCAGTGCTGATGAGTCCCAGATAGGACGAAACGGCCGTCCAGAGCTTTCGGCATTCTGTTGAGGATTCCAAGCTCGACCAAGTGCTATAAAATTAGCGTAAATCACAAAATCAATCATATATATATATATATATATATATATATATATATATATATATATATATATATATATATATATAGTGAGAGATTATAGTTGTTCCAACGAGAGAAAAGGGTATATAGTATTTACACATATTGTTTAAGCAAATAACCACTCTTTGCCTAATGATAGTTGCAAGATCCCAAACAATTATGCAAAATAAAGTATAATATATATTTAAAACATGCCCATTATAACAAAAAGTGTTTTTGGTTTCTCCTTTCTTTTTAATATTCATAAATATATATACATATCTTTATATATATATATATATATATATATATATATATATATATATATACATATATACATATATACATATATATATATATATATATATATATATATATATATATATATATATATATATGCCAAATGAATATTAGAATGTATAATTTTGAAAGCTGGCGTATTAACATCTTCTTTCGTACACATGGCCCTGTACCAGATAAATTTGAGTTAGGAAAAAATCCAGATTAGTTTTTCGTATATATTTTAACGTTTCTAGGCACATATGTGATTGGGCATATCACTAATGGTATTGATGCCAGCGTGTAAGTATATCTGTTTGAATAGATGTGGATATATATATATATATATATATTTATATATATATATATATATATATATATATATATATATATATTTGTGTATCTGTGCGTGTGTTTATGATATCGTACTGAAAGCTTTTAGGGCTAATTCAAGATATATGTGTGTTGGTTTGGGCATGAAAATAGGTGTGTTTTTGTGTCGTGTGTAAGTGCATTCGTCTGTATGTTTATACCTATAGGTGATGAGGATCAGATGTTGAATCAAATGATATTGATCAAAAGTAATATAGCCTCACTTCTGCGCATGACCGGCTCAAATGTAATCCTTTCTGATTATGTGATGTCAATCAAAATGAACAGATTGGACCGAACCTCCGAAGTGAGCCAAGTTATGTATATTAAAAAGAGAAAACTTACACACACACAGACGCACACATATATACATATATATATATGTGTGTTGAGAGAGAGAGAAGTAAAATGATTTAAATAAAAAGAGTGAAGTGAAAAGATCGCACAAGAAAATCATGGAAATGAAAAAATAAATAAATTGAAATGAGAGACGAAGCATTTTGTAGACAAGAAAGAATTATGTAAAGAATGAAAGAAGACATTGGAACGGGAAAATGCAAAAGAAAATACTAATGTTGAAGGAAAAAAGAAAGGAAGGTGCTTAGAAAAAATCCAGTAATGAAGAAACTTGCAAAAAATCGAATTTTAATGAAGTGAAATAAAATAATAGAAAACATTTAGAAATGAACAAAGACAATTACAAGAGAAGCACAGGGGGCAGAACGATTTTTTTTTTTTAATATTAAAAATAATAAGAGAAATAAGAATTATTCTGGAAACTGATATAAAGAGACACAAATTTGAGTGAAGCAAAAGTTCACATGTTTATTGGATAAATATTTTTTAAAAAGTTCGCTCGCATATGAACGAAGGGTAAGACATTGAAATATATTCACCATTTCAGAAAATAACTTCGCATTAATATAGAATCTATAAATTTACTTTCAAGAAATTCACAACACTTGTTCAATAGTTTCCAAGCCGTTTTTAGGCAGAAGTCTAAATACAGAAAAAACACCGCAAGAAGGTGCTTCTGTAAATACGGCACCGAAAAGAATAACGAAGCAAACAACTACAAGCCAAGGACATGCTTTTGACAATTTAGAAAATTCTGACAAGACATGATAACTAGAATAAGGTTCTTATCACACTTCCTGAAAAAATCAAGTTTGAATTTGACTGCACAAAAATGGACGCTTATCAAAAAGATGTAAAAAAAATTGCCTCTATCGCTTCTAGTCTTATTTGCCATATTCACTAGGATTTCTATGAATCTGTTCTGATGAAAATATAAATTATAATTAAGTCGATTTAATAATGTATGTTGAAAAGATATGGTTTTTTTGCTTAATATAAAAAGAACTGCAAATTTTTTTCTTTTTACGAAAATGTAGAAATAGAAGATTGCTGTTGAGTTCAGTGTAAAAATAACGCCGTACAAAGAGAACAAAATGCAAAATTCTATAAAAAACTTCTATAGGTTATTAACAGAAAATAAGTCTATGTGAATGCGAATCAGTGAGAAAGGATAAATGAAAATGCGGAGAAAATAATATGTGAAAATGGGGAAAACGGCATTAGTATTAATCAATAAACAGGAGCCAATCTAGAGTGGACAGGCGATGAACTTAAATGGACGATCGGATAATGAAAGTTTGGACTATACACAGAAATCAGGCTTTCAGAAGTGATACCCGGAGATTATATGCAAATAAAAGCGGAAACGGAAGTTGAATCATCAGCATTGAGTAGTGTATATAAATAAACAAAAAAAAATGATATTTGCAAATACGCGCACATGAATAGCGAAATTATAACGAATGGCGCATATAAGCAGAAGACATTGGAAGGACGTTGAAAACGCAACAGGTATAATTAAAAAAAAGAATCATAGGAAAATAATAGTGAGAATGGTTTGCAATGGGCATCTGAACCGAAAAAAAGAAAGAAACCGAATTTCATTAGAGTCTATAATATAGGGCTAAAGGCAAATTATTTCGAATTAAAAATAAGCAAAATCTATAAAAATAGCAAATAGTCCAATTGCGAATAATATATTTCTGATGTGCTTGCAGCAAGTGGGTTCATAAATAATATGTAAACAGGCACGACTGAGGGAGAAGCCTTTCACGATGACGATTTCGCAGACAGCGATCATGTATGAAAGATCGGAGATAAAATAATATTCTTAAGAAAATTGTTGTCCACAGCAACCGTTATGATGATAATGAGAAAGAAAAAAAATGAGAGATTACAGTATCGAATGCCAACAGCATGAAGAAAGATAAAAATTGGTGTCTTACTCAATAAAAGGCACATTTCGAATATTTCCCCAAACAATTTTAGTCGAAAGTGGATAAAGTAATGATTTTAAAATGACTACCCGTATTACTACCCGTATTACTACCCGTTCTCCATACATTAAACATCCGTCACATATAGAAAATGGCTTTTCCTTACATCCTAACATCTTTAATTCACTTGATTTTCCTTTTTTTTATTACTCCACAGATACTGGCTGATTTTTATAATTCTGTTGTATAACGGTCTTATATTTTTGCCCCGGTATCTTCAAGTATACCGCCGCACTTATGCAATAATCGCGACAGAATTGCCGCATGTTCCATTTCTTTAGATGACAATTATTCAATAGTGAAATCATATCCTAGTAAGATCGTAGCACATCGTTGTAGGCGGTTTGCCGAATGTACAGGAATGGCTTTCTTCAAACCAAATATTTCCAAAATCGATTTGTAGTACAAACTATTTAGCGTCTAACATTCTGTGGAATCTTTTATTGGAAAAAATATTTCAAATTCTTCTTTTTCAATTTGGATATAATTTCTTTCCGCCAATAACAAAGTTCTTGTCACATTTGTAACAGCAGGTTTTCATCCATTTTTGCGTAGTAATACAGCTCCAATACCGTACACACAAGCAGCAGCAGCAGCTAATATTATTCCCAATGAAGTCTCAACATCGCTAGTGCAGTCATTCGACCAATTCCATTGTTTATCTTTTTTAGTAGCCCATTCAATGAAACTCTCAGTTCATACATTTTTGGTGTATACCAACTATAATAATTCATCATTCCTAAAAATGACTGTAATGTAAAATGTTTAAATGAGTCGGCATATCTTTGATGGCCCTCATTTTCTCAGGATCAGGTCTACGGCCATTTTTATCAATAATTTAGCCTAAATATTTAACTTCTGTTATAAATAATTTGCATTTGTCTTCAGCAAGTTTAAAACTAAACTTTCCTCTTCGTTCGAACAATCTTGCTACGTGGCTTCTGTGGTCGTCTACTGTTTGGCTTAGAATCTGAATGTCAACCAAGTATCCAACTGAAAAATCGTGTCTAGTATCTAGAATTTGTTGGAAATTTGTCGGAGCTTCTTTTACACCAAACGTAATCCATTAAACCGCAATAAAACCCTTAATGCGTATTAATAAGAAAATTCCTTAGTTCTTCCATTCCAACACACATACGACAAATCTATTTTCGAGAATATAGCTCCCCCCCACGTTTAATTTTGTAAATACTTTTATCGGCCGTTAGTAACAGATAATTATGGTCTACAAGATCATAGACATTATAGATACTATGTAAGCTGGACACGATTATTCAGTTGAGCATTAATTAGCCCGTTGCAAAATCTGCACACATTGGTAATTTTCCAGTTTTTTTCTTTATTTTTTCGACATTTACAATCGGCTTCTTAATTTGAAAAGTCGACTGGCGAAATAAGTCCTATATTTTGTAATCTGTCCTTATTCACTCGCTCTCCTTACCAGCAAAGGTGCTTAGTTTTGTGGTTTAAGGGTCGGTCTCACGTGTAAAGATTCTTTTACTTTAGTGCAGAGACACAATCCCTCTATAATCTTGTATCATTTACTTTAAACTGTCAATAATCACATTTGAGCATCTGACGAACTCAGAAATAAAACTGATTGGTTCATTCCATGAATTAAACAAGTGTAGCCAATCTGGACTTAATAAATTTAACCGTTCTTTTTGTCACGTACGATACTACATTGACATTTTCTTTCTGAACAAGACTTCGCAATTCAATTCACTTACTATTTTTAGTTTCGCCCCTAAGGCACTATGCGCTTCGGGATAACTTTTTTTTTTTTCAAATTTAGTGCACCTATTCTTCCGAAATCTCTTCTGAAATTAGAGTAAGATCGGAGCGCCTATTTAATAGTAGTGTCACGGGCTTGTTGTTCCTGAAGACACGAATGAATTTTCTATTCAAAGAATCTTTTCATTTTTGGGTAGCAAGTCATACTTTCAAAAAATCTATTTATCTTAGCACGGTTATTCTGTGTCTTTTATTTTTTTACCTGCACATGTATTTTTTTGTGTCCAAGCTATCCACAAGAGCGTATGTTTTTAAAAAAGGCATTTTTTCCGGAAATGCATCCCCCACCCCAAACCGTAACAGCGGTGCAGCATTAATTTGTTCTCGTATTTTTATTGCTTTGGCCTCCATTATCCTTACTTCCGGTTCTTCTCTCTGACACGCGCGTCAGGCTCTAAATTTACTAACCTTTGACACTCCTCAGCTATTGTCTTTAAATCTATCACCGGCTCCTGTTCAAGCTTTGCTAACATTCTTGCCCTGATTTCATTATCTTTATATGACTTCAGGCTAACATGAAAATGAAACATTTGAACAGGCATTTCTTTAATTTTTAAACTTACACTTTTCACATTCTATGTTTACTCCTCCTGCATATGTGGGAAAAATAGTTTCTTTATTGTTTTCTTCCAGTTGCAAACATGAAATCGAGCTAAACTAAACTGAGACGTTTTCACCAAAAATTGTCAATAAAACTTTTACCGTGTTTTTAAAATCCACGTCACATGTTTATTTTAGTAAATATAAAATTAGAATATCTTTCATGTTCTTTTGTTCTCATCCTCAAAATTAGTAGTCACACTTTATTTTCGTCACTTCATCCCTCACATTCTTTTTCAAAGAAAACCTCAAAACATAGAAAATATAACTCAGACGTAATGCTATCCACCGGAGTGTAATTAAATTCCGGAAGTAATTTTGAAACTGAATCCGTTGGACTTAATTTTTTTTCCTCTTTCGCTTCAGAACGGTTTAAAAACCTGTTAAAAGTAGCTGTAATGTCCCCATTTTAATAGTAGAAAGAAAGACTTATTCGGGTAGTTCGAAATAGAATTATTTCCAAATTAAGCGAAAATATAAAGTAAAAAAATTATTCCAGGTCTTCCTTGTTAAATCGAACAGAGAAAAGACATAGTGAGGATATTTTTAAGAAGAATTCTGAATAGAGAAATGCTACTTAAATGTAATATTCAATTTAATGAAATTCAGTAAATCAAACCACTGCATGCAAAAACAAGTGGTCGATTGAAAGAAAATCTGAATACACGGAAATGTTCACTTTTTTTCCTTTTTCATCGCCTGATGCATTCTAAAAGAAGTGCAAAGAATAAAATCGGTTGAAATCTAATTGGATTACATTTCTATTGGTATAGTGAATAAGGATACATGATGTTTCATAACTTCGACAAAACTGAGTAAATCAGTAATTCCTTCGCAAGTCAAATGCACAAAACATTAATATTTGTTTGTACAAACGAAAATATTTCTCCAAGTATTAGTACTTAATCTAGATTCGTTAATGAAGTTTAGGTGAGGACCGAATTTGCTTAATTGACAAGAATCAAGAAAACAAAAGAAATATCTTAAGCGTTAATACGAGGGTCATTCAATAAATAAGGTGAATTTTTCGGTATAAGGACTTCTAATACAGATAGAAGCTTACTCTTTTTTTATTTTGTTTTGTTTTACATCTTTTTCACATGGATTTAATTTCTTTTGCAGATTAAAAAAAAAACTTTGAGGGTTTTGGCGATTAACAAAGATGGCCGACCAAGAAGCATGCTCCATGATTGAACACCGGTCAGTTATCAAGTTTTTGGTTGCTGAAGGGTGAAATTCATAGGAGAATGTCAACTGTGTATGGTGCCACATGTTTCAGCCATAAAAATATCTACAAGTATGTTAAATTGTTTATAGAAGTACGAAGCAGTGTTGAGGATGAAGACAGGCCTGGGAGGCCTACAGAAGTGAGATCTCCTGAGGTGATCGAATCAGTCAATGACCTCATTCAGTCCGACAGAAGGGTGACAGTGAATGACATTGCAAGGACTTTGAGCTTATCTGTTGGGACAGCACACAATGTCAGCTGCCGGTGGGTGCCAAAGATGCTTACTGAAGAGCACAAAAAGCACAGCAGCCCAAACGGTGCAGACCATCAACGAGCTGGGCTGGGAACTGCTCCCTCACCCCCCTTATAGCCCAGACCTTGCCCCTTCAGACTTTCACCTGTTTGATCCCTTGAAAGCGTTCACGAGAGGCACGAAGTTTAAAAGTGACGATGAATTGAAAAGTGTTGTGAGCGACTGGCTGAGACATCAGTCCAAAGATTTTTACGCTGAGGGATTGCGGAAGCTTGTGCACAGATGGGAAAAATATGTGACAGTGCTGGGAGACTACGTTGAAAAATTTAAAAACGTAAGCTTCTATCTGTATTAGAATCCTTATACTGAAAAATTCACCTTATTTATTGAATGACCCTCGTATATTCTGATACCTTTTTGCAAATGAATTATTTATTGTTCTTGTTTTTTTTAAAACACAGCTTCTTACTTGATTTTTGCTATTTAACTTTCTTTTCCGGTTCAAATTTCTTCAATCTTCGCCATTAGATTCTCGTTCTCATTAATTTACCACTTCGGCCGCAGAAAATTAAAGATGGAAGCCAGAGTTTGTTTTTCAAGCTGCAATTCAAATATGCCACTACATTTAAATCAATAAATCTAAACTATACAGACATTAAATATCGTCATTTTAACAATAGATAATACGATATAGTTTAAGTGATTTTTCTTAATTTAAAGCCATTTACTTTAATTAGAGTAATATTACAATATGAACGACAGATTGGTTGTGAATGCGCAGATATTCTTTATTCATTTTTCAATTTAAAATATAATAAAATGCCAATTTTCAAATTGGCTTTTTCAAATTCTATATCAAATATCTACTTTTCTTGTGATAGAGGTAATTCCTTTCGTTGATGTAATCAAATACATTGACTTCAGTATTTCAATAATCATCTTAAAGATTTCACTCCAAGAAAGGTGATAAAAGACACTAAGATGCAACTTGTTACTGAGAATGAAATAAACTGATGACAATAAAAGAACAGTTTTCAAAGAAAGATAAAATGATGTCCTCCCAAATAGAAAAAGTATTGTAACATCGGGAAGTCTAGTCTTCATTAATTGGTGATTCCCTTTCCTTTCAAACTTGCATAAAATGTTGAAATATATTCTTTTACTATTTGTCTGTCTGGCATTGCTTTGTATAGTCAGATTTGATCACTTGCACATTGTATAGTGAACAACTCTTTCAAGACATTTCTTATTGGAGACTTCTGGAAGAATTTGGTTAATTTACTCTTTTTTAATACTGACAGCATAAAAGTCGTATTAATAACGATGCCATTTCTCTTTTGAGGCGTTCTCTGCCAAACCTTGTATATGTCATTTGTTATTTCGTCATTTTAAAGTATATTTTAGCGCTAATAGTAACTCGTAACTTCTCTTGGGATTCCATAATTCCCATCAGCATTAGTACTTTTTTATCAATTATTTTTCAAATGAGAAAGTATTTATAATTTTTTTATGACGTTTTGCTGACTATTCCAACAGAAAATTCAGGATTCGTTGTGATTCCTTTCTTAAAGGAATAATGCAGTTTAAAATTCACTGGTTTATTCATTCTGTCCTGTTTTTCAGGCTAGTTTAAACCTGAAAATATTATCATTTCATAATTAGTTGCAAATGACTCGGTTCGTTGCGTCTAGAATGTCGCACTAATTTCGTTACAAGTGAAACCCAACTTCATATTTTGCTTTCTAAATTTGAAAATATAATTTGTTAAGTGGAATATATGTACGGTAAGGCTTATTACATTGCAATAATTCAACATAATATGAGATGTCAAGGGTAAACACGATTATGATTTGAATGACTTTTCCTCTGAGTTCGTTCAGTTTGCAATTACTAATTGTCAGAAAGTTTCCTATTCACAGTAAATACGTATAATTTTAATATAGTTTAATATTGCCGAAAGCAATTTTGAAGTGGAACGGGAAAGTAAATACCAATTATGTTCGCTAAAAGTCATAAAGTGCGATGTTTTTTTACTATATTTATCAAATAACAAATTAGAAAATAAAACACAACGAATGAGATATTTTTTGTGACTAAACAGGACATACGTATTCGTTGGGAACAAAAGTTACGATACTTTGCCATTGATTGTCAAACACAAACATAGTTTTTGTGGTTGAATAATCAATGTACAAATACGTTCCAGTCTGTTCCACTATCTTTCGCTAACATCGAGGCAACTCATATGTTAACATCTTCACAAACCTAAGAGCATCTTCTTGTGTGATAAAATAGTTTGAGCGATTTTTAATGACCCCAGATAGTTTAATTTCTTCTTATTAATAGAAACTTAAAGGCAATGAAATTATTGATAACCCGAAGGTGGAAAGTTGGTGACTAAGCCGGCTGTATAAAAATATCCGAGGCACGTTCTGCTGTGTCTGAAAAGAGACATCAGGTTTGACATACTTCCGGTGTAAAAATATACGGAAAGCTTTTCATGGACATTCACATTTAAACAATTCAATTGGAAAGAGAGCTGATGTAATCCTATCAGATACACCACCTCATCATTTTCAGATGGGGACCGGCTTGTTGAGTGGACCTTTTCCACCTCATATTGTTGGAGACAGTCCATTTTTCACCGCTTCTGATCATTCAAAAATGGAGCCCTTTTGTTGGGTTTGAGCAGAAAGTCGTAGATGAAAGTACGTATTATTAATTTGTTCCCTTAGAACGTGTAGCATCCAAATATCTTTGCGATTCAAGTATCCCCTTGTGTTCAAATAACAATACCCATAGGAAGTATCTCCGTGCTGCCCCATGTCGTGTAACCAGGTTTAATTTCAACCCGTTTTTCGATTTGGTCATCTTCATTTGATTTGCGGGAACGTTCTCAGTCATCCAGATTAGAATTTCCACTTCTGGATCTGATGAAACATTTACGATCAAAGCACACAGCAATGATATCATCTCTATAAATGGAGCATAAATTCTGTGCTGTTCTAAAAATTTGGTCCTATTTTCGAAAATAAAAGAGCATCAACAGAGGAAAGAAACTAGCATTTCCCACCCTTTTCACTTTCTTTTGACATTAAAATTCACAATCCACACACGAATCGTATACAAAGGCACATTGTATCAACACTGAAAGCCAAATCACCCTATCAACACTAAAATTCAATCCACCCTATCAACACTAAAATCCAATCAACCCTATCAACACTGAAAACCAATCCACCCTATCAACACTAAAAGCCAATCCACCCTATCAACACTAAAAGCTAATCAACCCTATCAATACTAAAAGCCAATCAACCCTAACAACACTAAAAGCCAATCCACCCTATCAATACTAAAAGCCAATCTACCCTATCAACACTAAAAGCCAATCCACCCTATCAATACTAAAAGCCAAATCACCCTATCAACACTAAAATCCAATCAACCCTATCAACACTGAAAGCCAATCCACCCTATCAACACTAAAATCCAATCAACCCTATCAACACTGAAAGCCAAATCACCCTATCAACACTAAAATCCAATCAACCATATCAACACTAAAACCCAATCCACCCTATCAACACTAAAAGCCAATCTACCCTATCAACACTAAAAGCCAATCCACCCTATCAATACTAAAACCCAATCAACCCTATCAACACTAAAATCCAATCAACCCTATCAACACTGAAAGCCAAATCACCCTATCAACACTAAAATCCAATCCACCCTATCAACACTAAAAGCCAATCTACCCTATCAACACTAAAAGCCAATCCAGCCTATCAACACTAAAACCCAATCCACCCTATCAACACTAAAATCCAATCAACCCTATCAACACTGAAAGCCAAATCACCCTATCAA
The DNA here is from genome assembly GCA_964036315.1 of Acanthosepion esculentum. NCBI lineage: Eukaryota > Metazoa > Mollusca > Cephalopoda > Sepiida > Sepiidae > Acanthosepion > Acanthosepion esculentum. The sequence continues at coordinate 136,272,990 of OZ038482.1, forward strand.
CACTAAAATCCAATCCACCCTATCAACACTAAAACCCAATCCACCCTATCAACACTAAAAGCCAATCCACCCTATCAACACTAAAATCCAATCAACCCTATCAACACTGAAAGCCAATCAACCATATCAACACTAAAATCCAATCCACCCTATCAACACTAAAAGCCAATCAACCCTATCAACACTAAAAGCCAATCAACCCTATCAACACTAAAAGCCAATCCACCCTATCAATACTACAATGTCCCCTTTCATGATATGCATAGATTTTATCTATTTGTTTCACTATTGATTTAAAATCATCTTTTGAAATGCCACCTGTTGAAAAACATTAAAGGCTTTTTTTTAAACCAATATCTATTCCAACCCAGTGTTACAAAATCGCATATATAGTGAGTCAACATATATAGATAGCATGAAGTATAGTGAAAAATGACACAATAGACTGTGTATTACGTAGCACTGAAGAGGGAATTCACAGCAATAAAGATATTTCTCTTTATATTTTGAGATTAGATAACATTTGTTTGTTCTTGTAGGATATAATGCCTTCGAAGACATGTGTCACCAATTGTGCGAGACGTTCTTAACAGTGTCTGTATATGGTTCCCAACCTATTAACTTCGCAGACTTTTAATATGGTTGCTTAATTCACTCTTTGGAAAATGAAGTATTCTAGGTTCGGTCGTGTATTATAAAAACATATTTGAAAATAATAAACTGGTAGAACAAAGTAAAAACTTAAATGAGAAAGGTAAGTATTTACGGATGAGAGATGAATTTGAGGACGACCTTAAATTATAGCGAGCATAGGATCGTAGTAAAAGCTTAAGAAGTGATAAGACTGCTTGTAAATATATAAGTTTTTGTTGTAGATTAGTTGTTTATAAATTGATCTAAAGAAGAAAGTGACAACAAAACTGTTGTGTAGGATCCACCTAATCTGCAGAGGTGACTATCAACTATATAAATAATGGTTGATACCGGAAGACGAGGGGGAAGGGAATCACGAGATCCAACTAGAGACTCTGATCGACTGCGACTAGTCAACACATTCTCCAGGAACGTCTTCCCAGAAATATACAGAAATACTATATGTACTTATTGTGTACACTTTCTTGTTATAATACATTCTTGTTCTAAGTACATTTTGTGTTGCATTATTATTCCATGCAATAGGCGAGATTCAACATTGAGTCAAGACTCAACAAAAACAAAAGATGCTACAAGATTGTATATAAGTTGTTCAGGCATATATGTAAACTGGCTAAAATATACTGATACTAAAATTGGATGTCGAAACCAATTCTAACTAGCACATCAATCTATCATTTATTTCGAGTAAAATCGGTCACCATTGATTAGTTTCTTCAAATCTACGCTGTCTCCCTGATCGTAATTAGGTATTCCCTCCTCAATCCTGCATCTTTTCCTAGCCTGTACACATATGTTAGTTGTCAGTCTCCCTCTCTTCCAAATCATGTTTTTAGATTCCTACCAGAGGACTTTCCTTAACAGCGGTTCATTTTTCTTCTTCCAAATATGCCTAACGAAGCGCAGGATTTTATTCTTTAATGCTAGTGTCAATCACTGTGGATTCTTCGTAGAGTTCCTTGTTTGCATTTTGGTCGTGATACACAATTAAAGTTCGAAGAATTCTCGTATCAATTCCTTCAAGCTCATTATTCATCGTCTTTGATACAGTCCTTCTTTGAGTGTCAGAGAACATCACGCTTTTCACTATGACTTGAAAGAATCTAATTTTCTGAGACTTTTAGAGATTCGTCTACCAAAGCCTTTCCCTTGATTCCCTGATTAATCCAATTCTGATCTCCATGATCTTTCGGCTTGACTAAATCCAAGAAATATGAAGCTTAAACTCATCTAAATCCTTCAGCTTATTTCCGTTAGGGTGAACACACACCTAGTCTATAGATAATAGACTCTCCCATCTAATATAAGTAGGAGTCAGTGAGGGTCGACTGGGAGTCGAATACGAAAGTAGTCAGCTATCACAACTAGATTACTCTGCGTAATACTTATTATAACAAGTTCCTAACGTTTTTGTACGTTGAACCTATTTAGGAGCGAATTTAGTCCAAATACAGTTTTCACTGAGGAAATAACTCTACAACAATGTCCTTCCAATGTGATAATTTTATCCGCTGATTTTGTGACTGAATTTCTGGAATGAGGAGTTATTATTTACGCTATTTACATTAAAACTATTGCCCTCATCTTTATTTTTGCTGCCACAACAACGAAGACGATGACCACATTCCGAATGTAAATAGTATTTTGTTATTTTTAAAATCATGTTCATCCTGTACAATGCCCAAGAGCCACTCGAGGTAGAGAGTTCAAGAGAAAGGGGTAAGGTTTATGGGAATATGTGGAGAAGATAACGATTAACTCTCTTAAGAGTCGGTTCCACAAAGCAGCGGTTTGTCGGAAGAAGCTGTTCGAGTGGAGATTACATGTCACTAAACTCAGTGGGATGCAACTGTGCGTGATTCATTACAATGGGCGTGGTGTGGTGGGTCGTAGCTGCGAAAGTTTGAACGGGTTCATCTTAGAAATGTAGTTCGTGTGAACATTTCCAATTGAAATAGCAATAGAGCAGAGAGAGTCTTGCGACGTTTTGTCTGGGGGGAAAGTGATTGTTGGGCGGGAAAATTCACCACCCACAAAGACACGATACGCTTTTTGCCTCTATCAAGATTGGAAAGTAAATACTGATCTTATAAAGAGGATAGCAGGAGGACCCGGGTACTTAGTAAAGCAGTACAGGATACCGACTGTTTTTTTCCAGCATCGTATGTCTGAGTTCTCCTTTGAGTTCTGGGTTGATTTTCAGTTCCAATAGGTTCTCAAAATACGAAGCGAACCTGAGAATTCACCCGTTCATCACAATACGTGGAAATTCGGGGTCCGCTTATTGTATAACATATTTTTCTGGAAGATTTACATGTATCCCGAACAATTCTTCCTTCACCTTCTTGTCTCTTGCATTAATCTTTATGAATTACATGTAACAGCATATAAAAAATGATGACAGTGTTTGCCTTCTAATTGGCTAGTGAATATATTATATATCTTACTTTGTCAATTAGAAAAGTTGGCTGATGATCAGTCTTTCTAGCGACATGTCTGCATGGACGCTGTTCAAACCACAGAAGGAAGGATGGAGATTAATAGGAAGAGCAACGCCCTTTGAAAACGTCACACACAGAATTGTTTCCTTTGTTATTATATCAGATCTTTTCGGATGCCATAATTGCGTAAAAAAATGTTTCATTCCGGTGTCGGTCTAATCAGGCACTCGACAACCTATCTACTGTGAGAGAAACTGGACGATTTCATCTGAAAAGGCGGCTAACAACGATGCCGACGGTAATGATTATTCAGAGAGCTCAAGGCAGTATAAAAAAAAATATACGTTTTTCTTTCACTAGAAATCCACACACACAACTCAGCTGACTGAATCAGTTTGTCAATATGCTCCATCCTATCAAATCCTTTCCACTCATTATCTAACGTTTTGTAACGTTGAATTGGAAACGCCCTGCTCTCTTTACGATGCGAGGCTAATTCCCACATATGTTTGTATCCCGTTTCACTTGAAGCGCGACAATGGTGCTATGGCGATACTCGAAACTCATCGTCTGCTTACTGCTGTCTATCATTCAGTCAGCCCGATCGATTTTCAGTGGAAAGTGATGAACGTTTCGGGTCGATAAATCAGCAGCAAAAACAGAGCAAAATGCAGAAACAATCTGAAAATTATTGAGAAGAGATCACCAAGAGACATAGGTGAAAAATCCCTTACAAGATTTGAAACATTTATTGAGTTTACCAGAAGGCCATAGCGTGGGAATGTTCATTAAATCTCTCAAATTTAAATAAATAAATTTAAGAAATTTAAATTTAAATAAATTTCATTAAATGTTCATTATTATCAGGTCATAGTGTGGGAATTTTCACTAAATGTTTCAAATTTAAATAAATAAATTAAAATTTAAATAAATTAAAATTTAAATAGATTTCCTTAAATTTTCATTATTACCAGGAGGTCATAGTGTGGGAATTTTCACTAAATGTTTCAAATTTAAATAAATAAATTTAAATTTAAATAAATTAAAATTTAAATAAATTTAAATAAATTTCCTTAAATTTTCATTATTACCAGGAGGTCATAGTGTGGGAATTTTCTTTTCGTTAGTTCTGTATGCACGATTCGAAAACAGATATAAAACATTTTTATAAAACTTATAAGCAATATGTTGTTATAATTTATACTCATTTTTATATGTTTCATGTGTTGTTTTCCAATTGTCATGTTTCATTTGATGCTGTCATTTGCCATCAAAAAACATTCTATGTAGATATTTCTTCGCATGTAAGAATAATAACCCAAGTCATTTATACCACGATATATCATGGGCTGATATTTATCCAGCTGACACTGACTAAAAGTATATTTACTTATCTGATATCCATAATACATAGATGTAAAAACAAATGTGGCTTAACATTGTTTAGCTATTGTCCACATAATTAAAAGTTAAAATTCTATACTTGCAAGTGGGTAGGTTCAGAAATAGTGCTGTATAACCTTTTATTTCTCGTCTAGATCGCTAATAAAACAACTACTTCAGCCATCAACATAGTATATTTTCTAGCGTTTATTTGTATCACAATTGGTTAAAAACTTCTGTATGCTGGAGAACCTACCTAGTGTAGACCACTCATATTCCTTAATGTTAAGGTTCGTTAAGTTTAGATCAAACCATAACGTGAATGGACGAAGAGGCCTTTTGATTTGGATCCGCCTACTGTATAAACTTACTTTCAGTTCAACTATTCTTTGATATTTAATTTCTTCCTTTTATATGTCGACTTTATATGTTACTTTGAACATAGGAATCGCATTATCGTTACGCTTCCGATAGCGAAGACCCGAGAAGTAATAAACCCAATTTTTACATAGTGGCATTTTCAGTTTGTCTTATGTCCTTGCGTTTCACCTGTGTCTACTCTAACTCACGCTCTTCAACCATCTCTAATGTTCCGAGATTGCAAATGAAACTGATTTATTTGAGTAAACCTGATTGGATATTGGATGGTTTTACCTCATAATCCAAAATCAATGCGCGTATCATACAATGAAAGTAATGAACTATGATATGCCAACAAATTATGAAAACTAACACAAGCGAGTAATAGTCATATAACATTGAACATACGAAGAAAAAACATAATCATATATACAGGCCATTTGAGATCAAACACAAATGAAAATAAATATCCAAGAAGTATTGTAAAATACAAGAGAAATATGAAACAGAAAACCGAATTAACATTGGAATATCGAATGCGGACTTCTAAACACAAAACAAATAATTAAGAGATTGGAAATAGAAGGTATAAATAATGCTCAAATGCGATTTAATATATTATCTCCTAATTTAGGACTACAGAACAACAGCGGAAAAAGATATTTAAGCAACAGAGATGTGGTCCTACAGAAAGATGCTCAGCATTGCTACTGACACCATGTGGATAGTTTAAGAGGAATAGTTAATACAGGGAAAAATTTATATTATACCCATAAACTTCTGGTACAGAAAGAATAATGGGAGATCGCTATGGCAGAATGGTTTATTCTCCCATTAATATTTCATCCATTATGCTCATCCGTAATATAATAACAACGTATTTCACAGATGGAACAGAATAGCTAAAAGGAAAATCAATGAAAAACATCTTTTGTTCTAATAGAGATTTTTATAACGACACTTCATACACAAAATTATAGTTATCCCATGCAGAAAAATTATAACATGCATGCAACAACAAACAGTGTTTATAAAAGTGAGGGAGCAGGCTGGTATTATTTCATGCTAGAATCAATCGTCAGGCCGCCTGAACGATTGCATCCAGGATGAAACAGCACCTCGCCTCTGAGTATTGATTTCAATATTCACTTTTATATTTATATTTACATACATTCTATCTCTGATATTGAGCACTTTATCCCATAAATATAGCACACCTTAAAACTATATTTCTTTATATACAGTGCTGTTCGATAGCTGAGCAGAGAGGAACCCAGACGAGGCTCCGCCGAAGGGCAGAGCCTCGTTCGGGGAGGTTGACCAACCCGATCCCGTTTATACGGGTTCTACGGGCATTTTTTTGGCCGAGCCTACAGGCTCGGTGAGCCCACATTAAACAGGCCTTGTACCACATTCGACACACGTGGGCGTGTTGTTGAACATCGTTCAGGTCAGAGTCAGTCAGAGGAATAGTGATACTTGTCGCGACAACATAGTTCACTCTAACCAAATCTGATATTTATTACTAATATTTCTACTTCTTTGTATGTGTTTCTGTTTGTAATATATCTGTGTTATTCCATACCTGTGTTCGAGTTATTCTTCATTGGTTCTACCTTGGACCATTACCGTGCTACAAGGAACTTGGACCATAACAATATATATATATATATATACAATTTCAGAGTAGATAAAATGACAATATCAATAATGACAAAAAACATCTTAGCCGAAGCATTTCCTTTTCTCAGTAACTTTTTCAAGTCAAATGCAAGGAATTTATTTTGTGACAAGTAGTTATATATACAAGAGCAAAAATGTTATTGATTTTTCAAAGTACTTAATTTAAGAACGCTCTTAAATTCTTATCCGGTTAGCTGAAAAGTCTAAGCAAGCTATGGATAACGTTAATTGAAACAATTCAATGTCTCATAAACGAAAGTGAGTAAATGATTTGGATTTCTTTAAAAAAATGCAAATTCGTATTTAAATTATTTTAGTTTGGGATTAATTTATGTGTTATATATTTTAAACAACACGCGCTTATGAACTCAGAAGTTTTCTTTTCATAACCTAACATTTTCATATTGATTGGAAAAGTAGTAATTCTGTCAGGAAAGGAGTTATCTAAAAAACGAATAACTGGGGCTCAGATTTAAATTTTGATAAGATTCAATAACAACACTCTGGAGAATATTAGTCACACACACACACACACACACACACACACACACACACACACATATATATATATATATATATATATATATATATATATATATATATATATACACACACATATATATATATATATATATAATATCATTTGATAATAGTGTGGATAATTCTAAAGTAGATATAAATACAAAGAGAGCTCAATGTATGAACAGAGAAAAAGAAGTATCGGTTTTGCGAAATAAAATATTACCATAGGTTTCAAAATCTCCGCTTTCATATATATATATATATATATATATATATATATATATATATATATATATATATATATATATATATAAAAATATATGAAGAAATATAGTCTTTAAATGTGCTATATTTATGGGATAAAGTGCTCAATATCAGAGATAGAGCGTGTGTAAATATAAAAGTGAACATAGAAGTCAACACTTAGAGGCGACAGTCTGTTTCATGCTAGATGCAATCGTCAGGTATGACGATTGCATCTAGCAAGAAAGAGACTGTCGCCTGTAAGTGTTGACTTCTATGTTCACTTTGATATATATATATATATATATATATATATATATATATATATATATATATATATATATATATATATATATATATATATATATATATATATCAATGTGTTGTTCTCTTTCATATCCTCGTTTTCCATCGCTTCTCCCAATTCTTTTCCGATTCATAATATTATGCAAGTTTCTTCGTCACACTGGATGAATGATTCTATCCCAGAAGACTTACAAGCTATGCAGGTACTACACGCTGATCATCAGAAGAAAATCCGTATGTACAAACAGGATAATAGCAAAGAATCTAAACAATTATTACCGGTTGGGCCATATTTGAACACTCTCTCTTTTGTGCGCTCTTTCCATTCGAAAAGAGATGTGTTGTCTGACCAAACCGTTAAACAAGTAAAACAAAAAAGAGATCGCCACCAGCAACGGCCTCAGGCAAACAATCGTTTTAATGGCAGACTTCCAAAAGAAAGTCCACATTTCTCAACTTTTATAACGTTCGCTTTGGCGCGAACTTTCCCTCATAAACTTTTGCAATTTAAAGTAGTGAATAAAAATACCCTTAGGTTTTTATGGCCGGCGAAAATGAATTGTAGATGAGTTTATGGCAAGCGGTCTTGAAAATTAGGAAAATGAAGTTATCAATAAGTTTAAGATAAGAATTTACTCAACGCCTGTTGTGAGTTTGTCCAGACAAATAAGAGCGTGTAATATGTTGAATGAATCTGAAAGGATTATATTTTTCAATGTCAGTATTCGGTTGAAAACGTCTTTCAAAACACAATCAGTTAGTCAATACACAGAATATAATTATATATTTTAGAATGAGCTCAAAATGTAAGGAAAAGGTGTTGAATATTGGAAATAAAGTATTTGTATATATGGCCAGAGAAAACACCAAATCGCCAATACATCGTATGAACAATTTAACGTCTTCTGATAATCTTTTATGGTGTATTCATCATTATGCGTTCTTGATATCTATCTATCTATCTATCTATCTCAGTATATATATATATATATATATATATATATATATATATATATATATATATATATATATATATATATATATATATATATATATATCAGCCTGTTTCTATCTCTCTAGTTATCTATTTAAAGCTGTTCATATCTATCTATCTATATAAACTGTTCATATCTATCTATCTATCTATCTATCTATTTTAACGTTTACATACGGACAAAAACAAATTACTAGCTACAAAGATGCATTCTTGTTTCGATGCGTTTGCGTCTCGACTGGTGAGAACCAAAAATGTTTTTTTCGTCCATATGTAAAAATTATAATAAATAATTATTATTCTAATCCTAGTATCGAGCCCTCATTTGAATTAAAGCTGTGAACGCTAGAATTTGTATCATTTTTGTTCTCATTACATTCGGATCTCTCTCTCTCTCTCTTTCTTGCTCTCTCTTTCTTGCTCTCTCTTTCTCTTTCTCTGTCCGCATACATACTCATATCTATCTATCTATCTATCTATCTATCTATCTATATATATATATATATATATATATATATATATATATATATATATCCATCTATCTATCTAAAGTGTACATATCTATCTAAAGCTGTTCATATCTATCTATCTATCTATCTATCTATCTATCTATCTATCTCATGGAATACGAAAGTAACGAGGATGATTCATCTCCGTGTACGGTGCAAGGCTTAGCTGAAAAGAATTGACGTTCGTCAGAACATTTTCCATGAAAATATTGATAGTTTTGCGAGGTTTCCTATTATGTGGGAAAGATCTTGAAGGGTGGAAAATTATTCCTCACTCGAAAGATTGAATAGACGCTTTTGAACCCAGCAGCTGCAGCACGGTCACAGGCAGCAATACTCCATTTTTGGTGTGATCTGGTTCTTTTAAAGATAGACTCGGAGGAATCCGATACTTCATGGAGTGATACAATGAACCGAATAATTTCTATCGTCCTTAACAATAAATTCTAAATATGTGTGTCTCAACCGAATTCTGAAGGGAGATTGAATTCAAATAGCTGGTCAGGTTAAGGATAAATGAAATTCCATGGTCTTTTCGGTGATGGTGTAACTTTATTAATTTGGTTTTATGAGGTACTGTATTTTATAAGCTAGTCTTTTCCCCATTAAGATAACATGACTAGTTTAGAGGGAAGATCCACTGTTCGTTTCTGGTCTGCCATATATTTTTAGGTTTACCTATAAAGTCTTGTATCATCTGTATAGATATTTACTAAATATCGATGAATATTCTTAAAAAAGATCATTAATAAAGAAAAAAATAACTTGCAAAACATTGGCATTGATCTTATGGGCTTCCTACGACTTTTTAGTAACAACCCTTGGGGATCGACATGTAAGGATTCCATATCGGGAGTGTTTACGTAGCAAAATCTGAAGTTACTGCTTTCAAAACTATTTACATTTTTCGGACGGTTGTCCGCATCTTCGTTTTCATAATTCACAGTATTTCGGCCGTCATACGCTCCGGCCTTCTTCAAGTTATTGGAATTTCGAATGGAACCCTTTATTTCGTCCACCGGTGTAGATTATTCTAGTTTCAAGTGCCATGCCTCCTCTAGGTGTCTCAGTTTTAGCTATTTCCCTTCAACTCAAATCTCCAATATATATATACATATATATATATATATATATATATATATATATATATATATATATAATGTGTATGTATAATCGTCAGTATATGACCCTTAAAAGCAATGTAATATCCCAACTCACTGTAAAATCAGCTAAAAACAAAAAAAGAAATATACACAGGACTAACTGACGGACTTTGGAAACAAACAAGCTGCGCACACAATACGTCCTTTACAAATAGTATACACGCGAACAGCACAATACTTTCTAAACATATCTGAGAGATTGAAAACAAAAACAAATCACACCAAAAATAGGAAGTCCTAGCTGAGTCCTAGTTTTAAAAACATTCAATGCTTTATATTTAGTTGTGGCTGGCTGGCTGTTTTCTGTGTAACGAGTAATGAAGGCCATTCGATGATTTTCTGAATTTTACGTGTCTCTGAAATGTACAAAGGAATAACTGAAGTAAGCTGTAATATAAACGTTCAGCCTCTTAAAATGTTTTATGTTTTTCACTTCATATTTTATTCCTTTGCCATATCGTTACGGTGGTAGTTTGAGCAGCTAAAACCTACTTGGCGAATTGCTGCTAAAGGATCTTTGCAGACTTTCCACAGCCTTTTTCTTTATTCACTCTTTTTATTCTGATATTAAATCTGAAAATATAAGTTGATAACTACTGATGTTTAAAGTTATCTTTGCGATTCCTAAAATGCCCATAAAAGTTTTAATACCTTCATTTCTGTTTGAGTTTCACTTTTATATTTACACACGCTCTATCTCTGATATTGAGCACTTTATCCCATAAATATAGCACATTTTAAGACTATATTTCTTCATATATATATATATATATATATATATATATATATATATATGTTTGTGTGTGTGTGTGTGTGTGTGTGTGTGTATATTGGTTAGACTTATCTGTCATACCGTCATTGATAATTAGTTTTGACTGATCAGGATTTGTTTCTGCCAAACATCAACGAGAAAATGTATCCAGTTTCGAAGCTTTTGAAAAGCCATTTCAATTCCTACTGCCTTCTGAAAAGCCATACTATTGATGTATTTTAAAGCAGCATCATTGCATTGCTTTGAAAAATGTAGAATCCCATTACAAAATTAAAATATTACCAAAAGCCTGCCCAAATATTTCGATATGAATCCAAATGTTTACTTGTGGCAAACCGACGGTGAGCATGCGCTTAATGTTTACACTTGGGCGATCGGCATTTTATTTTCCTATAAATTTTTCGTTCGGTGCGTGAAAATACAATTTCTTTGTCAGTGAGTGTACTAAAAGTTGTAAAAAAACAAATGAGAAAGACTTTGAAAGAGAGAAAAAATTTATTTACATTTGTTTTGTCTTTTCTATATTGAATTCATTTCGTTCAATACGACTTTTGTCTTTTAATGCTTTCTGGTTATTCCGTTCGGTTGGAACCATTTTTCTTCATTTTCATCTTTTATTATTACATTATTATTTTCTTTTTTAATTTTAGCTTTAAGTTTCCTGTTTTCAATTTTCCATTATTTTCTTCACGTGTGTTTGTCTAAACCAGTTCAAGAAACCAAATTGACGAATTATCATATTTCATTTCAAATTTTCATTTTGAATTTCGAATGAATAAGATATATATATATATATATATATATATATATATATATATATGTATGTATGTATATATATATGCATAGATACATATGCATATATATGTATAGATACGTATATATATATGTATAGACATGTATATATATACGTAGAGATATGTATGAATATATATGTATAGATATGTATGCTTATATATATACATTATATAAAAACAATACGACGTACACACACTATACGCACACACGCACACACACTCATATATATATATATATATATATATATATATAAGTGAAAGGGAATAAATCAGACACTAGTTGTTTTTTTTAATATTATTTGAAATAATACTCATAAAAATATTAATCCTTCTTGGCTATTTCCATTTACTTTGCTAACATATTTTCATTTAATACGAACAGTTTCTTTTATTTTTTATTCTTATCTTTGCTGAGTGGACAATCTCTTTATTTTGTTGTCTGATGCGTATATATGGGTGTTTTTGTTTTCTTTTTTTAAAAACGTTTGTTACAATTCACTGGTAACGAAAGATACACAAAGGAAGAGAGAAAAGCAGAGAAATAGAAGGATAGAACGAGAAAGTTGGAAAATGCGAGAGGCAAGCGATCCCTTAGAAATAAAGGAAAAAGCGACGTACAGAATAAAAAAAAGGATAAATAAGAGAGAATAAGGAAATCCCCTTAAGTAGTAATACTGTATTTAGAAATTAAAGAGACAAAAACTAAATACTAATACTTCTGAATATGAGGGAAAAATCGTGATATTTTTAAATTCTGGGAGTAGAATTGTGAAAGAAAGAGTGAAAGAGTTTAACGCAAGTCAGCACCCGCCTAATCAAATAAGAATATATCTATGTCTATATAATTAGGAATTGTGTCTAATCGTTAAGCACATCCAAATCATTTGGCATAAAATTCTCAGATGACAGAACTTGCTGGACCTAGATGAGGATTTTATCCATGAATCTCTTGTAATCGTTCTAAAAGTTCCTAACCTTTCGGTGTAATGCTACACGGTATCCTTATTATTAATATCATAAAAGAAGAATATTTGTGATGCATACAATACAAGAATATTCATCCAAAATATATTTTCCTTTTCTTATAGAATTCTTCAGATGAAACATACGGCAAACAAACAATTATGCTTTAATTTCATGCTACTAATTGCTACTAATTGCTCATGACCAACTTAAGACACCATGGAACTTGATACATGATGAATGACAAATTTCCGTTGGAAACAAAAATTGTAAAATGAATATTTCTCAAATAAATCTTACATCTTTTTCCACATAGTACAATAATTTATGAGTCGAAAATTGAATTAATCTTAATTTTATAATACTGTCTAATATAGACTCAAGATTACACATTAACACACACACACACACACGCACATACACACACATATACATATATATATATATATATATATATATATATATATATATATATATATATATATATATATGTATGTATAATTATATATATGTCTGTATAATGAATAAGGAATCCTTAAAGATCAATAATTGGTGGTAATAATTCCCAATGGTACAGATAAATTTACATTAAGAAAAATGTAAATTTGGTATGAACCATTGGGAATTTAACCCATGAAATAAATTTATTACCTTCAATTACGGATCTTTAAGGATTCCTTATTCAATATTATTATAATATTGCGTTGCTCTTACATTGGGCTCTCGTTCGATTCATATCCTCCTTGGAAATATTACTACTAAATATCATTGTATAAATATATATATATATATATATATATATATATATATGTGTGTGTGTGTGTGTGTGTGTGTGTGTGTGTGTGTGTGTGTGTGTGTGTGTGTGTGTGTGTGTGTGTTGCATGTGTGTGTGTGTATTTAGGCAGCAATCCTTCTTTCAAGCACATTTCATTAAAAACGACTGACAAGGTCCTTTTATTTAGTTTTTTATATAATTTCTCGTGCGATCTAATAAAGTTTTTCTTTTCAGTGGATAAATTATATAAAAATTGTCCGAATGTTCTTTTTTTCCGAGCGCTTTCGGCTATACATTTAGCCATTATCAAGGATTATATTTCAACTGTTAGAATTAGAAATAGTTTGTTATGTGTATGTTTTATAAAGTGATTCCTTTTTTTGTTTCAAAACACGGTCAAGATATTATGTCCATGTTCAAAGTTAATATTATTAAGTAAGGCTTCCATTATTTTTAGCCTTTTTTTGCAAGTGGATGATGCTATTATAATAGTGTTGTCGACAAGTATATTCCGAATAGTGTCCGGTAGGTCTCCATGAATATTTAAATGAGATCTAATTGAGCTATTGTCAGAAAGGTGTAGAGTTAATCTGCGTGTTAAACGATTTGTAGTGTGGCCTATATAATTATTTACGAAAGTTGATTCTTGAGGAATACAATTCCTTAATGGACATTTGAATTCGTAAATATATATATATATATTAATTACTTATTTATTGATTTATTAAGAACAATATGCTCAGATATTTAACTCATAGTTGAATTGGCGGGGTGAGGAGGAATGGATGAATCTCCCGAGTGCATTAGTACTGATTGAATGAAATAAAAACAGGTTTTAAACTCGACTTTTGGATTTAGTTTTCCGCGCTAATAACTGTTACTCTATCTACACTATGCGTTAAATAGCAATGCGTATTGACGAGTAACACTTTTCCCACTATTAACCATTGAGACTTACACGAGTAATGATATTTTTGCGAAGTAACCAGTAACAGGATTCGAACCGTTACGTCACATTTTATCCATCACAACCATATTGTTAGTCTATTTAAACTCCGGACACAAAAATTAAAATTGCTGCAGAACAATGGAAGCGTCTGGGCACGCTAATGCCGGGAAATATTCTAGCGAAATATCGCGGTCCCGTGAGAGTAGAAGTGACAGATTGCATATAGACGGCATAGCGTCCACACTTCAAATCAGAGAAAATATGCCACCCAACATGCCAACACCGACTACTGGGAATCATTTACTTGCAGCAGAGTTACGTACCTGCGTAATTTTGTGTGAGATTACCCCTGATACCACAGCACTGTCGTGCACATATATTATGCTATCTCGAATATATTGCCTGTTTCCTTGCAAATGATGCCATCATAATCCACGATAACGTTTCATAATGATTTTACATCGATTTCGGGGTTAACTATTTGCCTATTGATGGGACCCTACCAGGTGCTACCACCCCGGGTCAGGGTGGATCTGGGAACATCAGCAATTAAGAGTTGGTTCCACGCTCCTCAAAGCCTTCTGATCCGAGGCCTTGTTGCTGGACGTAGTTTATCGTCTTACCCTGGACGCAGACGTAGTTTATCGTCATAGCCAGAAGCTTTAATGGACTCATAGTACGTATAACAATGAATACTTTGGGCTAATAAAAATGTGTAATTGGTGATAAAAAAATAATGCATGCTTAGAAATTGTATCAATGAAATTACAAATTCTTACCTTAGTTGCAAGTCTGAGAATTCTAAAGAAGGATTTATAATTTTACCAATATAAGTATGAAATCTGAAAATGTGTTGATGGCTGACACGGAAATATAACTACATGATCTGCTAAACTTGATAATAAAAGATAGCGAGAAAAAACGTCTAACAATCAAATTCATTAGAGTATAGTCGTAAGAAAGACAAAAAAGCACAATATGCAAGACCTGTGAACATCAAGCTAGTACAGACGTTTACACACTTGGGAAGTCTTTGAACTGTGGATAGAAAATGCGACATCCAAAAATGCATTTGATTAGTGCAATATACGTTCCAAAGGCTGAACAAAGAGCTAAGAAACATTAAAAAAATGATAGAAAGGGAGAAAAGAGAGTGTTGGGTTGCTATGTAATATCCATGATCTTTTTAAGCAGGTGCCTCCCGACAGATGAAGTGAAAACTGAAGGCAACAGATATATGTGTTTCTGCGGAATTATCCTGAGAATTCCATAGACGGAATGGGTAAGCAACGCGGACGTCTTAAGGGAAATGATCACTTACACCCTTGTGCAAATTAATTGAAACAACCCTTTTAGTTTCCTTTCTTTCGCCATACTGCCAGTTTGTGACCCACTGGAGTGACAAGGTGAAATCAATTTCAATGTTTTCTCACATTAGGTCATTTTCAGTGGTGTGCAATAATATGAATCTATTTCCGGGGTCTATGATGAAATTTGTTTGTCCTTGAAAAATATTGCGTCATCCGTGATTGCATCAGATTTTTATCACGTCCAGACACTATTGTGTCGATTGTCACTTAGTTGCCCCACGGCCATTGTCTGCAATGGATTTTACTCCAAGAAAGAGAAGGAAAATTGTAACGCTGCACAGACACACTGGCCCGGAAACTCTCCTGATTTAAATCCAATCGAAAATCTGTGGTCAATCTGCAAGGAACGATTTCGTGGAATGGATATACGAAGTACTAACATGAACACTGTGTCATGTTCCATTGGAAAAATACGAAAAAATGTAAATAAAAACGGAATTATTCGTTTGGATCAATTAGCTTGGACAAGGGTGTCTACTCTGAAAAAGAAAGTGATAGCTGACATTTCCTGCTGCTTTTAATAGCTACACATTAAACTATGTTTCTACAGAATAACACGTGAGGAATTACAAGCTTCAAGATTTCCTACAGGACAATGGCTTAGAGCAATTAGAAGAACGTTATAAATTTGTTATCAAATCAAACTATTTTATTTTTTAAATCTTCTCTTGCCACCATATATGTTTATTCACAATAGTAATGTTGAAATAATGGTGTTTTAATTAAATCAGGTAATTAGATTGTCAGCCATTATTAGTTTTGTGATTGATAGTCTTACCAAGAAAAGTTTGCCTGGTTTGTTCTATTAGCTGTGAGATGACGGTTTGACTAAAATCGCAATTGGAAATACAATGAAAGAGTTATATGTCTATATTTAATAATCATTGATATTGTTTCCTCAAATATAAAAATTCAAGATAACACTTCAGTAATTGCCCCTGTCCACTAGATTTAAATAAATCACAAGACTTCCCGCAGATGCCTGAATTCAGAGATAATACCTAATCCTATCTACACTAACACGCAAATATATTGGCTTCAGAAGTTTTTGAAATTGCAATTTAAATTATTGCCAATAATATAAAACTAAGACTAAGTATAGTAAATGTTTAATATAAAGAAATATCTACTTCACCATACATTTACTGACAAATACAACAGATAATATCGCGTGGAAAATATAAATGCAATATAATGAAAATTGCAGTTTTGGAGTAGCTTTGTTTCAAATTATTAATTTGCACACTTTTGCCGGTCAAACATATGAGCGATAACATACAATGTGTTAAGGGCTGTACCCTTTTTACACAAATGGACTCAACCGAGGTACACATATATAACTACCAGTGAATACCCAGAGAGTAGTATGAGAGTAGTATTAGAGGAGGGTAACACAAGAGTCACCGTCACAGCACCTAAACTCAGTAAAGAGTCATACCGCGATACTTCAATACCAAGACTGTATATATATATTATTGCTACTAACCCGCATTCCTGGATCTACTAACCCGCATTACCAGTTTGTATTATTACGTTAATACATTTATTTTCCTTATCTATTCCAGGCGTTTGTTATTTATTGATATCGGATTTCATCCGGGAATCCACAACACAATGTATACTTGTATTTTGAATGGTCCCTGAACTGATAAACCATAAAGTTATCAAAATGGTGAAGGTTCTCATTCTACGATTTCCTGAAGCAATAACTGACGTTATGGTTGTGGAATGGGATATCGAAAAATCTCTGGTAATCTCAAGATCTCTATCTGTATGATTTGTGGCGTGATTTGAAAATGAATGAAAGCGATCTGCTTCGAAAATGGCGTTCTCGTAAAATGAGCTCGATCCACTTGTCGAAAAGTAAAGTAGAAGCCATTTATAATGACGGAATTTCAGACGGACCTGCACATCTCTCTCACCAACAGTTCTGTCGCGTAATTTAAATCCTTTAGCAAATCTGAAAACCGTGCTTATCACCGTGATCATCCCACGGATTGATAAAAGGAATCTGATAAAATTAGTGTTAATTTCTGCTGGAAGTCTACCTCAAATTATTCCAAACATCTGACAGCCATCTTTTCAAATAATAGATACGCCATTAAATACTGATTTTTGTTTATTGATTTCTGTTTAAGACATATGCTAGTTCCATTTTGCATCTGTCTATATTTCTGAGAAGAGGTATTGTGTACACTATTTACATTATTACTTCTGTCTTCATGTGAACCTTTCAGTTAAAAGATCGAAGTGATTAAATCGTTATTTATTGAATTTGAAGGGGCCGAGTAGACTTATAATTATACGTAGACAGGCTGTGAAAAGGACACGAGAAATCACTGATCAATTAACTACAAGGAATTTTCTATACGTAAACCTTATGTAAAGACAACTGGTAATCGCATGAATTCAAACATGTTTCAGGCTAGACGCAATCGTCAGGCCACTAGTGCTGTTATTTTTCTTGGCTATTTATATATACGGGTCAGTGGTGCATTGTGGGTAGTCTATTTAGGCGGTTATTCTACCGGAAGTCGTTTATTTGTTTATTTATTTATTTCGGTTAAATTATTTTGCTTGTCGTTATTTATTTTTATTTTTATTTATTTATTATTTTATATATGTATTTTTTATTTTTTATTTTAATCGGTGTTTTTATTAACGTAGTAAAAATTTGTTTATATCACTTATTTAATAGTTTTGTTTTGGTTTGGGAAGACAAAGCTATTTATTCAATTTTGGGGTTGATTGTTATAGTATATTGTAACTATTATTTTGGCGGGAGCCGTTTTTAATTTGATTATTACTTCATGAATTTATTTGGATTGACTACCCACAATGCACTACTGACACGTATATATAAATAGCCAAGAAAACAGCACTAGTAGCCTGACGATTGCGTCTAGCCTGAAACAGACTGTCGCCTTTAAGTGTTGACTTCTATGTTCACTTTCATATATATATATATATATATATATATATATATGTTTATATGTATGCATGTGTATGTGTGTAAAATTTCATATACAGTATACATGTAAAAGCCAATATAAATAAAGCCGAAAGCTCAGGTGACGCGTTTCCTCCTCTGAGGACACTATCAAGGTAAATGCAATGATTTTGTTTTGTAACAAGTATTTTATACACAAGTGAAAAAATCTTATTGCTTTTTGAAAATGTTTAAATTCAAGAACACTCATAAATATTCATCAGGTTAGTCGAAAGGTCTAGGCAAGCTATGGTGGTCACTAATTGACACAGTTTAATGTTTAATGGACAAAAGTGTGTACGTGTATGTGTATGCTGATGCCAAATCAGTCGGGTTTAGATATCGCCTTTAAGTAATCGGACGTCTAACAACACTGAAGAGGTGTGATACAGTGAAACAGTATGCCTGTGGATTACACTACATATATATATATATATATATATATATATATATATATATATATATATATATATATATATATATTAATGAGACACGTTTCGTTTAATAATTTAGACAGGTTCTGTCTACTTATTTTGAATTGATCATTTCATATTCTTGGATAAGGTTTTTTGGTGAAGTTTTTGAAGGATGAAAGATAATCGCTGTGTTGAGAGATGTTTCTTTTATTTCGAGGACTTTCGACATAGCACAATATCATCATCAGGGTATTGTTTATACAAGATAAATACTGTAGTGTTGATTATTGTCAAAAACAAAATTGCTGTGTTCATCTGAAAGGTAAATTTCTCATGTGGTTTAAGGAACGCTGTATCAGTGCGTGAACGCTGACACCGTTTAAGTGAAGGTAACTTAATAGGGAACAGAGTAAGAAGTATGTATCAACACGGAACTTTCTCTCACCTGGGGGATAGAAAAGCCATAATAAATTGAAAACCGGAACGAAATATAGAAAAATATCCAGTAGCCTTAAATCCACACCATAAAACGAGTTATGTTGGTGGCAGCTGCACAAATGCACAGACAAATCCAAATATGGACACTCCCATAGGCACGCAGAGACACACAAAAGGATTGCCCGAATTCATAATCTTATGACGCTTTCTATTTCAGTATTACAAAACCTGTTTTGAAAAATAAATTTCACGGATGTAACAATGAATAAACCAAAGTTATTTCATTTTGCTTCGCGTCACGTTCGAATTGTTATTTCCATAACGAGGTTCGAAAGAGCTACACGCGTATTTCAAAAGCTATTTTCTTCACACATTTTTTACGACCTTACCTGTGCACAAACAAACTAAACTTTAATGACTCTTGCCGATCCCGACTAATTTCCGCTAACATCTCAGTTCCGTGTTTTCCCTGCCTTACAGATTCCAGAACAATTTCGACAACTAACAAAAGAAAACATTAAAAAAAACATCATAAACTTTTCTATTCAGATGTCCACAATGATTACATATACATATTTTATATACTTTTGTAATATTTCCTGAATTATAAGAAACTATAAGGAATTATAAGACATTATACGGAATTATAGGAAATTATAAGAATTCTAAAGAATTATAAGACATTATACGGAATTATAGGAAATTATAAGAATTACAAGAATTATAAGAATTTTATGAAATTATAACAAGTTATAAGAATTATTAAAAAAATAAGGAATTATTTACATTATTCGGACTATTGACCTCATCTTTGTCGCCATATTTATTACAAAGTTTCGGCCGTTGTACGCTCCGGCCTTCTTCAGGTGGTTGGAATGTCGAACTGAACCCTTTATTTCGCTCACTGGGGTAGACTGTCCTAGTTCCACGTGCCATGTTTAATGGATGTCGGTTATCAGTTATCTCCTGTTAGTTTCTCCCTGAAAGTTCTCCACTACCTTAACCGAGTCTAGGGACAGCCCCAAAGAGTGTGAATTCAATACCCGGTTAAGGCAGCGGAGCTTCGATGTTCGAGTAATGTAATGGATATTGATTCGAAACTGTTAATCGGGGAGCCGAATTCCAATTCCAGTTTGGTACTTTATACTCACTTACGAGCAAATAGCCTTGGGAAAAGTGTGAATCACACTCTTCTCTCGTCGGCTATGGGTTAATTAGTAAGGCTTGTATGACTAAACCATTATTATTGCATGAAATGAGCTGCTTCCGCTGATTCCCAGACTTGATGAATTTAAATGTTTTACTAGGCTGGCATCTCGCTCACACCCTTTCACTGTCAAAACTGCTAAATGTAGCTGTCTCTTCTACTCTAATAGCTTCATGTCTAGCACCTCTCGCCTGTGGAACCCCCTCCCCTTTTCCTGTTTCCCTGATAGTTATAATCTCCAACTATTCAAATGTAATGTCAATGGACGTCTCCAGATGCCTTGATCTATCCCCTATCCTTCTCTTCATCCTTTCCTCTATCACTCCTCTTTGCTCTCGCTCCAACTCTCTGTAACCCCTTGCGTGCAAAAAAGATTTGTATAAAAATATTTAGATTTTGGCATTAAATAACCTATAGAAGTTGATAGGTCGCTAAACAAAAAAAAACAGTAAAAAACAAACATTATCACCGATTGACTGTCGGGTGTATGAACAAAACGTCGAACAAGCAATGAATCGAAGTTGTGAGTGTAATAATTTTTGAAAGCTTTATCTCTCTTAAGAAATAGAAATTATATTTGTATCCTCTTATATATGTAATGATATTTAGCTCAGAATGTGATACGATTACATCAGAGAAAAGCAAGGTGATTACGATGTATTACTTCCCAGAGTGACTAACATGCATACACTTAAAATCATTATTTACATACAGTCTATTACCCTCATTTTGTTGATATCATCATAACGTTGCAACCGTTGTGCCCACGACCCTTTACTAAGTGTATGTCGATCCGGGTAAATTAGAGCTTATTTCCATGTGAATTATTTACTTAATATACGGGTAGATTGTTTACGTCCATATCTAATGATATCCCGTTTAGTTAGTATTCAGTACTGTTCACCTACTGCCCGACCCGTTTCCATTGAGTAAACGTACATACTACCCGGCTCATGGATTGAATTCGCAATTACTATTTCACCAAATAAAAAACAGATAATAAGGTTATTATCCCTTTTGATCTGAGAGCAGAACTTGGACTCTTTAAACCTGACCTGCCTGCAGATGAGGGCTTATGATTCTACTTGTCACGCCCATCTCTACTTACTGTGCTTTCAGTTGTAGAGGGAATATCCATAGCGCAACAAGAACAATCTACCTACGTTGATTCAATAAAGTGTTGACATCAAATTTCCTTGTAGGTTACATATATACCGGATGTGAGAACAACAAAAAAATGAGGACAATAGTTAGAATGTATATAATGTAAATAATAACTCCTCATTCCAGAAATTCATAATTGTCTTCTCTGCCTTCATACAAATGCTGTCAACTGGCTTTGGAAGAAATTTCAATACTAATTAAACTACTTTAGCAATTACAGCTAAGACATGCTACAATATTCTTCAATCTATTGTCAACACTCACGTATATTACACCTAGTGAAGTTAAGAACTGTAAGAGTAAAAATATTGAATAGAAAATGTTACTAAGAACATCTTAAAGGCGAAGAGCATTTACCCCTGAATTTGCATCTTCAATAAGATATCTCGCTAGCTATTACTTCAAAGTGAATTTGATTCTTTAAATCTCGGATACCTTTCTTAGAATCCTCGTAGAACTAAGCTCTACCTTACTTATTTTCAGTTCATCCATCTGTCTGTCTGACTGTCTGTCTTTTTATCTCTCTCTCTCTCTCTCTCTCTCTCTCTCTCTCTCTCCCTCTCCCCCTCTTACTTAGGTATTTTACATGATTCCAAGTACGCTAATCATTATTTTCAAGGTAGACCCATCCTCGGATCACAGTTTTATTATTCTCTTCACCTGTGATATGTTGAGATAGGCAAAGTAAACGTTCATTTCTTTGTTGAAAATACCGTTAAATTTTTTTGTCACCTGAATAAACGACTTCTATTCTGATGTCAGTAGCTCAAAATAATTTAAAATTTTGTCGAAGATTAGTTTGTGCGCAGAAATTAGATTACATTGTCGAAATCAAATTGTTTGCGCAATTCAGGGTGTAGCTGTCTTCCTAATCTGTCATATTCAGTGTGAGATTCTCATTCCAAAAGCTTACAGATTTAATTTGTTATGAATTTTAGCAATAGTCATATTCTAAATGCCTCTCCAATATGGATGCCATGCATGGCGTCAAACATATTAAAAGTATCTAAACAGTCAGCTCTACACGGCCGCTTTTGCAGTTCAATGATTAAAAACGGCTTCGAGCGAATGAAGCTTGGATGTCTTAGCGAAGACTAATTTTGTTCGAACCTCTGGCGCTACAGCATCACAAAGAACTGTGCCAACTAACAGAAAGGCCATGACTTGAGGAGTTTCAACAGCAGCAACAACTAAAATGGATAGAACGTATAAGTTAAGTCACCAGATATAAGGGGTGATGCGGTCGCCGAAATTGTCTGACATCTGTGACCGCGTTCTTCTGCTTGTGTGGCGTGGTTAAGGGTACTGTTGCCAGACATAGAGTCTTCCAGCAGCCACCCTCTTGACCCAGAGCAGCATTACCGCCACATTTGTTTACTCTGAGGCCATCATCAACATATTCGTGAGTTCTTTTCTTATCAGAACGATCAGAGGGAGATTTCCCACATGTCGTACCTTCGGAATCATCATTAGGCTCATCCGAATCCTCTGCACTGTCGCCAAATTGAAAAAAAAAACATTGAAATGTACGTATTTGAGCTTCCGTCACGATTGGTGATGCTTTTTTTCGCACAGATTTTGCTCAGTTGACACTCCTATACTGGGAAATCAAAAAACAAACAAACAATGCGTATGTGTGAAATTAAAATATAAAATGGCGACAATTTACTCATCGCACCCTGTAGTTCCGAGTACGCCAGCCACAAAATTATTGAACTCATAGAGTTATTTAATTAAGATAGTATTTGATGTGGTTGATACGATACCGTTATCAATAGGATATTTGGTAACAAGCGAACTGATTTTCCCGTGACATGACGTCTTCGTTGAGACCGCATTTGTCAGATTCAAAATGCGTCTGATATCCTAATGAACTCTAAACTCCGATTCAGTATATTTTGCATCACAAAACAACGAACTGAAATCCAACATTGAGCGTTCGTTCTCGGGAAAATGAACAATTCAAGAAAGTGTATTAATTAAAAGTTTTCTTTTTCTAATAATATTTTTTCTGATTTTTATTGTATAAAGGCAACAACGATTTCTTATTTCTTAATTTCATTTGATTTTCATTACTACTTTTGTTTCAGTTGCTTTGTCAGTGTATTCAAGCAATACTTCTGTCTATATTGTTACATTTGATCACGTGCCAGCCGTAAAGCTCTGGTAGCTGAAATGGTAGATCAGATGTAGTACATAGAAAGGTTTACAGATGTCAGATGCATACGAGATAATAAGCCTGGAACTTATTTCTGATCTATGTTCTTTGTTGATAGCTGTAAACACAATGGATGTATAGTTTTGATGAAAAGGAACTACAATTAAGATCAAAGAGATACTAATAAAAAAAAGGAATAATGCCAATGTTTTTCTCATGGAAATTACACTTCTAATTATTACTAATTTAGGTAAAAGCCATAGCAAATATGGCGACGAGATACCGAGGGAAAATACAGATTAAATTTCTATGTTGTTATTTTATCTACTTCTGGATGTAAAGCTTTAATAACACAAAGGGTAAAACAGCCATTTTATGTAGAAAGGTATATTTGTTTAATGTGATGCGTGTTCAAGTCTGCAACTCTTCAATGTCTATACAAAGCTATAAGCAGATAATAATTGGTGAAATGAAAAGCGACTGAAAATGATACGGAAGGAAGACGAGCCAAAAAATACATTTTATAATCTTACATCGTTTTTTTTAATGTAATTATTTATTCTGTGATTATAAATAAACCTGTATGGATATTTATATAAATAGATAGTTATATGTTGAAACGTATTTACTTATTTTCATTCATTCATTTATTCAGCGTATTTTTTCGTCGCGGCTGTGGTCACCACTCTCCACTATTTCTGTTGTAATCATGGTTCATGGTGACATTCAAGTCATAATAAAGCAATACCTTGCCGGTTTCGTTTGTAACAGAGATTCTGAGTTATCCCATTCCTTCTTTCAGAAATTTATCCGCCCACTGGTAAAGCGGCTGAGACACAGAGCTTACGACCAGGCCGCCGACTGGCTAAGCGTTTGGCACAGATGGTTTGGGGAAAAGAGTTCACCTTCACTGGTCGGGTCGCGAAACCTTTCCGACTATCGTCATACAGCTTAACCGGCAGGTCGATGCTGTTGACCGGGGTGTTTTCCACATCATAATTCACATAAGTAAAGCTGGGGGAACCACTTCGCTGTAAAGGTACTGCCACTGACAATGCACCCATATGTATTTTTAAATATAATTAATAAACCTCAGAATAGTTGGTCTTTAGTTGCCAAGTAGATTAATGAACAGGGTCAATAATGAATTTCTTATAACTCACCTGTGTAAAGAGATCGGGACAGCGACAGGCAGAAATAAATCTATTTAACCTCATACTTGTGACGTTCTGTTCAAGATTACTCAGGTATTGGTTAATGGGAAACAGGACTATCGAATATCTGTCTATATTTCTGAGATGAGATATTATGTAAATTATTTACATTATTCGGACTATTGTCCTCATCTTTGTCGCCATATTTATTACAACGTTTCAGCCTTTCAGTATCTGTCTATATTTCTGAGATGAGGTATTATGTACACTATTTACATTATTCGGACTATTGTCCTCACCATTTTCGCTATATTTATTGCAGCGTTTTCACCTTTCAGTATCTGTCTATATTTCCGAGCTGAGGTATTATGTACACTATTTACATTATTCGGACTATTGTCCTCATCTTTGTCGCCATATTTATTACAACGTTTCAGCCTTTCAGTATCTGTCTATATTTCTGAGATGAGGTATTATGTACACTATTTACATTATTCGGACTATTGTCCTCATCATTTTCGCTATATTTATTGCAACGTTTTGACCTTTCAGTATCTGTCTATATTTCCGAGATGAGGTATTATGTACACTATTTACATTATTCGGACTATTGTCCTCATCTTTGTCGCCATATTTATTACAACGTTTCAGCCTTTCAGTATCTGTCTATATTTCCGAGATGAGGTATTATGTACACTATTTACATTATTCGGACTATTGTCCTCGTCTTTGTCGCCATATTTATTACAACGTTTCAGCCGTTGTACGCTCCGGCCTTTTTCAGGTGGTTGGAATGTCGAACTGAACCCTTTATCTCGCTCACTTGGGTAGACTGTTCTAGTCCCACGTGCCATGTTTAATAGATGTCAGTTATCTCCTGTGAATTTACCATCTGAAAGTCCTCCACTGCCTTACCCGGGGATTGAAATCACACTCTTTGGGTCCTGTCACTGGATCTAACCAACGCCTTTATCCACTGTGCCATGTGTCTTTGAGGAAATAAAGGGTTCAGTTCGACATTCCAACCACCTGAAGAAGGCCGGAGCGTACAACAGCCGAAACGTTGTATTAAATAAGGACTATCGATGACTGTAAATTGAGAGGACAAGAGGAAAATGCCGATGAATTATTCATTTGGTTTGTGTTTGTCGATGTAGGGAGAAAAGAAACATTAAGTTTATAGGGCAAAATTCGTATTGATTAACATGTGCATTTAAAAAATAAAACACAATGTCTTACCGTTAAAGAAAGAGAAAAATACTTCGAGCAGCAATATTTTGGATAGGAATTATAAACCAATTCTGTCGGTGTGAAGACGAAATCGCGTCATTTTTATTTTCACCGATGTAAAGTATTTTCTCGATATCTTTTTTAAGCGTACACAATAAACCAGGGAAAATAGGTTTTACTGACCACAGTTCAACTGATAAAGGTGAAAATCACCGGTCATCCATCGCAAATTCCTTACTGTTAGTCAATATATTATTTACCGTTCAATTCAATTCCCTTGAGTTTTTCTGATGAGCAGTCTTGCTTCCATGCAACATACTCTCTCCGAATCAGAATATATATTTTTTTATTTAGGCTGAATCCTACTTTGAACTTAGAAATATTGGTGAGACAGCATATCGACCTATGTCAATATTAATATACACATTTGTATTTCAATATTTACATATATAAATATATGTACACATAATAAATACGCTTGTGTACGTAAATATTTTTAAGAGTTCAACAAAAGCAAAATTTACGTATATAGTCAGAAAGTATCCCGTTAGATCAAAAGACGATAAAGATCTATGTTTTCAAACGGTATCAGAGCAAAATTTGACAAAAAAAAACAGCAAATGTCACCAATGTAATGAAAGAATTGATAAGTGAATTAAACCATCTGGGTCTAAGGATAGAAGCACAAGAGAATAAAATGAGACTTAAAGAAGTACGCTAAATAATGTGGATGAACATGTAAAGAAGGTATGCAACAAATAAAAATAAGAAAAGGATTTCAGTTTGGTATCTAAACAAACCACCCAATCGAGACTAAACATCAGATCTGAAGCGGAATCATTAAAAAGGGGGATATGACACGTACATGAACAGGAATATAGGTAATATATATAAGATTTAACAGCCGTGATCAAAATACAAAAAGTGAAATAGAATAAAAAATATAAACCCACAATTTATTCAGACCATCAGAAGTGATGAAAGTAAGATGAGGCCCAGTAATAGATATTTCAAGAGACTTGTTGTCACTCAGTACCTAACGACAAATATTATATATATGGTGTGAAAATCTACATGTATGTATCTTTTAACAGCAAAAATATAATATATGAAAAGAGCAGATTCTGGTCTAGTGTAAAACAATAAATAAAAATCAGATCAAAATTAAACGTGTCAGCAATTTAAGACCAGAAAATGGAATCTAGTAGTCACTCACCTCCAAAGTAAAAAGTCTGACCAGTCAGTAGATTTCTATGTGCCGGTCGAGCATACACTAAATTCATTTGAAAAAGAAAAAACTGAAAAATGAATAAGTATCTTTTCTTTTTGGGAGGGCTGATAAAATTGTGTAAAAGTCTTACCATTCTTTATCAAAGGACTGGGAACGACCGTGAATAACCTTAAGAAATGTCTAAAGAAACTGGCACAAGGGTATCGCGGTAACGCCTTGCCAATTAATCTGCAATTTCCCTTATAAACCAGCACATATTTAGGGAGAGAACAATGATAATCATAATATATTTTGATATAATTATCAAAACACACGACAATGGAACTCATCCGAGTTTGAACTACAATAGAAGAAATAAAACTAAGAACAGGAAAGTGTTCATTGACATTTCAAAACAAACCTGCAGTGAAAATTCATAACTAATATATTTACATAATGTGTGTGAGTGGGAAGCAGAAACCTGAAGAGAGAAACAACATTCTGTTTTATAACGGACGAGAATAGAAAAGATAAAAGAGCATTGCACAAGAAGTAATGCCTCCTAATTTACTATATTATCCCACACGATATTTGCGCACGGGAACAACATCTACCTCGTCAGTAATGTATCGAAAGATACATGATCGCCTAAGCGTCTATCACGTATGGCACATAATTGTAGAAGTAGGTTTTTAACCTATGGTATTCTTTACATTTATACAAACACCACGTTAGTCTCATTCTGGAAAATACATTGGGCATGAAAGTGCGTACATATCAGAGGCGTTCCATTGAATTTCGAAATAAAATCATATGTCGTCATTCGTTACTGTTTGAAGACCGTTAAATGGGAGTGGATGTGAAGCTTTAACAGTGGATGTGACCCTTGTTAGATGGTAGGTGCTGCCTAGTGAAAGCGATGTATGGTGTACCCAAATATTTGCGCCACCCAGTACAGCTGTCAACCTCAAAACTTGAGAGTATTTTTTCAGTATTCTTGGAGGAATCATTTGTACTATTACGATTTGAACACGTAATACTCTTTTATAATTAATAAATGAACGCCTAGAAATTCTAAGTTTAACAGATAGACACTTGACATATAGTCTTAACATTTTAGGGGGATGTATTGAAAGCATTCATTAATTATTCTTACAGATATATACTGCATATAACCATTTTCATATATAAGTTTTCTGATATATATTTTCTTTCGTCATGTGAAGCGATACTCGTGAAAATTCCAGAGATTTTGCTAATGGTTATGGTGGAAACTATTTCATGATGATTTATTTCACTATATCATTTCATTGAAGCAGAATTTAAACGTGCGAGGGATTTTCCAATTTTTCTATCTCTCAGTTCGTTATTTATTTCCAGAAGCAGATATTTACATTGCTAAAGCATCTCGGATTGCCATCTCCACTGATGTTATGTCAAAGAATGTGTTAGCAGTGGCCAGGTAAGCTAGATTTGTGCATAGGAGACAAGTTATTACAGGACGTAACGAGTGTGTTAAATAAGGAACAAGCATAATTATAAAATTACAAGTATATTGAATGTATTTGTATATTCACACCAATTATCTAGTGGCCATCGCTAGAAACTGAAAAACTGTAGTTTCCAATAATTGCTCAGCATCCACGAATATTCCAACGATGTCACAGTTATGAAAGCTTCAATACTGCTTCATACCAAGGCACGGATAGTGGAGTAATGGATAGCGCCTCGGATTGAGAAATCGGAGAGCCGAGTTCGAATTCCAGTCGAATCCATAACATACACCTACATGCTAATACTCTTGGGTAAATAACAGAACAGATTTATATTTCTGAGATGATATGTATGATATGATGTACATTATTTACATTATTCGGACTATTGTCCTCATCTTTATCGCGATATTTATTACAACGTTTACTTCTCCGGCCTTCTTCAGGTGGTTGAAATGTTGAACTGAACCCTTTATTTCGCTCACAGAGGTAGACTGTTCTATGTTTAATGGATGTAAGACTGTGTTCTATAGCCTTGGAAGGCAACTGTTCTACTGCCGAAAGAAATGGCAAACTACTGCGGGAAAAATCTGCCTCAACTGTCATGTATCGAAAGATATATGATCTAAGTGTATCACGCATGGCACAAAACTGACTGGCTGAAATATTTATTTGAATTGTTATTATTATTACGATCCCAACTCTACAACTGGTAGAACCATCCTCTTGGACACTGATTCAATTGGAAGAGAAGAGGCAGATATCGATTCAGCAGTTCTGAAGATTCTACCACCGTCTGCGATAGCACCTGTCTGTGACATGTTTCAAACAATAGCAAAACAAACTGCAGCATAGAAGCCTAGCAAAAGCAGTTCGCATTATTTATTCACTGAGGTTAAATCATTCCAGCCTTGCCTTCAGATTTTCAGTCCGTCTTCTCGTTAGACGCTAATTATCTATATGAAGAAAAAACACCTGACTAAGAACGGCTGTTTACTGTCGGGCGGTTGTTTTAACTTGTACATTGTTATCGGTCTGTCTCACAAGATTTCACCGATTTCCGTGTTAGCTTATTATTGGTTTAAACATCACGCGTACTTTATTTCCTCTTTTCTTACAGTTTTATGCTGAACTCTGAATGGAAATAGATTTGTGCATGAAATTGCCGTGTCGGTAAATTTCAGCAGACATAAACAAGTAAAACTAAACAACTGCACACACACACACACACACACACACAAACGCACACACACACACACACATGTATGCACGCACACATGTATGCACAGACACACACACATATTCACGTATTTTTGAAAACTCTAGGCATATAATGTCTATTTATATTTATTTAAATCCTCTCAAATTCGATGATCAATTTCTCAGTTCATTTACGAATCTGATTAAGAAAGACGCCGTAGTTTTATTTTCCCACATACTTTCAATCCCATCCAAGATCATCTTCAGAGGTGAACCGCTAAGACAAAAAATAGTGTAATTGATAGTTGTGACTTCTTTTATAAAAGCACATTTAAAATAAAAGTAAATAGATATAATATGTCTATATATTTCAAACAAATATGCTAGGATGAATGAATATATATATATATATATATATATATATATATATATATATATATATATATATATATATATATATATATATGTATATATATATATATATATATATATATATATATATATGGCTATTTATATATGAAGGAACCCGTCTAGTCTACAAGGGCGGCTAGCGCAGGCGCATTTGTTTTTATTCAACACCCACACCGCCCACATGTGGTTTATATATATATTATTTAGTTTATTTTTATTATATTTTTTCATTTTTACCTATATATATATATATATATATATATATATATTTATATGTATATATATATGAGTGTTTGTGTATGTGTGTTTGTGTGTGTGCGTGCGTGTGTAAAGAATAAGTAGGTCCCAAAAGAGTCTGCTTAAGATTTTATACAGGAAAAAAGGAGTGCTCTATGCCATATGAAGTAGCAGAAGTTTAATATATTTGTTATTTATTAAAAAATGTTTTTAGTTGCTTTTTATTAATTGTTATATTTACGGCTATTTTTATTTTTGCCAGATAGGTTACACTCGGTGTGTTTGTTTGGTGTGTTCATGATAGACACGCACCGGCTACACTCTCTCCATCTTTGGCTTGCCTGTGAGTGTAATGGATGCTATTTGTACACACTGAAGTCAATGACCGCCTGATAATTGCATTGAACATGTAACTGGCAATCTTGATTGAACACTCTCCACTTTAAACGTGAGTCAATATATATATATATATATATATATATATATATATATATATATATATATATAATGCCTTTAAAATCATTGAGGAACATACGGCCGTAAGATATCGTTGTTTCTATAAAAAGCCAGATTCTTTTTTTAAGACTACTGCACAACCCCCAACCTGGAGGACAAGGTTTGAATTCAAAATTTTCCTTCTCCTAGATCAGTTACTATAGAAGCCGGTCCGTTCTACTACTTAGCCATAGCTGGGAAGGAGGGGTTTCATACCTTTCCCAAGGGTATTAGCCTGTAAGTGAATGTAATGGATTCAACTGGAATTCGATCTTGACTCTCTGATTCCTCAATCCGAGCCGATTTCCATTACTCCACTGTGGCTCTATATATAGATGTAGAAATGATCTAAAAAAAGAGATACGATCAACCATATATGAGCGATTACGGAAACATACGGGTGAGCAAATAACTATTTATTTAATCACTGGTGCAGAACAAAGAGTGCTCAATGTCGTAAAACAGAGCTATGAAGTATACATCTATAATTACACATATACCTACGTTTACAGCACGACTAAGAGTTTCATAGCTTTGCCAATCATCAGGTATAAAATGTTACGAACTGTTCAATACGGTTGTTTTTTTGTTTATTTTAATTTCTTGGTCACTAGGAAGCTACATTTTGTGTGGATTCAAAGTTCAAGATGATTATAAATATAATTTAGTATTGGAGTCGAAATTCAAAATATAGTGTGTTGGTAGGTGGATATCGAAAAATAAACGTTAATAAAAGTTATTAATGGTATGTTTGATAGCGATATTGGTCTGTTAATGTGTATCGAGTCAACGGATAAGATTGTCGCAATACGAACTGAAAAAGTTGGTAGTTACCAAAGAAAAAATGTGTCTAGGCAAAAAAGAAAACAAGGTAAAAAAAATAAAAAATAAACAATTAAAAAAAAATAAGAAAAGGAAAGAAAAATAATGGCTAACCTTGCGTAAGGGAAGCAACTGAAAAAAATAAAAAAAGTAAATTAATAAATATTAGAGAGAGGTCATTTGGGGTGGGACAATTGCTCTAGCCAGCAACGAAATATTTAAGAAGAGATCTATGTAAATTGTGAACCTTTCTCTTGCGAATATTGTCTGCTACGTGTTGGCTGATCCGTGCCTGCAACCTTTGAGTCGTTCCGCCTATATCATCAGCATCACACTGACATCGGAATTTCTAAATTACAGAAATAATATGATAAATATAAGAACATCCTTCCGGTATCAACATCAGTCGGGCACAAAAAAAAAAAACAAAAAAAACAATACCCAGTTTTGCAGAACAATAACAACTTCTTATCACCAAATTAATTTAATTATACGATTTTTCCCAGCACACACAGGAATACGCACGTGAAAATGCGCGCACACACACAAACACACACACACACACACACACACATATATATATATATATATATATATATATATACATATATATATTTATTATTGTCATCCACAGACAGACTATATCACAGCTCTTCAGTGTGGCTAGACGTCCGGTTGCCTTTAGCTAGGATCGAAACCCGATGAATTGGCGTCAATCGGAAATTCTACCACTAAGCCGTGGGCGCACGTCGGGTATTAAGCTG
Source organism: Acanthosepion esculentum (assembly GCA_964036315.1). Lineage (NCBI taxonomy): Eukaryota > Metazoa > Mollusca > Cephalopoda > Sepiida > Sepiidae > Acanthosepion > Acanthosepion esculentum. The sequence goes on from OZ038482.1 coordinate 136,306,259, forward strand.
AATTTTAGCGTATTTATTTTTAGATAAACCCACAGTGACCGACAGGACTCAATTCACTTTTGCCGAAGTGTCTTGCTATATCAGCCTTAATAGTCACTGTTTACAAACCCACACTTTATATATATATATATAACTAGACGAGCCATTAGATATATTAAGATAGATAAAAAATAATTAATACTTCTATAAGTAACTCTAAATGTATCAACCTAATATACCGTAATCTAATGCATTCTAACAATAAACAAGATGAAAAATCAAAAAATATTCTCATAAGTACTAAAATGTTCCCTACTGATACACACAAAAAATAAAACTAATTACATATTATAATAACTTTAATGCAACCGACTTAATCAGGCGCAGTAACCCTTTTCTATTAACTAGTCTTTTGGGATAGACCAACATTGTATATCAGTTTAAATGTCCTTTGGGAGATTGTATCTCTGACAAAACTTAAGTACCTATGTTGGCTTGACAACCACAATATTATCAAGATGTCTTGCACTTTGTCGGATATAAGTTTTATTGCACATCATCTAAAAGCACATTGCTGTCCAACTTCACAATACAGGGAAATGAATGTTGACAAAACTAATATACTTCACCACGAAAATAATAAACAAAAACCTCAAATGATCGAAGCCCTCCTTATCAAAACAACAGAGCAACACCCAACAAAACTTATTACGAGTGTTGCAGCAACGTGTTGAATTGGATTTGACAAAAATTTCATGCCATTTTTCATTTCTACCAGTATCCGGCCAGCTTCCTTATATTGAGGTGCGTGTTTTACAAAATATTCTACAACTACAACGGGTAAAAATTGAATTTTTAATAAAATTATAATAGAGCGATTTTCTTTTTTAAATCACCATAATAACAAAATGCATTTTTATCACAGTTAAAATAAGATTTTAATTGTAATTCACCTATAAGGATAGGTGGAGGATATCGAAATTATTTCTGTAGGAAAAAACTACGGCGCCTTGCTTGATAATTTTCATCTTAAAATCAAGAAACTGATTAGCGAACAGGAAAGGTTCTTTATAAAAATAATTATTTATATTATTCAATGAAAAATTTTTGATATATGATAAATACAAAAGTATTTTTCTTTACCAACGCATTTTGTCCTCGTAGGTGAAAACGAAAACACGTTAGTAAAGAAACGTTTTCGTTTTGTCGTTATTACTATTGATTTTTATAGATATATTTTATTTGTATCCGAATTTACACACACACACACACACACACACACACACATATATATATATATATATATATATATATATATATATATATATATATATATATATATATTAGGGAAATGGGTTAAGTCAAAATAAGTTCACACTTCCCGTGTACACACACACGCACACACACACACACACACACATATATATATATGTATACATATGTGTGTGTGTGCGCGCGTGTGTGTGTACACGGGGAGTGTGAACTTATTTTGACTTAACCCATTTCCCTAATCTAAAAAAAATGATGGCGCATCGTATAGTTTTAGGGGAAACGGTTTCTTGAACGGGACAAAGACATTTCAGCACGCCGTCGTCGATATAAACGTAGAACACGCCAGGTATCTAATAATACAGAACTTAACCTTACATAAATGGAAGACTACATGACGTGATGTTACATGTCACTAGATTAATTTTAAGTTATTGCTTTTCTATTTCAGACGGATTCCGAACATTAACACGGTTACATAAATTCTGAGACATTCTGATGAAATGGAAAGTTACGCCTTGTTCTTGGTACTAAAGGCAACTGGTTGATAACGATTGTCTTGCAAGTGGCAAACGAAGGATGATATATGTTACTACTTGGACCCGAAAGACTTGCCTAGACTTTCATGTACACCAAATTAGAAGGAAGCTAAGATTAAATACCAATTTAACTTTAGCTTTAAATAGCTGTTCAATTTTGGCTTAAACAGATATTTCAATGTAATTTTTCATGGCTGTTATCTGATTATCACATTTATATTTGAGGTAACAGAATTTTAAACTTGTAACTTTTTTTTATTGAAGCATTAATAATTTTCTATTAAATGCGATTAAATCAGATGACGATGTAGATTCCGATGCTAAGAGCGGAAAGATTCAGATTTCACTGCTCGACCTCAGTTCGTGTGTATGGATCTCGCTCATTGTGATTCAGACTATGGACTTTGTCTATTTGTATCTCTATTTTTAATTATTGAACGGAGGTTTATTCGTTGCGCAGAATGCTGGCGTAATGTGTAGAATGGGAGACACACTCGGATACAGAATCTGAATCAATTCATGTGTAAAGTTCGAGAAAATCTACTTGCAAAACCTTGAATTTTTTTCCGGAGTTTGGCAAAATTAAATTGTTTTTCCCAAGAGCTCAAGTCCTGTCGAGTATCACTTAATGGTGATAACCGTTGAAAGCGAACACCACGTCAGAAAGTTTGGAAATCCACAAAATCTCGGAATTTCGTCTCTCATCTTTCTCATAATAGTGACAGTTTACGAGACTCTGCCGCAAAACAGTCCACGAGTTTTCCAGTACCACATATAAGAAATGGGTGCATTTCTGAAATTTGATTTCAGGTAATTGATTCTGCTAAAGATATTAGAATTAAACATAGGAGTATTTGGGGTGCTTAGAATGACTATGAAAGAATGGTGCTAATGCTGAAGAATCTTGCATGTATTGATTTCAAAACACCAAGTTACCTGCATTGTTTCATTCCAAGTAAACTGAAATCTGACGGTTCAAAATATGTTCATTGTTTTGATCAAACATTTCATCAACAGCAGATATGATGTCATCATCAATGCTATCCTAGTTCGCAACCAACTGTTTTTTTTTCTTGGGAAAGGATGATCATCAAATCATAAGAATGAGGAGAGTAAGTTCAACGCCCCACTCCCGGAGAGCAGCCATTGAAAACAAGAACTTGGATGCTGATTAAACAATTCCTCTTTCGTCAGTTTTCCTGTGTGTTTTGTTTTGACAGCCTTTCGTAATAGTCACAGAAACGTTGAAATATTAATCTCCATTGATGGCTTAGTCAATAAACTCAAGATCTTTTGCATCCTAAAAACTGAGGTCATCACCTTTTCTCCAGATGAAACGACCTGGGCTTTCTTTGGACTGCATGGATCAGCTACCTCCAACAATGTCAGATGTTCCTGTCATGTGATCTGCCTAGTACACTTTTGATCACGTATCAGAAGACGTGGGATCCACCGAGCAGACAACTTCGCCATACCAAATGGACTGTGCGGTATACTCAACCCCTTACGGAATATGCTAGTGGCATTGCTTATCTGATTTATAGTCAATCGCCTGTCAGCCATCGCCATGTGATAAACAAGATAAATGTTTTTTTATCAATAGTGGCGGTTACAGATTGCCCAGACCGTGTGTCATATTCAAGTTGCTTTCTTCCCCTCCTAAATTCAGCTTCCCACTTTTGCACCGCTGGTAAAGCTGGAGTATCATCCAATAATGTAGCAACCATTTCAGCATGAATGTCCTTGGGGGCTAAAACCTTTTTCTGCAGGTAATTAATAATACCACGATGCCAATTCTTTCATTATTTTCAAGAGAAGTCGTTACTAACTACATTGGAAGTCTTCTTTGAATGGTCAGATGTTAGTTTACTTGATTAAAAATAATGCGGTTATTAATAAAACTTAATAAAAATTTAATTCATGCAAGTATTCACAGGTCTCGCCTCACCCTTTCATAGTCAGTCTATAGAATTTTCAGCCCACCCTCTTAAATTATAAGAAAACTTTAACTGTGATTTTTATTTGGTTTTATTTTTTGGTCCAGGTTGTAATGACAAGTTGTAATTTGACCATATCAGTCCAAGCCATACCGGATGCCGTAAGTCGGCGAATAAATGTTATCACTGTAAGTAGAAAAAATCTATATGCAAAGAAAAGACTTTGGAGATGAATGGGAAAAAATTACTGATGTATAAATTTTTGTATATTATATTTATATATTGGACAAGAAATATTTATAAAATCTGTATACATAAATACATACATTTATACATGCATATACACACACACACATATATATATATATATATGTGCGTATGTGTGTTTGTGCGCGCGTGTGTGCGCGCGCGTGTGCTTGTGTGTGTGTCCAGTATAATTTTTTTAAAAAGCAATTTTGTATTGATAAATTTTAATGATGGACTTTTCAAAATTATTAATCCCTCTCAGACAAATTAAGGACACACATCCAGAAATGTATACTAAAAATTCCTACGTCACAACTCGCCTATGTCGCGACACTTTTTGTCTACGTCACAACATTGGCTAGTTCTATGAAAGTTACCAAATTTCTCTTTCTACATCTAAGAATGACAAACAGTCGAAAGAACATTATATATATATATATATATATATATATATATATATAGATATAGATATAGATATAGATAGATAGATAGAGAGAGAGAGAGAGGGAAGCAGACCTATATTCATATGTGTACGTGAATCAATTCAATACTGTATTTGTAGATAGATAGTTGCCATCAATAATAGACCCATGTTTTTAGAATCGACAGATGCATACTTTACATATATTTATTCCTGTCCTTCTTGTTGCCCTTAAACAAATTATTTCCTTCTTATCAAATATATTGACAATTATAGATTAAAATATCATATCAAATTCTCGACATGTATGAAGTCAAAGATCTATGATTTTGTCGTTAGTTCGTATCTTCATATATAAAGCGATAATGATGCCTGACTTCACATTGGTGACTTTAAAAAAAAGATCTCAGTAAAAGTTCAATAAATGGAAATGGAAATAGAATGATTTTGTTGTGCCTATTGAAGAATGATGCTCGGAATTATTTTCTGTGTTTGAAAATATGTCTTTTTGCGAAATGCAAAACTAACTCATGTCCAAGAGAGACGAGTTTCGTACTAGGCTGATAATTGTTTAAAGTCCATCCTGTTTCTTTTGTAAAACGTTTATTCCCACTGTAAAATCTCATGCCTGATGGAATTGTGTTCGTTTATAACGATGACTCTCAAATGTCAGCAAATTAATGACATGTTTAAAAAATACGCAGTTATATCAACTTCCATTAAACACCTGCGTTATCAAGAAATATACCATTTTATCTCTCAATTCATATATTTGTCAGCATCAGACTTCATGAAGAATATTTTAAGAACAGTCTCTTAATAATATGAATATGTACCTCCACGTTATTAGATATTATAGAATTTTGAATGACAAATAGAACAGTGTCAAGTATAAACTAAATTTGTCTATTGATATCGGCCTCAATATCTTTTCCAGGTAAAGTGAAATTGAAGGAAAATGAAAAGTAATATACGGCATATTTTAGGAACAGTCTCTTAATAATATGAATATGTAACTCCACGTTATTAGATATTATAGAATTTTGAATGGCAAACAGAATAGTGTCAAGTATAAACCAAATTTGTCTATTGATATCGGCTTCAATATCTTTTCCAGATAAAGGTAAATTGAAGGCAAATAAAAAGTAATATACGACATGCAAATTAAAATTATGCTATTAAAATTAAAAGTACAAATGAATCGATGTATTTGTAAATGACATATATAAAATGTATGCAGATTTATTACAAGCCAAAAAAGTAGAAATGTGTTCTTTCCTGGTAGATGTTCTTTAAATAAATTCATTTTTGGTTTTAAATTAAGATACATATTTTTTTCTTTTTTCCGATATAGTGTGACGTCTCCGTATGGATCAATCTTGTGCCCAGGTTCAGGTACAGACATGGAAATGGAAAAGACAAGCAACGTGCAATCTGATTCCTTAAACCTTTGAGCCATGACCACCGCTTTACCGGTAGTAGTGAAAAGTGCCGTAACACCGAACCACTGGTTGAATAGTAGCAGAGATAAAATGAATGAATGTGGAACGGTGCGTAAACACTTATAAATATTTTTATATCTAGCGTGAAACATTACATACCAATTATTTACATTATTCGGACTATTGTCCTCATCTTTTTCGCCATATTAATCACAACGTTTCTGCAGTTGTACGCTCCGGCCTTCTTGAGGTGGTTGGAATCTCGAACTGAATACTTTATTTCGCTCACTGTGGTAGGCTGTTGTATTTCCACGTGCCAGTTCTCAGTTATCTCCTGTTAATTTCCCTCTGAAAGTTCTTCACTACCTTAGCTGGATATTTAACTCACACTCTTTGAGTCCTGTCACTGGATCTAACTAACGCCTTTATCCACTGTGACCTTGAGGACATCTGCGTATGAATTTCTGGTTATTTTAAACCTAATGTCCCCATCAATAATTTTTTACCAGTGCTCATATTAGAATTTTTACTGTTATCCCTCATGTTTTTACCAGAGCTCATATTGCAATTTTTGTTGTTATTATCACTTTTCTCTGGCACTCCTTATTACTTATTACTGGTTCCCATATTGTATTCATTTCTATGCTTGGTTGGCTCAGGAGATTTGTGTGGCCTAGCATATGTGCCGATTCCTTAAGTTTACGAATTTTCCAATGGTGTTCTTTGTCTATGATCTCAACCTGATCCCACAGAGGGAGGTGATCTCCCTTCTCTCTCCATATGTGGTCAGCCACGCTTGATTTTTCCACTTCCCCTCGTGTTACAGCTTTCTGGTGTTCTTGAAGCCTTACCTTAAGGGGGCGGCCTGCCCCCCCCCTTATATTTCTTTCCGAAGCTGCACGGGATAGCGTACACACAGTCTTTAGTCATGTTCTCCTCTATGGGGGTCTTACTCGGGAGAGTTATCTGCAAAGTGTTGTCAAGCATTAGAAGGTTGCCCTGATGTTATATGGACAGCTGATCCTTTGTATTTCTCTGATATCCCCTTCAATAAGGCAGGCAGACTGTTTTCTGGGTGTTGTTGTCCTCCTCTTGTACTCGCTGTGATATATCTGGCAGCAAAGATGAGCAAAGTAGTCCGAATAATGTAAATAATGTACATAATACCTCATCTCAGAAATATAGACAGATACATACCAATTATTTGCGAATTTTGACTCAGGATCACGGGGACAAAATAAAACAATAATCATCAGATATCCCGTATCAGCAAAAACAAAAACAGTAGTATATTGTTAGAAAACTTTATATATAAATATTTATCATAATCAAAATGATAAGATTTGTCTGATTACATTAAAGAATAATGGCAGCTCCTCAAAAATGAAACGCAAAATAAAGATTCAAATAAGCGAACAAAAAAAGAAAGAAAGAAAACAGTCTGGCTATTTTTCTTTTTTAATCATTTCACTCTAGACAAGGTAATAAAGCAACTAAGATTCAAGGGTTTACTGTGAGAGAATGAGAGAAAAAGAAAAACTTTCGTAAAGGTAGAGAATGATAAAAGAAATGGATCAAGAAGACAGAAGCTAACGGTTGACATTGCATTTAAATATTTGAAGATCAAAGTTGACTGGAAAGCGAAATCGATGAGAAATTGCTACAACCAAGAAATACGAGAAAAGAAAAAGTTACTAACATTATTTACATTATTCGAGACTGTTATCCTCATCTTCATTGCCATATTCACAACATTCCGGACGTTGTACACTCCGGCCTTCTTCAAATGATGTAATTTCGAACCGAACCCTTTATTTCGTTCTTGATAAAAAAACGTTCGTTGGATCCAGTGACTAGACCCAATGAGTTGTGTGTTCAATACCACGCCACAGCAGTGGTGAACCAAACTTGTAGAGCCGAGTTAAAGGGAAATAACTGAGACATCCGGAAGAGGCATGGCACGTGGAACGAGGACAGTATACCCCGGTGGACGAAATAAAGGGTTCGTTTCGTAATTTTAATCACCTGAAGAAGGCCGGAGCGTACAACGGCCGAAACTTTGTAAATATGACAATAAAGATGAGGATAACAGTCCTAAAAATGTAAATAATGTAAGTAATCATAATACCTCATCTCAGAGATATAGACATATATTTAAAAAAAGTATTAGCATAGAACTTACGCTTACATCTATCCATTTTCCCTGTAAAATGATGAGACAATGCCATCAATTTAGTAGTGCGAATATTTTCATAAAGTCTATGTAGAATAGAGGAAGGTGTATCAGAAGGTGTTCATTGAAAAGAAACAGGGAAGATACATTACGACGATAGGAAATATTTATTAAATATATTTCTCGGGTAGCGTCAACATCTTTTCCATGAAACGCATTGCATGTGTTTTGCAATGAAGATGACCATTTTTCTGCTAATGTAAAGAATCCTCAATGGATCATATGACAATGATAATAATCTGAACATGTTTAACGTAAGGCTTTAATGCTGAAGATTCTGTTGTATGCGAAACGAAAAAAACTCTTCAACATCGAAAAAGAAGATCCATTGCGTTGCCTTTCAGGGAATTCAGGTTATGTGTACTATGATTTTTGGAAAGAATGTAGAAAGAAATAAGGTCTTTTGAAGTGACTGATACATACAGGTTAGCGTCGGGTGAATTTGAGTCAAAGTGTAAAAGAATCTAGTGTGGTTATCGATAAATACCCATTAGAACGCCTACCATAGAACGCCTTCCATAGAACCTTACACACATACAGAATTGGCATTAGTCACCAATCGAATTACATTAGTTTTCTTTGATGTCCAAGATTAAAGAACTCATTGTTTGAAGAATCTCAGGTGTTTGCCGACAATCTTACTGAAACTAAGCATATTAAACGTTGATTCACGTTAGATAAGGTTTTGGATTATCAGTTATACAAGTTCACTAACTTGTAGGCATCTCTTCTAAAAGAAAGCATGCTGCAATATTCAGTGAAGACGGTACTGTTTTGGAGAATAATTTAATTTTAATAGTTTCATTATGATGTTAATTGTTTTAATTGTGCGTTCTAATATTTCTTTTATACAATGATTAATTTAGCAAATTCATATTTACGGTTTGAATGAATTACCACTGAAACAAAATCAATTTTCAGTCAACATATTTAATAACTGTGTATATGTTGTGATTTCTCTTTCCCGAATCAGATCACTTGTCTTTCTAATTTGCTCAAATTTTACTATCCTCAGGAATAGTTAAAAACTTGCAAATATATAGATAAATGTGCAGTATTATCTGACAAATGTACTTAAATGGCGTTATATTATTTCGATTTTTTCCCTTTTTTCTGTAATTCGATATAAGCCAATCTTCTAGTAGGCGTCAAAAACATTATGTCGAGTAGTAAGGGAAAATGGCCGACTTTCACTTCCGGTTACACTTTTTTTTACCTTCTTTACATATTAATCTGTTAAGTGTAAGCAGTCACATCTCATCGTCGATCTCGGTTAGCCATGTAAGAAGTCTCACGTGTGGTGAAATCTCATTAAAAAAAATCTGTTCATTCCATTTATTATTCTTATATGAAAATAGAAAAAGAAAAGACAGAAAAAGTCAACGTAGCTGAATTGTTGCCGAGTTTTTTAAAAATATTTTTTTTAATTTCTATTCTCATATTTTTGCTTGTGGGTCCCTCATTCTGTTCGTTCTTCATTGGTTTGACTGGCGTTATACTTACCCATTTCTGCTATCAGTTAATCAATTAGTGATCAGACGATGGCAATATTTTAAGCAATTACTCCTCGACATGTTGCCTATATTGAAGCTGAAAAATTGTATGAGGAAAAGAAGAGAAAAGAATGTAGTAAAATCTCAAGTAAAGAAAAAATGCGATTCAGCGAGAGCGGGAAGAAATAAGATGGCACCAAAGCAGGGTTATTACAGCAAAAATGATCACGCGAGGAAGAAGTGAAATCATCCAGATGATAGCTTCATTAACATCAGCACGAATACTGAGAAACTAACTTGAATATAAAGGAGACTTGCTGTCAATGGCGAACCAAATATCGTCAACAGTGAGGATTTATATAAAAATGCAGACACACTTATATAATACGTGTTATGGCGGGTGTTCTTCCTTGAATGTAAAACTATTAAATTACTAAGTATGCTATTGGCTGAGTATATATTCAACTTAATTCACTGTGAGTTTTTGTCTTATTAATATTGCAGAGCCCTGTTGGTGAACGAATGAAGTCGAAGAGTTATTAACAATAATCATATTATTATCATTTGATTTTAGCTCCACTGCGATTCATGGATGATTCGACCGAGAGTGATAACACGCCTATATATCATCTCTTATTCAAAGATAAAAAAACAAGAACAATTTCCAACGAAAATGAGGTGTTCCAAACAACGTTGCCATTTGAAGACTACCAATGATGTCTTTATCCTCAAGGATTCTTGCGAGGCTGAAAATTTCCTTAAAATTATTCCGAGTTCAGCAATCACAAAAGTGACAAGCTGCTGCAAGGCAAATTTCGATTATTTGCCCTACCAGATTTTGTATACTTTCAGATGCTCCTTTATCTTGAAATTCTTATCACAAATGTATGCAAAATCTATCTTTAGGAATGGTTCGTGGCTGTTATTGTACATAAGTAGGCTAACAGGGCGATTGCTCTCCAGGCGCTTGACAGTTAAGGCTCATCTCACATGAACTTCAGTTACACATTCCTGGCGACTGATAGGGGTAAATGCTTGTACAGTAATACTCATTCTCTCAGTGATAAATTATTGTTTCTTGTTATTATTATTATTATTATTATTATTATTATTATTATTATTATTATTATTATTTCTTACATTGTCGTCCAATTACTATTCCTAAGAAAATCCTGAAACCTTGCAAAAACGTAAAAATGATTGGAAGTCTGAATATTTGAAATCATTCAAATCACAGGATTACTGAAGAAACCGGGAATACTACAAATATTTCTAGATTCTTGAAGAGATTTGCAATCAATTGATTGCATGAAACCGAATGTGTGGAAATATTAATGAAAGAAAAAGTGTAGGATGCTCAGTCAAAATCGCACAAACTGGTAATTCCATGGTGGTTAGGAATTGAAACCAACTAGATATCAGCGGTTTTGGAGTCGGGACACTAATTATGTTTGAAGTTAATGAGAAATGTGCTTGAAATTAAGAAAGAAAGGTTCGCACAACTGATAATCACCAGAATTCATAAAGTGACTCGTAAAAATTGAGAAGATGCTGTAAAGTATAAAGAATGCCGATAAACATCAGAAAAGATTTAGGAAACAGAAAGAATTGAAGAAATTGAAGGAGTGATGGATTTCAAAGAGAAGAATTTTTAAAAAATATGGAGAATAAAGGAAAATGGAAATCAAATTCTAAAAACAAAAAGGAAGAATGATGAAGGAAATCGGAAACGGAAAACAAGACGGTGCTGATGAAAATGCGGAAACAGAAGAAATGGCAATTGCAGAACAAAATGGACGATGAAGAAGAGATAAACAGAAAGAAAAGATGGATAAACTACAGGTGGAAATTAATATCAGGAAATAAGAAAACGTTAATCGGAATATAGAAAAAGTGGGATAGAAACGGTTGAGAAAAAGAGGAAGAGAACAAGAAAGTATGGATAGGTAGAAAAAAAGGATGATTAGAAAGAGAATATGAAAAGGAAAATAAACTAAGACAAGGAAAAGAATATTGAGGAAGGGATATGTCGAAAGAAAATGGAAAAGAAAGACGAGAAAATGAATGAGGAAAAAGAAAAAGCGAAAATAGAGAGAACTGAAGAATCTGAATAAAACGAAACCAATAAGGGTTAAGAGAGAAAGTTTTTCAAATTTTGGACTTGTTTTTAGGAAAGAGAGATAAAAAGGTAAGGATATTTTCGTAATGATAAAGCGGAAGTGTAAGGAATAAAGGAGAGAAAAAACAATGTGGTGTGTTTTATAGCAAACAGATGAGTTGTTTATGAACATTGTCCCTAGTCGCTCTCCTAGGATTTCCTGAGATTCATTGAGACTTTTGCATTTCAAAGATTCATCAAATCGAGGCAAGAATATCGACAAGAAGATGAGTAAACATGATATATGCCAATGAGTAGTTTGCGTTGCTCCTGTGGGACAATCGGTATGTCTAAAAATTTGTGAAAATAGATAAGTATAAAGTAAAATCAATGGGAAAGACTATACTTAGTCGACGCGTTTCGTCCTCTGGGGACTTCATCCAGGCGAATGTAGGATTTCTTTTGTTGCATCTGTTTATATACAAGAGCGAGGATGCAATTGGTTTATCAAAGTTTTTAAATTTAGCAACATTCATGAATATTGATCAAGTGGTTGAAAGGTCAGCCAAAACGTGTAGAGGACACAAAGTGACATAATTCAAATTCTGGTAAGTCAGTAATATTCACGAATATTTTTTTTAAATAGATGAATATTGTTTACATTGTGATTAGATTGTCTTGGTGTGTAATGGACTTATGTGCTGTACATTTTCCAAAACAAAACTGGGATAATGAATTTAACCGCTTCCCTTTGATTTCGTGGTCGTGTATGTTGGTTTGGGATGTTATAATACCTTCAGGAAATGTGAGACTGGAAAGAACCTGGCCGTAGATTTATATTTTGATAAGATTCGATACCCGCACTTACGAGAATTTTCCTTCTGAGATAAGTGCCTCAGATATGTTTCTCAGCCTTACCAGAAATTTGGTTCTGCGGGGAAAATGACGGCGACAATGATGCCAGTAGTTAGTGGAATACTGGGAAAGGCTTCGAGGATATTATAATAGGTGGAACTACGTAAGAGTTAGGAATTAGAATGAGATAGAACAAAGGCATTATTGAAAAATATTAAGTGGGATTTTTGTGGTGTTTTTTATATACATCGAGCTAATAATAATAATAATAATAATAATAATAATAATAATAATAAAAGTACGTGACATGCAGTAAAATTGTATGAACATAATGCTGAGTGTCATAGAAAGCACCGGTTTCACTATTTTTTAGAAGGTTACCATTCATACTGGCAGACATACAAAAACTGAATTAAGGACGTATCACGTTGAAACTGCAGTTCTCATCCGATCACCGAAGTTAAGCAACGTTGAACCTCGTCAGCGCCTAGATGGGTAACGGCTCGGGAATTGCCGGTGCTGTAAGTTTTGATGTGCGGGTGGATAATGGATAACGACTCGGAATGCGAAATCGGAGAAGCGAGTTCGAAATCCAGTCAGGTTCGTTACATTCACTTACATGCTAATACACTTGGGAAAGTCATGCATCTCTTATCCTCCCAGTTGTTAAATAGCAAACAAAATAATTAAATAGCAGGATTTTGATAGTGATATTGTAAAGAAAATGAATAACCTTACATCTATTGTTCTACCTATAATGTTTGTAGCACTGAGTAAAAGTGAAATATTGAAAAGGTATGAGAACATCAAAAACGATAAGTTAATCGATGACAATCGTTATAAAGGATAAAATAAAGGAAACATTAAGGAACAGTTTTTCTCATTTGGACAGTTTTATAAAGGCAACAAAAATGGCCTGCCATTTCGCCTTCAGTCCCTTGCACACCTTTGTAATATAGTTTCTCTATGCCTTTTTCATAAATACTTTCATGGTAAATTTTCCAAAGAACACTGCTCTATGCTACCTAGACTCCATGAATTTAAGTGCATTATTACATTGGCGCTACGGTTTCAACATTTTACAGTCGAACTAAGATTTAATTTCTATGCTAACAATTTCTGTTTTCATACTTCTCGGATGTGGAACGCTCTTCTGTCTTATTGCTTTCCAGTCAAGTTTGATGTTCAAAAAAATTAAATCCAGTGCCAATCGTTATCTTCTGTCCTTTTAAATTACTTTCTTTTATTGCTGTCACTCTTTCATAATGTTTTTCATATATACTTTCACACTCGGTAACCGCTTGCGTCTTAGTGACTCTATTGCCTTGCTTGCGGTGAAATGATTAAAAAAAAGAAGACAATGTACATCTCAGGTATCACTTATAGTCAAACTTTGTGTAAATAAAACACATACAAAAAATTGTTCTCACGAGCAAAACGCACACCATACGAAGGGTTTTATCTATGTAGATTTTTTTGTAATTGCTCAGTGGAAAATGTCATGGTGCCATTTCTGACCTTAGGTCTCTGGTTGGGACCCGGATAAAATGAGTACACACCAGAAATCAAAGGAAATAAAATAATAATTCGAAACCATTGATGTGGCTTGATAACGGCTTATTGAAGGGAGGAACGGAAACTATTCAACGCAAGAAGTAACCGTTTGAAAGAGCGGCTATTTTACCTTTCTACAGTTTGTCTATGGCAGTGACAAAAAGTGTGCAAAATGTTGTCAGCGGATGCACTCAGGTGAAATCAAAAGCGTACAGACGAGGTCATGACAAAATAGCCATAGGGATACATTTGGAACTAAATCTTACGGTCAGTCATCACTGTTAGTGGCCGAGGATGACAAGCATTTGTCATTTAATCACCATGATATGGCACTTGTGCACAGAGCCAGACATGAATGGATCCATATAGATATTGCTGCACCTTTTGGGATAAGAACATCGTGATGGCCGAGCAGGTAAAATACAGAGGAACGAAAATCTTACAGGGAAAGTCAG